>JANRMJ010000125.1:10992264-11004334 GCA_025584955.1 Alethe diademata
CCCTTCCCAGCTCCTCAGGAATTCTCCAGCCCCTTCCCAGCTCCTCAGGGATTCTACAGCCCCTTCCCATTTCCCTCAGGGATTCTCCAGCCCCTTCCCAGCTCCTCAGGAATTCTCCAGCCTCTTCCCAGCTCCCTCAGCCTCTCTGGGCTCCATCCCCTGTTATCATATCAGGTGCTGCTCACTCCAGAATGCCACAGCCACCAGCTCCTGCTGTGCCTGAACCTCTCCTGTGTGAGCCTGTTGTGAACCTACTGACAAGTGCTGTATCTGTCAATGTCTCTTGGTGCCTGCTTGTAAGCTGCACTCTTTGTTCTCTTCTTCCAGAATGCTAAATTAATTTAGGGCCAAGCTTAAGCTTTTTTTCCCGCCCTTTCAAATGCTTCCACTTATGTCTCTTGGTCATTCTCAGATGTGGTTGGAATGTGTCAGTAATTCTAAAGGATAAGCAAGGCTAATTCTAAAGGATCTCCCCAAGCATGTATTGGTGCAGCTTGGGGAACTGATGAGCTGATTTTATGTGCCTTGACTCAGCACCTCAGACAGCATCACCTTTCTGATCCCATGTGGAGCTGGCCAGAAAACGTGACAGAAGGTCTCAGTCTGTGACTGAACTTCTTTCAGTTAAGCTTATGTCCCTGCTCTTTGCATTTATTACAAGTATTCATCCTTTGGTAACATGCACCTTTTCACACAGAAATAATGCCAGCAGCTGTGTCCTGATGATGCATCTTTGAACCAGGCATGAGTCCTGGTGTTTGTACCACGTGAAAAGTTATGTCAAATATGGCCAAAAGGTGGCTTTTGTCTTACCAAGAAACATTCCTGACATGAGAAGTAATGAACATCTTTTCTGTGAATAAAATTTAAAATCATCCTGTTTGCTTACAAACTCCTGGACCTCCTGAAATTTGTATCAGAGGTGACTGTAATTTTTTCATTATCTGGAATGCTTGACTTTATCATTTTAATAGCATTCTTTAAAAGTCACTGTGTATGATTTCCTACTTGAGAAAATAAATTGAAAAAGTGGAAGAAACCCTCATATGGCATTGGAATGATATAAACAGGTTAAGAACCGTGGCAAATTTCCCCTACATGAAGGATTGCTGGTATTTCTCACTGTTCCATGTGGCTGGGTTTGCAATCACCAGAAGGTTCAGCTGGCTCCTGATGTAAGAGCTGCAAACGCCTGGTTTGTGTCCCCTGGTGTCACCTGCAGCGTGGGAGCAGCCTTGGAGCAGCCACAGCCACACTGCAGGGGGAACTCTTGGACTGCAGGTGTTCAGTCCTATGGCTGCCTCTCCATCCAGGGCAGGGGCAGCACTGAGTTAAGGCAAGCTCAGTTGCACAAGTGCTTTGGAATATTCCAGAAGAATGGCCATTATTCCCTCTGATTGATGTTCTGTGTAACACAGTGCATCACCTCCTTAGGTCTGTCTCTGCTCTGCCTTCTGAATTCCCTTAGCCTGCTTGAGTGTATTTTCTAATGGATCTATTTCTCCTTCTACTTCTGGCCTTTATTTCTTTACAGGCTCAATCTTTCTAGGCTTTAGTATTCATCAGACATGTATGAGTGTGCCAGTGCTTCAGGCATTATTCCTGGAGGTGGTATCACTTCTCTTTTTTTTCTCCAGCAAGACAGTACCAACAGCTTTGTCCTCATTTTTTTCATCTTTATTCCCTTAGGCAGCTCTCAGTACATGCTTCATGTCTGTACAGGATTTTTTTTTTGGCTAGAAGGAAAGCTCTATGCTGTCTGCTTCTGTTTCTTCATTCTGCATTGTTTCTGTGCTAACGACAGAACTTTTCATACTGAGTGTCTTCAGCTTGACCTTTGTGACAATGTGTCTTGTACTTCATGTTGCTAATTAGAAAGGACACCAAATGTGTATCTCAAAATGCTTTGTAATTAAAACAACTGTTTAAAAAGCTGCTGTAACTGCAGCTGGTATTCACACTGGTGCACACCTTGGTGCCCTCCCAGGTTCTCTGCTCCTCCAGCAGGTTGCTCAGGCCCTAATCCTCTAATCCACACCCTTTATGAACCATCTGCCAGCTTGCTCCTGTCCAGCACGGGGCAAACAAGCCTTGCCCTCCCCTGAGGAACAGCAGAAATCCCAAGTGCAACCCTAGAAGCTCCTAAAACAGGGATTTATGATACAAGAGTTCACCTGACACTTTCTTATCATGAACTTTTTTCTATACCAAAAATACCAATTAAATATCCGTAATTTTTTGGTATTGACCTTGATTTTATTACCTATTTGAATCATAGTGTATCTCTTCCTTCTTCTATAGCCTTGATCCTGTTCTGTGTCTGCTTTCCTCTTTGTATTAGACTTGCATGTACTGTCTGATAATTGTCCACTGTGTAGATAACTGTCACTGTGTACTGTGGCAGTTTTTATTATGCTTCCAAAAGAAAAATTAAAAGAAGCTCTTGCAATGACATGAGTCAACAAGAGCCATTCTTAAGGAACCACCAAGAATAGCTTGACTCTACTATCCCACTTAAAAATGCAGATTTATTGCTTTCTTCATTTTGACTGTCAATACAATAGATTAGAAAACGCCAAAATAAGTCTACTGTTGTTTGGTATCTCAGCTGATAAAATGGCAGCAGTAATTAAATTATTGATTTATCTCAGTTTTTTTTCCCCTTCTGTTAATAAAAGACTGGCTTGACTACAGAATGTTTGTACTTTGAAAAGATTTACAATAGCAAATTAATACTGATAAGAAATAGGCAAAATTAATATGGTGAGAGTAATAGACACAGAACTTCCAAAGGAAAATTGTTTGGAAGAGCTCTTGTTTCTCACTTCACTGAGCTGAAACAGTTGTACTCAAGGGTGTTTGTCAATAGATTCTTTTTGTACTCTGGCTAAATGCAGTAGGCCATACACATCTGCTCATCCACAGCATCAAGTGGCTTAACTCCACACTGGAATCAAGCTGGACAGCATTTGTTACTGTTATTTACCAAGTGGGATTATAGACATCATGTTTTACAGACCAGAGTTCAGAACAGAACACAGGCAGAAACCTTGAAGCCTACAATGAAATGCAGTTGACATTTGTTCTTAATGAATTAACCATCTACCTTGTCATCAGTTCTGTTCTGTCATTAATGATGTAAATATTACCAGGTGTTGAATTTCCATACTGTTGAATTTTGTAAGAAACCAGTATTTCATCTTCAGAAGATGTGAAGTTACCAACCACTCCAACAATTTATTCTGCTGGTAAAAAAAAAAAAAAAAAGTAAAATATGAGAAAACAAAGCATGGAAAAACAGTGGCAGCTTATTGAGACAGTTTATTAGGTGCATCTCATTTAGTCTGTGTGCATCAGTATTTTTCTCAATAGAAAAAACTGAAAATATATTCTCAAATCATTATCAAAAGAGCAAAATGGTGAAAAAGACAGCTGTAAGCTCCCCCCCCCAATGTATTATCTATTTAAAACATCATTTAAAATTACCCTCTCCATTGTATTTTTTCATTAGCATTTCAAAAGGGTTCATTCTCAAATAGAAAATTAATGGGCTTCTTAATTAGGAATAAGATAACAATCTTAATTAAATTGCCCTAAATAAAGCTAAGTTTAGAACCAGATTTACGTTTGACTTCTAGCAGTGGGCAGAACACCGTGTGTTTGGAATGGTTAAGAAGTCATCATTTCACTCCACTGCCAGCTCTGACATCTCCATGCTCAATCTCTCCTGTCCTGAGCACAGAGCTCCTGAGTGGCTCAGCAAAGCCCTCTCTGTGGGGACTGAAGTGCATTCAGCTCTGCTGGTTCAATTAACTCAAGTAAAGGGCAGTGTTGCTGACAGACTCATTTTAGCTCCCAAACCAATACTTAAAACTATTTTGGGTACTCAAACTACTCTTCAGCCTGCAATCCAAATATAACCTTTTGTCCTTCAAGTAATTGTCTTCATTTGCAGGGGTTTTGGATTCCATTGAGGACTACTCATCAGCTATATGAGAATACAAACAAATTTGGAAAAAAAGGCTGAATGTGCATCAGCTTTACCTGAAAAAAAGTTACTATTATGAAAATGTGATTACAAATAAGGTCTACAGTGAGCCCTGAGTCAACTTTATAAAAGGTTACTCATACTCCAAGTAAAATAACATTGATCAAGGTTAAATATTTGTGCAGTGACTAAAGCTGAACCCAGTGTATTGCCAGGAAAGGTTCTGCAGATCAGTGTGTGATGGGGACTGAAATGTCATTAAACCTGATTAGTGGAAGAGTGACTTGAGAAATAAGATTTTAGACAAATCCAAAAATAGGCCATTAAAGAATTTAAAGAAATATTCTCAATGAAAGGAGTAACTTGATACTTTAAAATGTAAACACATGTTGTTGTTGTTGTTGTTATTAATGTTTACCTGGGAGTTTTGGGGAAGAGGAGATTGAAGCAGGCCAACAAATTTTTAAACAAAACCTCATCTAGGAACCAGAAGAGTATGAACTATCTTTTCAATTTCCTTCAGTAAATCTGTATCTAGTTATGATGGTCTAAAAGAGCCATATTTGTTTCCAAATCCTTTTGTGAAAGAAATTAATCTATATTCATTATGCAATTTATCACCTGTGAATTTTAGAGACAAAATGTATTTTCTCTCTCATAGAGAGCCTCATATATTCATAAATCAGAAATTTGTTTTGGAAAGGAAGTATGTCTGTGTGTATTGGTAATATTGAATGGTAAAACCAGGATATTTTCTCCAGAAATGGCTCATATTTCAGTAAAAGGAGCCAGCTAGGGAAGCTGTACATTCTACCTCTGCAGGTCATGTTTCCTTTTTCCCTAGCCCAGAGGCTGATAGAGTAAGGTTCCAGTAGAAAGGCAGGAATCAGTAATTTTCAATCAATGTGTATAGAAAAATGTCAGCTACACCACAGGGTAATCCAAAAAACTATTTCCAAAACTGATTTAGAGGTGATTTAGCTGTATATTATAAAGGAAGGAGTAATTTAAGGGCTCTTTGAATATTCAAGTCTTGTCCAAATAATACCAACTCAGCTGTAAGCCAATGACCACTTTGTCAAATACACAAGAGTTAAAATAGGGGGTTTTGTTTAAGTCCTAAACATTTTTTAATAACAACAACACAGTTACTATGTGAGGGAGTTTCTCACTTGTACAGCTGTGTCCCTTGACAGTGAGCTGCCTCTGCTGCTGGGGAGCTCACACAGGAGCAGAACTCTGCGAGTTCTCCTGGAAACAGTGATCTTTAATTAACTTCTCCTGACCCCTGCCGTGTGTCCTGACCCCAGCAGCCAGCCAGGGGGGATTTGCTCTCCAGAGCACAACTGCCCAGCCTCTCACAAGGGGTTATTAGTGAGGCAGAGCCAAGGGTCCTGTGCAGCCCTGCACTTCAACAACTATTTCATTTTATTGGCCAGCATGACAAGAAAAAGAAAGGCCTTGGTGATTCAACAAGTGCTGAAGATCATTAGGAATTTCCAATGTTACAAACCACATGGTGTTAGGTTCTACCAAATACTAAGCTAATTTTTTTTCTTCCATTTAGCCAAAAGTTTTCAAGCCATGCCATGTTGAACCTGAGTCTGAGTTCAGCCCCCATGTGACAGTTCCATCAACAGTTACCTTTGCTAATAAGCCATCTGGCAGGGTGTCAGCTTCTATGGAAAGCAGGTGTTTGATCCAATCCTCATCTGTTAGACTGTCAGGAAAGCATCCTCTGAAGTTGGTGACTGAATTCAGGCAATGTTCTTGTACGTCAGCAGAAAGACAGGATGAATTTCCAATTAACATTAAAACATTTCTATGGCTAAAACATTTTCCAGTTTCTCTCACGTCTCTCAACTTACCCCATTGTATCTTCAGGTGCAATTTCTTTATCTTGCCTACATTCTACGTTCTGATTTGTATCTAATTATTACATAATGTGCATATTTTAATCTCTAGATACTGCATTCTATTCATTGCAATGCAGGAACAAGAAGTTAAAGGAATGAGTTCAAGAACATTATATCATTAAAAGGCAAAATTAGGGAAAATTAGGCAAAATTAAAATCCTCCCCCCTGCCCAAAATGTGTTCCTTACAGTAGAATTCAGAGTTGTGAGCCAATACCTGCCAAAGTTACAGCCTTTCTGGGTCTAGAAAAGAGGGTTTGAATAGTCATTCCCCACTTTATTATGGAATATAAATTACAAGTAGAGCTTTAGCTCTAGGAAAACTAACCAGGAGAAATAAACACCAGTGGCTGGCCAACATTTTGACAGCTACTGCTCTGTGCTGAATACTGGATACAAACTGAATATGACAATAGGAAACTCTACCTTTTTACCAGAATACTACAGTTATCACTGTGGCCACTTTTGAAAACACAACATGCCAACATTATTCCATTGTGAATCCTAATTATAAAGAATTGTCATGTTATAAAACAAGACTTTTTTTTCTTCTTCTTAAGATTTATTTTATTTTTTGGCGTACATGTACTAACCATGCACCTGACCAAAATTAATGGTCCTCATTTTTGATTAGTGAAAAGAAATCTGCATTTATAGATGCCTTTCATAGAAGAAAATAGCTCATCCAGAAATCCTTCTTGACCCTAGGTAAGAACAAATTGTATCAAGTGAAATTATACTTTTTCCCCTTTGACTTGACATCACAGTGCTTTGAGCCACTGTAAAGATACAAGCATCAAAAAATGCTGAAGTTTTCTCAGTGTGAGCAATCCTTGAAATCATTATGTGACTTTTCTTAGCCTTTCATACAGGAAGTTGGTATTACTTGCAATTCATTTAGCTTTCTGTTAAAAAAATAGTCAAGATGCTTATCTTTTCAAGAGCTGTACTTTGTGAAAGATGATTTTCAAGTAGGGAAGATTTTCACTGTATGACTGAATAACAAGTCACAGAAATAATGTCGTAAGGCACTGCTCTATTTACCCACTGAAATAAAGCCCAAGTAACAGGAATTGGTGCTTTCTAACAGTCTTGAGCTCCACAGTGTTCCCAAGATGAGGTCTATGGCTGTGCTTGAATTCCTTCCTATTCCCACCACCACCACCCACAAGTCATTATTCAGTTCAAGCCTGTTTTATTGACTGAATTTTGCTGTAGTTTTTTGTGTTTTGTTTTGGTGTTTTTTTCATACAGCTACACAAATTCCCCTAGCTCATAAGGAATAAACTAGCTGAACAAAAATTATTAGCAGGGGAAAATGCATAGATTAGAACCTTAAAATCTGTGGTTGGATCCTTAGGACTTGATTGGAAACAAACCACACCACATTTGTAAGTTTTGGAAATTTCCGTATCCACAGATTTGGAGTATTTATTAATTGGTTACTGAAAAATGGTTATTGAGAAATATAAAATAATCCTCTCAAAGAGCAATTTCTGTAACATTGTGGGGACAGGGGGAGATTCAGTTTAAACATAATGCTGTACAATATCCTCACAGTATCTAATTATTTATTATAAGCCAAATCAAGGATAAAAACTTAAATACAAAAATACGCATTGTCATTGGGAATTATTTAAGAAATATTAACAAGAGAAAAAAAAGCAGCAAGTTGCCTTGCAAATAAAGATACATAAGAATAAGAAAAACATCTATTGCAAATACTAGAAGCTGCAAGAAATACATGTGAGATTTAAAAACTATTAAAAACATGAGAAGGGAAATAAAATGATATAAACCCCAATGGTCAGAGGGGTGCTACAGCATCTAAAAGGTACGTTTTTCTGAAGAAAGAAAATGATCCTTACGACATTTGTGCAATATGATTGCATAGATTTGTCAAAAGCAATTGAAAGACTTCACTAAATATTTCTGTTCTGTATATAAATGATCAGATGATGTAATTACACCATAGCATGATAATGAAACATTCTCATTAAAACTGTAGTCAAGTAAGTTTTATAAATAGTAGTCACTAAAAATAACTGAGTAAATCTGCATATTTGGATAAGTTGTATCAGAGTTTTAAAACAGCTGGAAAGGACAGGAAAGGGAAAAACTGGAAAGGGACTGTAAGAACTCTTGAAATGTTTACATTCTGGGAATATGCTAGAGCAGTACTTTCTAAGGGTGGTGGAATAGGCAATTATAGCCCTGGCCATCTAACGTGGAACTTAGTGGGAAACCACTGGTAAGAACATACTGGAATATAGCTTATATGAAAGTTAATTAATGCCTGTCAATGCTAGTTTCTGAAAAAAACATCATCTCGGATCTGTGCACAAATATGTTGTTCAAGAAGGTTCCTTTTGGTTGATGAAGAAAAGAAGTGCTGATCTGATGCCATTCACCTACTGCTTCAAGATATTTCTTTAAGAAACCTGAGTGAATCGAAATTAATGTGTATAGTTACTTAATGACTAATTGACTGGCCTCAAAAGTGAAGTGTGCATGGGAAATACTAAGTGAGTTTCTGTTTGAATCCCATAGGAACTGTGTTTTGGCCACGTGCTGTATCATGTTTGCAGTGATTACCAAAACCATCCTCAAACTTTTAAGTGACACGATCTTCTTTCTTGCCTCCCGTGTTCCATTCATCCTGATGTCCTCAAAATTTCCATAAAATGTTAATTCTGGGACTTACTGAAATCTAGATCCAGAAATCAAATTTTTCTTGGCTGATTTTTCACTGCTTTTCAATTAGTGATTTAACTCACCTAAGTAACATGTTCAGGTATCAATAGAAAAGGGGAAAAAAGGTCTATCAGTGGGAAAGAAAGGTGGGGGAAACATTAGGTTTAAAAAAAACAGTTATTGCTGTAGCAAAAGACGTTGGAAGGAGATTTCTCATAAAAATGAAAAGAACATTTTAGCAATCTTGGATTAATTTATATGACACTAAATGCAATATGGGGCTGCAAGTAAGTTCCAAATTTACATTAAAATGCATACCATTTCTGGACCTGAAGCATATCATTCAGCACATTCTATTAAAAAGGCTGGACATAATTGGTTTACTTTCAGAATCTAGAAATTCAAACTGTCTGCATATCAGCCTGTATAAGCACACCAATCCAAGGACATTGGTTCTGATTTAATAAAGTCATCTAGCAGAGCAGCAACTTGTGTGACAAATCCAGCTACTACTGCTTGAACAGGCACTCGACAAAAAAAAATAAGCATTTATAAAATACTGGGATATTCTGAAGTGATTTCTGAAAACACAGAACCTAATTAAGGTTTGACTGAAGGCTATGGGTGTTGTATAATTGGTTTACCAAGAAGAATGAAGGCCCAGAACACCATATCCAAGCTGATCCCTGAAAATACTGATTCATCTTAGTGCAGCTTCATGCAGCTCCTGGAGGAAACACGAAGAATGAGAATGGAATCTGCCCAACAGTATTGGATCCATAAGAAGTTTTCTAGATGAATTTTCAGAAATGTTATCATTTTGGTAGCAAATTTTTGTTCTTTCTGTTGTATCTTCTTGCCCTCCAGGAAAGGTAGGAAATAACCAAAGTGATCCTTCTGCCTCACCCAGTGCCCTAAAGAGCTGCCTGCACCTTCAGGAACGGGCAGTGCCCTGGAGCTGAAATGAATTCCCATTCCTCTGAGCATTTTTACATCCTGTGCTATTTTCTAAGGCAGTAAGACCACTTCACTCCCACCTGCACTCTTGATCAGACACTCACACAGCAAAGAGCTCACCTTCCAACAGCTCCCTTTATGTTACCTGCGCCCCAAATAACCCAGCTTTCTGTGCCCCTTTGGCTCATCTCGGCTTCATCCTGCACTGCCAGTGCTCTTCAGAGCCTTTGAGAAGCTTCCACCTGCGACCCTGCGTCAATAAGGGATTCTGCTGACAGCAAATGCATACAAAGTTGCTTCTAGAAGGAGGTACTGTATTATTATTAGATCCAAAAATATCCTTTCCAGATACATTTCACACATTCAGTCTGATAGATTTCCTAAATGGCTGTATTTGTTCTGAGGTGGTAATCTCTGCAACACAGAATTTGATTTTGTGCAACAAAACAACATTTTGAACAATAATGAAGATGTGTGCATAATAATAATGCATGATTTTGTAGCAGGACAGTTATTTCTGTTATTTTATTTTCTGTTAGCATTATCTAACTGAGCAAAATGCCTGGAAGCCTACAGCAAAAAAACCAACAAGTAGGACAGGACTTTACACAAACATGTTTCACATTCCTGAGGAAGATGCCATGGAAAGCATGTGAAAGGAAGTATTTTTCTCTTGCCAAACTAGGACATTGGATGAGATACTAGTTTACCCATAAATGTTGAGTATATAAAAATATATAATCCAGAAGCCTATAGATGGAATTTATCCAAGACAATGATAATACAGATGAAATCTTTTTTGTATCAAGAAACAAACAAAACAAAATGCACCCACAAAATGCCAAAACCACAGCTCTGTGTTCCTAAATAGAATGGTATCTTCTATTAACCCTCCTTAGCAAAGACCTCATTTAAAGAAAATATCTATTTAATTTAATTCCATCTTCCTTTTGTCAACCTTCATTTAAGGTCTTTTTAAAGCAATTATGTCTCATCCCTTTTTATTAGGACATTGGAACCTACTCAGTTTGCTCAATCAAAATTAAGGCACTGTGCTTTTCAATTAATTTACATTTGGACGGATTAAAATTTTAGCAGAAGAAAGTAGGGTTAAAGGCACGTTTATAGGATTAATAGGAGGATGAGAAAAACTGCAGAATGCTGATTAAACTCTTCAATGAAGACCAAAGTCTTCCTTGAACATATGGGAAGTGTCAATTCAGTGACTGCAGCTTCTCCAAGTAGACACCACTGGATTCACAGAAACTGGAGCTGGAAAGGCTCTTAAGGCAAACTGCAGAGACACTGCAGCTGTGCTTTTCCAGTAGGATGGCTTGAAAACCAACCAGCCCAATCTGTCATTAGAAGATAATGGGAATACCTTCGGGGCAGCATTCAGCAGCTTGTGGAATGAACAAGGACTGGAAGCTTCTCTGGGAGAAAGGGAAGTGTCTACACAGAAAGCTGGAGGCTGGGTTGAGGAAAACAAGGGCAGTTTGATTACAGAAACAGCAAAACAAGGAACATGGGAGGAACAGCTGAGAGGGAGACTTGCCAAACTGGTATTGATCCACAAACCATACACAAGGGGGAGAAGCTTCTTCAAAGATACCTGAGAAGACCCATCCATTTTGCCATCTTTGTCTGAAAAAGAGGGATGTGCATACAGAAAGCAGCTATTCAGGGCTGTTTGTATGCTTGCAGTTATGTAACCCATTTGTGTTATGGTGTGCCTCAGTGCAACTACAAGGATATTCTGTTGGAAAAGCCAATGAAGTTAAAAACTAATTGGAAAAATCAGACTTGATATAGAACACTTCAGCAACCAAAATACTCTACTCTGACTTCCAGTGTGCCACAGAGTATCACAGAAGCTACCCCCCACTTCACAGAGTACATCCAGAATAATGCACCCGGTTTTGGGCCCCCCAGTAAAACAGAGATTTTAACAAACTGGAGTGAGTTTGACCCCTGTACAGGCCATTCATTACAAGTCAATATATTCTGTGATTCTGAGTTGAGTGGACAGCCACAAAGATGGTAAGGGATGGGAAGCACATGTTCTTGAAGATAAAGAGAGGGAGCTGGGCTTGTTCAGCATTGTGGCAGGCTTAGAAGGGACATAAGAGCAGCTCTCCAAGGCTTGACAGAAGAGCATCATGAAAACAGAGCCGGGCTCCTGACAGTGGTGGGAAAGGAACAAATTGAGACATGGCAGGTGATAAGTGAATGGGAGAAAACCCTTCTTCATGTCGAAGCCAGAAAAGCATGGGTTGCCCAGAGAAGCTCTGCAGTCGCCACCCTTGGAGAGACTGAATAAAGGCCTGGGCAACCTGGTCTGACCTCGAGAGCTGCCCTTGCCTTGAGCAGAAGGCTGGACCGGAGATCATCTCAGAGCTCTTCCTGTGACTCGCCCATCACAGATGCTCATGAGCTGATATGACACACAAAAATGAGGAAAAGCAGTAAGAACAGAAATCATCCTGAAAGAGGTGTATTGTTAAGGGAAGGTTGGA
>JANRMJ010000125.1:11005742-11055614 GCA_025584955.1 Alethe diademata
CTCCGCGCCCCTCGGCCCCTCCGTGCCCCTCAGCCCTCCGCGCCCAGGAATGCGGCCGAGGGGCGCCTTGCATCGGCCGGGGCGAAGAAAAAACCCGCAACTGTTTAGTGGGATTTTTCCTACAAGTTGCCTGCTAATGGCTGGTAATTACTTCTCTGTGCAGTGTGGATTTTTTTTCCACCCCGGGTGAGACATCCTGTCATCTGTATGTAGCACACGTGTGTTTTCCCTTGTCTGTGCTGAAGCTATCTATGTATTTGAATTCTATATATTTGAAAATTGCATGCTGATGTTTTAGTTACACGGCTAGAATGTGAATTGTTTAACAAGAGATGCAGACAAAACTGGTTCTGTTGAGGCTCGAAGCTTAACTAGTGATTTTTAAAAATTGGTGCAGGTCTTCTGTAGAAACACACTTAATTGCTGTGTTCAGTTAACTACTATAGTAAGGGCACAAATGCATAGAAATTATATCCTATTTTATAAGCTCAAATGTGTGTAAATACTAATTACTGTATAGACTGCAGAATAATTGATCAAATCTTGAATTGAAGCTAGTTATGTTTACTCTTAATACCAACTATGACCCTCAAGTTTATTCACACAAAAATGAGGAAGAGCAGTAAGAACAGAAATCATCCTGAAAGAGGTGTATTGTTAAGGGAAGGTTGGATGCAGCAGTCTCGTGGAGAGGTGAGATGATGACTTAGGTATCACTTTGTCAGGAAATGTGTCAGAAGAGGGCCCGGCAGCCTTTCTTTCACATCCCCACAATGCTGCTGAGCACGATGAGTGAAGAATTAATACTGTAGAGACGGGCTTTCTAATGGCTTGGAATCTGTGATCAGCTAAACCAGGAAGCACCTGTGAATTTTGCGGTTGTGGGGGTTTTTTATTCCCAATACTGAACAAGATGATATTTGAGTATTTCTCGTGATTTTTAAAAATCGGCTTTTCACTGCTTGTGTAAGTGTTGACAAGAATATGGATGAGATACTTGTGGGTGCAGTAGTCTTTAAGAAAAAGATACATCTTAGTGATGTCGACTACAAAGAATGTGTAAATTTTGGGGCTCTCTAGCTTGCACAATGCTCTGTGTATGCTTGCCAGTGGCAGTTTTAAGAAAAATGTAGAGGATTTTTTTTTTTGCTATTTTTGTGTTTATTTCAATGCAAACAGGCAACTATAAAGATATAGCCATAAGCCTCCTTTCCAAGTAATTTTTATGACACTGGCAAACCAAAATAATTTGATTTTTTGCAGGCCTTGCTTTTAGGCATTGGCTTGCAATATAGAGTCTGAATACCAAGGAATGTGGTGTTTCTCTGGGCAAAGTAAAAGGCAGAGTAAAGGTGCCTGTTTTTCCCTAGCATCTGTCATTGTAGTCTGTATTTTTGATCTTACATTTCAGAGTCTGTTGAATGGATTAATGTGTTACAAACCCGATGACCCAATTGAATATTTGGAAAGCTGTTTGCAGAAAGTGAAAGAGCTTGGAGGGCCAGAAAAAGTGAAATGGGACACTTTTGTCAGCCCAGAAAAGAAGACCCTGCCTCCACTCAATGGAGGACAATCCCGGAGGTCTTTTTTCAGGAATGGTAATGTATTAAATTTTAAAATTATTATATTTCTTCAACTGTGTGTGGTTTCATATCCGCTACTGTATTATTTTATACATACTTCTGTGCTTCATTCTGTTTATCTGTAGGCAAAGGAGTCAAGAATTTTGTTTTCTTGCTTTTTGGCATTTGTTTTTCTCCTGCCGTAATGAATGCTAAGCAGGAGAGGAAATTGTGATCACTTTCCAACCAAATGATAGATGTTTGCTGTGTAAATGTTTACTGCATCAGTGGAGAGATTTCTTGTATCCTACCTAAAACATTTGCAAAGATAGGGGCAGATCTGACACAGTGAACTTGGCTTGTGTTTTCAGTTGATCCATATGGATGACATTCACACCAACTTCAGTGCAGTTACACTATATGGTTTTTCTAGTTTACACTGGAGCTGTATACTAATTTACTGAATAAAATGTAAGTTATAAACTCCTAGAAAAAAGTGCATTTTATAAAATCTAAGCAGATGTCATACCAATACCTGTAATTATTTTATTTGTAATGTTAACAAAGAGCAATTAGCTCATCTTTCAGTTGCCATAGTTATTTTTCTTTGCCATCGAACATTTCATTAAAATAATCAGCAAGAATACTGTCTCTATCTCTGTGTACAGCATGTATCACTAAAAGAGTCCTGCTTAATAGTAGAGGTTATCTGCACAGTATAAAGCTTTTCTTCTCAGAGACCCCTGCTGAGCTCTGGGTGCTATGGGCAGATGTTCACAGAAAACCTGACGTGCTTATAAAGAAACACCAGGGAAAACTGACTCTGGGTGGCTGTGATTTAATAAATCTGTTAAATAGAGGCCAAAAATATTTAATATAGCAATAGCAAACACAATGTATAATTATGAGATATTTATACTTTGTGTATGGTACTTATGTAAGTCTGTGTACAGAACAGATTTGGAGTTTTCTGTCTGTTTCCACAATTCCCAGTTTATCTTACTGTTCTGCAGTGATGCCTGATAACTCTAACTTCCCGTACCGGCGCTACGACCGACTGCCTCCCATCCAGCAGTTTTCCATTGAAAGTGACACTGACCTGTCTGAAACTGCTGAGCTGATTGAGGAGTACGATGTGTTTGACCCTGCGAGACCTCGGCCTAAAATTATCCTCGTCATAGGTAGGAAGGCAGTCATTTTGACAGGGTTTTATCTCTGCTACTTTGCCTTTTGATTTGTACTGCAAATACACTGAATGCTTATATGAATTGAAATACTATTTTTCCATCTGCCGTAGCAAGTGGTGCAGGCCAATTAAGAGCGTGAAATTGTTAGTGCTGGGGATGCCATCCCAACTGTAAGAATTTTAGGGGTGGCAGTGAGCAGCTGCACTCGTGTTCTGTAGACTGGATGCCTCCTAGCAGCTGCAGAGCTCATGATTTGCCTATGAGCACATCTGCCAGTTTGATTTCATCTTATCTAAACCTGGTTCATGCATTTCAAGGGAGCAGCACCATGTGAATCCAAGTGCTCTTCCAAAGCATGCTCAGCATTGAACTAAAATACTCACGTGTACTACAAGCTGATCACTGAAAGGGGTATTTTAAGATATTGTGTAAGCCAGCTCAAAAAGGTGATAGGGAACTGTCGTTCTCTATACCTATACCCTTGTCAAATGACTGGTGTGTCCAGCTGGAGTGAGAATACACCGTCACTAGTTCATTGCATTGGTTAATTAATCCCCAGGTTCATTTGGCAAATGAATCCTGTTCAGCTTCACAGAGAGCGAGCACTCAGTTCACATTAGTTAACTGTGGTCTCTCCCAAAGTTCTCTCTTGGGAGCTGTTTAGTGTTTTTTCTAAGCAGCTCACACTTTCCAGCCTCAGACAAGCATAAGTTATTTAAAAATAAAGCTGCAGGTTAAGCATAAATCAATATTTTTTTCTGTTCTTGAATTTAAGTTCTTTGCATCAGTTTCCTTGTCATCTAGATAGTTGTCTTCACAAATTTTTCCACCAGACCTAGTTACCTGATTCACTGGATGGCGTAAAGAGTTACAGCACAGGTGCCAGGTGATGGAGAATTACTTTTTTTTTTTTTAGTCTATAAAGCTTTATTCATATTAAAGAGAGATACTGCTTCCATAACAGAGGATGTATGTAGTACAATAAAAGGGAACTGAAATGTCTGCTCTGTACTAGAGAGTGGAAACTCTAGGAATAGCATGTCCTCTAGGCTCTGCATCCCGCAGCTCTCAGACACAAGGTATTGGGATAGATTGAAAACAGAAGACCAGGCATTTTTAAAAGTATCTGTGGTATGCCAAATCAATTGCTCAAGGCATCTGAATTTTCTTGATCTTTTGTTTCAGGATTACAGATTTCAACGTGCAAATCTCTCTATGTATTGCTGAAATGTGAAGATTGCAGTTAGATGCAGAAATAACACATACCTTTCTTTTGTCTTAATTAATTAGCTCCCCTTTCTTTTCATAAAGCAGAATAGCTGGCTCCTTTTCAGTGTCCACAGAAGGCTCTTAATGCATCGAAATCTGTGGAGCTCAACTGCAGCAGAGCGATGAATGAAGGTTTGATTTAAGTGAGATAAAGAGAGCTTGGCTTTCACCTCTGGAACTGAGTGCAGGCGTGTTTGAAGTGAAACCCTTGAACAGCAGCATGCAGTGAACAGACCGTGCATTTACAGAGCTTTTCTTGTCTCCCATTTATATAGGGAACGTTGTAAACATTCTGCAAAGGCTGTTGCAGGTTTATATTCCCACTGGGTTTCTCTGAATGTTACAGTGTGATCTGATAGAGACACAATACTATCTGTAGCTTAGCAGCTATTGTCCATTTTTGTATAGTATCAAGACAATTTCTCCCAAATTCAACTTTCTATTGAGAAAGCACATGTTGGATAGCGTAACCGAATAAAAGAGAAAAAAACAATAAAAATATACTGTGCATTCCAAGAGATACTGCCCACAAAAAAATGTGTTGCATATTTTCAGTTTGCATAAAATGCCAACAAAAAAAATCAGTTAAGTAATGTATTTCTGTCTAATTGGGGATAACTAATCATCCTGCCTTGCTCAGGTGGTGCCGGTCACAGTCACTGTTAGGGACTGAAATGAAATTAAAGACCTGTCTTCTGCCTCTCATATTCAGTGAACTTTTCTTTATTAATGCATTAGCTCAAGATCTTTTTAATGCTTCCATAAAGGTTTTTACAACTTCTTTGCTTTATGAAATCTATCATCCTTATAATGAACCAGGTAGCTCCAGGGCTAAAGAGAGCTCGTTTGTAAAGGTGGGGGCTTTGTTCTTTTTCTGGGTTTGCAGAAGAGACCTCTGGTGAAAGATGAAGCTATAAAGCTACATAGTGAGTTTATATGTGACTGGATTTTAGAAAAATCAGATGGAACCAGCCAGGAGGGCACGCATCTGAATCACTGGAAAAATTAAGTTTCTAAGGCATTATGACACTAGTAAATGAGATTGTGTTTAAACATGTGCTTCCTAATATACTTTCAAGAAACAAATTTGTACCGTTAATAAAGCTTGAATTTGGAGATCTTAAAATATTAATTATGTGGTGTCATTAGCACCTTAGTTGAGTATGTTTTTAAGCTGCACTTTCTTAAATATATTACTTAATACTAAAAGAATACACTTCCCTTTTGAGATCAAAGTGTAAGGGCTAGATCAAATACAGTGCTGTCAGCAGGCAGCTGCCTATTCATTTGTTAAATCTAGTTAGATTTTAAAGTCAGAAGTATTTTCAGAAACTTTATTCTTAGATGAATTTATTACGAATTTACAACACTATATGCAAAATTGAAATAATGAACAAGATTAGATTGAAACAACTGCTTTAATAACACTTTCTGGGCACACAAATCTTTACTTGAAACCTGTTAGCAAACATAATTTTAGATGCAACAAGTGTTCCCTAGTCTAGACATCTTCTAGAAATATATAAAATAATCATACTTTCCTCGAGTAATCTATTTCAGAATAAGTAGGAAAAAAAAAGGTATTTGATTTTCTTTTCTTGTGTACAGTTTGTCAGTGTGATTTATCAAAGAGTCAGGAGTGGATACATAGTTCAATAAATTATGATCTGCTGTGGGAAGTAATTTTGTCCTATTACTTTTCCCTTATTTTGTTACCTGAGTGTTTCCCCTCAGACTGAAAACAGATAACACATTGGATAACAGATAATAAATTGGATTCGTCTGGATTATGTGTTTGGCTTGATAAAAACAAATGTGTGGGAAGTTTATGAATGTTAAACCGAATACTTCATTAGCTATTTTCTGATTGCAGTTCAGATTGAAAGAACAGAAGTGCCGAGCTACGCTTCGTTTTGTTTGGTTTTGGTTTTTGTTATTTTTGTTTTCTCTTTACTGGCAAAGCAAAGCTCTCCCTGACAGGAGTGTGAAGTCTATGTATTTCTTTCAAGCAGGTGTTTTTCAGCTATTTTCTGCTTTTACAGACTGCCATTTTGTCAAGTACCAGTTCTGGTTTTCTGGCACCTTCTGTATCTCTTTTGTATCTCTCATATCTTTTGTGTGTTGGAACACGAGAGCTGTTTTCCTTGTTTCCAGTTTTTCTAATTTTCTGCAGATTTCCTATGTGCATTTTTATTGTTGCTGGGTGCAACATAGTCTGTTTCCAACTTGGGAGGTTCGGTGAAGTGCGTTTGTCATGGGGAAGGCTGAGCATGAAAGGGAGCAGGGGGAAGTGGAGCAGAAGTGCTTTATAGCCACTTCAGTGGAGAAGATGGTTCCTACTGAATCAGATGCTTGTGTACCTGCAGAAGGGGAACGTTCTTTATTCTAACAAAGAGGATAGGTAGCTGAGCTGACTATGAAAGAAAGAGTCCAAGCTGAAAAAACTAAGCCCATCACCTGGAATTACTGAAATGGAAGAATAGCTGTAGAACCTTACACGGTCTGCTGAAAGAAGAGAGCAACTTATGTCTTTTTAAGACAGAAACACCAGGTGAACTGAATGAGAGAAAAAGATTTTTTAGTTGTGATCTTACTGTATAAGATACAGTTTTTCTTTCATCTTTTTTATGTCTTTTATGAACATCTGTAGCTGTGTTGTCTAGGTGGATTTTACAGATAAATGCTTGTGGAAACATTACTTAAACTAACTGCATATGTGTACAAATATTGTAAAGCTTATCCTGCAGCCAGAACTGCATTGATAATAAAAATGCTTAAAAGCTATTTATGGGAGTAATACAGATATTATAAAAAGAGTTACATGATTACTGACAAGAAGCTCAGTGTATTCAGATTTTCTTTCACTGCATCGCTGTATTTTTTAACTTCATAGAAAATGTATATTTTTAATAAATCTTAAATCTCTTTCTGTTGAAATAAAATTTAGTGTTCTCACAAAGAATTCCCCAAACTATAGCTACTGAGGATTGGGAATTATTATCAAAACATTTGTTTTGGGTTTGCTTTGTTATACTCTTCAGTACCCTACATTTTCTATACATAAACATTTATTTTTATGAAAACCATTCCTTGGTTTTACGTACTGGGTTCCATATTCTCTGCTCATCACATCATAGCATGTCCTTTTAGCTCAGGCATGGTCTGATTGTTTCACATGCATTCTTGCTGCTGCTGTCCTGCTCACCTTCTCTGTAGCTTTCCCTGCTGCGTAACGTCCCTGTTTTGTGGGAGTTTGATACCCGTTCAGCCTGTGCTGTATTTATTGAAGTGTCTCTTTATTCTTCAAGTTGTCTAGCAAGCTGAACCTAATTTTTCTCTGTCAGATGCTTCAAGCATCAATACCAAAAGCTGGTATTGCATGGTTCAATAAAAGTCCTTATACCAAATCACTATGGAAACATCTCAGATGATTATTTAATTTTTTTTTTTTTTTTGTATTTTAAAATCAGGAAACCTGAGAAGCTCTTGCAAACATATTTAGGAGCAGATTTTATTAGTTCCATTTCATGAGTAGTTTGTTGATTTAATTGGCTTCTTTAACCAAGTCTGATTCTTTCTGACATGAGTACCTTTCTGACTATCTGGCTCTATCTCTGGATTCATAGAGTTTAGGAAAGGAATAGTTCATTTGTCTGCTTCTCTACTGTGGGTCAAGAAAAACTCCATTCCAGGAGTGGCCTTAGAATGAGGTCAACCTCAAAGAGTACTTATTTTTGTTTCACAAGTGGATTTTGTACTCTTTCTTTAAATTTCATTTTTCAAACTGTTATGTTTATGGTCCAGTCGATGAGACACATGATTGGTAACAGGTCATGCAACTGTGAGATTTACTCTAATAATGCTTGGAAAATTGGTGTCAATAGCAAAGATTTCACCTGTGATTGGGTACTTCTCATGAAAGGTTAATTTAATGTTTTGCTTATGATTCACACTAGGTGGCCCAGGAAGTGGGAAAGGAACACAGAGTTTGAAAATAGCAGAACGGTACGGATTTAACTACATATCAGTTGGTGAATTGTTGAGGAAGAAAATCCACAGCACAAGCAGCAATAGAAAATGGAGCCTAATTGCCAAAATAATTACTACTGGAGAACTGGCCCCTCAGGTACAGTGTTTCCCATGTTCATATTTATTTCCAAGGGTTTGTACATTTTTGTAGTAATGTGCACCATCGGGAAAACTTCCTTTACGATGTTAAATAACTAACTTATTTTCCGCTGTGAAAGGAAACAACCATAACTGAGATAAAGCAGAGATTAATGCAGATTCCTGATGAAGAGGGGATAGTGATTGATGGATTTCCCAGAGATGTGGCCCAGGCAATCTCCTTCGAGGACCAAGTAAGAGATTGTTTTTATTCTTAAACTAACTTACACATCTCCTCAACAGTGAAGCTTGTTGAAATAGTCAGATTCCAAGAAAGAGCATTGCACTTTAAATCTTTGCAAGTGCATAATTACAGGTTGACAAAAGATTTATGTTATATTATGTCCTGTTGTCTGAAGACAGACTATTTTGTAAAAAGACAATGTGATAATATAACAAGAATCCAAGCTTCTTGTCTCATAATGAAATTTCTCTCAAGATGAAGAAGAAAAACACAGGAAATCTAACAGTGAATATTTTTTATACAGAATATTCCACTTTCTTTAGAAAGTGGAAAAGCATTATATTGCCATATCTATTTGTTCAACATAATCTCCATTAAGAGAAACATGCTTAAAGCAATGCATGTCTTCACAGTGCTTTTAGTGTCAAGTTTATTACAGGGCGTTGAAAAGATGAATTAAAAAAAGGTTAAAACTACCCAGGCTTTGCAAATTTCTGTAAACCAGAAAGCATGCTTTTTTAAGAAAATAAGGTCATTTTGGTTATTCTAAACTACAGTTCTAAGGTTTAGTCAGCTAAAACTGTATTTCTGAGTACTATTGACATGTTGTTTTCATGTGTGTATTTTAAACTAATCTAAAAATACTTTAATTCAGTGGAAAAACAAGCAGCTGATGTCATTTTCTGGTCAAATGCTGCTAACATAACAGTTCTGGTCACGAGAAGAGGTTGCAGTTTCAGAGCTGAATTCTTAGAGTGCCTTCGTGAAGAATGTTTCAAAGTCTTTCATAGTTGCTGGTCTACTGCTGTTTCTGTCCTTTGAATTCTAAGTAGCATTACCAATGCAGAAGTAACAAAACAAAGCAGCTAATGAGGCATTTCATTAATGTGCTTTATAAGGTATTATTCTGGGCAAAATTTAGAAAACTGAATTGAGGAAATTAAAGGAAGCAGACAAAATAGTTATTACAGGAAATAGCAGTGTCTGCCAGCTCTATCTCCTTATAATTAACAAAAGGGAAGATTGACTATTTCAGAAGTCAAACACCAGAAATGTAGACTTAATGATGATTTCCTTGTGCCATTTTTTTCCAGTGTAAAAGTGTGACTTAAGTGCATTTGTTTGGGGCATAATTTTGTGCTGATCTTGTTTTTGATGAAAGAATGGGAGATATGAAACTGGAGGAAGTGACAGAAATTAAGTTCTCCTAGGCTCAGATTTTCTTTCTACTAAGGAAAACTAGTTAGATAACACTTGCTTATAGTCACAGGGAGTTCCTTCATTCTCAGTCAATTGGGATTTGTAAATCATACTCCTCAAGGCCTGCTTCTGCCTGAAAGATAGATCACTGAGTCTCTAAAGAAGTCCAGGAGCACTTCATATAGGGACACCTTTCAGTCTTACCTGTTTTAAAAAAGTACAGGAAAGAAGGAATCCCAGGCCTTTCATAGGAGCACAGGCTGGCTGTTCAGACCCCCCCATCTTCATCTTTCTTTGCAGATGACCTGTCATATGAAGGCCATGAAAATAAATGTACAAAAGCTATACATATTTCAACACTCAATCATATATCAGCATCTCCAGTGAGATATATTCAGGACTTTATCTTGGATTTATATGTTAAAGAAATAAAATATACATGTTGTTTCTTTTAAATTCTCTGTTGAGTATGCCCTGATGCCACAGGCCTTGGTAGGAAGGTTTTGTGTTAAGGAAAAGGGACTGACTATCAGCAGTCATGGTACTGATCATCCTCCACACCCATGGCATGGCACCTTATTTACATTGAGCATGGGAACATTGTCCAGGCACTCAGAGATGCCTCAATAGGAAGTGCAATTGAGTTGTGGAGAATTCAGTCATTAACTGTTGTGATAATTTGTCTAGGCCTGCAATTAGAGATAGTAGGGGGTTTTCCAGAGCTAAGAAGTGTTACAGCTTTCTTTCTAGCACTGTGTAGAAGTTGAATTGTTCTCATTAGCCAAAAGTGACAAAGTGAGAAATAATTAGTTGAAATTTCAGCAAAGAAAGTTTTGATTAAATAGTAAAACAATTTTAATTAGATGTGCTAAGCAATGGAACATGCTTTGAAGAAAATGGTGAAATCCAACAAACTGCAGATTGTGCGTGCCATATTCTTACAAAGACATTCCCTGTAGAACACTGAGATCTGTTGATAAATTCAATAAGAATAAGAATTGAATAAGAATTGAATAAGAATTAATTCTTCTTGCTATCACTAGCTTTGTCATGAGCAAATACTTATTCCTGCAGATGGTCCCTTTGAGACCATTGCATGCTTATGTACCTGAAAACAGCAGAAAAATTTATGTGACACATACAAATTCTTTATCATTGTTTACACAAGCACAGACTCCAAGAATATAGGTAGTAATAGCACACATTAATTGTGGGGAGTAGTGGAAAAGGAAAAGGATTACTGAGGTGCCTGATTTCTCTTGAAAGCACATATAAAATCTAACTGTGCTGTGTTTGCAGTCATCTTTAATGTAACAAATAATTTATGCTAAATTAATTGCTTCAGTCTCACAGAGCTCACAGAGCTGTTACTAAAACTTGACACTGGGCTTTCATAATCTCTTAATCTTGTGAAAAAATCAAATGGATCCATTTATGTCTGAGCTGACAGGACCTGTCCCAAATAACATTCTATTATAGAAATACATTATGATAACAACTGCTTGTTAAACTTTCCTTGTAATAGCCCTTGGTACTACCAACACATTTTTATCCCTTTGGCTAAGCCAGAAGCTGAACTCTTCTCTGGGAAAAAAATGTTATTTTTAGTAAACTAGTCAAAGCAAACCAACTTATGCTAACATTCCCATACATAGGTATAACTAAAAGATGATGATTTCTTCCTTATTATGTTGCCAGACTCTCATGTGGACAGTAAGTTCTCAACATGTTGCTAGGCAGAATTGTATTAAAACACGTTGCATCTCAGTGACTAAAGTGCCTAAAATAAAGCAATGTTTCATTTGCAGCACACTCGGTATTTCTCTTTCTCCTCAGATCTAGAAGCCAGAAGTAACGAACCCTGCTTCCATGCAGCAATGTCAATCTGGAACAAGTGCATTAGAAAGCATTTTACACATCACAGGAATTTTATATTTGAATTTAAGCTTTTCTCCCCGTCTTTTGTGTTGAGTTTTGTTAATAACGCTGTTCCTGTCATCCATATCTTTTGAGCAGCGAAGAAGTTTTTCAGATGGCCTCAGTGATGTTTTCAGTGCTTACCAGCCAGCACCACATTGGCCATTCTGGTCACTTAGCCCAGCTTCATTTCTTCGTGCTCAGCCGCTCCCTGCAGCCTTCCTGCAGCCTGCAAGAGCTCAGCCACGAGCCCTGCAGAGTTCTATGAGTTTATCTCAGCTTGCTTTGAAACTTTTTAACCAAGTTGAAATAACTCTTGTATCTTTCTCTTTGAAAACTGAGTTTAGTAAGTACATTTCTCTTATTGGAAATCTGGGATTGTTGCCAAGTCTGTACCCTCTCATTTCTTATTTCCAGAGCGCAGAGTTGATACTGCCAATACTTTTGATAGGGGTACTTTTAATAAAGCTATGGAGTTCCAAGCAGTCATAGTTGTAGGGAAAAAAAGAAAACATGAATTTTAATGTCTTAAAATGAAGCAGGACTTCCAGTTTATATATGCCTTTTAAATATATGTTAATTTTTATATTTTACTCAGTTTGAACTCCTGCATAGCAGTGCAGATTTAATACTGATATGTTTAGACTTTCAGTTTGAGCCTAGGCATAGAGCTATCCTAAACCACAAATGTCTTAAGCATCCATGATCTCTGCTGAGTGCAAATAGCAGAAAGGTGTTTAGGTTTCAAGGACACATTTGAAAATGCCAATGAGAAAATGGTTTATTTACCATTAATCTTGAAATTCAGCGAGTCACCTGCAGTCCCAGCATGCTAAAGCATATTAAATACCTTCCTCCTGCAATGCTGTAATAAAATGCCTCTGACTGCTGCATTGAACTCCAATGGCTTGTGAAGAAATTGCCGTTTGACTTTCTGTGTAATCCCTCACATGCTTTTTATCCTTCCCAGGAGAAACAATTAACTGTATTTTACAGTTAATTACTGCTTTGGTTTGTTTTTTTCCACCACTTTCAGTCATTCATGTGTAACTTTCTTTCTTTGTTAGTATCAACAGAGTAAGTACAGATGTAGTTTGCTTAAAAAATATTAAATGTAATTTTTTTAATAGTGAAATAAATGTAGAACAGGTATTAGAATCAATAGACACTCATTAATGAATATGATTTAATTTCTTGATAAAAGAGGAAAACTATTTTTGTAGAAATTATAAAAAAATTATTTTTGTCTTATATGGCCTGGTTGACAAGACTATATTCATTCTTTGACAACATGATTCACAATTTTGCATTTCCAAACCAAGAAAAAGCTATGCACACAGTCTAATAACCCAGCAAGGATGGAACTATAAAAAGCAAATAAGTAATTACAAGGGAGAGCACACATACAGAAGATATAAACCAGCTTGCTAGTAACCTTTACCAACAGGAATAAAATGCACTGTTAAATTAATGGCAGTTGTTCATGAGCTGTCAGTATTCTGAGGAGTATCTAGTAGAACATACCAGGAATTAAGAAACAGAGCATTTTCATCTTTTGCCTAATGAGGAAAAATGAGAGAGAGTGTAATCGTCTAATTTCTAGCAAACAACCACACTATTCTCACTAACAAGAGGAGATGTAGAAAATATCCCCAGAGAAAAGGGAGCATCTTTTCACTTACACTGCTTAATGTCAATACCACCATCAGCTTGCATAGAATTACTCTCAATTTACTCCTGGTTCCAGTTTGGGAAGGAGAGATTCAGACCCAAAGAGAGTAGGATTTACTTACTAGTAAATATTATTCTAAAAAATGAGAGGATGTACCCACCAGTTTTATTCTGAGTTGATGCCATATGCTCTTCATCTCATTTAAAATGAATAACCAGAAACCTGTCTGTTCCCATAGGCAAAGATTCTCCCTTCAGCTGAGTTCCAGTGAGTGAGTAGTCAAATTCCCTTCCCTGGGCCCCAGAGTCCTACTTCACATGAATAAAACCCTCTGCCTTGAGCACAGGTTGTGTGTACTGGGGGAAATCAGCATGAGGGAATTCAGCTCTTCTGTCTGTTGGTTCTGTACAACTTTTCTATGAGCTGAGTCTCAGAACAAAACTTATTCCCTAGCCATAAAACTCAACAACACTTAGTTGTGAGTTTGAAACAAGGGTTTCTTTTCAAGTGAGTCATAAAACCCCTTTTCCTTTATTAGAAAAAAAGCAATTTATACTCAATTTGCATAGGAAAATTGATATGTATGTTTCTAGAGAAGTAAACCCAGCTGTCCATATATTCCCACTACCTTGTTACATTACAGCTAAAAGTATTTATAAGCATGTCTTGCAAGCAGTATATTTGAGGTAAGTGGAAGCAAAGTGGTTCATGAAAACAGGAGTGAAATATCAATAGCATTTTGAGGGTGTATCCTGAAGGTTGTAAATGCATGTAGGAGAAATAATAATATTAAGTGCTATTAGGTCTGTATGCCTGTGCATACAGGAGAGATGGTACCCTTTTGTGCACCTTGTGTTTCATGTATGGTTTTCAACAGCTTTCTGATGATAAAGATGCATATTCTGCAGGTAAAAGTTGAATTCATAGAGACATCATATCATCAGATTCTGTTTTGAGTTCCTACCTCAAATATGCTTGAATTACTTTTTTTTTACACTTCAAAAAATCTTTCAGACAATACCTCATTTGAAACTAGGTTTCTTGAACCGAGAATTTTAAAACATTGTTTTCTTTGGCATTTTATTTCTGTGAGTGGAATATATTTCAGGTTAGAAAACCCACAGTGTCAGAAAAAAAGGTAGTCTTAGTACATGTGATTCTGGTAGTGTCTTTTGTATTATTGTTGTTGTAAAAAAATTGAGAGCAACAACAGTACTCAGATTCTGTAGAGAACTTTCAGTTTTCAAAAGCG
The DNA here is from genome assembly GCA_025584955.1 of Alethe diademata. Taxonomy (NCBI): domain Eukaryota; kingdom Metazoa; phylum Chordata; class Aves; order Passeriformes; family Muscicapidae; genus Alethe; species Alethe diademata. The sequence continues at coordinate 11,020,153 of JANRMJ010000125.1, forward strand.
AAAGGAGATAATTAGACCTAATTAATGAATTGTCCAAGTCATACCTTATTATCCTCATTTTACAGTTGGAAAAAAAGAAAGAAATTAAGCCCAGGGTGCCCGGGGTGTGTTTTCCCATTTTCTTAACCAGTTAGAGACTGGGTGCCCTTGGGGAGGTCTGCTGGGACCTCACAGCCTCACTAGGTGCCAGCCTGAAGTGCTGAGCACTGAAAGTGAGGCCAGCTCTGGCTTGGAACATCTGAACATTTCCTACTGTCTTTCTGCCACTGCCATTAGGATACACAGAAATGGAAGTACTAAATTAAACTACTCATTTGTATAAACTCCTTTTGTCCTCCAATTTACTAGATCCCTGGCTGCCACTTGTAATTTCTGAGGCCCTGTGTAATGTATGTTAGGGAGCTTCAGCTGGCTGGGTATCCACACAGGGACTTGAGATGTCTCTGTGCTCAGTCTGCTGCAAGGTACATCAACCATTCCCTTTCATCAGTGTTCCATGACTAACAGGCTTTGAAATCTGTAGCATTTTCTTTCAGAATCTATCTGTGTCATAATTTGGGTTTTTTTAGTATTGTATGCTTTTTGGATTCCCAAATTCCTCATTATTCTTCTATTATTAGTGAAGCAACCTTAATTTCACGGAGCTACTTTTAATAATGTCCATATTGCATGAAAGTCTAATACAGAAACTTACTTTCATGTTGTTTCATGTGAATAATTATGTGCCTTACAGCTATTATGTGGTAATAAAATTAACTTTCATAATTAATTAATCCTGTGAACAGACAGAACAACTCTGTCTGTTTACAATAGTCTGAAAAGGGAAAGTTACTCTGGTTACCTCTAGTTGAGGTACATGTGATAGAGGTAGGAGAGAGCTTCTCTCCCACTGGAAGTTATTTAAAAAAAACAGGTTATAAGGTTAATTGTTTCAAAATCTAATAGATACCCATAAATAATTACCAGAACTATTATCTTTGTAGTTTGTGTGCTCATGCCTCCAATCATCTACAATGTGTGTAAAAAATAATTTGATTTTCTTTTAAATCCTGTTTAATTTTCTGTAATGATGAAGAGGCCACCATCTTTCTTGCTAGTGCTGCTTTTCAGATTGTCCTTTACTGTTTGAATATGGCTCTGCTTTTTCACCACTTTCTGCTTCCTCATATCCATATCCTACTCTGTCAGAGACCTCGGTTTTAAAGGCACTGATGAACAGAAAACTCAGATCTTAAGGCATCAGCACCACCTCAGGCTGGAGCAGTTGCATTGGTTTCTTCTGACTTCCTAAGAACCCTTTTTTACTCAGACTGACAGTTGTCAAATACTTCATGTTGTATTCTCTCAAAGGATGGAAACCCAGCTTAGATGGGATTTTTTTTTTTTTTTTTAAACTTAGTTATTAATTTTCCAGATTGTCTACCTGGGAAGTTTTGACTGTTCAGTCTAGAAATATGGTTGGCTTTATGCAATTCAGCATCCTTGGGCAGAGACAGAGAGAGTATTCAGAAGCTTAATTGGTTTGTTCTGGCCCTCAGGAACAATGTATTATAACAACTATATAATGAGCATAAATACATAAATCAGTTATTATTTACACTGTAGTAGTTAGAATCCATGTAGATGTTTTAGTGATACTGGTGCATAGCTCAAATTTGACTTTCAAATTTACGTTGCATCAAACTGAACAAAGACAAAATTATTCTGTAGATAAAAAACATAATGAGAAAAATGTCTGTTTAACATTCTTGAGCCTCCACCATCATTTGCATTGTAACTAGATTATGTCGTTTCTAGAATAGGAAGTTTTTACTGTTTTTACTAGTATTAAAATTAAAGTAGGAACTCTTTTGTTTGGGTAAGTAAAGATAGCAAAAATTACTTTGTGCTTGTATGTGAGAACAAATAAACCCTTTCTAATCTGTAATCTGATAAAAACTTGAACTGTTTTCATCTTAAATGCTTCTTATAGAGAATTCTAATATGTTTTAAAAGACAGCACTAAGCTAGTGAAAACTTTAAGGAGAGGTAGATTTCTTTGCAGCAAGCAGATGGAGGAAGGAACAAAATCAGATGTTATGAGTAAAGGTAATATGCATTTGTAGCCACATTTTAAAAATCCTGCAAATTCAGGTGTCTAAGTGATTTTAGGGTGAGAGGAAGCAGTCTCAGGTTGCACCAGGGGAGGCTTAGATTGAATATTAGGAAAAAATGCTGTATGGAAGGGATTGTCAAGCATTGGAACAGGGAGATGGTTGCGTTGCCATCCCTGAAGTGTTTAACAGATTGTGGAGTTTCTATGGCTTCTGGTTTTTTCACCATAGCTACTAAGAAGTAGTGACCTCCAAAGTTTGCCTGTGTACATTTCCCCATATTCCTGAGAAAATGGGTCTATCACTGCTGTCCCCACACGGAGCACCAGAGATAAATCCTCTTTAAATGTTTGATAGCATCTTAGGAAGAAGATTTAACTGGGAAAGAGCTAGAGTTCAACAATTTTTCTTTATCTCATTGCTGTAAGGCTTTACTTCCTGAACCAACAGTGCAGGGAAACCAAAAAGGATAGGGGAGATCAAAACCCTTTTAGCTGCCCCAGCCAACCTCCTGAAAAGTGCGCTGAAGCTTTAGAGAGATTTAGAGAAATAGAGAAAGTGTTATAAGAAACCGTGGCTCTTGGAATAGGTCTATTTTCACCTGGTCCTAACCATCAGTTAGCTTCACAGTGTTGCTGGATTTTAAATACCACCTTACTTAAAGAGTTTCCAGATGGAAACCATCCAAGCATTTTGCTGCAGAGTATGAGACATCAATATTTTGCTCCTTTAAAAAAAAAATTGGGTAGGGGAGCCTTCTGGTAATGCAAATGATGAACATAACCTAGAGAAGGTTTTTGCTGTGAAGTAAAAATTTTCCATTAAACTTTTTCCTTACGTATCAGGTGAAACAAGTTGACTAACCTCCAAATAAGATCAACAAGCCCCTCCTCAAGCCTAAAAGCTTCCCATAAAAAAAAACCCAAAGGACTACGTCAAGTTCCAACTTCTGCAAATGTAACATATCTGAGCCTCACATAGTAATGGAATTGCTGAGTCCTGTAGTGCTGGATAATCAACCTAATCAGACTTTTGAACTGCTCTTTCCACAGATCTGTACCCCAGATTTGGTGGTGTTTCTGGCATGTTCCTGCCAAAGGCTGAAAGAAAGGTTACTGAAGCGTGCAGAGCAGCAGGGGAGACCTGATGATAACCTGAAAGCCACCCAGAGGAGACTAATGAATTTCAAGCAGAATGCAGTCCCACTGGTTAAATATTTCCAGGAAAAAGGGCTGATTATCACAGTAAGTCCTTTAGTGTGTATCTCTGAAACCTTAATTGCTGTGGCTGTACTTGGCTTTAAGACAGGCTGGATGAGGGTAATTCTGTTTCAGGTTAATAGCACGGCTACTTCAGTGTTTAGTGAAGACAAGGAATTCACCGAGCAGTTGACAACAGTTGAATTATTGGCATGTTCTAAGTTACAGGCTGTGTCTGGTTGGAATAACACCCAGAGCTTGGTACCACGTTTGGCAGGAGAGCACAGATGGCCTGTTTCTGTGCTTTTCCTACCCTAAGTAGTTCACATTGACATGTGCTCCTCACAGCAAGTGTGACTGATTCTGTGTGCTGCTCAGACTCATGACAGGTTAAAGCATCCTTAACTGCAAGTCATCAATTTATATTAGTAGTCTTAATTATATAATTCAGCATCTTCCTGAATTTCAAAATGAAAATCCCAGGAAATTATTACATTAGCTTCTCCAGAGAGTGTGTTCCCAATTAGGATTTTGATTAACTCTATTTTCAAGGATGAGAGGATTAGGATTCTTACAAGTTTTTCTTTATTGTTGAGGAAGTGTGTATTTTGTGATGCTCCTGTAGCCTTTACAAGTCCTCCTATGGAGTGCATATTTAGCTCTTCAGGAAATATGTGTCTTTGTGCATAAAGCAAGTGGGCATCTGGATAGAATTGCATTTCTGTGATGGGACCTGTACAACAGAAGATTTTGTTCTTATGGAGTTTTCTTCTACTTTTTAACTGTTTCTTGAGAGTCCTGAAGATAATTTAAATTTCAATGTTCACCTAAGATATCCTTTTTTCTTTTTGAAGAAAGCAGATGTTTATGGTGGGTATGGAAGTGACAACATGGCATGTGAGGATTAAATTACTCTACTATGCCACAAAGGAATCAGCATATACAGAAAATATTGCACTTACTCATGCTATTTCCCTAAAGAAGGAGGAAGAAAGAAATAAAATAGCATTCATCCTGCTGCTAATAATGCTGAACCTGGTAGACACTGAAATACTATGCAGATGAGAGCAGTATAAGAACTAGAACAGCATAAAATAGAATTACAGTAGCCTAATTCCCAGAGGAGTGAATCCTTGAGGCAAGGTCAGCATTGACTAGAAGGAAATAAAAAGATTTATATTTTTCTTAAATTCCTACCTGTACCTTGTCACTGTTATTCAAAGCTTTAAATCTCAGGCACTTCTAGCTAGCAACATGATTCTAGTCAGGGGAGAGAAGCAGGACCATTTTGTCTTATGGAGTGTTATAATTTTAGAATCACAACTCATATTTTATACATCTACTTAATAAATATGTCGTTCTTTATCAATAACAAACCAAAAGAGAAAATAAAAATTCACTTATAAATATAACTAAATATGATTAATAAGCAGACATTACATATATATATATAAATAATTATAATCTACTGTTAGAGACTTTATGAGCAAGAAATAAAAATCTGGATTCCCAAAGAAGATTAATTATCATGCTCCAGCAGTTATTCCATACTGCTTTAAACATACTTTGGTTAATAGAATTAAGAGCCACATTCTTCATTTCAGCTCTTATTGGTTAGGTTCTTTAGGTGTAAGTCTTTCCCTTCATGTTTTTTTTTCCCATGATCTGTGGTAATTTGCTGCAGTACCCAGGTTGTACTGGTTTGGTGCTCTGTGAGCCTTATGTTCTCAGTGATGGTGTACCTGCTCTCACAGTCTGATCCTGGCTTTTGTTTTTAAGGAAATAAGTGAGGCCCCCACCTATGGTACTTCTAAGAAATAGGGAACTACAACTCTGTCCTTTCTGAAAAACTCCCTCTTTGGAATAATGATGTGTTCAGTTCATTATAATTAAGAGAATTAAATATGTGATATTTTCATGAACATACAGGCTGTGTTTAAAATTCCTCTTAGCAATCTGTCAGTAGTCTAACAAATCAGAACCTGACTTAACTCAAATTTAATTTCAGAAGGTATCAAGACTATAATAACACAATATTGGACAGGGATAATGTAAATGGATGCATATGCTGACATTTAGTGTTTCAGGAACTTTTAACAAATATTGAAACATTATGTATTGTTTTCCTAGACAATAGCTGCTAAACACAAACTATCTGGTGGGGGTGGGGAGATATGAGTTAGATTAAGTTATAAAAGGGAGAACATGTTGGTACATAGGTGACCTCATGTTTAGCAGAGAGCTTCAGGTCTGGACACAGATTTCCAAATCTCCAGTTTCTGTGGACTGTAATCCTCTATAGATAATGGTATAGTTCTTGGAGAGAAGACCATATGGTTTCATACCCAATTTTGGTCAACAGTTATTAAAGCCACTTTCAGAGAGCTCAGCTGTCCTTTGTAGAGCACATCCCTTGGTCTAGGCAGAAAAAAGTTTAGAGAGCTCATCATTGTAGCAGAAGATTTTCTTCCTGGAGGCAGGACTTGGTCCAGTCTGCCTTACTGTGATTTTGCATAATCTTAGAGCTGCAGTGTCCACCTTGTTGCATTAATAAGTCTGTGTGCATTTAAGGGGGAAAAAAAAAAAAAAAGACTGGCTGTAGTGAGACAAAAAAACTAGACATTAAAAGAAGACTCTGGTTCTTATTTAAACAGCCAGAACAAGACAGCATCCTGTGGCATCCATGAAATGCGGATTTCTCTGATATCTTCATTGTTCCACTTGTCCTTTTAGGGAATTTACCATGCTTATGGAAACATTGAAATGACATTCAGATTAGTCAGAGAAGTATAGAGAACCCAGAAAAAGTAGCTGAAGCTGGAAATGGATTTTGAGCACGAATTTAGAAGTTAAACAGTTGTGGGTGAAGGAAGTAGCTGTCTGCCCTCATAAGCATCAAACAAGCCTAATGGCTGTCAACTGTCACAGAAAGATTCCCCATGGAACTGTGTTATGTAATTTTTTTCTCTTGTTGTAGTTAAAAAAGGAGTTTTGTACAGAACTTGCACATTGACATGAATTTTCTCTAAAGGCTGTGACTTACCAAAATGCTGCTGAAAATATCAGTTATATTTTATTTTTAAAGTTTCTTTGTTATCATACAGCTGCCCAACTTGAGGTTTTGTTTGAGGCTCAAGAGTCTTTCTCTGTTTTACTGTATGGTAAATCTTTATCAAGTTCCATGTATATGGTTATATAATAATTCTAAAATTTCTGTGGAGGGAAGGTTAGAGGTGGGATGGGAAATAATGACTATCACATTTTCATTTTCTGATGATTCAAAGCAGTAAAATGTAAGTTGAAGCCTGAAACAAGTAACCAGAGCTTTGCAGTCATGGAGAGCTGTTAGTGAAAATTAAGATTTTCTGTGTTTCTCCTGTATTTGATAGCCCTTTTGCAGAAAAACCGGGCTATGAGCAAGAACCTGGAACTTTTCTGTAGAACTGCTGAACTAGAGAAAGTTTACACATGTTCCAATCACTGCTGGGTTTTACACTGCATCTCAACACTACTGACGTGTTACTGTTTTGTGAGATTTTGAAGAACATACAGAGAGGGTCCATAAATGAATTTTATCTGGAAATGAGTGTAAACAAACTGTTTGTAAATATATGCACATTTTATATGGGAACGATACATGAGTAATTTGTGCATATATAGAAGCATGTGCACCATAAACACTTCCAAGCTTCAAAATATTTTCAGTCTCCCATTTTATGCTTTATGTCAACAAGTATATCAGAAGTACCCATGTCTGCCAGAGAGTGACCAAGGGTGGGAACTTGCCATCTGTGGACATAGAAGCATGCAGAGAAACCTTGAGGGTAGAAATTCTTTGCTGAGGTGAATGGTATTGTGCAACACTGTGCTCTTTTCTAGCTTTGGAAGTATGATAATTTAAATAAATATCAGCTTTTTGAAAGTTTCCGTGCCTTTTGTACACCCAGTGGCTTGAATGAAGCAGACAACTTTGAAAAAAAAGAAATAAATTTTGACCAGCCTGGCTATGGAATTAGGCAGTGATGAGTGCATGGGCCAAGCTGACTTAGGAGCTCCAGAAAGAGACAGGGAATGCTGGTTTTGACAGCCATACTATCCCAGATTTTATGCATTTCTGGCACTGTGGAAGCTGATACATATTTAAAATTAACAGACCGTTTTTTTACAGATCTGAAACTAAAACTGAGATAAGTAATTAAGCCAAGTTATCATGCAGAGGAATGAACTGTAGGAGATGTTTAAAATAACATGTCCTAAATACTCTTCAAATTATTTTAAACAGTTCATCTTAAGGTAATTAAGCTGTGTCCTTTGGGTGAATAGCAGCTTGTAATATCATTCTTGTAGTTAAAGTGATGGTTAAAGGAGATTAATTTTTCTTATTTAGATGAGATATATTAAGAAACTAGATTGGAAAAAATATCTCTTCCCTGGGAAGACCTTTTCTATTGAATCAAGAATATTTATCATCCATAAGCAAATTTTCCCATCCTGAACCACAGCTGATTTTGTGAACATCAAGCTGAAGAACCAAAGCTGCATTTCAGCCCTGCATTGCTGTAAACAATAAAAAACCCATTTCTTATCCAAAGTTCCATTAGTGATTTCCAGCTCTAATTGCCACCAGTGGATCTTGCCACCTATGAAAAGTTCATAGTCGGTGACTTCCTGATTTTATGGCAAAACCGCTTTGCTGTCATTTGGTGGAGAAAATTTGCATATTAACTCATGAAAGTTGCTCCTTCAGTAGAATCAAGATGGTCTTTCAGCTCTCATACTCACAGTCCTATTAAAGTGTTACTACATCTGATAGCTTGTGCTCTACAGTCTCAGTGTTTAACATCCTTATTTTCTGACTCTATCATTGCTTATAGCATCTTAGTTGCTGTCATTAGCTGTTGTTAGCTATTTCTGTTTCCTTATGCAAGTGGCAACTGAATGTTTTCTGCTATATTATTCTCAGCTTTGATTCAAAGGGCAAAATGAGGCTGAGTGAACTGGCCTCTAGAAACCCAATCTAGTACCATTCTGGGATTATTGGAGCATTTGCTGCTGTTCCTTGTTTTCTGCAGATGTACCCTGAAAGAGAGGAGAGACCTAAAACGTTCCACTTTCTTATTTTTTAATGCATCATAAAGATACATTTATTGAGATTTGTGAATGCTCAGGTATTGTAGTGATGGAAGCCATTTAAGTGTCAGAACTGTCAGCAGAGTCTGATGCTCTTAACATTATGGGCTTCTGGCATTTTTCTCCAGCATTCTGGAGTCTTATTTAGGCTTAGCAGGGTTGGATGCAGCTACAGTGTTAGTGGAGAGCTGAGAAAGCTCTAAAGTTACTCATGCATTGTGTGACTCAGGGTACATGCTGCTCTAGAGAGCTACAGCTTCTCCCCATGGGCATTTTCCCCGTTGCAGAGTATCCTTTTGAGCATTGCTGATAGCTGTTTGGAGGACTTTTTATTTTTCCTAATGAAGCTGAAGAGTAATTAGGAAAACACCAGTACTGTGTCAACTCAGCACGTCACTGAAGTGATACATCCTTGCTCCTTACATTCACTGATACTTGCACATCAGATAACCACTAATATGGCTATTTTGTGTTTCCTGTAACTGTGGCACATTATTTAGTGTTAGTACGAATATCTTGCACAGCATCACTTTTTGCCATGTAGACATAACCTAAAATTCCTGGCAGAGACTCTCTTGTGAGTCCTGTGTGGTTTGTCTTTGCTGTAGCTACATATGCTTCTGTATCCTTTGGCTTAGTGAGCATCTTTCCTACTTGCAGGGTTAACATTTGTATCTTTCCATCTGACATAGCACTGCAGTTTGTGAATGGCCAGTGAATACAACTGTCTGTTTACTTTGTTGTCACCATACCACATTCTGCAATTCAGTGATCTACTTAAATAATAAAACAGGGAAAGAAGCCTCACAAGACACAACTATAACACTGAAGCCAAAATTATTGTCATTTTCTGTGAAGGAAGAACTCTCCATTCTCAACTGTTCATCTCTTTTTGTGCCAGCAGTCAGTCATACCAGTCACAGTAAAAGAAATGAAGAATTTAATGCACAAAATGTGGCATCTTTTCACTGTAACTTGCTACGACCAGCTATTTATATTTAGGATTGTTCATACATATGCTACCCCTTGATCTGTTTTGTTAAAATAAAATTGCTAAAACTACATTGTTTTTAGGCAAGTCTTAACATTTTTCCATTCTGTACAGCACTGAATTTCTCCTCTAGTCTTTAAGCAGAATGTCAAATTGAAGCTCCACATTCATGTTTTCAGTACCAGTGCTTCAAAATTCTCTGCTCTGTATAGCATGCCAGATCTTGTCTTTTCTTGTATTATACCATCCATTGTATTTTGGTAACACTATAGTTTTTCTAATGCCAAGGTCATGTCCCTCTCTTACCACTGCAAGATGCCAATTAGGCAATTTGAAAATATACTTTTCTAGTTTCCTGCCATGTCCTACCTTCTGGGCTTTTTTTGGTCTGCTTTACTGAAAAGAACAGACTTGTCTGTAAATGCAGAGTCCTTACTAAGAGGGAACCTAGAATGTGGGCAATACAGCTCTTTGTCAAGTTGCTTATTAAATTTATTGGTGTGTAAGACATTGGAAAAAATGCAATCCTCCAGCACTCCTCTTTGTACCTGCATTTTACTGCAAGAATTTCACCATATCCATTCTACATGATACAGATTCACATAACCCCAGGGCAGGTCATTTCTGTTTCTTTTGCAAGAACGTTCTCTCTGCTCTCTGTCAGGCTCCACATGTGGCCCCAGTCTGCTGCCATGGCCATTAAAGGTTTTGTGGGTACTTTAGCTTTCATCTCTGACCCTGTTCATGGGGTGCAAGACACAAATGAGCTCAGTTTCAGTACTGTGAACAGAGGATTTTCTTCATTTATGCATTTCATGTTCTTTCATACCTCTCAATCTTTAGAAAGAGGGTCCGGAGCCATGTGAATTCTGAAATGAGTTTGGTTTTAAGGACTATTCATTATATCCTTGAACTACAGCCAAGAGACCACTCCTCAGAAAAATCACTGAATTAAGTAGGGTGAGCGTAGTAGAGAATAAGTTAAACAAATTTGGGTATTCTCTCAGAGGTTAGGTCAGCACTTGACAACAGAAACCACATCAGTGTTTCTTGGAAAGATGCATCTGCTGAAACCCTGAGCTTAACAACCACTCATCTTAGTGGGAACTTCAGCAAGAATTTATTTCATAGCTTCTTGTTAAGGCTGCACAACAGTTTGTTATAACCCAAACCTGATAACATACCTTGTAAGTATTAATTATTCTTTAGGGTTAAAGGTTACAATTGCTCTAATTACATTGAGAAAAGTTCAAATAAAACTGCAAGATTCCCTTTTCCCCCATGAATTGTACAAACATGGGGACCTTTGCCGATTTTTTTTAAAAGTGCCTTGGAAAAAGATTTACTAGAGGATAACTGATATTCGACATATGAAACAAAGCCTAAATCTAATCTTTTTTGAGTACATGATATGGCTTGAGGATGAAAAAGGACAAATAAAAAAGTCTTAGGCAGGAATAGAAGCGTGTGAGAATTTCTTGGCTGGAGTACAGATGAGAATAAGCACGTAGGGATTTTAAATCCCTAAAGCACTGAAGGGATTTTAAAGAACCAGGGGCTATTCTGTTCAGTGTAAAGGGTCTACAAGATCTTCTGTTTTATGAAGTATTTGTCTTTAGTCCCCATCTCCCTTGGCATAATTTTAATAGAGAGTAAGCTTTACAAGTAATTAGGATCTGCCTCCAAATTACTTTTCTTATTTTTTAGTAGAGACTACTCTCAAAACTAATAGAATGAAATAAGAGATTACAGTTCTCTGGAAGTTTGGGCACTGACTTGTGAAAGTTGCTGGGAACTAGAACACTGTAGTAAAAAGTGAAGGAATTTTTGTTTCCTCTGTAGCAGTAATGGCTGTAGGAAATCTTGTTTGAACTAAAGTTTTAGAAAACTAATTTTAAGAATTAGTGTATCTGAACTGTCTTGAAACCTCTGCAAATCTTGTTGTTGGTTCTATAAATTGCCACAAGTCCACTTTTAGATGGAATGAGTATTGATACTTCCTGCTTAACATTTATCATGCCTATTGGAGAAGATGGTGACCCTTAGGGTGAAAAAAAAAAAAATTACCTGTGATATAATACTCTGTAAGAGTTACAAGAGCTTGTAAGATTTAGGAAATCAAAAGGAGAGAATTGGAATTATATTAATGATTACTAATTAGGAGATTTTCAGTGGGACCGCATTGAAACTTTTTTTTGTTAAAACACATGTTTACTGTCAGATTATCCAAGTAATTTTATTCAAAATTAAAGCAAAAAGTTTTAGAAGGAGAAAGGAACATTCAAAATATTTAGTTTTCTATCTCAATACAGCTTAAATTACGTGGGAGAGTAGATACATAAAATCCCCCCAGTCTCTTTCATATGCAAAAAAGCTGGGATGTATTCACACAGGTTTTTTTCTCACTTTAAGTAGTTTCACTACAAAAGTAAACAAACCTTCAATTTCTTTAATGTGTTCTATTTAATAAGAATTGTAAACAGAAAGAAAGTGCAGTAGAAGATATCTTTAAGCCTTCATATCGAAGTAATCAAAACTAAATGTCAAAAAACTTAATAATAAACTTGTTCTATCCCTACAAATTGTTTCTAGAACTTCTTACATTTGCTGAATGTATTAACACTAAAGACTAAGTTCTGTTTTCCAAGGTCTGTAAGTGCTGGGGTCCAGAGCCTATGCCATTCACTCTGGATCACATGAATGGCTTTAGTGATATTTTTAACATTAGTAAAATTTTAATAATAAAGGCAAACATAAATCATACATTCGTTATCCTAAGGTAAATAACAAACGACATACAGTTGCTAAATTTTCTAAATAGCCACTCCTTCTAGTCACTGTTTGAGTCCCAGTCATTGCTTACAACACTGGGGAGGGTTGACAGAGAGGCAGAGCTGTGTGTACTTTTAGCTGGTTTATATTACAAAGACAAACACTTTGAATGCATTTAATTTTGTAATTTGTTGGCCACGTTTTGCTGGGATCCCAGCAGAAATGAATGTCACTATGCAGCTGCAGGATTGAGCTTATTGTGTCAAAGCAATCAAGGGTTGAAAGAGTCAGAAGTACCCATACTAGCACTGGGCAGCAAATGGAAAGGTGGAAGCTTCACAGATACTTCTTTTAGCAGGTGACATTGAAAACGACCAAACAACCCCAGTGTGAGGAACAACACGATGTTCTCATCCAGCAGAAACACAGAGCAGTGGTGCAGGAGCTGTGGTGATGGAGAGCAGCAGCCAAAACTATTTTAATACAGAGAAAACTCCCAATTATAAAACAATTACTGTTCACTAAATGTGAAGTGGTGGATTCTGGTTTAGAATATCAAACGCTCTAATTTACTGCATAAATTGAAGGAAAAGTCAGTTATAGCAGTTTTTATAGATAATGTTATATGAATACTCAATATAGGTTGCTTAGCTTGCTTTTGCAATGAATTATTTGTACCTTAATAATTTATTAATACTGACTATGGTATTAGACCCCAGAGTGCTGGAGTTTCAGGCATTCTCTAAAGCACTTAGCTCAAACAAACAGCCAGAGGGAAAGTTATGAAATTCTAATCAAGAAAGCTTAGAGAGGCTTCATTTTGATCTTTCTTGGGTCTTTTTTTGGTCTTTCTCCTGCAACACACATCATTGTCACATTACATGCATTTCTTCTCCACATCACTATTCCTTCTCAGATTTAACTCTCATAGTGAGGGTGATTTTTCTGATTCGTACTTTCCAGTTTTCTGATCAATCCATTGGCCATTTTCTGTGCCAAGACATTTCTTGGATATTTATCATGCTTTTTAAAATAAATTATGTTAGTAAGGGCTTCCCTGAAATTATAATTGCTATTTCATTTAATAGCCTTTAGGAAGAAATATTGTCAAAAGCTTGAAAAAAGTTAAATAAATTATGTCAGTCGGTTCCACTTCATCCACGTGTTTTATGATATTTAACAAATGTTTTCAGCCTACATGATCATGTGGGATTTTGTCCTACATTTGTTTCCAAAAAATACATGCTAGATGCAAGAATGTCATATTCCATGATGACTAAAGCAATAGTTTCTGTCAGTACCTCCTTAGCTTGCCAGCTTTCATTTATAAATCAGGTAGTCTCCTTTTTGCTCTGAAACAACATACTCCAATAATTTAGATGTCAAAACAGAGCTCACTGGTACAGAAATTAAAACAGCAGTGGCTCACTTCTTGCTACAGGAAACAAACTCATGTCCTTCCTGCAGCAGCACAATTTGAAGTTGGCTTTATGAGCCCATCCTGGGCTCAGACTGACATCTGCTGAATATTGTCCTGTTTGATATGAGGCCTACTTCTAGAGATAAATCATTTATTTAATGAAAAATTAGTTCTTTTTAGCTTGAGATAACCAAGAGAGGGCTTATTATCAAGGATTCCAATACCGTTATGAAGTTTACTAATTTAGAGAGCACCAGTGGAAATGCTTCTTGTCCTGGGTCAGAATTTAGTTAAATACTCAGGAACTGTGTAACTGGGAATTAAAATTTATTTTTGTCTTCCAAGGAAAATAGAAAAGCCAGAAATTTTCAAACGTTCCAGTTCTTACAGTGTGAAATTTCATTTTGAAGAGCTACAACTATTGCAGATGAAATTATTTGTGTTGCTAAGGTCCTAGATGACTAAAAATGTCACATTATTTCTTGGATTAAATGCAGATTTTGCATATGAAGCACCCACATCCTCCAGTGTTTAAGCCTATGGTTTACCCTGTGCTTGTTCTTGCAGCTGAGTCATTAGTCCTCGTGCTTGAATAACTGGCTAAATTTGCAGCTGAAATTAACTCAGGACTTTTTTTGTTAGCTTTCAGATGGTAGCTTTCTTCCTTGGAAAATTGTGATGATACATAGGGAAAAAAAAATTTTTGTAGTAATTTTTATGAAGTCATCTAATAATAAAAGACCAGACAACAATATTTTAGTATTTTGCATTCAAAAATCTCTTCCACAAAGGCCAACAGGAGAAATACTATTGATCTTGAAAGGGGAATATTTGGCAGCAGCATCAGTGTTTTTCTTTGAAATAAATTGCAAACTGTCAATAAAAGAAAACAGTATTTATAGGAAGAAATGTCTTTTATTTCTGAGTTTTTCTAATTTTTTTGTTTCCTTATTTGAATTACAGTTGTTGCTCATTGGACATTTTGGAGAAGCCAGGGTCACTGTGTATTTATTCAGGGTTCCTGTGATTTGTACATGCTGTGGGAGCTGATGCTAGAAAATTACTTGGTTTTGTTTTAAACAAGAGGAAGAGTGACACAGGAGCTCTATAGGCAAGGGGAAATGGGTATTTTTTAAAACTTTTAATCAGGAAAAGTCTCTCTGCACACAAACACACTGGTTAATGTCATTTAGTTATAGGGCTCGTTCTGACTGAGCAGTGCTGTTGCAGTCAATATTAGCAGAAGAAAAGGGTATTGAGGAAAGCATTTATTTGAACATATTGGTGATCAGAGCTGTTTCACTGAACTGAGTGCTCTGGAAATGTGAATATTCCAGTACTCATCTCGTGGGGTACTGGAAGAAACAGGGGAATTGTGCTGTAGAAACTGATCCTTAACTGGTTTATTCCTAAAGAGTTCAACCTGAAGAACAAGGGCACATCCAAGCCTCATAGAAGTCTTCATAGATAAAGGTGGAAGAAAAACTACTGGAAGACAAGCATTATTATTGTGGAAAAAAACACCAAAGGCATTTGGGGAAGAGCTGGGTAATTCTAAATCTTTCTCTAATGTCCCTGAGCTGTATAAAGCAAAGTGACAATTACAGCTTTTGTTGACTGAGCTTCATGTCACTTGTTTGTACCTCTCTGCCCTTCGTCTGCATTTCAAAATACTGAATTTTACATTAATGCTTCATTGCTGCAGCATCACTGAGCTCTGGTAAATAAGAAAGGCAGGCTAAGGCCCAGGGGGTGTTAAAGCTGGGTGAGGATTTGGACAGCTTCGAGTCATACCTGGCTCTCTGTAATCAGTAATGGCTTTTCCCTTCCTTTGGGGTTAGGTGCATTAAAGTGAAAATCAACCAATTTATTCTAGACCTGGTGGAGGTAGAGAGTAAGATGATTTCTCCCTCAGGCTGAATGTTTTCCTGGGTTCTACAGGAACAGAGTAAAAATTAATTCATGGAGCATCTCCTAACTCAGACCATAATTAAGTTTTCCGTTCAAGCTCTTCAGAAGTGATCTGTCTGGATGCTCCACACTACTGTTCTGTTTCTTTGTAATACCATTTGCCTCTCTAAAAGCAATTTCCTCTAAAAAATAAATACATGATGAAAATAACTCCAACAGTGGAATGTATATGTTTTAAAATAAGGAAAAGTGTGCTTCCGAGGTAGAAAAGACCTCTATACGCTTGTATACTAAAGTGTTTTTTGGTTTCAGTTACCCTTCAAAAATAATTAATATAGTTGGCTTTGCTGCTGAACAGATGTGATACATGTCAGGGTGCAAGTTTTCAATGATTAGCAAAGTGAATATGCACACAGAGTTTATATGCAGAGATGCTGGCTGTATTTATAGCTTGAAAAGTTCCTGCTGGAAGTAACTTATCTGAAAAGTCAGATAACCCAGAACAAACACATGTAAATCACGTCCTTTTAAATGCTATGTGAAATAATGCAAATGCTGCCTCATTTAGTTCTCATTCTTGATGATGATTTCCACGATAAATAGAATATTTATGGTAGGGGTCACTGTAGTATAGAGAAACGGCTGAAATGTTTTGAATTGTTTATTACTGACTATGTTAAATTGATTTCAGGTTAACAGAGTTAGAGATACAAATATGGTGGAGGATAATGCCTACTGGAAGCTCAGAATCCCTCTAAGGAATGGAGAACCTGATGCAAAAATGATTGTGTTAATAAAAGAGCTGTACATTTGCTTTCCACATAATAGTCATCAACCTTCCAGATGAATATCCTGATTGGGGAAAAATTTAACCAACTAGTGCTTTTTAGTATACGCACAGGCAGAAAGCCTTTGCATCTCAGTGTTGTGAAAAATGTGTATGTTCCAAATCCACTCTGTGGCACCATCAGCTTCATCCTCTCAAGTCCATTAATTTTCTGTTACCATGCCACCAAATTACGGATTTCTGCCCTCGCCCCAATGACACCCAGCTCTGTTTCAGTCTGTGCTTGCAGCTCAGTGAGGAGCTGTTAGTGCACGGTGCCTTTGCCACCAGCACTGCCCCAGCCCTGCCCGAGGCGCTCGTCGGTACCGGCCCGGAGCTGCTCTCAGTCAGGGTGCTGCTCAGATGGCCCCAGCATAAATACACAAGTGCTCCCTCTGTCTGCCTTTCAGAAGCTAGTACTCCACATAAATGTGCAAAGACAGGCTGTTATTTCTGCTGCTGTTGTTTCTCCAGGTGAGAGTTACCATTTCCTTGCTGTTGCTCTGTTCAATATTGCAAGTATGGAAGCTGGCTAAGCGGTTTTACTGTGAAGGGAGGGAAACTGGCACAGCATCTCCACTCTTGTGTGCCATGGCACTAAGTAGTTGAGCTTAGCATGAAATAAGAGAAAATCACACCCCAAGCCTGTGTTTTGTAGTAATTTCATTGTTTGTGTACTGCCAAATGAAAAGAAAGGGGTTTGTGAATAGAAATAGAAAAACAGAAAAAATTCACCCCGTGCTCATTTACAAGTAGCACTCACAGCAGTAGATCCTTAGATCCAAGTGGAACTTGTGAAGCTAATGATAGATGTATGAGGACTCTGCAATTAGTTATGAATTCTCTTTGGAACTCCTGTGGTAAAAAAAAAATAAGGTGTTAAGAGGCTTATTTCAGATAACCCAGAGTATTCCTTAGGACTGCAATAATGGTGTTAATATCTCCTGTTCAGTTTTGTTCTAAATTTCTGTCTGATACCAATTTGTGACCTCTGCTAATTGCATAATGTTTAAAAAAAATCATTGGTGACCTCTAGTGTAATTTCAGTTGTAGTTTTTTTCTGTATGTGGTAAAACACAATAAAAAAGTTAATCCGAGGTTTCAGAGTATTTGATGGAAAAGAATCAAAATATTTGAAATAGAGAATGGATTAGAGAGAAATATCTCTCCCCAATGTCCTCATCCCACCATTTTGTGGTGTTTGGAATGTTTTTTTGGTTTTAAGTGTATCAATAAAAATACATTACAATAGTATTATATATTAAACTATTTGTAATATAATACATCACATTATACTATGCTATTTATAGTAGTGTAATAGTGCCCTGAACTCCCAGTCTGCACATTCCAGCTTCATTTAATTGCCTCTGCTTATTGGTTTTCCTATACAAGTCTTCAGTTAATTTTTCTTGCCCCCCCATCCCAATGGTTATTATTCTACCTTATAAATTTTTCCTCACGTATTTCTTTGCTGTTTTCCCAGGTTGCTGGTGTTTTTCTTTTGATTTTTCTACTTTCTCTAGAAGTAACTGCACAAGTCAATTTTAATTATTATGAGAAGCAAACTAGGGATGGAACAACAATAATGAAGGGATTTCTGTGTGGTGTCTAAAAATGGTAAACCAGCACCTATACCTCAATGGTGTGTCTCACTTCACCTTTTAGTATCACCAAAAGTAAAATAAAACCAGTTCTTACCTGTTTTCAATGCTTCAGGAGTAAATCCCTGCCTAAATCAGTGTGAATAATAATCCTATATTCTCGTTGCATTTCTAGCTGCTGCCACCTGAAAATCATTATAACTTGCTCAATCTTATAATCTCCTTATTTTACTAGGATTGTCAACTTTTCTACAAAAAATACTAACACTTAAGGAGCAGTGGTGAAATCTGGCTTCTAAACTAGGTGTCTCTTAAAAGTGTGGGAAAGCTGTGGTGCCTGTTTTCTGTGGATAAACCTTTTTTTTTTTTTAATTTAAGAAGAAATTGTTCCTCACTGCAGGTGATAATATATGGGTAATTTGTCCACTTCCTAAACAATGATTGTGTTTCACTTCTGTGGATCTGGTTAATGGATTATGAAGCTGGAAGTGACAGCTCTGGCTATGTAGAGCAAAACTGCCAACTTCCCTGAATTAGATCCTATTTTAATTTTATTAATATTTTTCTTTTTAGGAATAATCAAAGTTTTTCATATAATGGGGAATCCATTGCAAATTGTGATAAATTAAGCAGTAAATACATTGATGTCAGAATAAATTTTGCTATTTGCTTCCATTCTGAATGTGTCTAACATGCTCTTCATCCTTGCATCCTACAATCTTATGGATATAATAACTGCTGAAATTTCTCTTTCCTGTGGAAAGGTACAGGAAAAAGATCATTGTCATAACCTCTATCAGCTGTAGGTACTGGAGCTGCATCAAGCAGGAGCTCCTGTGCCAAACACCACAATGTTATGTTATGTTTAATTTGGACATGGCTTATTTTCTTTGCATTGACACCCATCATGTCCTAAAATAGAGGGCCTTTTCATCTACTGTTGTAAATGTTATTTTACTACAAGTTTGCTTGGGTTTTTTATGCTTTGTCCATTTCTGACTTTCTTTCAAGCTGCACAAATAAGAATTCCCTGCCAGTCTGCCGCAATGAGATTTCTTTCAAGCTTTCCTGTACTGCAGCTTGAAAGGCTAATGTGATCTTCCCCTATTTTGGGCATGTTTTAGATAAACCACCTGCAAAAACCAGCAGTTTCATTGGAAGTGAAACAGTCTGTAAGGGGCAGGGCCAGGCTGAATGACACCTTCACCCAAAATTCTAGTTAACTGATGCTTACTTGATGTTTGTCCCCTGACAGATGTGAGGAGAAAATTCTGCGTGCTTTTCATTAACTCAGTGCATGGTATTACCAAACCTCCATTTATCATCATGGGCCAGTGAGATTTGCAATTTTCAATAACTCAGACAATTTTCCTGTGGAGCTACTTCTGTTGGCTGGAATTTGTTGGGTGCTTATTTAGAAACAGTAATTATTTTCTCTCTGCATGCAGTAACAACCACCTGCATTCCCTAGGGGGATTATTTACAATGCAGAAGATCTAGAAAATACTTTTCATCATTTTTATATAATGAGATAAACTTCCCAGAAAATTCATCATTAAGCCAGTCATCATTTACTTAAAAATACAATAATACCAAGTACAACCCCTAAATGTACTCTAGGAAGGTTTGTGAAACCTGACAGAGATTTAGATTAGTTTTTTAAAGAAATGTGATGCTCTTGGCCACTGAGGTCCTCCCTAAACTTTTCCTGTCCCAGCAAAACAGACACAGCATAGAACAAAAACACCATTAGTGCCTCATGGAGGGAAATGCCATAAAGTAAGGTCAGACCTCAAACCCCTCTGGCCACAGAGGGAAGAAACACTTTTCTTCTTCCTGCATCACTGGTAAAGTGTATATAAGTGCAGACAACAATACAGTTAACGTTTAATAAAGTTGCACTTCTATAAAACATAAGCCTCAACTATAATTAAACTGAGACATCCATAAAAATACCTCTAGATGACTTAGTTGCAAAGAGCTATGTATTGAAGCAAGTAGGGATTTGTTTACAGTAAGGAAAGCAACTTATGGATTGAGACAGGTTCTTCTAAAAATACAAGTTTTACTGCTGTGGGTTCTCTGTGGTTAGGGTTGTTTGAGTGCTGTTTATCTTTTTTTTCAAGCTTCCACTAACTATCAAAGGATTTAATTTTAAAAGATTTAGCATTTCAGTGAAGTACAGAATTCACAAGGTTAGTTTCTTTTAAAAATAAATTTTTCCATGGAGGCTACCTTGCCTTCCTGTCGCTCAGGGTATTACAATTCTCATTTTGTGAGGGGAAACTGAATCTATGTGCAAGCTTCAAATAATTGGTTTTCTTTGAGTGACAATATAAGCTTTCATTACAAAGCCCAGACTTTTCAGAATGCTGAAGCACAGCTGGTGTTCTTTGAATAGGAAGGTTGGTGTTTCAAATTCTTGGAACCTTCAGAACATTTTGAGATTGATCATGTGCTTTTTTTCACGGTGAACTGGATTATTGAGAGGAATGCTACTAATGAGAAGGCAAGTCTGTCATCTCTCCAACTGTGGTGTGACCTACACAATAATGATCAGACACAACCTGATTACAAATTACTGGGTTTTATGCACACACATGCCTGCAAAGATGATACATGTCTTCCCTTGCATACATCAGGAGCACTCTTTTCCTGTCAGCAAGGACGTTCCAGAGCTGCTCTTTGTGTATCAATAAGAAATTGCCCAAAAGTTTTATTTTATTAACAGCTGTTATATTAACAGCTTTGTTTAAGACCCGTTCTTCCACAAGCCTCGCTTTTGATGCAAGTGTAATCCCTCTAATAGGTAAACACAAATTCCTGCTTTAGAAATTTTTTTTAAATTATCTGAGTTATGAAAAACACTAAATGGCAGAAGAGTTTCTCGATGTTAGCTAAAACTGCCCAGAGAGATGGTGACTGCTGCAGGATGAATTTCTGAGTGGTCTTCAGGGTCAAACAATCAAACTCCATTTCAAGAACCAGTCAGAAAACTCCAGGTATTGATATTTATAGTAGGCTCATCTATCTGAATGTGTGATCATCTAAATAAATAAAGCTTGATAAATACAATAAGGAAAATCACAAACCCACTGTCAAGCATGTCACTGTAACAGAACTTCCCCCCTGCCACAGTCACCTGGCCATAAAAACAAACCTGGCAGACAGAGCCTAGAAAAAGCTGAGGAGAATGAGTATCTGAATCAGGCAAAAGATAGAATAAAGGAAAAAGAAGGTTAAAATCACAAGAAATTAATCATCTGCCATTTTAAAGGAGCTTTTGTTTCCTGATGTGATTAATTTATCACTAAGTCATAGCACTTTCTGATACTGAGAGAAGAAAGCTCTCTTTTCTATAAGTAGGGGATTTTCAAAATTACTTATTCTTTTCTAAGAGTTTTACTCAACTACTTGAAGAACTTGTACATGTCACAAAAATTTGTTTCAGACTATTCGGAAGTTGCTGAAGGTTTTTCACTTGCAACTTTAAAAAGTTAATTATGCTAGTCACCAAAAAGAAGTGACAGCAAAGTAATCCCATTTCTGGTCTCTATGCTGACATTCTTTTCAGCCATCCAATGACTGAAGAAGTAACGTGCATTTTTAGTTTTACCTTCTGCTTTGAAACTTCATTCTCTGAGAACAAGTCTATTTTATGCTAGTTTCTGTTTCTGACAGGCTATTAAAAATAGCCAAAATTGTTTTAAAAATCAAAGTCAAAATTGAAATTAGCCATACCTAAAGCAGTAATCAGTGTCTGATTGCCAACTTTTTCTTTTCCTTTTTTTTTTAAATTCAGTTTGATGCAGACAGAGATGAAGAAGAAGTGTTCTCTGACATCAGTTCAGCAGTTGACAATAAACTATTTGCAAACAAAGAGACTGCAGCAGGTGAGTTAATGTAACATTTAAAGAACCATATTCATTGTACTGTGTTTGACATTGGGATGCCTTTTTCATGCTCTTCAAGTTTGGGTGTTGGTACTATAGCAGAGTTGACTGGCCTCAAACATTTGCACAGTCAGGGACAAAAAAATTCCTTATATTTGGGAACTTCATATAGCCTATCAAACTACTTGCTTATCTATAAGTAACCTTAAAATACTATGACAAGTCTACTAAGCTATACTGTTAATACAAAACCCATATAAGTTTTCAGTTCCAGCTGTCAGCTGTTTCAGCTCCAGTGATACCTTGGTGTTCACCCTGAGAGATTAATGATCATCCTTCCTCCCTAATAATTGGTACTAATTCTGAAATGGTGTGTGAATGTAAGTCAAGTGTTTGGGGATTTTGTTTATTTGTCTGTTTATTATTTATGCTTACTGAAGCTTGAGTATCTTCAAAGTAAAGTCTTTGAGAGACAAAGGAGTGCAAAAGAATCGAAGCTAAAAATCAAAGCACTGAAAATCTCTAACATCTGTCAGAAATATTTTGCTTGAGGGCAGCAGAGAAATTTTCCCTGATAACTTCACAACTTCTTCATTTTACAGAGGCATCCCTGGCTGTGTTCCAAATCAACTACTAGTGTTACATAGGTAGATGATGTAATAAATGTCTTCTGAACAAGCACACAAAAAGAAAATTTTGATAATGTTCTAAATGAGAGAAAGATGAAGTACCAAGTTGGGGAGGGGGAGGGCAGAGAATGCAAGGGGGGTTGGGGCAGGGGAGGAGGTTGAGAACTGTAAGAAGTGCATCAGCTAAAAAGCCCACAGGATTCTATAGGTCACCCTTGAGATGAGATGCACACAAGAACAAAGATGACTCTCTCTGTCAAGTGGCACACATTTCTTTTGTGCTTAGCCTTATTCATAGAGGCAAGAGGTTGATCCCAAACCTAAAATGGCATTCCCACTGTACAACATTCTGTTGATAATTGCCTCTGGATTCCCTAATTGATTTAAATTCTGCACAGGAAGAAAATGAAAGAAGTGTCATAAAGGTGCAAGCTCTGACAACCAGCTTGACAAGAGCTAAACAATTTGCACAAATTGGTTGTGACTCTGGATGAGTTCCATTCAGTTCCTCGAAAGTCTGATCTATTTAATAAATGCCTCACCAAAATAATTGGATAGCCATGAGCAGATGCCATGCCACAATCATGTAATTAGTGCCTACTCCAGGCACTGATAATAATAAGGAGATTTGAAGTAGAATTTCTATGAGATCAGGTGTTTAATTACTAAAGGTTGCAGTTACATGTCTTGAACTCAGTTTTTGACTTCTAATCTTAATAGTGATATTGCAATAAACTGCCGTTCCTTGTAGCTAACATAAACATAGTATTTCTAATATTTTCATGCCTCCACATCAATCTAATTCATGTTATACCTTTAAAATCCAGTTGTAATCAACTTTGTAACAATATGTACTGAAAGAAAACAACTGAAATGTTTATAAATGAAAATACAATTTTCTCTTTGGTGCCTTCTTCAACATATTAAGACTGTTGCCAAGAGCAACAACCTGTCATGAAACTCAACAGCGTAAGGTTGCAATAAAATTTGTATTAGAAGCATCTTACTGAGAGGAAAATTAAAATGTAATCATTCTAATGCTAATCAGTGCTTCAACAAATTATTTCTGTAACATTCCACTTGAAATTTATCTTCGAAGTATTTGTCTTGCCCAAATGCTTAAATGCAACATGTATTAATTGAGTTATTAGACAGTGCATCAGAGCATGTTCCATAACATAAAAAGACATTTTTATTTTATTGAGTTTAAACATGTTGTTAAGAGAAGCAGTATGTTTCACAGGATAGGCTTAGATTGCTTTTATGACAGTCAGTGTTGAACTGTGTGAATACTATCATTGTTAAAATATAAGTATATGCATATTTGAGCCAATGAACCATAGTGAATAGAATTGCTAGCAGGATTCAAAATAAGTAATGCATTTAAGCAAGGATTGGAAATTCATTAGCTGATTTGCTGAACACAAATGGTCCAAGGAGCAGACTTAATTAATTTGCATGATGGGTCATAGCCACCTTGTGATGGGAAGTGAAATCAACTGCAGATAAATTTAGACAGATCAGTACAGTTTATTTTAATTTTATAAATTAATTTAGTGAACTGTGAGAAAGCAATGCTTGACATTTGCATTTGTGACAACTTAAGGATGAACAAATTTTCAGAGAAAGTGCTGTGAACCCAGGCTTAAAACACTGAAATGTTTTGTAGGACCAGAGACTTTACAGCCATGATCCCCTGGGCTTTGGGGAGCATCTCTGTGGTAGGAATTACACAGCTGCCTGGAACAGCCACGCTCTCTCAGCTCTCCATTGTCAATCTTGTGCAGTTCAGCTCAGGAGCACCAAACGTGATGTAAAATACAGCAGAAAATATAAAATACAGCAGAAAATATAAAATACAGCCTCATGGTGAAGGAACCTTACCCTCTGTGCTGTGTCACTGGATCCTCTCAGATTCCTCACAAGACAAACTTATGAAAGATGCATGGCAGATGCATGGCAAAAAAAGGCAATGCATTCTAGCTCTCTGCTTTTTTGTATGTCAAAAAATGTTCCTTCCCGGACACCTGATTATTCAGTTAATGGGGATTGAATAAAAATTTTCAACTGCTTTGTTTTTTAATTGTGCAGTACTGCACCTAATAAAATCCTCTCTTTTTTTCTCTAAGGAAAACACAGGGCACATGAAAGTGTCCAGGTCTTCCTCACCTTAACTTTATTAATGTAATCAAGGAACTATATTTTAAGCCCTGAGGGAATCTTTTCAGATCAGGTGCTTGCAAGTTATTTCTCCATTGCAGTAGAACTTTCATGGTCTTCCTTAAAAGACATTTTTTACTTGAGTTTCCCTTTTTCAATTGACACAGTTACTCAGATCACTTCCTAAAGGTTCATGTAAGCATGGGAAGGCTCCAAGTTAACCAAGAGCTTGTCGGAGCCAAGAGATTATTTGATGGAATGGGACATCTTTATGAAAGAATGAAGACAAATCAGACTGTAAGCCTTTTCTCCTAATAGACAAGTAAGAATTGTTTTTATAGCCTAGTCCTCATGGTACCAACTTAACACAAGAAAAACAATGAAATTGCTCAGAAAAGGCACTAAAACTCATTTTTTATCAACGGGTTTGTTGTCAGACATGACAACAGTCTCATTGAAAGTAGCAGGGCATGTTTGCTTCCACACTCTTTAACCAGTCCTCCCCTTTTCCTTAAGACAACCTTGTGCATTCCACCTTTGATAGATAAACATTGCCACAGGTTTTACCTCAAATGTGCTGGTTTAAACTAGCGTTTAGAAAGCCTGGGTTTTGAATTCTCCACTTTGCAAGGCTTTCCTTTGGGCTGAGCCTTGTCTGGAGATGTGCCTGCAGCAGGATTGCTGCCTGCCAGGGCCTTGCCAAGGAGCCTCTGCTGCCCTGCCTACCAGCCAGAGTTAATGAGCTCTTTGTTCTCCCCTGCAAGGCCTGCTTTAGGAAGATTTAGTCCAGCCTTAGCAAAATTTGCTCCCTCCAACAACAAGCTGAGCTGGAGCGTAGCAAACTACTCATGCTGCACCAGGGATATCACTGTACTCTGATATGTCCCTTAATTACTTGATCTTGTCTTGGGAGTAGCCATTTGCTTCTCTTCATTTCTGATGGATTTGTCTTTAGGCAATTTGGGAAGGCTAAAGAAGTCTGAGCATTGTTCAGTGATGGATGGTTATGGGGTTTGTTAGTTTTCATTAAACCATGAAAGAAAAGACTGATTTTCAATTTTTCTCGAATATACCCTAGGAAGAAGCCATGCTTTTCCAAGGACACCAGTATTCTAGTTCAAGGAAAAAGGCTTTTAGATGCTTGACCATATTAAAATTGTATAACCATTGTGGCTTTTATTGCTTAAGATACATTATGCATGAGTATTCATTTTCAGCCTGACCTTTACATTTAAGTTTGCAGCACCATATTTCATACTAATGTTTCTAGCTAAGAATATGTACTGCTCTTGGTAGTTAAGTGACAGTTAATCAAGTGCCTTTAATAAAGTGCCAACAAGTGCCTTTAGGAGTGATTGATGTGTCAGAGTAGGCCAGTGCCAGTGACAACTGAGGCTTAGTTAAATTATATTATCAACAATGACACGGTGTTAAGAGTGAGATGTCAGCTGTGTAAGATAAATCAAAAAATTAAGATTCTCTCAGCACTTGGAAATCTATTTCCTTGCATATATCTTTTAGAGAAAGGTATTTTCAAAAGACCATAAAGTGTACATGCCAGAGAACATGCTGTGTGTGTATATGTGACACTGCAGTACCAGGAACAGAATTCCTTTCTGTAATTTTTTATAGCAATCTGAAAAGCTATACATGGGCATTGGTGGGGGGGCAAGGGAGCAAGGGAGTGAGGAACCAAAACAAAAGCACCATCAAATGGCAGATGCAGATCTTTCCCTGGTATCTCTTATGCAGCCCAGAAAGTTAAATTGAAGATTAATTTGGCAGTAATTGTGGTAAGGATTGCAAACTAAGACACCCTGGAATTATCATTTGTACCACGCAGTTACAGTGTTTGGTCATCATGACATGCAGCTCCTCTCCTGTGTTTTCTCTGTCAGGGATATTTACTTCACCACCTACATAGATTATTACTATGTAAACTTCAAAAGCAAACAAGCCCAGATAACATATAAGTGCATCTGGCACAAATTGAACTGCAAAATCTGTTATTGATAGTGCTTGTTACAGCAAGCCACCCATAAAAACAACTCTAATGGTGAGAAAGCAAACTCAGGGTGGGAAATAGGTGTAAAACCAGGTACTCTCAGTGCCAGTGCTTGCAGGAACATCATACCAGGTAGAGACAGCTGTAACCCAGGAAGGAGGAAGTTGTTTTATTCATTAGTGATCTTGTTTCATTAATGACATGAGGAAACAAAACAAAACACAGCTTATATTTCCCCTGGTGTTACCTGTTTCTCCCCACATGAAGTGAGTGGTTGGACTCATCTGTGGCCAGCTGGTTATAATTTTTAGGTTTCTGTGTATCATTAAGTATTTTTACTATTCTCATTTTACTAATGCTGTGAAAATTATTTCTATAGTCTCAAAATCTGTTGACATTTTAATGTGCTTAGAATATGTGCAGAATTTGGTTTAGGGCTGCATCATCTGGAGGACCCAGGAGACCATTTCCTTCTTTATTGCCCAGGATTGAGATAATGTGAATGAGGTGACAGTGCCAGAACATGATGGCCATGTTATACTTCTATGTTTATATAGAAACATTACTGGTAGTTTATCCTCCCATTGTGGTTTAGCAGTGGCTCCTCCCCTACATGACTTCTGGAAATACCAAACTCGGTTTCTGTTCTCCTGCACCTTCAGCTGTTCAGCTGAAGCTAAATTGTAAAGCTCAGCCAGGTCAAGGCTTCTCAACAATTGAATTTTGTCATCTCAAGTGCAAGAGTGCATTCTTCCTGGTCCTGCCACAGGAGGATGACAAGGAGAAGGGGCAGAGCCTCACAGTCTCCTTGGGAAGGGTAGAACAGGATGGAGATGCAGATGATTGCTGCTGGAAGCATGCTGCAGCACCACTCAAGGATCCTTAGCTGCTAATCAGAAATTAGTATTTTCTTTCTCTTTCTTAAACTGGTGTGTATGCTCCCATGAGTGTGGCAATTTGACAATTGCAAGTCATGGCATGCAGAACACCCTGCCTAATAAACATGCAATCTAGCTAAGAGAGTTCACCAGTTAGCACAGCCCTTCCTTACTAAGATTTGCAGTAGCTTTTATGGATGCTTTCAAGGCTCTGCTAATTCACCTGGGCACTCCAGCAAACCTGAATGGTTCCTTGCATCAGAGTTTTTGCACAGATACAGACAATTGGAAATATCAGTGTTCCACTACATAAAGTGAAAGTTTTCAATCCAGTTATGATTCTAATTTTCTTTCCTATTTTAGGACCAAATGAACTTGATTGCAGTCTGATTATGGATTCTGGAGATGCTGCTTATACAGAATTTGACTTTGAAGACCAGGTAATTTTCTGTTTATAGGGCTTCTCTCTAGACAGTTTAATAGTTTATGAACATACTGTGCTATAAAATTTGTCTGAACAAGGTGATGGAACTTTAAGCATAGGCAAATGGATTCTTAAGTACAACATAAGTAATTTCATGATACACAGATGTTGCTTTCTGGCTAGGAAAAAAAGAATGAATATTATTATAGTATTAAGAGCCTGTATCTTCCATTACTGTGCATTGCTGAGTTTCCTTCATAAATTTAAAAATGTTAGCAAATGTGACAAATAGAATTGCTAAAATGCACTGTTAGTCTGCTGTATATTTAAGAAGAAGTAAAAGTTTTCAAAAGAGCAGTATGAAATTATAAGAAGTGTGAAATACAGCTACAGCCAAATGAAACATTCTCCCTATGAATTTTTTTTTTAATAATAAAAAACAACAAAGCCTTACAGTGTGTTGAAACCAGCCTTTCTGCTGATCCCATTCAATCCACATCTAAAAACTAAATTTTGATAAGAGTTATTCTTGTCTATAGGAAGAATGCCAGAGAGAGGGGGGAAAAGAAGGTTGTAAATGTCTTTTTCCTATAATTTTCATATCTGCACTGGTAATTTCAAACTATATAGTTCATTGATGATACATGACACTGTCCATAAAAGCCCTGCAGTTTTGAATGCATGTGATTCTAACATGAGACTGAGTGAGAAGACTGTGATGGGACCTCTTTGTCTTTGTCAACAGCAAATATTCCTTCTGCCAGATGTGGCGGTTAGCTTTTCTCATTATTTTGCTAAACTAACACATTGCGTTCTGGCAAGAGTGCAATACTGTTAACAAACAAACCAGAAGAAATGAAGCTAAAATAGTGCTAAAAACCCCATCAGTAAGGACAGCTATATAAATATGAGGTGGCTGACACCACTCACTTCAACTGCAAGTTAGTGTCTTGATACCTTTTTGCAACATTTTAAAAAATATAAATGTTTTTATTACTAATAAATAAGTGTATATACAGGTTAGGAGGTGCCTTGCACAAAGAAAATATAAAGGAGAAAGCAGTCACAACCAATTTGACATTATGGAAGCAAGTATTATATACAGAAGAAAAAAGGGAGTGGAGATTACCATGAAGTCATAATACCACCTAGCTGCCTGGTCTGAAAAACAAAATGAGAAATTACTCTCAGGAAGGAAAGATCAATAACTAAATTCAGGAGTGAGGAACTGCTCACATTCAAAACTTGAGCTTATTTTGGCTGTGGCAGTGATTTAATACTCCAGTGATTTACCACATGCTGTTTACGAATTGGGTGAAGCATCAACAACCTTTACTCAGAGAATCAAGTGGAAAAGGAATGTGTGTCTGGATACAAATGTGTCATGCAGTGATGTTATTGCATAGGAAATCTGTCATGAGAATGTGGGGGATCAGAAGGCTTGTTTCCAAGCAACCTTACACAGCTGAGCTGCTAAAAATGGCTGAATTTTAGGGGAACATTTTGGGAGTCACTGAACAAGAGGAGTTGGGGGTCACACAGAAGACAAAGCCACAGCTGGCAATGGGTGTCTTGGTGCAGCTGAAATGGACTTACACAGATACTTTTGCATTTTCTCATTCTTGGAATGAGCCAGGAAAATCTCCAGTGTAAAGTAAGCAGAAAAACCTTCTGAGTTCTTCAGATGTACGTTACTTCTTCCAGAATAATGTCTCTTCCTGGTAGGCAGCAGCAAGGTGTGGTTCCAACTGCTGATGTAGTCCTTCCCTCATGTAGGAGTCCCAAGTGCTTCCAGAGACACCTGATAGCTCTGGTCGAAACACTGCAAAGCAGCACTAGTGCAAATTAAGATCTGGCTTTTCTAGAAGGGTATGCAGGGAAAATTGATTTAAAAACAACTTAGAAAAAGCTTGAGCTTTGAATTGTACATTTTGTAAATGACACTCAATTAAATTCATGTAGCTAAATTAAAAGTAAGCTGATTGTTTTCTGCTGGCTATGCATGAATACTTCAAAAACTATAACACTTGCAATCACCGAGTCCCTTTCTTTAAAAAAAAGGAAAAAATTCCCAGTCTTTTCTCCAAATCATTGATAACTATTTTTCTGGTTTTATCTCAGATCTGTGAGGTCCTGTATTACAAAAGGAATAATATAGAATCACTTAGAAATACGTTATTCTGAAAAACAGAAATAAATAAATGAAGCAGATAGTACCTCTCGTTGAGAATGCCTTGTAGAAGAACCAGCCAAGGTTTGGTGTCTTTGCAATCTCTATAGCCTTTTCTGGAATAATGAGTACACTACTCATGACTTGATTGGATAATATAAAAGCAAGTAATGTTTAAGATTAGTTTCAGATATTTTAACCATATTAGGACTTTGGGAATATATTTTGGGCTGGGCATTTTTGAGTGCCACAGGTTTAGAGTGTTCTCAATTTGCAGAACTTGCTGTCATGACTAGTGTCTGGTTTAACAAGGGTTGTTCTTTGCTGCTGGAATGCTCTCAAGTGTGGTAAAGGCTTTTAATGCTCACTGTGTTCATTCATACTTGCCATTCAATTTCTCAGCTTTGTCAGAGAGACTGTCACTTAAAGCTTTTATATTTAACAATTGGATTTTTAATTAGAAACCTACCATTTGGCTTATTTCAAGTGCATTCAGGCCAAAAGGGAGTACTGAAGAATTGGCATCAGTGACTCCTATCAAAGAGTTCCAGAAGAAAAGAGCATCCAGTTATTTTCTCATGTAAACAAGCCTTTCAAGACAGCCCTAGCTAGCCTGAGGAATATTTAGAGTAATTAAAGAAAAAGTTAAAACACACTGTCAGGCAGTTGTAGAATGGATACACTCCTGTGCCAGTGCTTACAGAACTTTTTTTTTTGCCCCCACCCCCAAACCTTGGAAAGGTTGATGTAAAAAAAAAAAAAGAAGAAGAAGAAAAGAAAAAGGTTTTCAGTTCAGCAGTGACAAGCAATCAACTCAATAAAAAAAAAATTGAATAACCCAATCTTTGCAGCCAGTTCAGAATGTTTTATAATTAGAAATGTCACAGCTCACTTGAAAATTTCACAAGCAAAACCAAAATCAAGTGGGGGAAAAAAGCCCTGAAAGATATTTACTCACTCTAACAAGAGGAAACAGCCCTTTTAAAAAAGTTTTTGCCATGTAGTTACAGTAAGTTTTACAGCTTGCTGTATTCTCCTGTCCAAAGCACAGAGGAATCCAGGCTTTAGGAGAGCAGGAGGAAACTTTTTAGTGAACTGATGCAAAACCGACTCCATTGCTACCAAGACTGTAACAATATTTCCACCCTGAATGATTAGCACAGCTTGAAACTTAAATATTTAAAAGACATAATGAAAAGTTCCTGAGAGTCTTTTCAAAGCAGAGGCAGAACACAAATATTAATAAAACTGATGGGCAAGAGCAAGGTGAAAGCCTCATTTTACTAAAGCTCTGTGGATTAAACCAAAGACCATTTTCCTCCATTTACTGTGTTTCTTATCAGTTGTCACTTTGTTTTGACTCCCTTTTCCCTACTCCGAAGATTCAGTCCAAGTAATTATTTAACCCGTTGGCCACAATACTTTGGGGTTAATATTACAATACTACAGAGAGCAACTGCATGCCTCCATTAGCAGAAGAAGTTTTCATTCAGACTTCTAAAGATACCTTTCAAAATTAGATGAATGTTAATTAAATTCTTCAAGGAGTCAGATTAGAATGTCATATATTAATCATATTAATATCATATGTTAATCATTTTTCCTTGAGAACATAAGGAACTTCTGGTGTAACAGCAGTTTTATTCATATATGCTGTGCAGCATTAAACATTACAGGTCTTAGTAAAATGACCAAGAGTATCCAGAAGCCATTTGGACTTCTAGTGCTGATCATTTCTGCAGTGTCCATTTCTCTTTTGCTGGTAGACAGTGGTGTCAATTTGAATTATAGATTCTGGTTATAAGGGAAACTGATTAAAACAGGAATATGGAATAGAAAAGAAATGAGAGGATACTCAGAGAACGGTTGTGAAACTGTTCTCTTAACACTTGTTTTTGTTAAAGGTGGAGTCTAATCTAGTTTAAGGATATCTGCAAAAAGGCAAAATGAATAAGCATCCAAAGACATGGAAGAGCTGGAAAGGCAGGCCTAACTACAGAGAAAAGATGTTTAATAGAAATGTACTGAAGTCAGTGAACAATCTGTTCAGTTCATGTTGCCATGGAAACTATCCTATTAAATGCTTAAAAAAAAACCAGTTCTAGAAACAAAGTACTACAGTTTGCCTTACAAAATGTTTCCTGAATAAGCTCAAACCATGTGTATTTCGGTGCTTCAAAATAATTTTGTAAATCCAAAGAATATTTTTTCTCTGTGAAAATCACGATTGTACGCTGTAATAAAGGCATGTCCTGCTCTATTTCCCCCATGCAAACCATGGCCAAACAGGCAAAAAATAACCCAAGAGTCAACCTGTGCTTTTTTTCTGTGAAATACCAGAAGCAGTTGTTTACTTCTTCTTTCACAGATGTTATTTGAACTTAGTTTCTGGCAAAACATACATTAGGGGAGACTAAACTGCCCAGGTTATTTGAAGTCTTTGCATTCCGATTCTTTCCTAATTTTGAACCCAGAGCTGCTGCCTGTAGCTCTGGTGGGCAGTACTGGACACAAGGATCCACTTAAAATAATGGTGAGCTCAAGTGAGTTACTGGAGTTTTACACAGCAAGGACAACATTATTCTTCAAGAGGTGCTGCATCTGTGCCTCACTGAGTAATTGTGCAGTAAATTACGAAGTCCTTCTCTGTGGCTTGTGGAAGTGTCTGTTGTAAAAGCATTACAATTTACAGTATCTCACCATCATTTCTGTAGGCAGTTACACTAGGACCTGAACCTTCTTCCCTCACACCAGCTTGCCCCTCCACTGGCAAACTGAGGCTTTACGCCTTCATAAACAAAGCATAACTTCACAGCAAAGTGTATGAGTTCTACCTTTACAGCCCAGAGAACTTGCATAATTCCTGGGGAGTATCAGGTATCCCACACAGTTGATGCAGACAGGATCCACAGCAGAACTTCTCCTGTTCTAGTTGATAAAGAAATGTAAAGCTGTGTTTTAAACCTGCTCTGCCTCCTAGATTTAGAGGCCTTACTCAGGGCTGTGGATTGGTTCTGTCCACATAGCCCAGCATCCCTAAAGACAGCTACCAAAACCCTTTCTTGAAAACATTTGTTGTAACAATTAGTAATTAGTAATTACAGTTAGTAATAATTGTAACAATTAGTTGTATCTAATTGTTGTAACAATTACTAATTCCTGTATTAGTAATTCCTGTATTTTAAAGCACTGCAGAAGGAAATGCCTTTTTATTTCTTTTATATTTCTTAATCACTGTCAAAGTACATCCTATATATTTTTATGTACACATATAAAACTGCAGTGATTGCAAAGATGCTGTTTTACTCTATGGGATACAAAACTGGTCTTAAAATCACTTATCCCTATTGTATTGAAGCAGAAGAGTGGCTTCTCTGGGTGCACTGAAAATCAGAAAAAAATCCCCTATGTATTTTCAGAAAGCCATATGCTTCCTATTTGGTTTTTTTTTTTACTCCTTATGTATCCCAGGATTGTGCAGTCAATGTTAGTCATTTTGGGCTTAAATACCAGTCATAAAGAGTGAAAAGTGGCCTAGTTTTAGAACTCCTTCACAGCAGTGCATCTCAAATCAGTGAACTGTTTCTTCAGATAGTTCACTTCCTTCTTGACATAGAAGTCCTTTATAAATACTGCAGAATAATAGATAATACTGCATAATAACAGATAAATAGATGTTTTAGTAGACCTTGGATATGCTTGTCAGATACTAAGCAGAGAAGGTCTTTGAGAGGCAAAATTTGAGTGCAGCTATCAATTTCTATCTGAACAGCAGCAAATCATAGGATTTGAGGTCACACGCTGGGTTTGGGGGGTTTTTTGCAACACTCTTTCTTTTTGAGAACTGAGTTGAGACAGGCCTGGAGAAAAGCCTTTCTTATCTAAAGTTTAAAAAACTCCCAAAAAGGCACAAAATGCACATACATTTAAAAAGCCCCAAACCAAACCATTTACAACAAAAAACCCAAACCACTGAATTTCACCTCTCAGAAAGCAGCTGTCAGGGCAGAGAGGTTCTGCACACAGTGCTGAGGTGCCTGATGTGAGGGATCCATTCATTGGGATTGTCATCAGCTGTCTAAAAAAACAAAAAACAAACAAACAACAAAAAAACCTACTACTAAAGGAAAATAAGTGTTATAACTTACTTCCAGAAAGAATTTTATAGGCACTGGGAGCTTTCTATAAATACAGACCTAACTGAAAACTAACTGAACACTATATGTGATAGAACTATTTTCAAATCAGTGTTAGATGGAAACTATGTATAGATAATAGTTATTGAATGTCTCTAATGTCTTTAAAACACAAATGTATTTAAAAATCAAGCTCCAGTTCTTCAAGTTACATATAATGCTGACCCCTCTAGCTCAGACTTTTAAATCTAATTAATATCAAAATGTCAAATGAGGTGTTTGGTTTACCAGAACACTCTTACAATGCTGTGATGATGCAAATTGCTGTTTCTCTCCTGGGAGGGGTGTTCTGGTTGCATACCTTGTTGCCCTTAAGAGGTCATTTCTTTGAATTTTTTTCCAGTGTCTGGGGATCAGTAGGAAACTAAATAGATTTTGCTTTCATTTTCATGCATAGTAATCATATGTATTGTTGTCATTATAAATACATATAGAAGTTAACAAAAACCAACCCCCCCCACCCCCAAACTATAGCACACAGATTGTGGCTTTTTCCTCTCTGAACTATCTACAGATATTCTTCTTGATGTTCTTGAAGAACATGAATGCAAAATCTGGAAAAAAAAACCCAACCAAATTTGAAAGAGAGATAATTTGACCTTGGCTTGTGAATGTTAAAAATAGGTTAATCTCTAACTAATACATATAATTTTTAATTATTATTTTTAGAACTGGTAATATGTTTTGTTTTGAAAGAATAATCACAGAATCACAGAAGGGGTAAGTGAGAAGAGGGACCACACTGGGTCATGTGGTGCAGCCTCCCTGCTCAGGGAGGGTCATCCCACAGCCCATGGCACAGGATTGCATCCAGTGGCCCTTGGATACCTCCAGTGAGGGGACTCCAGAGCCCCTCTGGGCAATCTGTGCCGTGCTTGCTCACCAGCACAGTCAAGCTCTTCCTCCTGCTCAGGTGGAGCTTCTGTGCCTCATCTTCTGCCTGTGGCCTCTTGTCCCACTGCTCAGCACCACTGAGCAGAGCCTGCTCCATCCTCTGTGTCCTGCTTTGCAGGACAGCTCTCTGCCAATAAAGGCTGGAGCTTCTCTTTGAAATGGAGAATGTAAACCCCCTCCCTCCAAGTTATTATAAATTTGAAATCAAGGGGCTGTCAGGCAAAGATATGGGAATTAGAAATAACAGTTCTTTACTAGGAAAATTAAAAT
>JANRMJ010000125.1:11055714-11078403 GCA_025584955.1 Alethe diademata
GCCTGTCCTCACAAGAGGTAATGGCACAGAGTTTTGTCTTTGCTAGAAACCCAGAATTAGACAGGAATCAGTGATCTCATCTGTCAGAATTTTTAGATGAACGCTGTTTTTGCAGTTGTATGCATTCTGAACAAACAAAAATCACCTTGAAAAACATTAGCACTGGACCCTTATTTTAATTTCTGTTAGTCCTCTTTGACACAATTAACTCCACTCCACTGAGCAGTATGAAGTATATAAGAAAATCTGTCAGTGGAAAGAAAACCCATGAAGGGTGAAGGTATTCCTGCTGTGTCTTAGCTTATTTATTATTTCTGGTGCAGAGGAGGTCAGAACACATCCACCTCTGCTTTCCAGAGGCATACTTTAACACTCAGCTTGCAGAACACTGCCAGGCTCTAAAATTGATTTGAAGTATAAATCAAATTTAATGGTATGGCTCATAAAATCCATTCCCAGGGAGCACTGCCCTTGCACAAAGCCAGCAAAGGAACACGTAATTTTTATTTGTTTAAATAATTTGTGTCTGAAACATTCCTTGTAATATTTACATTCTCAAATTCAAACTTGAAAACTGAGCATAATTTTAAGCAGCAGTCATGCTGTATTTTAAATTCAGGCTCATTCTACTGCCTCTTTTCTCCTTTATCTGTGATTATTTATAATCTTTGGTAAATTTGGAGGAGAAACTTCTTTTATGTTTGTTAGAAATCTGAATAAAATGTATCAGGCACTTTTCACCATTATTTTCTAGAAGCATTCAAACAACAGTGAGGTGACAAGGGAGAACTCTTTCATGTAAAACAGAAAACAAAACCCTAACTAAAACATGTAAGGACTAGAACAGAGGTTATTACTGGGTAACACGAAAGCTTTCTCATTTTATCAGATAACTGACATTCACAACAGCTGTCACTAAGTCCTAATTCAGAAAATGTCCCTTCATTAGATAAAAAATTAAATTATTTTATTGCTACGCCTTAAGAGTACTGATTCATTAGCAGCAAAATTGAAACTTCTGAAGCATTCTGTATCATTCCATTATTATTCGCTGAGACTTACTGTCATAGTTTGTTATTACAGAAATTAGGTGGGTTGGAACTAGATGATTTTCCAACCCAAATAATTCTGTGATTCTGTGGACTTTCAACCTAGCAATGACAGAAACTGAAAACTCATTAACCAATGAAGTATCTGCTACCAGTCAGGTATTTACTAATTACAACATAAGCAACAAGTAAAATGGCTGTCAAAAGCCTGCGTTTTCCAACTCTGAAGACAAATGTCAAATAAGTGATTCTTTACAGGTAGCAAACTTCTCTATTTAGCAATTATTTCAATGTACTGTTGATAGTGTTTAAGTAGTTACACAGACAGCTATGCTCCACTAATGGATATGTTTCCAGATAATATTTGGAGATACAACTTAACTGTAAAGGCATTTGAAATTACAGACTGCCCATCTTTCTTTGGAGCTCATTATAAGATGTAATCTTCCTCACTTTGCTTTCAAGTACATGGAAACAGCTATACTGAGATTACAGAGACTGCTGCTAAATCACTGTATTGCTGATGGCAGTGTGGTGTCAAATACCATTTGCTGTCTAACTGGAGGGACTTTGCCTTATGTGATCGCTTGCTAAATCCCACAGTTATTTTCCAAAGCACTCCAGTAAGGAGGCAGAGCAGTGTTTTCAGACCTGCTTGCTAGAAAGACTCCATCAGAAATGGGTATTGTCAACTGCAAACACGAGGGGACTGCATTAAACAGTGACAGACTGTCACCCTCTGCAAGGGGCCTTGAACCAAGCAGCACATCCAGCTCCTCACCCTGATCAGCACAAAAACTTTTTGGAGGCAGTTTCATTTTGCAGTCATAGGGGAGAACAAAAGCAAAACTTGAAAGAAGTAATGCTGCTTTCAAGTCTTTAATTTAATTGTAAGCTTGGAATTCTGATCCTGATTTTTAAAGGAATTTTACTCTATACTTAGTGCCTAAAATGATTTTGATCTATAAACTTTCAAAGGCATTATAGGAAGTAGAATCTAAAATGAAGCCTTTTGTATGCAATATATCCTTTGCAAGGTCAGTTACTTTATTGCAATATTACATCCAAAAATAAAGGATGTGGGGTTAATATTGTCACTGAAATGTAGGAAAGAATAATCTCTCATTTGAGAACGACAGCTTTCTTTTTTTTAAGGTGGCAGTTCTTCCGCTGCAGTGTAATAGGCTGAGAATTACTATGAATCAAAAACTGAAAATAATTGTGTAACCAATGTAGTGGTACTTCAGCCTAATGAAGAGTACTTCAGTTTCAGTGATGATGGGAACCCGAGGAGAAACCTGCAAGGGGGGTGATGAACCCTGCAAATGACAGTGGGCAGCAGTTTACCCACTCCATCACCGTGCAGCTCGTGTCACTTCACTGCTCCTGCAGCCCTGCACATTGAAAGGGGGCTGTTGCTGAGAGCTGTGCTGGCACCAGCTATGGCTTGATGGCCGTATGCTGCTGAGATGACTCAGAACATGCTTCTTGCTGATGTGTGCACTGATGGCTGTCACATGAGGCTGTGTTACTGTCAGTGCTGTTACTGATACTTTACAGACCCAGCTAAAGCATTTTGGTGTGAGGATACTGACACCTCATAACCTAGACTATGCCCAGCATATATATAATTCTCACTTATCAGAACAATAAAGGATTCCCATTCTGACAGTCTTGCTGGCCAGTATTTGTAATTTCTCATTAATTGTAATATACAGTAAGTGACAAAATAATTTTAAGTGGCTAAAGCTCTGGAGAAAAACCATGCCACCTCCCCCCTTTCCCTGGTGTAGTCCCTCCTCCTATTTCAACAGCCTTTATAATAACTTTGTAGCTTGTGTTGCATTCAGAAGGTAAACACATTTAAGTTGAGATCAAAGGCTAACACCGTCTTTACTGTAGTAAAGTTACTTTGGAAGAAGTTCAGGATGAACATTGGTTGCTTGTATATCATGTGGGAATTGTGCATTTGGACACTGAAGAGCTCTTCCTCACAACACCAGTGTTACAGCAGAGGATGGCCTGGGTTGGAACGGACCTGAAAGATCATTTTGCTCCAAGCCCCCAGCAGGCAGGGATTTGTTCCACTAGAGCAGGTGGCTCAAAGCCCCACCCAGCCTGGCCTAGAGCACTTCCAGGGACAGGGCATGCAGAGCTTCTCTGGGCAGACAATTCCAGTGCCTCATCACCCTCACAGCAATGAATTCCTTTCTAATCTCTATACCTACTCTTTCAGCTTAAAGCCATTCCCCTTTGTTCCATCACTGCAGGCCCTTGTGGAAAGTCCCTTTCCAGCCCTCCTGTGTCCCCTTTATGAGCTGGAAACTGATGTTGAGGTCTCTTCAGTGCCTTCTTTTCTCCAGGCTGAACAGCCCCAGCTCTCTGTGCTCCTGGGAGAGGTGTTGAGCTCTCTGAGCATCTCTGGGGACTGCTCTGGGCTGGCTCCAGCAGGTCCCTGTCCCTGTCCCTGTCCCTGTCCCTGTGCCTGTCCCTGTCCCAGCCCTGTCCCTGTTCCCTGTCCCTGTCCCTGTCCCTGTCCCTGTCCCTGTCCCTGTCCCAGCCCTGTCCCTGTTCCCTGTCCCTGTCCCTGTCCCTGTCAACTTTATCACATAGATTAAAACTGAGAGCTCAGAGAGATATATATTGAGATATACAGATAAACAGCTATAAGAAGAAATGCAAACTATGCAGAATGTCCATTTCAATTTGTCAATTGCTTAATTAACAGGAGGAGGATCAGTCAAGTTTTTCTGGTTATGAGAGCACAGGAGGTGAGTTTCTTTTTCAGTGTCAATTGCCATTTAATTTTGAAACCTTTGATTTCCTGTTATTTAAATAGTTACTTAGAAAGTAAAGTGAATTCAGATTATTTATATTGTGAACTTTATGCCTCAAAGGATTTTTATCATGTGAGTTCTCTTTGAATGCAAATTAAAGTCTGTAAAAGACGTTTTTATACTCTTTTGGCCAATGGATCAAAAATTATTAGAAAATACTACTGTTAATTGGCATTGAATCTCATAGGTGTTTTCAGAAATTGACAGTTATGAATGTTTCCTTGGAAAGTACAAGGTGCTAAGAGCCTAAAGGAATGAAAGGATAAAGCACAACTTTTCAAGGCTAATGATTTCTTGTAATAAGAGATCTACACACCACAAAATAAACCCCAAAACTGTATGAGGTATCTTGTATGTGATTAACTCAAAGACATAATAAAATTTCAGCAGGCTCACATGGTGCAAGACCACCTTCTGTACTGGTATAATTAGTGCAATGACTGGGACTCAGAGCAGAAGGAGCTGCTTTTTCAAAAGATACACTTTCAGTTAAAGGCAAAGCTGTAATACATACCATAGTTTTGGTGAGTATTGCCTGGATTTCAGCTAAGATGGTTATTATTTCCTGAGTTTGAGGCTCAGAGGAATTTAGAACTACATTTCAGAGAGTGTAAAATCTAAATGGGAGGTGGACAAGATTCTGTAGCAATTACAATGTAATAATGTACTCAGTAGAAACTGCAGCAGTTGAGGAGGCATTAAATCACGTTATTATATCAAGATGAATCTGCTTCTCTTTTTTTTCCTTTCTTTTTTTGAAGAATTGATGTGTATTGCAAGATCTATTTTCAGGTAAAATGTCTTTATCATATCTGCAATGACAACTACAAAACTGAGAGATTAATAGGCTTGTGGATAATAGCTCTTTTGGAATGGAGAAAGTATATGTATTTTCTGTAGCAGAAAGCAAATCTACTAAAATCAGATCCCCTTGCATGTTACACAATTTGGTGTGGTAAGTAGCTGACATTAAAATTAGTAGCTCTTGCCACTAAAGAATTTTTATTTTCATTTTAGACTTCTCAGAAGATCTCAGGAAATCAAACATCATTTTTGTTATCGGTAAGTAGGATTCCTAATTTAACTGCTACATTTGAGTATTCCCATGTTATTTAGCTTTGATTATGTGATTTATTTATTTAGCAAAATAGATTGGCTGAGAATATTTATTCTACAGTGTTAGTTTAGTCTTTTGAAAGGGAGTTAGGATTTAATAACATGTAATTAACTTGAGTCTAACCATACTATCAACAGTTGTGTAAAGCTCAGAGCAGGCAGCTCATTTGATTGTGAACATGTTCAAAATAACCTTAGTTCCTTTGCAGTTACAGTTGAGCTGTGTGACTTCCCACACCAAAACTGCCTCACAGCATTAATTAAAATTTTAGTCAGTTGGATTATTAGTCAGAGGTTTAAGATTTGGCTGAAAAATCAGGTCTCTTCCCTTCCTTATTTGTGTGTTAAATACAGGTTTCAGTTCTGCATGTGTTCAGCATTGTGTTAAAAGCCATCAGGCTGCTCATCAGGCATGATCCTTAGACTGAAGCTTTGCAGGTTCAGGGTTTGCTTCACATGGCTTTTGGAAAACCATAGAGCAAAAGCACCATGTTAGTGCCCTTTATCACGTGAATGTGAGTAATGTAATTAGCATAAACTTAGAGCAGTCGTTTAAAACAAATTATAACCACAAGATTGATCTTAAAGCTTGGTAGTAATTACTTGCAAAGAATAATTGCTTTTGTATTGAGCAGTTTTTAGAACTGCTTTACAATCCAGAACAGGAACATACATTTCCAAGGACTAAGGATAGATACCAGAACATGGGAGATTTTACATGAAACTGAATCAATGTATGCATTGTTTTTCCTGGGAGAAAAAAAAAAAAAAAGGGCTTCCAAAATTATTAATAAGTGAATGGAAGTTTCATTCAGAATTCAGGATGCATCACCTAAATATGGAAACCACTTTTTTACTGTGAGGGTAGTCAAACACTGGAACAAGTTGCCCAGAAACTGTATAGTCTCCTTAGAGATGTTCAAACCCCAACCTGGCAGAGTTCAGATCAACCAGCTGTTTGACTAAATAATTCCAAGAAATTCCTTGAAACATAAAAGATTCTATTAAAAGACTGTTCTCGTGTTGCAATTTTATCTCATGCTCTCTTATGCCAAATACAAGTTAACTCAATTTATTGCAACTCTATTGTTATGTATTTGAAAAAGTAAAATGAGGCTACTGAAGAGTTCACTGGAGATTTTTCTTAAGGGAAGGGTGCATAACACCTAATTTTCAGTCTGTAAGAAAACTGTAATCTATGCTTACTGAAGTATACCTTCCTGCTTTCACTACAGTGAAAAATTTTAATTCTCTCTCTCTCACATATTGAAAAAAAAACCCAAAACCTTTTGGGTTTGTACAAACGATTTGTAAGGAAAAAAAAAGAGAACAGACTCAAGGAATTTTGCCTTTGAAATTGTCCATGGCAAAGCATATTTTTCAATTGCCTCTGGGAATCCTTTTCTTTTACAAGGAGTGGTTTTAAATTTTCATTTATAATTTTTTACAGGACATCTAGTAGCCATCTTGCATTTTAAAATTGAAATCACAGCTTTTTCCGAGTTATTCCTGCTCAGATCTTCTAGTAAATTCTTTCAGGGAGCAGATATAAATTGTGCCTTAATCAAAACTCAGTTTTATTTGTTAAAAAGGTTATAATGAAAAGTTTTATTAAGTCCAAACATGGATTAATTTTCAGAAAATTACTAGAATGATTTATACTTTTTCCCAAAATAGTTCCATCTCCAACCCCATCATTGCACCCCTGAAAAATTTTCTTGAAATCTTATGAGAAGAGTGAGAGGTTTTTTGGGAGGTTTGTTGGGGTTTTTTGAAGAACATGAGACCCCTGTGGTTGCTCATTTGTCTGCAAAATCTTGACTTTATTCCACTTAGGCAGTGGAAGCAAATGGTCCTTCCCAGAGACAGATTTCTTGCAGCAGCTAAGTAAGAGTGGCCACTAAAGCTAGAGTTTTAAAGATGTACATTTGAAGAAGTTTACAAATGAATCAGAATAAATGCACCATCTGCCATACCTGACAGAGATACTGTTTGTGACAAAGGGAAAGAAACAGGCAGTTCTCTCCCCCACTAATTACCCTTGAAAATTTTCCAAAAAGGGAAAGTAACAGAAATAATCTAATTAGCAGAAGTTTACATTAGAGCTAATGTAGGAATTAATTGGAATAACAGTCAAGTTGTATTAATTAAACAACAACATCAATATTCTATCCTTATTGTAAAAAAGAGAAAAATTACCAGCAAATAAAAATGTAGAAGATAACAGCAAGATAATAAAAGAAGCAAAACAAAGATGAATTTGGCCAGTAAAGTAAAAGTCAAGAGAAAAAAATGTATTATAAAGAGGCACAAAGATAAAATTGGGTGATGCTCTAATAAATACTCAAAACTTAAGTAAAAAAAAACAAACCCAAAACAGAAAAGCCCTATGTCATCAATTTTAACCGCAATGAATGATGACCCGTCTCGTAATTCCTACCCACTGCAATATTCCATATTGCACCCTCAGAGGTGTCATACACAACACAGTTTGGGGGAGCATTGCCCCTCCCTGGCCTCTGCAGGATCCTCAGAGAGCATTTGGCTTGGGTTGGGACTGGGAGTAAATCAGGAGGTGTCAGGAATCTTGCTGCACTTTGGGTCAGGAGCAAACTCCCTGCTGACTTGTAAATGAGGTGTTTAAAGCTTAGCTAACATAGCCACTTCACAGGATCTTTGTTACATTCTTGCTGATGATCTAAAGCTGGTAATTGCATAAGCTCAGTGGAAGAAAGAGCAGCTTTTTAGCTGACACTGAAGATATTCTCACCATTTACACCTAGAAGTAGACATTATCAGCTGCACAAAGGAGCTTCTTACACTCACACATCAAAATTCAGTGAGTAGATGTATCACAAAACTCAAACTCTTTATTTGTTCCAGGTATGTCAGACCTTGAATGACATAACCTAATTCAATTTGTATGAATTTAGGCCTGCTTTGAGTATGAGGTTTGGCCAGATGAAGTTCCTTCCAACCTAAATTATTCTACAATACCTGTACTGCAGCTCCTTCTGCAATCAGAAAAGCACAGAATGAGCAGTACTGATAATTAAACCCACAGACAGTCCAAGCTAACTGTACATGCTGTGGAAGGCTGATTTCCCTGACTTCCCATGAAATAAACTTCACATTTTCTATAAGAAGGGTGAAAACTCAGTGATATCCCAGGATATTGCATCACTCTGCCAAAAGAGACACATTTTTTCTAATGAAAATAATTTCTCAGAAAAAAAGAAATGCAAAGAAAGTGTTGAGGACTTTTGTTATTGTTGTTGTTGTTAAATAATAGTACAATTCCTGTATGGTTTCACGTAGACTAAAATAATTTGTGAATAACAGATGAGGTGCTGTTGAGAAGCTTCCAAATGCCATATTCTGAAGTTAAGGCTTATTTTTACTTGACTGTATAATCCAAGTAGCATTGATAAAATTGCCAAACTGATCAAGTCCTCCAAAATTTTTGCTTGAATTTAGGGATAGATTGGCTGGGCTTATTTTGGTTTCAGTTCAGACTTGTGAGGCTCCCTTGTGCAGCTAGGTTTCCCCTGCAGGCATTTCTCCCTGATACAGGGATGATACTCATTGTGATAACAAGGTCTTGAAATTGAAACACTTTAAAATAAATGGTGGGACTGTCTTGTAAATCCTACTGCTGGCACTTTATATAAATGCCCATGATATTTTAGTATATGATAAACTTGTCAATAAATTGGTAAAAGTAGCCACTTAAGTTAGCAGTGCTGCCAGAGATTTATTTACCAGAAGATCCCCTCTCACAGGCCGATGAATCAACACAGTGGAAGGGAATACTGCACCAAGGGATTGCAGAGACCTTTTATTCTGACCTTGTGTGCAGAAAAGCAGTATAGAGAATTGCATTTAATTTCTGTGCTAGTACTCTGGTTCCACATTCTTGCTTACTATTTGTATCAAAAAGCACAAAGGGACACTCAAAGAGTTCTGTTTCCAAGAATAACCTCACTGATTAATACAATGTTCTTAATTTCTTCACCTGAAATTTTTGCATTTTTATTAAGTTTCCAAATGAGCTTTAAAGCAAGCTGTACTGCACTGAGCAATGCTAGGAAAATACAAAAGCATGCTAACACTGAAG
Organism: Alethe diademata; assembly: GCA_025584955.1. Lineage (NCBI taxonomy): Eukaryota > Metazoa > Chordata > Aves > Passeriformes > Muscicapidae > Alethe > Alethe diademata. Next base: position 11,064,834 of record JANRMJ010000125.1, read on the forward strand.
AACTGCTGGTAGTTCTGTATTGTCCTAGAGGTCACATCACACTCATAATTCCTCTGGCTGTTTTCTAGGCTTTAGCTTTTTCTCTTCATGTCATATATAGAAATCAGAAGACAACATGATTAATCTGAATAACAAGTTATCATGAACCAACGCTATTTTTTTTTCAAAGTATCTGTAGGAAGATCACAAGATGACAGCATACAGAAAAAATGAGAGTACCCATAAAGAATCTTAAGCCTTCACAACAGAAGTGGGGATATATTTTTCTATGAACAATTGAGCCATTGGGAAAACTTGGTTACCTTTTCCAATGCCCTGAGTATTTTCCATATGAAAAACGGAGTAACAAGTCGCAGTGAAGTCTAAACTGAAAAAATCTTTTTGCTAGCCTTTGTCATGTTTCATATGCAGCTGTTATTCCAGATAAACTTTCTTCATGTAATTTTTTTCTTTAGAAAAATGAATAGACTTAAGAAAAATATCCACTAAAAGAACAGGTACAATTTTGTAACCCTACAAATTGATTGTGAACTTCATGCCTGCAGGATTAATTTGCTGTTGAAGCTGCTTACATAGCAGTTTTTAAGTACATGCTCTGAACAAGAAGGAAACACCTAGTGAGTAAGGAAATGCACTTTCACATCCTTTCCCACCTGAATAGCTCTATTTCAAATCACATCAGGGAACTTCAGAGGGAGACAATATAATATTTTCATTTCAGACACCTAAACTAATACTGGTATAAAGGCCAAGTTGTGCTCAGCCCTCAATGCTGAATTTCCTGGGGAATTCTGTCCCTTCTCAGACCATGCCAAGCAAGAACTGTGGTCTCACTCAGAGATTAGAAGGGACAAGACTTTAAAGTGGGTTGTACACATCTGTCAAGCATTAGGGTGCTTTGCTACTCATCAGATGTACATAAATCAATACCAGTGGCCATAAAAAAACCACCATTTTTAGCACACAACTTACTCAAATATGTTTTTTGCTCTTTAAAGAGCTCAGTGTGTTAATCTCTGCTTTGTTTGAGCTCTTCTATTAAAAAATGGTAATTTTAATTAATGTTTTGGAGGCACACTCATTATGGTGTATACCCTGCCATTTTAAATTTAGTTTAAATTTAGATTAAATTTAAATTTAATTTAAATGTGCCAATTTAAATTTAAATTTGAAAATTCTAACACACAAAGGTATTAGAAGCACATCAATTTTTTCTGAATATTTACCTGATTAAAAAAACCCCAAAATGTCCTTGTATTGTTATTTCTGAAAAGAGAACTAATTTATTTTGTATATGAGAAATTTCTTATTGGGCTCTGCGTTCAGAGGAGAAACACTTACATAAGAAAAAGAATACAATAATCTTTATAGCTGGGTTTTTAAAATACTGTATATATACACCAAAGAAATTGGATTAAATTACTGCTCTGTTAGCATATTCAAGGCTAGGAGACATAATGTATAAAAAAATTTACTGCTCTAAAAAATCCCCCAAACAGGCCAGAAATACAGTTAATTGCCAGTCAGGTATTTAAGGGATTCATTACTAGTAATTTGCCTGTGATTTTGCTATATCTGTTTCTTTATAGCCACTCCTATTTTTTCCTTGTTTTCTTTCAACTAGTGTTTTTACTAAACAATAATGTTCTTCCTATTAGAGCAATAGAAAAACAACATGCAACCCACATTGGCCAGAAGATAAGGCTGCAATAAATATAGTTACAGAAAAATGGTAGCACAGGTGTGATTCTCACAGCACAGGCTGGTCATTCTCCTTGTGAAGCTGAAGTAAAAGACTGCAGATCACAGAAGACAAGCCCTTCCTTTGATGCTACTCCTTCCTGACCCAGTTTTTAGTCTCAGCTACAGTACTGTAATTTCTCTGCAAATTACACGCTCAGAGCAATTATTTCTTACATTGAATGCAAAAGTTAGAAGAAACTTCGAGTGAGGCAGAGATGGTGCTAAGTTCTCTCTATTGTGAACATGTTATTCCTGTATTTTATTTTGTGGAAAGATAAGGAAACAGAAAACTCACATATTTTCTAGGGTCTGAAATGCACGTAGCAGAGCTGTGTAGCCCTACCTGCAAGTCCCAACAGCTGATAAATAACACAGGTCACCTGCTGAAAAAACTTGACTGGAAAGAGCATCGTCTCCCTGCAAGGCTGTAATTACCAGCTGCTGCAGTAGGTCTTCTGAATAGATCCATCAAAAGCTGCAAAATTGCTGCTGCACACAGGGAGGTTTCCTCCACAATTTCACAGCAGCAATTTGCTTTCCTGCCCCTCACGGCCTGGCACTGCCATGGCACCTCAGGGCCTCACTGTAAATAGTGTCTCTACAAAAAAAACAGCAACATTTTTTTGCTAAAAAACTCCTCCCATTTTCTTGGTGACTACAGTTTGGGAATTGGAAGATTTTTATTCTTTTCTAGTTCTAGTTATTTTTTCCCTCACATAGGTGGGCCTGGCTCTGGCAAAGGTAGCCAATGTGAACAGTTAGCCAAGAAATACGGATTTACTCACCTGTCCACTAGTGATCTTCTCCAAAATGAGTTATCATCATTATCAGAGAGAAGTAAATTGATCAAAGACATCGTGGAATGTGGTGAACCTGTGCCTGGCGTGAGTGATGGTTTTATTTGGGGTTCTAATGGTTAAAGAAAGGCACTGATAAGTATATTGTCTAAAACTGGAAATAGGTCCTGGAGCTGATGATTCCCACTTCAGTTAAACTAATCTGTAACCTCAGGGAGACATTTCCTTGTTGCCAAATCCATGGCACTTGTTTCCCTTTCCAGTGCCAGTATTTCTTTATGTTTCACATCGGCAATAAATTAGACGTGAAATACAGCGAGACAGATGCATTGCAAAATGTAAGTGTAAGTACAGGAAACAGAAACTTTATGTCCTTTCTATAGCATTACATTTCAGATTCAGAGCTGGTCCTCCTGGCAGCTGTTTTAAATTACAGTACCTGCAGCAGTTCCCTGCAGAGCTGGCTGACATCCCAGACAAGCTGGACTGGAGCTTAATGGAGACTGTGAAGGCAGAGGGTGTTCTCAGCTGGACCTGAATTTACATGGCAGGTCCACAGTCCCAGCTCTTGGTGGGTCTTCAGCCACTGCAGCTAGGTCAGAGAATGTGTTTGTTAATGAAAGATACTGGGAAGTGCTGTTCAGGGAAAAGTAAAAGCTGTGCTCAGGCTTGATTTTGATTGCTTTGCTCTTCAGTGTGTTTGGTCAGATGGGGTCACTTTCCATGTAATATAATTATACCAGTGACATAGCAAAATGCAATCAGGTTGGAAAATACTGCAGCAGTGCTCCAGAGTTTCACAGGTATTAACATTCATTTTGAAAGGATGAAATAGTCTGAGCTATCTGGAGGGTACTGGATTGCAACATTAGATTTGTGTGGCACAGCTGGTCCTGAGAGAATAAAAAGCAGGGTGCCCTGCTACCTGCAGGACAGGAAAAACAGCTGCATTCACAGGACCTACTTACAGCCAAACAGGGCCGTTCTCAAGGGTGTAGGACTAAAGTCAGTGCCACAAACAAAGGGGTCAATCTTTCTGATTAATTAACCAGCTAATTCCCTCTCTTTCCTCTACAGGGTATTGTCCTAGAGCTGCTGAAGGAAGCCATGGTTTCCAGGCTAGGGGACACAAAAGGATTCCTCATCGATGGCTATCCCCAAGAGCTGAAGGATGCAGAAGAGTTTGAGAGCAAGGTGACCATACAGTTGTAATGCTCTAGGAACTCTGTAACTCTGGTGCTGCTTTGGTCCCTCTCTTCAGCTGCTTGCTGTAAAAAGCCAATCCAGCAGAGCTGTGCTACTCATCACTGAAATGCTGGCACCCCTTCAGTATAGCAAATCTAGCTGGTGCCCTTACCTACACAGACTCTAGAATAGTCTAGAAGGAGAAGCAAAGGCTGATTTTACCTAAATTTAATGTAAACCAGGAACAATGTAGAAAACATAATTTTACAACCAGTTTTGTGGTTCTAGTTGGTAATGCTGTACTTCTCATGACAATCTGATCAAGCACTATCTGATACAGGTTCATAGAAGTATGTATCTCCACAGTTAATATTTATTACCAGTAAGCCAGCTCTACTTAAGCTTGCTGCCACTTGAAACAGCCAAACACAGATTTAATTTTTGTGATGAGTAACAGGTGGCACAGCCATAAAAAGAGCATTCTGCAAGAGTTCTCGATTTCCTCAGGATGTGCTAAGGCATAGTGAGAAGTCTCAGCCGTGCATTTCTCAGTCTGTAGAAAATACTCTGCCTAAGCCTATGAGTGAATGCCAGGGTTTGGGAGAAAAGTGGTGAACTAGGGATAATAGTTAGTATTTATTACATCATATTACACTCCAAAAATGTCCTAAACAAGTTTATAAGGTAGTAAAACTTTAATGAATCCCCTGTTTCTCACTGAGCCTTTAGCTGCTTTATTTAGTTGATTACCACAAAAGCCTGGCAAGATTCAGGCATCAGAAGCCAGACAAAATAATGAGCAATGGGATTTGCAATAGAAGCTGTTCACAGTGATGTCTACTTATTAGTCCCTTTAATAAGATGCTGTAGACTGTTAAAAAGATGCAGGAGATTTCTTTGATTTCATGTCTGAGGAGGAACTCTTTCAGCAGTGCTGTTTCTCTGTCAGGCAGACATGTTCATGTCCTGGGGACACTCATCAATTGTGAAGTGGGATTTGGAGATTGGAGTGTCCTGCACTGAGGTATTGCCAGGCAGATAAGTCTTGGTGCATCCAGTGAAGCAGAGCTCCTTGAAGCTCCCTGAAAGCACCAAAAGATCCATAGTCCTGGACTGCATTTGGCATTTGGAGCAACAGACAAGGACCTCAAGTGACTATTTTGAAAGTGCTGTCACCCCTGTTGTGCCTTGTATCCACTTTTCACAGGCCAGCTGTGAGCTGCTCAGTAAGACTGTGAAGTTTTTTTAAATTAGTTGTTTTTGAGATAATGCTTTGCTGTTCTTTCCAAAGGGTGATGAGAAGTTCTTAAATTATAATTGAAGGAAAGGGGTGCACATTAGGCCTTACTAATTAATGGCAGCAAAGTACAGATGAATAATGCTACATATCTACATGATATCTAAAAAACTTTATAATTGTTAATAAAGACCTGTTCTATTTAGAAGACATCAAGAATAATGCTTATATTTCAGAGCTTGACTCATAAACAGAATGAGCTGTGTAGAACCAGTTTATTCTCTGGCCAATTTTACCCAATTCCATTTTATGATACAATTTTACTTTTATCCAGCCATAATTCTGGAGAAGCACAAAACTCTGTTCACTCCTCAGCCTTTCTACAAGGTGAACAAACATTATTAAATGATATATTCCACAGCACCAGGTGGGAAGTACCCAGTGAGTCAGAGGAACGACCCAAAACATTAGACTTGCTTGGTATGCATTATTTAAGCTAAATTGTGTCAGGAAAATCGTAATTAAAAAAAAACCAAAAAAGAAGCAAAAATTGCCCTAATACCTGATAAGGGCATTACTTTCAATTTTTGTGGATTTTAGTTTGGAAGAAAGATATTTCTGTAATGGTTTGAATTCCATATAGCAATACTGAAACTTTTAAGAAAACCATGGAAATTTTTCAAAAGCAAATCAGACTGAGTATATCAAGCAGGATAGTATTATCTGATTCTATGTCAGTAGACTGCATCATATCCTCATTGTAAGGTGATGAGTACAGCTGATAAAAGGAATTATTTCCCATTTATTCTATTATAATTTAAAACAGACCATGGAATTCCTCATGTAAAACTGGGAGGAAATAACTTCTTGCCATCCTAATCCAGTTACACAAAAAGGGCATTTGTTTAAACCATTGATTAAGCCCACATATATTTTTAATTCTCTGTGTCTCCTGCACTATTAAAACTGCCTTGTTGGCTTTTTTAATCCCCAAACCCAGTGCTGCTACAGCTAATAGCATTAATGTTTTCTGTGTGATAGAAATGGGTAGATAAAAGGCTGTTGTAGAACTGTCTGACACAAACCCTTGGCTTCAGCTTCTCTTAGAAAGTCATTGGGGGTAGTAGAAAGGTCAACACAATCCAGACATCCTCAGCCAAATGCAGAAGGCCTGACATGAAATATTTACCTTTAGAATATTTCTTCCTTTAAGGGCTATCAACAAAGATAACAATGACAATTTCCATAAATTCTAAATTTCCATTTAGATTTTCTTTGCTGTAGCCATGGTAAAAATATAATTTTGTAATGGTCACTAGTGTGAAGAGCAGCCATCTTTTTACAGGTCTTCTCATTTTTTCCTAAAAAGTGTTTTCCAGATCCCTGCTGGGAAGGGAAGGAATGAGAAAGAGACTGAGAGTGTCATTGAAGGATTAAATACATAACTGCATGGAAAAATTAACTTTTTTTCCCCACTGATCCCATAACAGCCCAGCAGTTTTTGCTCATACAAAATCTTGTGTCAGAGAGCACTGTGCCTGAGCAGGGTGCATAACAGTGCATTCCAAGATTTATGCTAAATCACATACATACTTTTTAGTGTTTCAGGGAAAGAATAATGAGGATTTGTGTTTAGAACCTTTGGCTCTCTCCTGAAATACCATAAAGAACATTTTGCTCTTCTCTTTCTTGCCATTTCTTTTTTCCCATAAAGTACAGCAATAGCTATGATCAAATGTAGAGAGAGATGATTATTTATGATCTTTGCTTGGCCTAAGAATCAAAGGAAATAAATCTGTATTTATTTTTATTAGAGAAAAGGACAGACTTTTCCTCATGACTAGTTTGTCACTAGCCAAACAGCATTAAATGACCAGCTTCCCCTAGAATTTGGAATTACTTGCCAATTTAAAAATGCAGAGAAATGTATCACATCCTTCCTTTACAGCATGTGTAGGAATAATGTGGGTACACTGCAAACAAGGACATAAAATACTGTGTGACATAAAGTAATCCACAGGATGGATTCCTGTGAATATTTGATGGTGTCCCTGAGCCTGTCTGTTGTTACTCATTTCCATCTCAAGTACACTTTTATGTGGTCATTTCCTGCTACTGCATCTTGAAATACTGAACTACAGTTTCCCACTCCCTTTTCACACAGTGAATGAAGAAAAGGCTACAAATACAACTGAGCCAAGTATTCCATAAGTCCTGCACTGTTTGCACCAAGGGCACAATGAACTGAAGCTCTTCAGTCCCAGCAGCCAGGATTTGTCAGACCCTGTCTCTTCATCTCTCTGAGTAAAGCCCAGGCAGGCACAGCCCCTTCTCAGTGCTGGCACCCCTAGTGCTGCTGCAATCAACAGTGTTTGTTAAAAAGCAGCATTTCTCCATAGACAAACACTATTGGCTAATAAATTCCTTGGGGACTGTTTTTGGTGTTATCCAAACCAAACCTGTTTTACTGGGCCAGGACTTTGAATGTTTGTTGTTTCCTTTGTCTGCAGATTGGAGAGCCAAAGCTTGTGCTCTGCCTGGGCTGCTCTGCAGAAACCATGAGGAACCAGAGCAGGCAGAGCTCTGAGGACACTGAAACCACTGAGGAAAGAAGTGAAAGCTGCTACCAGGCATCAAAGCCTCTGACTGCATACTATGAAAGCAAGACACAGTTATGCAAGGTAACTTACTTGACCTTTGAAATTAAATTATTGCTTTTTGCTTCAGTTATAGGAGCAGTATTTGGAAAACACTGACATGACACCATTTATGAACTGTTCCCACACTTTCCAGTTTTTCTCATTTTACAATTCCCTGATTAGGTTGCAACTTCTGGAAACTTCTGAGTTCCACATAACAGTTTGAAAGAAAAAAACACAGGTTTATCCTTAGTCAGAGCACATATTCTGAATCAGTTACTTACATTAAACATAAATTCTGGAAAGTTTTTCTTTAAGCATTAGGATTTATTACTCTATAAGATCTTTCAAAATTAGGATGAAAGATTATGTTAATCCAAACCCTGTTAGTAAAACTTTCAAAACTGACAGTGTATATCCTGAAATAAAACAGATCTGCACACAAGAAAGATCTTTTTGCTGGAATAAATAACATAGTTATATTAATTTCAATGGATCACTTCAGTTTGCACCTGCTCAGGATGTGATATTTAAAGCATTCTTTTTATTCTATAATCAATACTTTACAGAGAAGCAAGAAAAAATCCATCAGTGCACTTAGCTGGCACGTTTGTAGACTCATTTACATAGGATTTTGGGGGTTTTTTTCTTTATTTCTCCGCTTTGTCGTGGAAAACTGTCCCTTAGTTCAACTACAGAAGGATTTAGTCCTACTGCTGTCTTGTCCTAAAAGAGAAAGAATCCAGTAATAGTTTCTGGAAATATTATGGGGTCTCTTTTTTCTAGAGGCTGTAGCAAGCATACAAATCACCTGCCCCAAACTTTTCTCCTTTGCAAAGTTCCAAAAAGAGAAATGTGCAGCTAATTTGTGCACCAATATCCTGACCTGAGAACAAGGTAAATGACAATGCTGAGAAAAATGATACTCAAAGGAAGAGTCCTGGTTTGTGGCCTTTCCTAACCCCTACAATTAATGCACATGAGACAAAGTCTAAGTGGCAGAAAAAAGTTCCTACTTACTTTCCATCTTTAGGCTTACAAATGATTATGTGGTTTATTTGTTTTTTCTTTGAGAAGCTATCTTGCCAAAATTGCAAGGATGTGCCTGAGAATTCAGTGCAATGCACAATCCACCAACAGAGCACAATGGCAAGGAAAGCAGAGCTCTGTGTCTCAGTCTCCTGTGCAGGGAGCTGTGCCTGCCACGGTGCTCCCCTTGGTGGTGACAGCCCCAAAGGGAGTGAAACCACACTGAACACCTGCACTGCTTCCCTGACAGTGTCTGTACATTGTCTGAACTTGCTTCTGCTGAATGTGGTGTTTACCAAATACCCATCTTCAAGATGAAAGCTCTGTAAAATCAGCTTTATCAACATTATTGTGGAAAAAATATTTTAAAGCTATTTTAATGGTGAATATGTTTAAGCTACGTGTGTAGAAGAAAGCAGAGGGTGAAGGGGAAGTTTGCAATTCCCAGGACATGAGGTTAGTTTCTTATTTATAGCAACAGATTTTACACACAGCCAGCACTGACATTAGCAGCCACTGGGTGTTCTCTGAATTATGAAAGTAAATTCAGGTAGAAAGCAGAAAAACTGACAATAATAACTTCTGATCAAATATATCAAATATAACTTCTGACTTTTTGTTTTGTTTTGTTTTTGTTTGTTTTTTTGGTGCAAGCTAGGCTGAAATAGTCTTTGGTTTTTTTTCATTTGTAATATCATAGACACATATGGAAGAGTAAGACTTTACCTAGAGGCAGTCTAACATGTTTAATATTTTTCTTTCCCATTTTACTTAAAACATCACATATTTTCAGTGTAGGGGGTTTGTTCATTCCTAAGTGGCTTCATCACTCTTCAACACTGACCAGTGCTGGCAGAAGATGTTCATGCTGCCATGGAGGTGCTGCTGCCTCTGTAACTTCCTGAAGGAACTGTGTGTGTGTTTCCTATCCACTTCAGACAAAGCCACCAAAGTTAATTTACCAGAGTTGATTTGACCCCTTACAATAAATTCTCGTCTCTATTAGTGGATTTATTTTAAATCACCCCTGGACCTCCCTGTAAGGAGATCAGAGGGCAGTGCACTTTTCCTTAGGCAAAGCTGGTGGGATCCAGTGGCCTCAGGGAAGCAATGCCTTCCTGAGGGTGATGTTTGGAGATCCAGAGCAGTCTGTGACCCTGGATAAGCAATGGCCAGAGCAGCTGAAGAGAAGCTGTTTAAGAGAGGAAGAGGAGTCTAAAAGAATCTTTGATTCCTGCCTAGGTTTGGTTTTCCAACAGAAGCAGCTCTTCAGTGAAAGGCCCACGTGAGCTTTATGTCCCTTGGGATTGCAGCAGTGCACTTTCTTAAGCATGCAGAGGAGTGGGTGTTGAGATTCTAGAGGAATATTAGAGTCTAAATCTTGCTAACTTCCATGAACCCTTTCTAGCCAGCTTACTGCAGAGTGTGGCTAAGGACCACTGAATTCTGTGTATTAATTGTACAAGTGATCATGTTTTATGGGGCTTGACTGTAGCACCCAGCTCCACCTTGCCCCAGAAAAGAAAGTCAGAAATAGACTTGTGTAACAAGAACATGGGGTTGGCATACTGATGTAATTTAATTTCTCCAGTTAAGTGTATTTAGGGTTGGACAAAATTCTCCACAGACTGGGAACAGCACGTGACAACAGTGGGATGTATTTAACTTCTCCTATCCACTCCAAAGATTTCCAGTCCTGAAACAGGCTGATTAAATGTGCAAATGCAAAATGCAGCTGGGCAGAAGGCCAGCAAAAGGCCTGGTGTGGGGATGAGATGCTGGCTGCACACTCAGCAGAGGAGGAGCTGATCTGTCACACCACATCAAGGTGTGGTGAGAGTAGTGGCAAAGGAGCTTTTCTTACTCTGTGCATTGCAACAGGAGTTCAGGCATGGTTGGATGGAGCCTGGCAAACACAGTGCAGACAGAAAACTCAGCTCTGACCTGGCTTCCTCTGCACTCTGTGGGAATTCTCTCTTTGCTTTACTTACACAGAAGAAACAAAGGTGTATGGTTGTGACAGCATTCCCACTTCAACCCTCGAGGATTTCCCCATCCTGGGGTTACTGTGCATAGCTGCATTCATAGCTAACTAATGTGATGTGTGGAACTGGAACATTTTTCCTGTTGTGCTGACCTCTGAGCAAGAACAGTGACCAGGTGAAGCTGACAAAAGCTCAGGACTGTGTTGGAAATTTGCCTTTGGCCAAGATCCCCTCTTGGTGCTTCTGCTCAGCAGTGGGGGCTTGAGGCATGGCCAGAGGGTGAAGGCTGTGGGTGCAGATGAAGCACCTGTGAACCTGACAGGAATAAACAACAGCAATCCTTCCAGCACCCTGCTGGGATGAGAACTGTGAACATAACTGCAAGGGAGGATGAACTGACTGCAGATTGGAGGGCAAAGGCAACAGTGTCCTCACTTTCCTGCTGAGGCATTAAGTTTCTAAATTTTGTTCTGGAAAGTAAAGCAGTTGTGACTAATAAGTTAGAAATTTTTCTTTTCTTTTTTTTTTTTTAATCATGTTTTGGGGATTTTCTTTAATATGCCACAATTTCTTTTGTAGTCAGTTACACAGCACCCACCTGCTGCTAAGGACAGCAAGTGGCTGCTTTTCAGCAAAGATCTTGTACTGGGAATGCAAGGGCTGAAAGCATTGCCTCAGAAACACTGCCTGCAAGCTCCTGGTTCTGTGGGAATCAGGTGCTTCAGGTGAATGACATTAAATGAGATGAAACAAATGCATTTTCGTAGTAGTAAGCAGATAGATACTGTTGGTTTTAAATCTTATTTCTCAGTGAGTTCCAAGGCAGCTGGACAGAAAAGTGAATCTGAAATTCAGTAGACACCTACTTGTGTTTTGACATGGCTAAATGTAAATCCTTTTGAATATATGGCCCTCTCTCAACTGAGAAGAAAGGGAGGAAAAAAAAGGATTGTTTTTAATATCTGACTCATCCTTTAAAGCTTTTCTGAAGTGACAGCATGTAGGAGGGTAGTAAGTAGAGGAGAAGAGCAATGCCTTGGTAGTCAAGCAAGCCAGCCCTGATCTTACCTAGCTAACATAAGACACCTGGCACATGTCTTTCATACAGGTTTCCTGTTCAAAGTCTGAGGAAAAGGGCATGAGTATAACAAACAAGCAAAGCAGAGCAGAGGATTAAGGGTGTCCAAAAACTTTGACTGTTCCAGATCACATGCTATGAAAGCTTAGCCTACAAAGTCCAACAGCAGTTCGTTTCTCTGTGCTTACTTCCTTTCTTGTTGTTATTTTTTGTCACAGTGTTGTTCTGTTTCTTTCTCAAACCTCTTGCAGTCACATTTTCCATGACCATTATGAAAGAACATGTGACCATCCACCCTCTCCCACTTGTGAGCCCTCCCTTGCTGATCCCATTACCGTTGTGTGTGGGGAGGGAGAGTTCCCCCTTTCCAGAAGGGGTAATCAGTGCTAACAGAGCAGTTTGTGTGCTTTATTTCCATCTTTGGAAAGGTTCTCAGAGACCATTAACCCTGATAGATAAGGATGTGGGGAACAAAGGAACAAGTGATTCTCTATTCCCCCTCGGTGCTTTGTAGCCCATTAGATGAGAAACTGATGTAGAAAGATACATCAGAAACATCAGCAGGAGATCACAGACAAAACACAGCAGCAAATGCAGGCTAGTATGAGTAGGTCTGGGGCAGGGTGTCTGCAGGGGATTTAGGCAGCTGATCCATTGCTGTGGGAAGCAGGTGCTGCACAGCCTCAGAGATTCTGCCACAGTGGAATGGCAAAGACATAAATGTTAGTGATAACACAGGTGAACTCGACTGACCCTCAGGAGGAGCTTCCAACTACTGAGTTCATTCCAGAGTCTGTCCTCAGCCACCCTCTCTACAGACAGCCACGTTCTTCTCAGTGCCAGTATATGTTTAGAGTTCTAGTCAAAACCTACAACAAATGGGCATTTGTTGACTGAAAACTTAATTGGTTGATTTTAATGGCAAAAGGAGCAACACTGTACTATAGGGATGGTTACTCCAGTAATTTTTCGTGAGATTTCATTAAATTGCTTTGTGTTTGAAATTGCCAAAAGCCATAACTGCATTTCAAAACTGTGGAAAACTGGGTATGGATCTTGTTTTATGAGAAGCCAGCCTTAAACAGCCTTGAAAAACAGGCCTAATTTATGAGGTTTGTTATAATCTGAGGAAGAGAAATACACAGCTTTTCTCTGGAGCTACTGAGAGTGTAGTTGAATTACTGTAGTCCTAGATGTGAATTACTGGCACATTAAGTTAAGTTTTGTGCCACAGTGTTAAGTTAGTTTTATGAATTGGGGCTCTGTTATTCAGGAGGCCAGCATGGGGAGCACTGGGGCTGCCATTAGTCAGGCCCTTCCATATTTGATTGCTGCTGTTAGGAATTCAGCATTCCAGCCCATCATAAAGCACTGCAGTTTCCAGGCCCACAGAACTAATTCTTCATCACAGCTCTAGATCCAGACCTGAGTATCAGCCCCAGTTCTAAAGAGGACTCCAAAAAGCCAGTGGCAATCAGCTGTGCTAAGATCAGATCAGTTAGTGCAGAAGTATTTGTGAAGTAAAGAGATAACAAAAATACATACTAAGATGAGAGCTCTGGAATGGCTGTGGCCTTCACCCTGCATGCAGTACATTTCCTGTGGGATAGCCCTGTGGAAATTGTTGTCCTTGCAGTTGAGACAGGCCAGACAAGGTGTTTTACAGCAGCTGAGGTGGGAGTTGCTGGTTTGGGTTTAACTGGAGAAGGCACACATTTGGTTCAGAATGGTTCCTCACTCCTGTTTTCTCTTTGCTGCCAGTTTGTGCCCCCCATTTGTGAGCCCCTGTGAGCCCCTGTGAGCCATGCAGCCCCTGTGGAGCTGTGCCCTTGCTGAGGCACCAGCAGTGCCTGCTCTGCAGAACAGCAGCAGCAACA
>JANRMJ010000125.1:11091105-11128103 GCA_025584955.1 Alethe diademata
CAACAGTGTGTGAGACTAAGCAAGGAAGTAATTTTGCACAGGTCCAGGACTCAAAATGCTTGACACTAATCAACTTCTTATATTTGTGCCTTAGGAAAAAAAACCAAACAAGTCTAGAACTATTGTCATGGTGCAGGAGAAAGAAAGCAACTCATTGCAATAAAAAGAAGATTCTAAGAGTTAGAAAGAATGACTCTGAGAGTTTTCATTGCCACTGCATGAAAAGGAACCTAAAAACATCAGATGAAATAAATTACTCCATCAGTGCACATCTAGAAACTTTCAACCTTAATGCTGTCTGAAGATGTAGGATGCATGCCAGTTTTAAAAGAGGTTACTTAAAGGCACTCAGCCCCTATTACTATTCCCTGGTGAGAGAATATTAAATATCAAAAGGAGGAGTTTAGGGCAAGTGAAACTGACTCAACCCCTCACTTAGCTACTTTCCAGACCAGCATTTTGACATTTAATGTCAAAACTTACATTCCTCAACTTAAAAAAAACCTACAATGTGAATCAAAAATGTAAGCGTGAGAATTGTTTTTTCTAACAATCATAAAAGAGAGGATTGTTTTACACAGTGCCTAGCTGCTCATACAGCTAAAGCAAAAGGAATACTTGCAATAGTTACTACTTCCTCCTTTTTTATCAAGATCTTTTATCCCAAAAGGTTCCTCTATCAGTGCAAACCTGTAACATTACAGTATAACCCTTTATCTCTAAGGAGGAGTCCAGTCTCTAAAGAGGGATGTAGCATTATTTTACACTTGTGCACAGTTCAGAAAGCAAAGGAACAGATGACACAGATGATTTAGATGGAATGCTCCTATGCAGACAGAAGTACCAGGAATTGAGATTAGCTCTGTTGGGTCCTAATGGAAGAGAGAAGTCTGCAGTAACAGCTGGAAGGTGACACCTCTGATCTCCAGAGCTACCACAGTGCAAAAAGGAAAAGAATTTCTTCTAAGACTAATGTACTATACCTATTGAGTTGAATTTTTCCACTTTCTGCCTTATGAACACCAGCTACCTGTGTTCTGGTGCTTTCATGGTTTCCCTTAGGATTTCAAACCTCTCTAAAATACACCCATGTACAGATGGTATTTTAGCCTGAGCTGACACCATGATTTACATCTTCTGTTAACAGAAAACAGATCTGCATTCAGTACCAGATCTGGAGCCAGGAAAGGAAAACTGTGCCTATGCTTATACAGCAGCACTGCCATGTGTAACAGTGCTGTGACCTACAAACTGAACTGAGGACTTGAATTCTCTTCCTTTGGTGAAGAATGAACTAAAACACTACTTAAAAGCAGACAATTAAAGATCATTTTCCCTGTGGGAAATATATCTCTAGATTAAACTTAAAAGCAGGTGCACTAATGATATTATGTAAGGATTAAATTTAAAATGATAAACCATAATTGAAAAACTGAATGCTAGAGTCCTAAATCTCTGATTCAGTTTTATTTTCACCAGCATTAGGTAATCGTTATACAGGAAAATAAATTGATGCATCCTGCTTAATGTCCTGTATCATTAGTTAGAATAGACATATGTCATATAAGTAGATACACAAAGTAACTTCAACAAGATGTTCAAAAACTGAACAGGCTTCTAACCTCTCCAGTAGGCATTTTAAAAAAGCATCCTGAACAACCCCCGTGGAGAAATGCAAGTATTTTCTTGTGAAGCATCCCTTTTGACACAAATCTTTACATTAAATATATCTATGTTTCTTATTTTCCCATAGGTATGTGCTTAGAGTATTAGCATGCAGTTTTCACACTTCTGTTACTGGCAATAAAGCAGACACACTGCAGTCACAGTGACTCAGGATCAAATTAGGACAGGCATGACCCGGATTTCCAACAGCCCTTGCATTTCCTTTCTGCCACATCTCACCTCCCCTGGAGAGCTGGGAGTTCCTAACCTGCTGTGGTGCTGTCAGTCTGTGCTCTGTTAGCAGGCTGAGAGCTCCATTTCTCCACACACACTATTTGTTTCACTTTTTCATCTGCTGCATTTCTTACACACATACAAATATAACACAGGATGCTGCTTAATACAGAGCAGGGCAGAACGACCTAACTCTTATGACCTGGCAATAAGGATGTGAGTCACACTGCAAAAACTGATGGAAGCACTGGATGTGTTCTAGATAGAAGCCTAAGAAAAATCTGTATGATGGGACCATTACTCTTGCAATAGGAGACTGTTAAGAATTTTATAGAAAATGTTTCACTCTTGATTATACTGGGTTTGTCCACGGTGCGATCACTGTCCAAGTTAGTGGAAAATAGAATTAAAATGTCCCACATTGTTTGATTAAGTACTCCCACAATTTATCAAATACAGTGATCTGCTGCCTGACAACATTACACACAGTCTGTAATGATGGTCTTTCCAAACAAAATTAACAGGAAAGAACAAAAGGTGTGACCAAGGTAATTGTAAATGGTAGAGTGACATAAAGAACTCAAACAATTATAATTTTCAGAACTACATTTTCAATCCTGTTGAAGTCAGCCACAGAGTATTATTGTACTACAGAAATTAGCCCCAACTGTGTAAGCAATTTGGAATTCTGGCAGATTAATCTCCACAGCATTTAAGGTATCACTGTTTCCAGCTGGTTTTTTTTGGTTCTTCTGCCAGAAAGTACTTTTCCAATAGACAAGGTGGCAGGCAGTCATGTCTGCACCTTCCCTGCCTCTGTTTATACAGCACAACAGTAGATTAAAACCCTGGTGAAAGGAAAATGGTATTACTGTGATGGATGGCAAACTGGAAAGGCTCCAATACAAGCACTTATTGTTTGCAGTAACTTCAGAGAATACAAGGAGACACCTAAAGGTGTGTAACACTTTAAATCATTACACACCAACTGTGGTAGATCTTTGTATCAACCCATGGACAGCAACTTCTGTTTCCAACCTTTCAAAGAAATCTCTAAGTTTGCTTTTTTGTAGAATCAATGGGAAGTTTACTCTATTATTTATCAGAAAACATTATGGACACCTGGATGTAAACCAGTAATGCTACTCCACAACATGCCACTGTAAGGGGTTTTGAAGAAGTTTTGTAAATACTGAGCAAACGAGAAAAACACCAAACCCAACAAATAAAACCCCCATGAAACCTGAGACTGTCCTTTTACTGTCTATGGACCTTATTAGTACCCAAGAGCACCATAAAGATTACTTAAATCAAAATACATGACTGATCTGCATAGAAATTTAGTCTTTGCTTTCGTAAATTAAGATTTTTTGGGACCGTATTTTTTTCTCATCCATTACAAAGTCAGAAAAGCCCTGTATATCAATGGACATTTCAATGGATGATGGTCTTAAGCCCATGCTTGAGCTAACGCATGCTCAGTTATACATCATTTTCTGTGGTTTTATTAATTAGAAGATTACTGTACAATATGTTATAGGGTTCCTTATCATCATCCAACAGGCTTTTCATTATCACTTCCTGATCAGTTATAGTAAACTTACAAATGAGGAAGAATTACCCCAGGACCATCATTCCACCCTGCCAGTTCAGCCTGCAATCTGAACACTTCACATCCCCAAAAGCAGTCCCCAATATTCACTGTGAAACCAGAATTAACATCCAATTCACTCCACAGTGCTATTGGCAAAAGAAAAAGATTACTTCATGAAGTAACTTTATTAATCTATGGAAAGTATTGGTTCTGGCTCAACTTGCCCACAAATGCAAACAGAAACACAGGATTCTGCAATATTGTCTCACCTTTTTGGAATATAAATATAAGTTTGGTGTTCTTCCTGGAACTGGAATACCAGCTTTAGTCAGTTTAATGAAATATTTCTGCACTCTACTGGCAACCTAGAAAAAACCAACATGCAACAACTCAGTGTCAAATGAAATGTGACTGGTCTTCACTCTAAAGTTTTGCCAGGATTATTACTTTGATTCAGCGTATCAGGAAAAGAAATCCTCTGGATTCTACTTTGACACAATTACTCTAACTGGGTACCTATCTTGGTGTCACTGGACTAGCTGCACAGAATTAAATTCATGCTGTCGAGATCTAATGAACAGTTACATTTGGCAGCTCTGCCATGGGCTTTGGGGCACATTTAACATTCTGTATTTGAGATCCAGTGGAAGAATCACATTATTGGTGAAATGCAGGCCCTGCTGTTACATTAAGGTGAAGTGATTACTGAGAATACACTGCATTTTCTTTACTATTAAAAAAAAAGAGTGATGGGAAGGGATTACTTCTCAAAGGGTTTACATGTTACCTGCTTTGCTGTTCTATTTCCCAGCTCATCTGCTATCTTCTGCCACCGTCGGGACTCCACCTCCTCTGGTGGGTACTTCAAAAGCAATTGCTCCAGCTTTTTCTAAATCAACAGTGAAAAGGAATAGATACATTCTTTCTCATACAGGTCTAAGTTATCAAATATCTAAATACATGGGACTCTGATCTCCAAAGTCCTACAAACATTATTATACGATTTGCCTTTATGCTCACGTTGCCACAGCTACAAAATTCAAGTTTCCTATTACCTGTTCCTCTACAGTCCACAGCTGGTTAAAAGTTTCAGGTTTGGTCTCATCACAAAGCCGCCCTCTTATCATCTGCTCAAATACAGGACATAAAATGGAACATGTGTTTAGCAAAAATATAGCTGGGATAATTGATTTGAACCCTCTTCCTACTTAAGTTAAACAAAAACCCAATCAAAGCATGCAACTTCAGAACAAAATTTGCCTAAACTGAAGTTTAGTTCCAGAATTTGAGTACAGGAATGGCATGTCATCATCAACATGAACATCTGAAGTAACAGTTAAGATACTCACATTCCATACTTAGAAGTGGAAAAAAACATTAAAAATTACTATTTTGTAATTTTTTTCTTTCCTTTTGAACAACTACCTGTGGACGACTGTTTGTGGAACCTTCTGGACCATCACTTAAAGGCAAGACAGAGTATGAAACAGACTCTCCATCCTTCTTGGGATCCAAAGGACTTTTTGGTCTTGCAGGGATACCTACTGTAAGCAACACAAAGGAAGAATTATTGAACTACCACACTGGTCATTTCCTTCTTGTAACATATGCCCACTCTCTTTTACCTTTGTCAAAAATCAGCTTCACTCTCCTACTGTTACGTTTTCGGTTCTTGAATTCTCTCTCAAAGTTTCCAAGGCTAGTGGTGTATTGGTCCCAGGCAATCTCAGGGAGCTGAACAACTCTCTGAGGAAATGGAAGACCCATATCAACCTGAAAAGATAAGAACGAAAAGTAAAAAGCAATATTTAATGCAATCACTTCATATCCAAACCAAAAGCTACAAATACTGAAATGCTCCAAAGCTCAATGCTGCTTTTTATTTGACAGAAGAAAGGAAAACCAGAATTTCTGAAGTGCCATGCAGCACAGTCTTTTATAGAGAAGGTGAGATCTTTCAAGAATTATACACAACAGTGCAAATAAAATATGCAGCGGCACGGTCAATGATGGCTTATTGAGCATAAAACTAGAAAGTGTGCATTTCACAGCTGAAATCAGGGGTTTGACACTTCAATAATCTGTTTCTAGCTGTCCTTTATTAAACATACCATTAGCTCAGGATGTGTACCTTTTTTAACCCAGGAACCCAAAAGATTCAGAGTTTTATCACCTGATACCTCAACTCCTCCCATCAGAGAAATCTATGCCTATTTTACACTGATTTTGCTGTCTTCTGCCTAGAACACAACTGTTGCAAAGCTCACCTCTTCATTTAAAGGTCAACTGCAAGACTATCACTCCTTTGGTCCTTTTTGGACAAAAATACACCAGAATACTTCCAACTGTCATTAGTACTCCCCCATAAAATGACTATCAAATGCAACACTCTTACATCATGCATGCTTATATTAAACTCCTCTCAAAACTTAGAGGAAAGACAACTACTGAAACCAAGGGGCTTACATGTGACCTAGGTGTCTACAAACCTAGGAAAAGAGAACCATAGCTTCATTGTTCACTGCAATAATGTTGCTATTCCACTAGAAGGTAACCGTGTTTGCCAGTGGCTGCAGCAATACAGGATTCAAGCTGAAAACATTTTTTCAGTACTCCTGTTACTACAGGGTTTTTTAAAGCTTGGAAAGAAAGTGTTTCCTTATAGAAAGGGATTCCCCTCTATCAGACAATATTCTATTCTGTTACCTGTAACTCAGGTATGTTTTCTAGTGTTCACTTTGGGTTTGGAATACAGACTACACTTCCTGCTCTTTAAACATACCCGACCAAATTCACTCAAAGCACATTTCATTTCTCACATGAGAAAGATTACAATTTTTTGATCTGATACTTCCAGTCACCTGTAGACTTCAAGTTGTCTTAAAATACCTACAGTATAATTAGAAATTTAACAATTACATTTTTGCATACCAAAAATAAGGAAAGGAAGCATATCTGGCAAAATCATTGAAGACCTATGTCTTACAGATTCAGTAAGAAAGCAAAGAGCTCTTTTTGCTCAGTTATCGAAAGATTTTAAGCTCATAATTTTTATGCAGATAGATATATATATCTATTCTTCAATTTCTATAGACACTGATTTACTGGTTATTAAATAAAAAATTCCAAGTAAGACTTAGGAAAAGTCCATAGAAATACCTTCTTCTGGAGTCTTTCCACAAATCCAATAGGATCTTTCAGTGCTTCTCTCTGGTGTCTGCCTAAACTTTCAAGGTCTTGAACTGCTTGAGTACGTTGAGCCTCGAGCACAGCAATCGTCTGTAACAGTCTCTGATAACTACAGAGACAAAGGAAAACATCTCACTGCATTTGCCTTTAAAAGTGACACCCCCCACCTAAACACTAGCCATGGTTATCTACCAGAACCTAGCAGATTTCACAGCTGATCTGAACCATTTCATAAACATTTTTACTGAATTATAGTAAAAATATATTAAATTGATGACTATATGAATTTATATAAACCCGTAAGGGAAAATATATTTAACTCTCCAGTGGTTTCCTTTAAATGTAAATTCTACAGGAGCTGAAACAACATGGTATCAGGGACAACTTATATTCATATTCTCAACAGCTGTAACCAACAGGCTTTGCTTACAAAGTTAAAAATACCACAAACAAAATGAACTAATTTCTCTTCTCTTCAACATCAGCTTCCTTCTACCCCAATGCAAGTGGCTACCACAGAATTTTAACATTTCACTCAACCATCCAAACACTGGACAGGAATGGTTTAGAAACACAGCACTTTGTAGAAGCCCCAGCTTAGAGCAGAGTATGAGAATAATTTTTGAAATAGATCAACAAACCAAGGAATAAGTAATTTGCAAAACAAATTCAAACCAGATTCCCCTAAGAATACAGAATCCAAATGAAAATGCCAGTGCTCCCTCCAACGTGCCACCCCAGACTCACACCCAGTTTGGAGTGTCCAACAGTGATGGGACTGCCATGCCTGTACCAGCAATGTGTGCTTTCCAAACTGCTTTTCATAAAGCTCACTCACACTCAGGAAGTCATCTGACATTTTAACACAGCCTTTAAAAAGGAGTTCACTACATTTAATACCTTTTGTTAGCTTTAACGTTACAGCTGCCCACTTCAGTTGCTGAAATCCTGTAGCTACCCATGGCCCCTGTTGTTGCAAATTATTATGTATTAACTTTTTTCATGACAATGTTTTCTGACATTTAATATTACAACTGCAATTTAGTTCAGCACAAGATACACATACTAAAATCAGGTAAGAGCTGTTCACTACTACAGAAATTTTCTTTCTGTTCCCTTATTGCTAAAACAAACAGAAGCCTGGCACAAAGAAATCCATATGTACTACAGAAAAGATCCAGAGGTTACTCAGGTAATTCAAGTTTCTCAATTGACTGCAGTAATAATGGGGTAAGGCTTTAAGTGGAGGGAAATAAACAGTCTTAAGGCAAAATACAGGCTTTGTACCTTCAAATATTTAAGTTTCTACCTGGACATTAAACTCTGCCTCTCCATGAGAAAAAGTAATTTTTTTTCCACTCAAATGTAACATTCACAAACAGAAAATACAGCTGTACTTTCTGAAGTTTGAAACTAAAATACTGAGCTTGTTTAGAAACAATAGGATAAGATTCTGTTATGAATTTATTACTGTGTACATTTGTCTGCAATATTCAGGTTTATGTGGAATCAAGACCTAAAATGCTTGTTTAATATGCCGTTAATATTGAACAGTACTGAATATTTTCACTACTACAGTTTCTTCTAGTCAAAATAACTCTGCATAAAGCAAGGTATTAGATAGAATTAATGTGGCTATTCCTCAGCAGGTGAAAAACTAACTCCAGCAACAGCTGGCAAAAGTGGTGACAGCACATCAGAACTGGTGAGGAGCTTTACTCAGACCCTACTCAGAGCCACAGTAACAGAGGCTCAGCAGCATGCAGGAATTTGCATCTAAGAAAAAGGCACCTATTTAACATTTTCTTCTTGAGCCATTTTATTTCATTTATTCAAATTCTATTTAAGCAATTGATGTTCTAAATGAAATTGAAAAAGAAAAGTAGTCATTTAATTTAAAATATGTAAATACACAGAAGCAAAATGCAACCAAATGTTGGAGATTTAAATGAAGCGATAATTTAATGATGATTCACACGTGTAAAGGGAAGAAAAAAATCATCTTAATGAGGTAGCCTTAAATAATTTAGTCTGAATGGAAAGAGATGAATTTACATTTGGGGAAAAATAACACAAACCCAAGAATATTCAACTTCAGTTACTTCCCTCATTAAAACATTCATGTGACCTCACTGAAGTGGTCTTCGTAGAATTCAGTAAAAAATACAAGAATGTCAGGATCATTCAAAAAACATGTCACATGATACTAATCTGTGGCTACAGAGTAGCATTAAAATTGGAGAGAAGGGGGTTTTGAACCAACTGTTCAGACAAAAAGGTTTCCCAGCACTTTTCATACCTCTACTAAGATATGGATTAACTTGGAGCTATTTACTTTAACTTCCATATTCAGTTTTTATGAATTAATATATTCTGAAGCCCAAGAATAAGACTGCAGTTTTATCAAGTGAGTATCAGAAGTACTGAAATACACAAAAATGGATTCTGGGAGCTTTCATTGCCTGGGGAAAAGAAAAATGAGAATACTAGTCCTGAAATACTCCATATTCTGGTACTTGCTGCAGAAGTGCATTCTCCCCAAACCACTGCAATCCCTTTCAACTTCTACAGGACCTTTTAGTGAGCTCTATGTCTGCAAAAGTTCTTTTAAGTTTTGAACAACTATTTTTTCCACAGGTTTGTACAGGCTCTCTGGCCCTATATGACAGTACTAAAGCCAAGTATTTCTCTGAAAAAGCAGCAAGTCACATAATAACACATACACTGAACCCTTTCTCAAAGTCTCTGTCTGTTCTGGCCTCACTCTCAAATGCTACCATAATGCTCCTGCTACATTATGCAAGAGATCATGTGAATGATTGCCAGGACTATTTAAAAAATGGCTAACAATTCTACTCTCTACCTTTCCAGATCCTTCATAAGTAAGCACAATTCTGATCCAAACTACCTCCTGCAGCTGCGTTAAAATTCTCCAAAATTGAAAAAGTCTAATAAAAGAAAAAGTAGCTCATTAATCTGCTGCAAAACCAGCTCCATCCTTCAGCGAGGCACTCCACGAACAACCACCTCTACTTCATCCAGCTACAGTTGCATCGTTTTCTCTGAAAGATCTGTCAGGAAGTACCAAAGAAAATGATCCCACATCCTTTGCCAAAACCAAACACACTCTTGAATAAACTCACAGATAGGTCTCTTCCACTGATTTAAGTTACACTTTCCTCAGTGCTAAATACTGACTTGTTAGTATTTAATACAAACATACAAAACCCCAAGCAGTTTTCTCTGCAGGAAAACTTTCACTCCAGAGAATGTAATTCTGTTTCCACAATCCCAGTACTGAAACACTCTTGCAAGTTCTTAGATCATACTAATTGCTACTAATCTTCTGGATGAACACTTGAATCATTCAGCACAGAAACAGGTTCAGCATCTCTGCTGAAAAAACCTTGATTAATATAGGGTGGGAAGGACCGATATTTAAAAAAGGAAAGCTACTTCTTACAGACTGACACTGA
Source organism: Alethe diademata (assembly GCA_025584955.1). NCBI lineage: Eukaryota > Metazoa > Chordata > Aves > Passeriformes > Muscicapidae > Alethe > Alethe diademata. The sequence continues at coordinate 11,101,264 of JANRMJ010000125.1, forward strand.
TCAGCAGGAATTCCTGCTGGCTCAGTTTTCCTTTTGCAGTGATAAGCACTCCACTCTTCTGGACTGCTCCATGAAGTAATTACCACAGAGCAGAGCCAGATTTCTAGGAGTCATGCCACAAGCAATTAGCTCTTACACAGTTCCTACGAATCTTGTTCTAATGGTGATCAGGGACACAGCAGCCTCCTCTGCTGCCTGTGACAAAACCTGAGAAGAGCCTAGCTACTGCCTCAATGAGAGCTGGGTCCATTCTGATGCAGATCTGCTTCCAAAATGCTTCTCCCCTCCACTCTAACAGCGTTTCCATTTCCAGTTCACAGGACCCAGTCACATCCCACATTCCAGTTCCCCTGTGTCAGCACCTAACAGCAACCTTTGGAAAACACTGTATGAATATGGAATCAACCTGCCTTAACAACTGCATCCTTCTTAGGTTAACTCTTGTTTTTTACACTAAATGACCTGGCACTGACCTATAAAAAGGGGTGACATCATTCAGCATTTTAAAATAAATAATTTCATTTTTACAGTAAGAGTCTGTCAGTCACAGAGTCCCTCCACGGTTTTTGCAGGTTTCCTCTCCCTTGAAGGGAAGAACATCCTGCACTTTAAGCCTTAGTTGACTGAGTGATGTGAGCAACTCATAGTATAAAACAAAGATTTTAACTTTTAGGTAGCTAAACCTAATCAGTGGGAGAAATACAGTGGCTGTTGATAACATTCATAACAATAAAAAGAGAAATCAACTCAAAATCAATATCCAAAGTAATTTGAAATTACTTTGGCAGCTACACTTGCCTTATCACTCACCTTAAAAAGATACATACTTTCATGCCTAATTAAGAAGTGATTTATCCTCTTGACTTCTAAAATGCTGTGCAGCTGGTGGTCATCAATTTGCACTCCCAAAACTAACTGCACTTCTCCAGTTAAATAGTTCATAACATGTTAAAATGCACAGCACCATCAATTCTGAGGGGTTTGACACAAAAAATGTGCACCATAACTCAGAAGTACTCGTTAGTTCTGGTGCAGGCAGGAACTGTTCTACACGTGTCTTATAATAAAACACAGCTAAATTATATATATAGATATATATAAACTTTGTTATTTTGTATTTCCAAGAGCTCTGACACAAAACCAGTTATTGGTAACCAGGAGGATTTGAGCATGTCTTTGTTTCATTGCCATCTGCTGGCTCTCCAGCAAAGTACAGATTACAACCTGCTCTCCCATACCCAGGTCATTTATTACCCCGGATTTTGGTCTACTAACATCAATTAAAAAAAAAAATTATTAGCATCTCTTATTAGATGCTAAGGTGAGAAAGTATTGGATATTAAACACGTAAGGACTCTAAATTATGGAGGAAAAGGGAAACATTAATTGCACTTTGAATTTCCAAGTCACTCAAGGAGCTGTAGTTAAAGAGATTGGCTCCCTGGAGAAACCTGTGGATCAGATTAAACAAAACCCTGTCATTTCAAACAAGAGTGGTTTTTTGTTTGGGCTTTGTTTGAGTTCAGAAATAACAGAAAATGCTCCCAGCTCCTAAGCATGGCCTGAAATCTTTGCCAGTGTCACAATACAGTGATTACAATACAGGAATTCTGACACTGCAGAGTTTCTGGCAAATTATTCTGACGCGCAACTTAGAGATTTTTTTACAATCGTAGTTGTGCATCAGAATAATTCAATGGATTGGAATTCAGTGCTGGAATTCAATTAAAAGATTTTTTTAAATCTTAGTTGCACATCAGAATAATTCAATTGGTTGGGATTCAATGCTGGATGTGTAGAGCACAGGACAGCAATGAGAAAGCACAACACATTTACTGTACTTTCACTGAGCATATTTAATATTCATGCTTCAGACATCTTAAAATATTTCAAAGGTAAGTAAATAATTAAACTGCATCTCTATGTTACACGTTAAACAACTAAAGTACACGTTAAATGGCTTCTTCAAGTCTACTGTGCCAGGAACAGAACACAAAGCCCTGTTTCTGAATGTCAGCCTCACACCTATTTAAAACAAAACAGAACTAACCCAAAAAGCAGATTTTTAAAGGACATTTTGAAAAACCCAACAAATCCTAAGATAAAAAAGCAAATCCTACTGCAGTAATTTACCTGGATGCAAAAGAACCATTTTCCAGTCAAATTTCACCTTTCTTTCAACTTTCACAGCTTCAGATTTTGTGTTTCAACCATTTGATTAGTATTTTATTGGTTATCAACTTGAGATGTCTCCTTCTTTCTTAAATTCTTAACTCTTCCCCAGAAACAGAACTCATATATTTCTAGAGGCTTCATTGCTGTCAAGAGCTGTCCAACACACCCAGCAGGATTTAATATTAGTTGTACAAACTAATCAAATTATCAAACTTATCAAATACCCACATTTCCAGCAACTTTTCAGAATTTTTAGCAGCAACTAGGTCTCTGTGCCTCTAAACAAACACAGTACTTGTTTCAGTCTTGTCAATAAAACAGCACCCATCAGTCCTCTCCTAGTTAACACAGTTTAATACTTTTGATATTTAATACTTTTGATATGACAGCACTCTAAAGCACTTGCCTGCAGGACAGTGACATTCAGTAGGGAAAAAGACAGAGTTCCTTGTCATTGCTCTATTTTCCAGGCTTGAATTGACAGACTGACAGCACACCCCAAACTTTTTCTCCTTCCCTCTCACCATCTCTAATGAGAATGCTCTCAATTCCTTCACTGAGGGCAAATACCACACAGATTCCTCCAGCATGCCCACTTGGATATTATTCTCTAGAAAGATGCTGGGGAAAGCAACCATCCAGAAGGAGCTTTATTGCAGAGACAAAGTAAGAGAACCCATGTTCCCTTGAAACTGAGCCAACTGCACAGAAATCCTCTGATAAAACAAGCAGAGAAAGTTGACACTGATTACTGAACTCCTTCAACTCACTCTAAATTAGCTTCTGCAGGTTTCCACCCAAACACCACACACATACATTCAGTTATTCAGGTGTATATTCTTGCTATAGGAAGAAATAAACATATTCCCCTCAAGTATCTGTTACAGTGATATCTGAGTACTAGAACTGAATGACAAGAATATGATCTACAATCATGAGTGGCTGAATGTTCTAACAGCAATACAAAGCATTATTTATCAATATGTTTTGGCTAAAGAAGCAGAAGAAAAGTTAGAAATAAGGAAGAAAATTAGTAAAACGTGTATTTTTATTAGTATTCACTATGATAAACCATGGACAAACACAGCTGGAAGCAGAAAACTTTCAAAGACTGCTGTACAAAATAGCAGCAATATTTTTACTTTGCACTATCCAAAGCAAAATAAAGATGTGCAATAACAAAAAAAATGAAAAATCAGCTGGCTACTCCTACCAGGAACAAAGTTTAAAGGAAACCAAAAAGTGAGACCTTTCTAACTCTCACATAACTGGTATAACCACAATTTACTAATTCTGCTTTTTAGTGTCCTTGTGTCAGCAGCCAAAACCAGAGGCTGACTCTCCACACAGCTCTGCTGGGTTAATGCATTATTGCCCCATCCTTTCTTGGCTTTCTGGCTCTTTTTTTTTTAAATCAGGACCATGATTCCCATGGCATTTGGTATTTGTTTCCAACTGGTATTTCCTACACTTCAAAATCATTTTTATTATTTATTCATCTTTAATTTTCCAGTTTAGATGAATTTACTAATAAGCATCTTAGAAATGCTAAGCACTTCCAAATGAACACGCAGAAAAACAATTTTCAACTTTTTTTTTTTGTATTAGAGTAATAGGTTTCCTGTTGCTTGTGGTTGGATTTTTTTTTCTTTTTAAATTTGTGCATTATCTCTTGCAAAGTAAGAGCTCTAGCTGCTACTGAGTAATTTATGTAATTATAAAATATGGTTCTATGATTACAATATTCTTAACCAAACCTTAAGCTTTAGTCCTGCAAAAATTTTGTGTCACATAACTTTTCCTTCGACAAGTATTTATAGACAAAAATTATCTAGCAGAGCATGATAGAACAGTAATGCTGGCAGAAAAAAAAATTCTAAAAATGCTTCGTATTTTAAGCTGTAGGAAAATACAAGGATTTCATAAATAAATGTGGTTACAGGTCTGTTATACTGTCACATTTTAATAACACAATTACCTGCAAAAGCAAACTGAAAGCAATATTACAAGTTTCTAATTGACTTCCATTGTATTTCTATTTTGTGGAACAACTACCTGCAGCATCCAACTTCTACATGATTTTACCTAAAGCCAATCTTGTTTTTGGTTATAGAACACAGACCAATCTACCAGACCACAGAAACTATTCTCTGTAAAAACACTGACTTTCCATGTTTGAGTTTTACACTAATAGGTAACTGAAGAAAAATATCCCTGTATGTCACACCAGTTTTGTGGAACAAAGGATGAATTAAATCACATTGTAATACACATGGCATTTATGCTTGGTTTTATAAAATTATAAACTTTGTTTCTTCACTAAAATTGTATACTTCATCAATTATTTTATATGGGTGATACAGTCTACAAATTACTCAAGAGGTATGGATTAAAACTGCTACTATGAAAAGTAATTTGATTTACACCAATTTCCTTTATTCCTTAAGATGAAACGAAGTCAGAAACAAAGTTCCCACAGACTAAAACTGACATCTCGGGAAAATTAATTATTAGCTACTCATGGCTACATGACATCATTACAAAGGAATGTTCAGACTTATCTGTACATTGAAATAAATCCCTACTGTGTGATCAATTTAACTTTAATTCAGAGACACAGCTGAATATAAAGGCTTTATTTATAAAACTGATCTATTATCATTAGCCAATATATTCGAAGACAGACATGGATATTTTAATCTTTTCCAGTTAAGGAAAAACATGGTGCAGGTAGAGTTAGAAAATTAGAAATTTAGAAATTTAGAAGGAGGACATTACAGCTACACTTCAAGAAGAGGCAGTTTAAGGCAGTTCTGAAATAACTGGTATGGCAAGGTGCACCAAGTCCTATTCTAACAATTCAAATGCAGCAAGGTGAACTTTGATACAAACCTGCTCTAATTTGATTATTGAGACAGAACATCTGTGATTGAATAAAACATAAAACCTATGCCACAGGAAATGCTAAACCTGTTTCTTTTCTTTCTCACATCCATGTAATATTAATAGTGGATCCAAAGACATAAACAGTACTATCATCAGGTGTTAAGTATAGATAAATCTGACCATTGCATGACCCTGCATGGTTGTCTGTGTCTCCAGGAGGTAAGAATCCACAAAACTGAGTTGTAAGAGATGCACTGAAATCCTCATTTGATCTGTCTCCACTTTAAATGCCAGTGCAGCTGTTATAACTTTAAATATTATCAAGTAATAAAGATACATAAAACACCTATCTAGTGAACAACGTCCCAACTCTTAGAATTAAATGCCTGTAGGAACTGCTCATGCATGAGGCAGTGACCTCCAGGTCTAAGTGGCTCCTGTAAAGCCAACTGCAGTTTCCAGAACCCTAAAAATGCATTCTGTGCCATATTCTATGCACGTGAAACATCAATTCCTCAATCACATTTCCCCTAGAACCCAGGACTAAGAGTCAAACAAGGATTGCCCCTTCGTGCAAGCAAATACCTGCCAAACACTGCAAATCTCCAAAGGAAATAGAGAGGAAGGAGAAAAAAACCAAAACCAAAAAAAGGGCATAAAATGAACCTGGGCAAAGGCAGAAAGTACTGAGAATAAAATGTGCTGCTCCAGACAGAAAATTAAAGTAAGCTGCTGCAGTGTGCAATAGAATTACAGCATAAAAAGACACAGCAAAGAGATATGAGAAGTGCCTGAGGAAAGACATATGCAAAATACTAAGTACAGCATATAAAATTCAGCAGTGTAGAAAGTTTTAAATCAGGAAGTTCAATTTTGATGAAAGTATCTCAGGAGAAAATGCAAACGTTCCTGAGCTAAAACACAGAAGCAAAATTCTCAAATATATAAGCAAAATTCTCAAATATACACCAAACCATACTTTTCTGAGAGCAGTTACAATAGAAAAAAAAATTCCAATTACGTGTGTAGCAACAGAAAACATTAACAACACTTCACAACTATACAACCCCCACATCAGTCTGTCAGTATCTACAAAAATGTCTGTGTTGTGATAAAATTTCTGCTCAGAGATCTCATCTCTGTCTTTGTAGGACAGATCTATTTTAATAAAGAATTTATGGGAACATCTATCATTTCAGCCTTCTCTCTGAATAATAATATTTCATAATCTGTGATAGTTATTTTTCTTATTATATCACCCAGTTTTCCCAGAAATATTAATGAATATTGTTTAAACACGTTAAGATTCAAAAAGCAATAAAATTCATACAGAAATATGACAATTTACATTTAGGTTTTTTTTCCTTATAGCAAGTCTTATCAACAGCTCTTAAAGGTTTTCGTATATTCCTATTTTATCAATGTCACAACAATATCTTGGAGAGTGAAGATCAACTGTATGAATGTGTGTGTCACCAAGCTATGTAATGTAACAAGAAATAATACAAGTTTACAGCCATGTAAAACTGCTTCCATGACACAGAGCAATGTATTTTTTTTCTGTTCTGGAACATCCAAAGAATTATATATAATGCCTTCATGGAGCAATCTGCTTCCTCAACCTAGCCAAGATGCTAATGCCTCTCTGAACTGGCTTTTAAAAGAGAACAGAAACATAAACCAGAGACAAAAATCACCCCTAATAATCCCAAAGTGATGAAGGACAGAAAAACAAAACTGTGCCATTTGAAGATGTGATATGCAGAACAGCAGAACGCTTGGCTCAGCCAGAACTGCCACAATTACAAACCTTACACGAACAGCATGGGAACCCTGGAATTCTTCACATCTGACCATCAGGGAACACATTTCAGACAAACTGTTTTACTTTTTAAGTTTAACAATTTAGAAAGTAAGTACCAAATGAGATTAAACAAGGGTATAATTAAGACACTGTTTAAAAACTCTTACACATGAATTAGAGTATCCTCTAATGAACTTTGCTATTTTTAGAACTGGATAGAAGATATAGTGCACTGCACGCACTTGATTTACTCTTGAAGTTTGAAATTCTGGATAAATGACAACTGCACTCATGTGTCAAAATATTGACTTAAGTTCTTTAGAAGGATCCTATTACCATGCAGCACCATCAGTATACCAGACTTATTCTCTTATAAATGTAAACAACAAAAAAGGATGGCCTGTAATTTTCCAGTTCTATCAAAATCTTTTAAAATGAAGAAAAGTCACAGCTAACACTGCCTCCTCCCAGCAGCATGCTTCCCTTTCAGAAAATAGACATATAAGACAGAATAAAAATAAATTATCACTCCTTTTGGAATTCTGCATGCAGACAACAAGTCAGTAGCAAGATACCAAGTCCTACTTTCAAACACATCCCAACAAGGTCTCACAAACAGCCTGCCAATCTGAACAACAACCACCCACTTCTTCAGAACTGCCTATGTCCAAAAGCTACCACTGGGGCACACACCTGAAATTTCCAAGAACAATTTAGATCTATGTTTAAGAATACAAAAAACTACTGTTATTTTTACAGTATTTTATAATAAATACAACCCCCTACATCCCACATTACTCATGAATCTGTGTACTGACCTCAGAGGAAGTCATATTACATACAGATTCAGAATCATCCTAAGAGGGTCAAAAGACAGCAGCCCATTTTCCCCATTTGTAATTTTCTTTCTATCTGCTGGGAAAAGTGTTCACTTCGGATGGATAGCTGAAGCTGCAAATATTTTGATCATTATTTTGAAATCATAGTTTGTCTAACCCATGCTAGAATTCAAAATTTTCTTATTAAAATCATTTATTCATATCCAATACTGAAAAAACTTTCACTATATAAAGAATGCAACTCTAATATCAAAAATCAAGTCATACTGGATTAAGCAATCACCTGTGCTCTGGGCCCCATATTAACCTTGCTGTGAACAACTACTACATTTACACTGAACTACCACCAGTGCTTCAACCCTTCATACAAAGCAAACTGGAGACCATCTGCACTTGGCCCTTCAGAACCCACAGCAAAATACAGAATATCTACTGAACACCAAAACATAGGAGTCAAAACAGCATTACAAAGACTGTGAAATAAAAAATTGTGTCCTGTTCTACTACTTGAAGACAAATTTTCTCCATGTAAACTTTCTTCAGTAAATTGCCCTTTTGTTTCAAAAATCTCTTGTATGTTTACCACAAGGTATAGTTCCACTTACAAACATTCACATGATAAACATAAAAACAACTCAGAGAATAATAAGAATAATCATCATCATCCTGTATTTACATGTAATTAATGTGAATAGCAATGTAGACATAATTTACTTTGGAGAAAGTTGCTGCATTTGATCAATTCATCTTCCTGAACACAATAATGCTGAGTTCTTTCCCATGACACTCTGAAAAATGTATCTAACTTTAACTTTTATGTACAGCAGAATGGTAGTTGTAGAAGCTGTATCTGCAGTGTCCATTGGATATGCTGATAAATTAGTGAAATCTAATTAAAGCTTGTAATTCCTTTGGTTTTCCTTCCAGCTAGTTTTTAAGAGAAAATAAATAACAGATGCATTTTTAAAGAAGCAAAACCCCAAAGAAACTCAAAAAAACCAAGTTCTGGCTCAAGAATCCTGATTGCTAGAAATGTATAAACCACATTGCTGTACCACACTGCATATTAAATAGAGTTTAATTTTGTTTGAGGTAGAAACAAGAAACAAGACTGAAGAGTATGAAAATTATAAAGCACTTAAATTTTTGTGGAGTTACGTTAAATACTTAATAATTTTTGTAATAATAATAATATATTTTTGGTAAGAAACAAAAGCAGAATTCATGGTTACCATAGTTACACATACTCTTTGTTGTGTTTCAATGCCACATGATCTGATTCAAAGTAATACACATCAGGCTCTTCCTCATCCTCCTCTGCAGTGTGGATGTTGGAACTCTCTTTGGCAGATGGTACATATCCAGCAACAAGCCTAGACTCAGCAAGTGGCTTTCTTAGTCCATCACTCCCATGATCCCCTGTATTACTACTTCTCTCTTTTTCATTCTGTTTGATTTCTTCAGACTTTTTGGGAGATCCATTGATATTATTAATACCTACAGGTACATTCTTTTCAGTAGGACTAAGATTATTTTCCTCAACCTGTCCGTTTTCTCTGCAAGGAGAGTTATTTTTAGTAGGGCTACTTCTGGCAGGGGCAGCCCTTCGTGGTGAAGTTCTCAACGTGTATCTGTGTTCTTGGAGTTCCAACATATTTGTCATCTGAGCTGAAACACAGTTCAGCACTGAAGAATGTGGTTCAGGTTCACCTGAGATTGATGCACTGTCCTGGTGGGTATTCAGGTTGCTGTTGGTGTTTTCAGCACACTGTTCCTTAGAGGCACTGCTATCTCCCACAACATCCACCTCCTCCTCCGAATCCCTCAGCAAAGACGACTGGATTTCAGACAAGGACCCTGCAGCTGGCTCAAAAGCCTGATTAGCATGCTCCTCAGGCAAGCAGTCATTTATTGTTTTGTGGTCCTCTAACTTTACCTGTTCTTGAGAGTTTGTGCAAGGCACATAATGGTCTACAACACTGTCCTCTTTGCTGCTATTAAGCAACAAGGAAGAATGGGCAAATGAGTTTCCATTTTCTGCTACTGTTTTGTCCTTGGGTGTTCGGGAACCAGCATTGTTTTGCTTAGCATTCCCATCAAGCTGACAGTCATCACAGTTAAGAGAATTTGAGTCTCTCTCACCAACTCCATTGACAGTCTGATAACCTGCAACCTCTTCAACTACTGCAGAATTACTAAACCCTTCTGCACAGACATTCACCTTTTTAACTTCCCTTTTCTCACAATCATCCAATATAAGACATCGACAAGCTCTCTTAGTCCCTGTGGGGGCTGCATCATTGTCCAACAGGGAGCTTTTGTGCTCCAATGGCTCCTTCTCTGCCTTGCTGGGCAAGGCCTCCTCAGAGCTGCTGGGAGCCTCGGAACGCAGACAGCGCTTAATTCTCTTCAGCACTGGTGACACAGGCTCTGCTTGGCTTTTTTCACTATTTTCCACAGTCTGCTTATCACCATTATCCTTCTCTGAAGTGGACAGGCCTCTCTTCCTAGGGCTCACCCATGACTCCCGAGCACTGTGCTGTTTCAGATCGGCAGCTCTGCCCCCGCCGCTGCCCTTCGGCGCTTGCACAGACTCTGGCCTCTTCTTTGGTGACCTGGACCGGATTGGAGGGTGGGCTGAGACTTCCTCTGGGTGAGCAATGCTACGGTTCCTTAAGGTTCTACCACAAAAATTTTCATCCAAACCATTTAAACCCACTGTAGATCTTGTAACACGAGTGGATCGAGAAGCAGCCATGCTACGGCGAGTCCCTAAAGTACGCTCATCGTGATCCGCTCACTGGGAAACCTGCCAGAAAAACACAAACAAAACAGTCAGAGAAAAATATTTCAAAACCATCTAGAGACACAGCCAGCCTGAAGGATGTATTGTCACAAACACAGCAATGTGAAACTGAATAAGCCCATTCCATGTATTCATACTGCTTCCTTCCATGGCAGTTCTTCAGTGCATTAAATTTTTCCATCTCAGCTACAAAGTAGCTGACTTGCTATTTGTGGTTATTCTGGCTTTAGTACTTGTGTCAGCATGGCTCATATTTATGCCTTATGTAAGGCTGGAATATCCCAGTTAGGCTCTAGCTATTAAAATACACTATTTTTATGTATTGTACATATGTTATAATGTGTTGGTATTATTATTTAAATTTGTCTGTTGAAGTAAAAGGTATGAAATTGCATTTTTAGGGTCCCACATTTTCCAGTTACACGGTTTCACAGACTAAGAAGTAAACCATTAAAATTGCATTTGCTTACTCAGTTGTTGCTTAAAGAAAAAACAAATCTCTCAGAAATAACAAAACAGAACTGCAATTCTAATTCAGCAGGGCATTAAAAAAAAAAGGCACATCATTAAAAAACAATTACAGTTATTATTACTAAAAATGAAATAAAATTTCTGAATCAGAATCATAAAATCATTCCAGCTGGAAAGGCCTTTGAGAGGCAATCCTATCCAACCTTCCATTCAAATGAACTTGAGGACTAAATTCAGATTTAGTTACATGGAACATTATCCAGCTGGGTCTCAAAAAACCACTGAGTACAGATATTTCACAACTTCTCTGGGCAACCTGTTCAAGTCCTTAAAGCAAAAATACTTTTTCTTGTACCCAGGTGGGGCCTCTCCTACTTCTCTGTTACTTATGACAACAAAAGCCTGGCTCTGGAGGAGTCTCCTCTGAGGTACTGGAAGGTTGTTTCCCTCTCAGCTGCTGAGACCAATCAACACTCACATCAGATTGAAGTGAATTCGGACTCAAAGATAAGTTTAAAACATCCCATTTCACAGTGTCTATATTTCACATTTCAGGGTGAAATGTGGGAGTACTTGACCTGCCCAGTATCTCAAAATAATTTTTAAGAGAACTCAGTTCAGTCTTGCCCTCCTATTCATTTAATCTTTAGAAGTTTAATGTGTCAAACTCCATATCACCACAGACCTGTCAGAATATCCTTGGTAATGAAAAGATTCACATCTGTGCATAATGGCACACCTTCTCCTTTTCATCTACCCAAATTCCAGGTTATACAAACCAGTTCAACTCTCATATGATGTGAAGACTACAAATTTTAAATATGGAATCAAACCTTTCACACATTACTTAGAAATGCTCAAAATAACAAATGGAGAAAATTGTTTCAAGAGGTATTTCTCAATTTCAGCAAAAGACAGGAAAAAAAAGAACATAAATTCATAAATTCTCTCAAATCTACTATTTAAGTCTCAGATGGTCCTAGAACAGAAAAGAGAATGGGACAAGACAAGTACACTCTCATCCAATACAATTCCATCGAACAATTACCAGTATTTACTGTATTGTGTGTTCAGGAATTCACAATGCAAGCTGTATTTCTTCAGGAAAGCAATGAATCCTAACAGTACTGCCTGCTGTAGTTCTGGACAAAACTGTAGAAGAAAGCACACAATTTTGTGTACACGTGGTATATAGCTCTATACACAACTGTGTACGACAGCACATCATTTTGTGCAACAGAGAAAAAGACAACATTAAAGTGAAAATTTCCAATGTTCTCAAAACTGTGATTTATTTGTGCTGCTAGAACCCTTCTGCTTCTTAGCTCCTCCTGCTGCCTTAGATGAAGGCCTGGAAAGGTGCACTGTTTGTATTTCTGAAAATGCATCCAAAGAGATGCTGCAGTGCTAACTTTCATTCTGTCCACTTAAAATTAAGTAAGTGTGAGCTCTCCAACACACTCTGCCTTAAGAAAAAATATAAGTAATACGTCAAGCAGCAAATGGTCAAACATCAGCAGCTGACTGAAGAGCCCAAAACATTATGTGTTTTCTGTAATAGTTTTTACACCTGTTTTCCACATGGATAAACTTGCCTGCATATTCTCCCTCTTTGCACACAAGATCAATACCATCTGGAGAGTGATCTCATTTGGGGTTGAACTCAAACATGAAAAACAGGGTTTATTTGCATATTCCATTTTCCCTAGGTTGCTGTAATTAAAGCTAGCACACATTCGGGGTAACTGACATTCCAAATCAATACCAATGAAATAACCTAAACCAAATTAAAATGTATACTTTGGTTAGCAATTACTGCTGAACTCAACAGACTTTAGAAATCATAGGTAAGAGAGAAATCTTCACTGATTTGTTGATATGACACTTTCTAAAGAAATACACCTTACACAACAAGATAAAAAGTTATTATTTCATTAGTACGAATGTAAAAAAACTTACCATTGCAAAACTAGAAGAAATGTAAACTTCTGGCATTTCATACAGTAGACTCTTACTGTACCATTCAAATAATATCAATAACCATTGCTGATATCCATCATGTAATCCAAATGCTTTACTAGTTTATGCCATCACATTAACCAGATTCTGAAAACTGTTAAGAAAGAGACAAAAATATCAGTAAAACATTTAAATTACCACAATGAAAATGAAGAATGCAATAGGACATATAAAGAGTAACAGCTTTTTAAAGAAGAAATTATAAATTTTAGAAGTGTCCTACTGAAAGATCAATATGCTATGAAGTTTAGTATGTGACATGCTAATTTAGGTTTCAAATGTAAAATGTCTGAGTGATTCACTGTATCACACACTAAATGTGCAAGCAAATGAATTCACACAGGAGTCATGTTAGTGTGTTCACATTTCAGAAGGTATTCGAAGAGACACAAGAAAACAAGTAGTGAAAGCTATTACTACAACTAATGAATTATGAAATGCAGTGTCAAATGCATTTTATAATTAGATACATAGTGAAAAACTCTGCTGTTTAATTAACTGAGCAGACCTCTAAACTTACATTGGCTCCAAATCCCTGAATAACCTTCATCTATACACTGGGACTAAAATGCTTCCTAGAGTTCACATTAAACCTATTCTTCATCCAAGGAAAACAATGCATAGCACCTGGTTTGTAGTAGAAGTGAGATATTTTGGATATTGAAAGATAAAATACATCTATAGATCCAAAATCACACCATGCTTTCAGTTGTCTCCAATCTGGGCATCTGTGCCAATGACCAAGTTACTACGTGAAAAAACACATCAGCAATCACATTAATTTAAGAACATCTAGTACTATGAAGGCAACATAATTCACTAAAGAATAGTGGTTATTGGAGCTTTCTTCATATTCTATTTACTTCATACAAGTGACCCTTCTTGCATCTTGACAATTCAAAACTTCCTGATCTAAACCACAAGCTGATAGATTCCTCTTTCATTCTACACAGGTTTTATTTACATTACTGGAAATTTTCTTTACTTTCAATCTAGTTAGGATTTCAAACTGGTAAGAAAAGAAAATTAATTCACCATTAAGTTGCTAACTCAAAATACAAACTGAGCTGCGTAGGAAGAGAAGAGATTAATTATGTTTAATTGAAGTGAAATTCAGTAACAGAAGATGTTTCTACAGTGATGCTACATGAAGTATCATAAATTCTATTATGTAGACAACTAAATCAAATCAGGTTTCATTTATTCAGTGGGATTTCTCAATTTAATAAACAGCAGAGAACTATCATCATAACAAGACAAACAAAGAATGGAAGAACAAGAAGGCAAAGACAAGTACTTGAAAATGCATGTTACTCTTAATCTGTATTGCTGCCTTTCCTAAAGATCCCTTTAACTGATGCATCTGGAGACACCAAAAGTACAAAAGAGTTTGACCAATTTTTGCAAAAGAACAACATACCCAATAAAAATACAAGCTCAGTACCTTTGGTGAGAATACAAAACATATTTAAACAAAGAAACATTTAAACAAAAGGTAACCGTGAGCCAATCAGAAGGTGGCCTAATCTCATCATTTTCAATGACTACCAGTCCAAAGTAAAGAACATACAAGTAAGTTGTTTCAGAAGTGGCTGGAATAGGAATGTCAGTATTTTGTCAGACTTTTAGACCTCATCTCTCCCGACTTTCTTTTGCCCAAAACAACCCTATTTTACTCATGGCAGGAAAGCCACAACCCCTGTTGTGTCTGTTTGCCTTTGGGACAGCTGAAGCAGTTTAGACACAGTAAAAAGATTGTGTAAATATCAAAAAGAAGAAACCAATGTGTGAAGAGAAATTTTACTTAGTCAGAATTTTTTGTCTGGTAGCAGTTTGCAGGGATGGAGGAGGGAGTAACAATTTAAAAAACCAGGAAACTTTAATCAGGATACAGTGAAATGACAGCACCTTAATTACGCTTAAAACACAGAAAACAACATTCACAAGGGCTTAACAAGTGAACAGTAATATAATTTTTCCCAGAAGTTTCCTTGGAAAAACTGTCTTGAAAATTAACTATTATTCCTTTACATTGCATAACCAATTACAATGACATTTCTCACTTAGAACAACCACATCTGTGGCAGAGAAATTCATTGAGTGATTTAATGTTTTGGACACCACTCATTATAGAAGCTATTTTTGAGATGGAATAAGGAGTGCACGGGAAACTAAATAAGCTTTTAGGTCTAAAAGCCTTTGTTCAGGGAACCACGTCAAGATTTAAGAAAGAATACTGTAATACTGCAATAAAGACTAAAAGTTTGCAGAGTGATAATCAGCTAAGAATCACCACACTGTGGTCTGCAGAGCCCACTAAAAATTAAGCAGTTACAGGTTAAATAGAATATAATGCAGACAGAGCCCTGAGATAAGGAAGGGACTCTGAATTTGTCCCTTGTGGGGAAGGACCTGTGTAAGAAACCAGTGAGCAAATGTGGCTGCTGAAACCATATGGGACGTGGTCACACATTAATCAGTACAGACAACATTCAGAGTGAGACTGAAGTTCAACTGCTGGCAGAAATTGTCTGTACATCTCACATACAATCAAACATTACATGACAACATAGGATTAATTTCTGGGTATATACTTTTGCATTTAATAACCCTTAAACTTACTCAGCTGTAGGCAGACTCGACCAATACACACCACATCCACATTATGCTAGAATTTTTATTTAACTAAACCACAGGTCTATTTAGTAAAGTTACTGAATGCTGAACTGTGTCCACGAAAACTTCTAGCAACAAAGGAAACAAATTTCCATAGAGATGAAAACCAACAGTTAAAGGCAGCAGAATGAGGAAAACCCTTCCTAAATACTCAGAATCACGAATTTTTTCCTGGGTTATGCCGGCACTGTGTGAGAGTCAAGTAAGAGCCCAGCAGTTTAAAGGAATTCAGAAACATGGATGCAGTTCCAAGCATGTTCCACGTGGCCCTGAGCTACAGAAGAGACAGTGAGAAGAAGCAGTGAGTACCTGAACATCCTGGGTTATACTGACCTGAAACCAGCAAAGCAACACATGCCTCTACTGCAGCTGTGGTGAATTATATATATGAACTGAAGATGGATAAATTAGCATTACATAGAACATCAAACAAATCAAAAAAATAATTGTGTACTGGGGGTGGGGGAGAAAAGACTTTCAAGAGAAGCCCCCAACAGTTGTTTGATGTCACTGTTTGATGAAAATGGGCAGTATCTAAAGTCTTCCACAACAATTCAACCCTAGGAAGCAGAATAGTGTGCTCATCTGACCTCGAGTAGAATGAACCATTTTCATATTGAAGAGAAATAATCTGTTCTTTTCTTGTTCTTCTGAATCTCATCTAACAATCAGCGTGCTCAGTGATAAAGATTCAGATGTTTCCTAGATGGCATTTGTGGGTATGTGATAGCAGGAACATTCTCTAGTACCATACTTCAGTAAATCCCCAAATTACTTCAGAGACAGTATCTGCTACTGCAAAGTTACCATTTACAACAGCAAATGTGACACATATATATAATTGCCCAAAGTAATAAATAAAACTGGTGGATCTCTGTGGAATAAAACAGCAGTTCTTAAATTCTCTGCAGAGCAATGGAATGTTACTTACAACAGAACATTTTTAAAAATTGAAAGCAGCAGCTGTTTATGCAAACAGAATCCAATCCCTTACAGAAGTATTCACCCAAGACAAAAAAAATTAGCACCTCTGAAAAGATAAGAATCTGCACAGACACCAGATTATCAAAATTTTGGATTATCTCCACATCACTTCCCAACGAAGCAGCATTACTAAATTAGGGATGAATTTCACTTAACAAATTATATTCAGCAGTCTATCACATCTAGAGTATGCCAGCATCTCTTCCCACACACTGAGTTTCACAGAACTACATTAGCAAGAAATCAGTTTTCTGGAACCAGCATTTCATTCTTCTGATTTTACATTATATCAAAACAAGCAGTACTTTCAAATTATAGAAATAATCTCCACCGAAAGACATTACGAAGATCTTACTTGAAATAATATGTAACAATAAACAGCTTAAAGCTAGAAGAAACGCTTAAATGCAATAAAAATGAATAGATGCTACTGGAGATATCCTGAGATTTCAGCTGACACAGTAAGATTATATTATATATGTACAAAATATAGTCTTGTCAGAATGGGATTACTTATGTTAATCTTATATATAAAAGGCCAGTAAGATAAAATAAAGAAAGTAAAAGAAAAAATAGAATAATATTTAAAAATTGACAACAGATTATAAAAGCCAGTAAACTAGCAAGGGAAATGTTTTAGTCAAAACTAAAACTGTGAAGAACCAGAATGGGTAGTTCAATATGCTATTTTTGTTCTTTCAAAGAGATGGGTTCACAAGGCTAGACAAACCTATTCTTACACAGAAAAAAAATACTCTTTAGAAGGAATCTTCTTGTAGAAAGCTATTTCTACTTCTTTCTGGAAGAAAAAAAATATGTAATGGGCAGGGAAAATGAATTGGTACTTAAGTAATAGGATGTATGAAAACAAACAAAAGCCCAACCTCCTCCTAAAACAGTCTTGTTCTTTCTCTAAAGCTATGAAAAAAGTCAAACCAGAAAGTTGTATGACAATGACCAGCAATGTCCATCTGTTCCTTTGCACTCCTGGCACTCAGCAGTGCTATCAGAACTGCTGACAGCACTGGTATTTCTCACTCTTCTGGGCTACCTATAAGAGGAAACTTACTGGGAGAATGAGTGTGATACAGGCATCACCCCTCTTCCAGCCAGACATTCCAGGATAAAACTGAAAAATTACTTCACATCGAACTAAATATGAATTATACAAGCATGACTTTACAGCAGAACTCTAGAAAAGCAACCACTATATCAAATTTCTTCTCTTTAAAGCCTGAAACACTTAAACTGCTTTCAGTTTCTTGTATCTTGGCCAAATTAGAGTTTGTGCTGAAATTATACATTGAAGCATCTGTCTCAGACTGATATTCCCACCCTGCTGTCTCTCTCCTGAATTCTCAGTCAAAATAATTACTCATTTCTGTGCACAAATATGGAAATTATTTTAAACCCTTCTTGCTGCTTAAGACACATCTGACTGTTTCTTCAAGAAGGTTTTCTTCCTCCATCTTTTGGAGTAAGAAATTGGGACTTAGCATAGAGAAGCATTTGCCTGAGCACAAAAATCCTGGTGGAGCTGTGATGGAGGCAGGCTGAGGGAAATGCTAAATGTGAGTGCACAGGTAAGGAGAGCAGCTACACTGGCAAAATGAGGGGATGCTGACTGGACAAACAGACAGACTGGAAATCCTGAAGAACTGCTAGAAGACAGAAAGATCACGACTGGGAAAAAGGAAAAGTGGAGCTGGGAATAACTGGAAGGAACAGGCAGAACCTGAGATTTTACCTAGTCCCAACTCACCTATACACATCACACAGCACTCATCCCAATTGTCTGTCTCAAATGTCTGGGACAACTCTGTCAACACAACTACTGTGGAACTATAATCTGAAATAAATCTACAAACAGAGTGGAAAATACCATCTTTTCTCCTTTCCTTTTCAGATGACTCCAGATGAATACATTTTTTCTGTGGGTCATATTAAAGGACAATGTGCTGCAGCACAAGCACAATTTGCACTTGTCCTGAATAAAGACAGCAACTTCAAGCAAACATCCTTACTGAACCTACTTTACTGACTAATATTTAATCAATAAAGTCACCACCGTCTCATACAATTAACTTATCAAGAAAATTAAAACCAGACTATGTAAATAACTTCCATGCCCCAGTTAAAAAAATTATACTTAGCCTCACTTATTGGCCATCTCTATATCCTTATCACCACACCTATCCAATCCACTTTATCATCCTAGGTGAAAGTCCCACTCTAAATTATAATATGCCTTTTTCATGTGAAATGGTTCAATTCCTAATTAGCTCTCCTTTTATCCAAAGAGTATCTCCTGTGTAGGATTACCAAAATACGTGACTAACATCTTTGAGATTCATTAAACCACATAGGTACTTGAAAAACTCATTATAAAATTAATTACACTACCTTAATTACAGTAACTATTTATCAAACTGTTACTCCAGGAGAAGACTCCAATTGTATTTAATCTTTTAAACACAGAACACAGTTTTATATAAATAGGAAAACTATTATTTATTCCCTGAAGAAGTTATTATTACGATATACAGAAAATATCTAGCATAGAAAGACATTGTTTTTTCCCCACAGGTAGGCTGCAATTTTAAGAGTTCATCAAGTACTTAATAATCCTGCTAGCAGTTTACAGATGAAAAGGAACTTGACGGAGAAAAATCAATTCTCCTTCACTTTTTCTTAAAAGCCTCATGATAAACCAGTTTGCTCATTATAGTCGAATATTACACTGGAAATTACTACTTTATTTACTTTTGGAGCAGGGACTACAAACATGCTACCTTATGAAGTACACTGTAAAGGGCATATTTTATGAAATACTGTCTAGAACATCTATTTATCCCAGATGATTTTCAGTCAAGGGCATGCATTTGAAATGCAACAATTACTACAGCTTTATCCTATGCAATGGGCTGCCTTTTTAGTCCTAAATGTGCCACAAATCCCACCACACCTCCAATGTTCTGAAAAATTTCACGTTCCTCTCTCTGGCCATCTCCAAACCCCAAGGATGGCGAGGCAAATTCCAACCCATACAAGCACTGACTAGACTGCCTGCAAACCATGCAGGTAACTACTGGGCTCAAAGCCCCCTTAAAAAGTGGGCTACAATTTTTGTGAAAGCTGCAAGTTCTCTTTGGTTCTGAGATGTTTACTCGCAGCTAAATTTAGGGGGTTGCTAAGTTGGCCTAAGGATACAAATATTCCTTAGTGACAACAGTAAACAAATAGAGGGACACTTAACAGTTGATCTAAATCACACTGCAAATGCTTAAAATATATTCTGCACAGACCAGGGGCAGGGAGAGCATGTGGAGCTACCCCAAAATCCACAATGAGGAAAAAAAAAAAAAAAAAAAAGAAGAAGGCAGTTTGCCACAGCTGAAGGCAGTTTGCCACAGCTGTGCTGTGGCTGTGCAGTGTCTCCTCACCCAGTGCATTTCCATGCTCCCAACATTCCCGGCAGCACCAGCTGATCCTGTGTGTGTGACCACAGCAGCAGTCACCAGCAGCACACAGACACGTTACCACATGCACGGGGCTCGGCAAAGTTTGGACAAGCTTATAGGCCAAGTATGCCTTCAACTTGAATTTACCACAGCAGCGGCCTGCTACCATAGAACCACAGAATCACTGAGGCTGGAAAAGACCCTTAAGATCATTATGGACTGTAAATGACTTGCCTTATGTCACTTTTTGACTGGCAGTTGTTTTTAAGAGCCTCAGCTCGTTTAAATGTTCATGTGGCTCTATTACAACTGACTTTGACATATCATTAAAATCATATTGCACCAAGTCATTTCTCTGGTGAACAGCCAGAGAAACATCTGTTATCTGAAGAAACTGAAGTGCTACAGCTGCTGACATGTTTCAGTGCTGTACTCCATGCTAGAACCTCGATATTGTGGCAGCTCTCAAAACAGAGATGTGTGTAAAAAGGCCCATCCCTCCTTCTGCCTTCCATGTAGGATGTTGTTTATTTTCATTGCCTCATGCTGCAGTTTGGTCTAATACACAGCACAACTGCTACAGCCACATTTAGCCACAGGTGACAGCTTTGCCGTTGCAGATTCTCAAATCAGCTCTGAGCACATTCCTGCTCTGTGAGCTGGATGTCAGCATCATCTACACCAAGAATGCACCTTTCTCTTCAGAAGTGCTTGAAGGCAAACAGAAATCTTCTCCCAGTGCTCGGGCATCCTGACAAAACTGCGGATATCAGCACTTGGAAATGTTTGTTCTTAGCTGCTTTCCAAACTCTGCTCTGTGACTGACACTGAGCTTGCTCAGCAGAGAGGTTTCAGTACAGCTCTATAGCCTGACGTTCTCACCGTATGCTCAGGCTCTATTTAGGTTTTCTGAGTAAGACTGTTATGCATATTTCAGTCTACTTGGCTTGGGAGTTTCCACTGGCAAGTACTGAAGGTGTTTTAAGTGCATTAGGGACAGTAGTTTTTAAAGCCCTTAAAGGGGCAGTGAGCAGCTGCTTTCTCTTTTGCTGTTGTCCTGTCTTCAGGCCCAGGAAAAAAAATCTGCAATATGAACACTAATACATACCCCTTCCTTTTCATCACAGCACATCTACTGCTAACAGAGGCCCTTATTTAAAAAGACACTGACTTTATTGTAAGACTGCTCCCAGTTCAACTAGTACATTACCTCCTCCTAGCTGCTACCGCTCATATCCAACTACCTTCAGATAAGACAGCTGGCCACAATTTCCTTGATTTAACAGTACATTGGTAGCCTAAGTTACTTTTCTAGTCTGAATAAATAATTCAAATGGAACTATGACCACATTGCATGTAATTTTGTTGTACTTGATTGCCATTCTGCTCTCCTCTCTTGCTGTGCTCAGAAGGTCTTTGTACACCAGCACATTTACTGATAAACAATATGCTGCTTTCGATTTCCCAATTTCTGCATTCTGTCTGGCCTAGGCTTACAGCATCAAGTGGAAATACAAAGGAAGTTCTGTCTAGCCTACATTTACATTTAAAATTTCAGCCTTTTAGTTACTCTTATTTTCTCAGTATGAACATCTTTTTCATTTGAACACTCTGACATTAAATTTAATTAACTGCAAGTGCAACTGCCCTGTAAGAATGCAGGCAGTTGTTAGTTCTTTTCCTACAGGTTTTTGCTTTTCCTGTGACCAGTGACAAATAACCCTTAGGCTTGCTCCACTTTCATTTTTCATCTAGATGCAGGCTTACTCATAGGTTTAGCAGTTCCTACAGCCCTTGCATAGTAAATTCAGAACAGTTAGATTCACACTTTCTTGATCTTTCAAAGTCATAAATTTATTCCCTTGAAAGACTAAGCTGGTAGAGTACAACTTTTCATTCAGTACACTACACATCAGCTGTTTCTTCTCCAGGTATCTTATTAACGTGCTAAATACACGTATTTGATAGGCTTAAAATGCATTTCAAAGCATTTCTAAGACTTTACACTGTTACTCTAAACCTACCATTAACCTGTCAACACACTGCTGAGATACAACTACAGTTTACCCTACACATGCTTTTCTTTTGGCTTCCTTTATTCAACTTTGTGATATAAGGAATACCCAGATATTCTGCTTTGAATTTTTGTTCTTAGAGGTTTTGGTTTGCAACACTCAGTTTATAATTTCTTGCAACTACATGAGTCAATTTACTTTCAAAACTATGTTCACTGCTCAAGTATAAAATGAAAGACCACCTATGAAGTGAAAAATTCATTCTATTACCCTGTCCCAGCAGCTGAATACTTTATCAAGGACTCTGTAAAGATCTCTCTTGATATTGAGACGTTGTGCTACATTTACAGAGCAAAAAGGACGCCCTTATGACTGCCTGAGCACATGAGCACTGTCACCTATGCACAGAGACACTCGATTCCCTTCTCATGTTAATTGACTATTCACTTTCAAAACTTCTTCCTCATTACATTTAAATGCAAATCAATTATGCTCAACATTATTAACTTCAAGCCTCTTTTCTCACACAGAGTAAAGCCACAGACTCTGCAGTCAGTACTTTGTCTCCAAAAGCAGCAATAAGCAGATGGTTAGGCAAGAACTGCTGTGTATAATAGCATTATAGCTTCCAAATATTTTTAGCTCAGAGTCCTCCTAAGTCATATGTGATATCTGTCTATTTTCTAAACCTCAGTGGATTTCTCTTCCATTAATTTTCCTTGTTTTCCCTTGAGCTCCCATAAATTTTTAGCATTCAGGCTATCCCACTTACATTTTTGCAAAAAGATAATCCTGTATTTTTATTTTCACAAGTAGGTATAAAGCCCTGGCAAAAAAAGACAAGGCAAGGTTAGACACCAATACAATTCTCAGAGCAACTTCATTTTAGCTCTTTCTTCATTCTGCCTTCAATGGGCTTTTTTCTGTTTTGCTTTGTCTTTTCTTATTGGCAGAATAAATTTTTTGTGTTTTACTCAAAGGTCCCCCTTCTACTTCAGTTTTTCCGACTTTGCCTAAGACACACGTTCTCAGGGATGAAAAAAAATAAAAAAGCCTTGTGGTATTACTAATGATGGTAAAGCATGTCTTTGCAACTATAGATGTTGCAAATACATACACTCAGCTCTAGTAACAAAGGGGTGTGTCTGCAGTTGTACCTACCCTGATAAAACACATGAAACTTCAAGGCTTTAAACAGCACCTTGCCTTTTCTCATTTTAGTTTTCTGAAACGGAAGTAATTTTACACACATCTGACTTTCCTCTTTTGTCTCAAGACAACAGGATTCATGACTATGGTAGTATTTAATTGATTTTATACTTCATCACTCATTAATTCAGTAATTCAGGACAAACTCTGACCACACTTTAGTAGAATAGCAATTAGAACATTTAACCTTTTATATAAAAATTCATGTCTGGTTATGGTATCTAAAATTCTCAATAGTATTTATTTCCATAAATAAAAGAGCCACTCATTTTACCATTCCTTGCAAATATCCTGTAACATCAGGTTAAAGGACTGAAGAAACATTAAAAGGCTATTCAAGTTCCAGGTTCAACCACTAGAGAATTTATCGAAGCACAAGAAAAAAGAAAAAAAGAGATACCACCTACTCCAGCACATTTTATCACAGATTCAGGAAGCAGGAAGGAGCTGCCAGAAGGTGGGTCAGAGAGTGTGAATGATGCAGTTTCCATACCTATCCTGAGCAAACATGAGCAGATTGCCTGGGTTCAGACACTTCCCTAAATGGCCAACCCATCGCAGCAGTAAAAAACCTGCACTTGCAGTTCAGTTCTTGCTTTGTCTCTGAGCTGCACACCACGATTGCTCACATACTGTATCAAATGACAACACATTTAGAAACTTCTCATCGCAGAAATCAGATAAAGCTGAGACTAAACGGCTACATTATTTACTATGGGCTTAGATACTGACTTACACAAACACAACCTAAAATTCACTTCTTTCCTACTTTATCCCTCCAAAACATTCAGCTACAGAGAGATACGATTATTCCAAATGTTTATGTCTCACAAGACCAAAACCAGTAGCTGAATATGCCATAGATAGAGTTTGGAATCTTTAGGGTATGAATTTGAAAATAATCAATAAAAGCAGTTACAAAGTTAGAAATCATAATAGTTGGCTTTTGCACATTTACATTTATAAAGACACCGAGCAGAAGACTCTATATATGGTTCTTTTTAATAATACATCACTTACAGTTTGCCAGTGATATCCTAAAAAAGCCTTACTGGCTCTTTCTAAGGAGCCAGTTTTTCTCAGTTTTTACAAAGTATTCTATGCAATTTAACAGCACTATAGCAAAACAAGTGCTGTGCTTATTCCTTACTTAGCACCTCTGAAGAGCTGACATGAAATATTACGTAAGGATTAACTGGACAAATGTAGTTTATATACCATCCATAAAACTGCTTAACCTTTTAAAAATATTATAGAAAAAAACCCCAGCCCCAATTGCCAGTTATCTTGGATGACATCTAAAATTTCTAAAAAAAATATGAAATTATTCAGCTGTGAACAACTGCATTACACACAGCACAATGCTGTAGCCATAAAAGAAGAAAAATAAACACAGTAAGAATATATCTCCTAGGCAGCCTTTGCTGTATCTTGAACACACAAAGCCCTCACAACTCAGTGATATATTATCTCTCCTAGGGCAATAAGCAATTAAACACATTCCTTCCTTGATAACAGTGGCAAAAAAAAGCCCTGCATAAAACTCTCATCCCTTTAAAAATTAAGTTTTACAGTTTCTGAGGACATACCTTTGCTGCAAGTTCCTAGAATTAATGGTTACTTTATCTGGTTTATCTCCTTGGTGCTCTGCATAAATCTCAAATTTTGATTATTCTTATTGCCCTTTTCTGTACCAAGTCCAGCAGACAGATCAGTGTGGGATAATCATATTCAAAGCATGGCCTATGTATGCCATAGATTTTTACTACAGAACTACAGAACAGTTAATATTTTGTCATGACCCCTTTCTATTAATACTCAACCCTATTTACTTTTTTTGACACCTAGTGGAAACTGAGTTGATGGCTTTACAGAAACGTCTATCCAAAGACTTTCCTGAGCACTAATAGCTGATTTCAAGTCAGAGTTGGGCTTTTTTGCATAAAGGTATTCTATTCTTATGCATTACTTCACATTCCTAACAATGAGTTTCTATTTTAATACCTATTTGCTCAGTTTTGTGAGATTCTTCTGATTCGAGACAGTGGTGCAATAAAAAGTCATCAGATTTGTATCACCACTAGACGGGAGGAGGGTTTTTTTTTTTCTGCAATCACTGAAGTAATTTTATTGAAATATCACTATCGGTATTTATCAAAATTGAAATTATCATCTTCCAAACATCTGCTTATTTTGACTTAAAATGCCCCTCTCAAATCACAAGCCAGCTAAGGTGGGAACTGCTTCTTTTCTGAGTTCTGCATGCACACAGTTTGGATTATCCTTGCTCAGTTGAGGAAAACATTAAAACGTTTTTTTATTGGCTCTAAGTGATAAGAAAGGAGCAACTCTGCAATGTATGTGTATTTAAACAGCCACCATGGAAATAAAAATGTAAATCCGTGTGTGAGATAACAGAGCCATAATTAAAAATACGTTGGCAAGTCCAGGGGTCTATGTTAAAGGTCACTCATCCACTGACAATGAAGGTTACAAAGACAGCAAACAGCTTTTTTAGAGACTGAACCCTCTTCCAGCAGCTGGCTTGACATCCTAAGGTTTTCACTGTCACTCCAAGTGGGTAACTCTGGTAAGGATCTCATCATTTTGCATCTGAACTACTGCAACGGTCCTCTCTCTGCCCCTGCTCAATTACATCCATTTAGATACTTCCCAAGAGAGCATTTCCTTCTTTAGTGTTTTGTCCAAGACATCACTTTCCCTCCACCTCCCTATGACAGCAATCAAAACCACACCCACCTACATTCCCACTCCTGTATCAACAGGGTGCATTCACAGCCTGGCGGTGAGCCTTCAGTCATTTTCTCTTTAATTTTGCAACAAGACTGCCCAGGTGAGGTTTCATTTACTGCTAAGTGATTTAATCTACAAAAACCAGCAATACCACTCCCCTGTAACTCTCAGGCACATCATCCCTATTTTCCCCGTGCATTTGCTTTTGTATTCAATCCAATCTCACAGTGAGCTGATTTGGACAACACAAAAGAGTCATTTTTGTTCTAGCTCAGGTTCCCGGACAGGCTCGCTGTAATGGTGAAGTGGGCCCAGGTGCCAGTGGAAAACAGGGCCCACGACTCTGCCTTTTGGTGACAGACAGTCCTTGGATCAGGTGTGCTGTAATGTGAAGCCCTTCTCTCAGGCTCTCCCTCATGCTCTGTAAGCCTGAGTAGCACAGGTACTCCTTATCTTGGAACTCTCAACTTCCATGCTGAGGATAAAAATATTTTCTAACTGATGCACAGGAAGCAATTCCAGCAGGTTTTTGTTTCCATCTATCTGTACTGCCCAGCTATAACCTGCATTATTCTGGAATTGGGAATGCTGGGGAAACTTTCATGGCTGTTTCCACACAGTGGAGGTTTTACTCCATCATTTTTTACTCTATTTTCATTCTGGTTAACTGTTCACTTTAATATAAATCTGTTAAAATTCTACTGAAGACTTCGCTGAAATCCAGCAGATGCAAGTCTTCAC
>JANRMJ010000125.1:11141218-11177370 GCA_025584955.1 Alethe diademata
ACAGCTGAGCTCCGAGATTACAGCTGAGCTCCGAGACTACAGCTGAGCTCGGAGATTACAGCTGAGCTCGGAGATTACAGCTGAGCTCCGAGACTACAGCTGAGCTCGGATATCACAGCTGAGCTCGGCCCCACGGGCGTGTCTGACGCGACTCCATGACACTGCCTGCACTGGCTGGGCGTGTGCAAGCGCTCAGGTGACTGCAGGACAGCGAGAATTCTCCTAAAACCAGATTAGCTTCTGTTGGGTCAACTTCCATAGCCCAAACCTAATAAACCATCCTGGACTGGATGAGAGCTGGCTCAGCATAACACTAATTACTTTACCACCTCACTAATTTTGTCTGTAGGTACTTTATGGGTGGAACTTTGGAGAAAGAGAAGAAAAAGTATTTGCATTCTTGTAGAGTTACAGAAGATAAAGTTGTGACAGCATAGTTTTGGTTGAGACAAAAGGAAACAAAAAAATTAAGTGTTAAAACCATTTTCTGCTTGGATACAAGACATCCTTACACAATCACTTCATGTATTATTACAGGTCCCCTGTTTTGTTCAGCTCTGCCTGCTTTATTCACTGGAGACCTCTACATTCTGATTTTTTTTTTCCATTAATGCTACCATATATAAAGAATAAATAAGAGAAAGGCTAGACTGCCCTCAGTGAAATGCTTTCACTGGCTTCACCTGAAGCAAAATCCTTTAGAGAAACAATTCTGTTTTGTGTCTAACCTTTAAGAACTATTCTGCCTGAAGACAAACTCTACTGACGCATTTAGGTGTGGTTTCAGCAGCCAGTTTACATGAGACTCTTCTGCCTTTTTGGCACAACTTTCATTAAATTTGACAATATTACTAATTCAGTGCCATAGTAACAAAATGCATGCTTTTAGTAATATTTTCACTACTTCAAATACAACTTGGAAAAGACTATAGTTGTATGGAAGTCAGTATATCAAAAATATTAAAATATTACTAAACAAATAATTTAAAAAATGTAACAGTGGTAAATTTCACACAATTATATGTAGTCCTCTGCTAAAATAAATCCACTTCAGCCATTCAGTTTAGAATGCCTGGGTTTTATGCCTTTTTTTTTTTATTTTTTGGTAGGAACAAGGTAGGGGGAAATAAAATTTTAGCTCTTCATTAAAGAGAACGATCTCCAGTCACTGATAAAGGGTAAATACATTAGACAATTCAGGTGTCTCACAACCCACACAGATTATTGCAGATTTGACTCCAGTAACTGAAATTAGTCATATCCCATGTTGAAAAAGCAAGTTACCAGTCACAAAAGTGAAATGAATTTTGGAAGTTATGATTTGAATTTTCTGCCTGTATATTTAAAGTAGTGACAATCTGGTCCAAACTGGTCTAGAGAAGCTGCAGTGAAGTAATCTGAATCTTGTTTTTAATAATTGAATTAACTGGACTATATTCAGTACCATGTAAATACTCCTCTCATATGAGGTATTCCCATTTAAATGGCTTTTTCGAATTTCAGTAGAGGCTTCCATGTCAGGTCAATATGAAATGATAGCTAGATTGCAGTGCACTATTTAAAAAAATCATTCCAGATTGGAACTCATTAACATAAAAGCTGCACACCAAAAGGAAGATCTTTGTTTTTCAGAATGCATTATTTTTCTTAGTTTTTACTACTCAAGAGTGGGTTTTTACATTTCAAAACAGAAATATTGCTACCTGTTTCAACCAATGGTATTTTTTAAAATTTGCTTTATTGCAGTTTCTTGGAGCACGTTATTATTCTAGTGTATGAGATTTGACTCAGGCTTCAAGAAAACAGCAATCCAGAGACTTCCAGGTTCTGGGACATTTCACCAATGTGAATCAGGGAAGTTTTGACTAAACAGGATGAGAGGGTGAGTTGGACCCTTACAGGCACAGTGGTTTTGCCTAAGGCTACAAAAACCCTGAAGCCCAAATGACCTCCATTCACCTTCCTGGAGCATTCCCATCAGCACAGACTTCGAGTGAGTCACCTTCCTCCGGGAATTTCAGTCCTTACAGATGTTACCAACTCCAGTCCAAACAATCCCTCTCATCTTTCTCCTCTAGAAACATCTTTTTGTTACATATTTGGAGCACTCTCAGGTATTAGTGGCTCTGCATTAATATTCTGAATTATGTATAACCTACATGAAGGTGCATCAGGTCACAGAATATACCTATTACTGTTTTGCCTAACTACTTTAATATTCCTTCAGGCCCTACACCACAATGAAGGGCTCTATTGTTACTTAAAACTAAACAGCATGTAGGTAGAATGTTCAATGCAAACCAAAAAAACATAAATTAGCAGTTTCCGAGTAAGGTAGAAGGGTCTAAATAAAATACATAAATAAAAAGACCTGGCATATTTCTCACTAGCCTTTAGGCACATTTTTTCCAAACAGAAAAGCTTTTCAAGGACAAGCCTGGCTTGTGATTATGGCCCTCTCACACAGGATGTGAAAGATTTAAATACAATTTCAAACAAATTGCCATCACGTAAGAGTGAATACCAGCACCACAGACAGTTTAAGAAGAGATTCCTGTTCAAGGCTCAAATCCAGAATGATAGTAGACCCTTTTCAGATTTAACTTAAAAGCAGAGCAGGATCCCAGAGACTGCCTCTATTACCTGAATCCTTTCAACATCTACAGAAAGAGCCCAGGAAGAGCAGACTCTGCACTTGAGTGTGCAAAGGTAAGGTCACATGTGAAGCTCAGATTCCTACTGATCAAGTTCAAAAGACAGATTATCTCCACTAGCCTGCTTGGCTGGACAGCAAATTAATTATACTAGAGGCAAACGAGGTAAAAGCGTATTTCCCTCACTAAAAATTAGTCAGAAGACAGGCCTGTCAAAGAGTTCACAGCTAATACATGTTTTATTTCTTGCTTCTACAGTTAAATTGTACACCTTGGTGCTACATGAAACACTTCATTGAAAATAGTGTCAAAGTGAATTATTAGCTGCCAGATCATTAGCATTTTGGCATGCCTGAGTGCATTTCTTTTGTTATAACTGAAAATCTCAGAGTAACCTTGCTTCTGGTGCTGAGGAGACACTTGGTGCAGAGGTGGGAACAAACCTGCACTCACACTGTGAGCAAGTGCTGCATGTTCATTTGGCTTTGGCATTTTAACAGACACCCAGGGGAAGTGGTGCTGGGGGAAGAAGCATATCCCCATGGTAACCAGGACATCGTGTTTTATAGTGTTTCACATTAAACACACCAGACAGAAAAAAATCAGTCACCTAGAAAAATAGTCATTTCTGAGCAAAAAAAATTCACAAACAATGAACATGGAAAGTTCTTGGCAGTGTCCTGCGAGGTATGAAACAAAAATTGCTATTTTTCATTTTTAGCAGCTGACAATTTATTCTAAGCTTTTTCCTATGCCTATGAATCAAATGCCTCCTCTCTTCTGCCCTCTTTATTCTTCTCAACAAAATACTTTTAGATTTACTTTCTCATGTGCTGTTACTCCAAAACCAGATCTTACTAGATTTTTTTATGTATAATAAATTGTTTGCGAGTTCCAAGTGAGGAGGGAGGAACAGATCTGGAAATGAAATCTTCTCAACTTGATTTGTATTATGAAAGTATTTTGTGGATGATGATTGCTTTATTTTTGTACCTCCCATGCTCCCAAAGACTAGGAAGAAAAGTGCTTTAAGATTCACTAGCATTGCATAAAGGCACATCAAAACTGCATAGAGAACCAGTCTATTCCTATTATACCAGCTTTACGTTTTTACTGATGGTTCATTTTATACTTGTATATAAATCAGCAAGTCAAGTGTCAGCTGTATTTTCACATGCCCATTCAACCACCAAAAGCTGAAGTATTAGTTAATCAACTCAATCTTGAACAAGTCAGAACAGAAAATGAATTTACTTGCTTATTCATCTTCTAAGTATCCTATTTCAGTGATCAAGTTCCTACTGGATTTTTTTAAAGCCCACACATACACACATGTACAACCTATGTGCCATCAAGTGACTTTGCTTGTACCACTATCAGCCCAGGTGCAGAAAACCTACTGGACACTTCAGTAATGTGTTTCTCACAAATGGACATTCTTTTTCTAGCTGAGCTGGCACACATTTAGAAGAGAGAAAAGTTTTGAGATAGAATAAGTAATTCCAGCTTTCTGTGAAAACCATGACTGGGACAGCAAGCAAACGTGCAACATGACATGTATTGTAAGCATATTTTATCTTCCTGTGTGTGGCAGTGTTCACTGGTTTCTATGGAGAAGCAGACTTGTCACCTTCTTGAATGGCCTGAAGTTTAACCTAAGACAAGTCATATTTTAAACAGATATATATATATATAATATATATATTATATATATGTATAATAGAACATGTTCAAGAAAACAAGTTACACTTTTCATTGTTAGTGACAATAGCACTTATAAAATTTTACTGAACAAGGCTACTTTCTAATCTCCTAAGATTTTGAAGGCTAATATAAACCAAGTTTGTTTGTAACTGGATTAATTTCTGTGAATTAACACTGAAAGTGATTTGTCTTTCCTCATGACACTTCAGTAACCCAGAAGTCTTATTTTGCTTCCTGCTATTAACTGTCAGCTCTGGATGGCTTAAGTATAGAGGGCAGCCAGAAAAGCCATCTGTTAGGAAGAATGAGAAAGCCTAGTTGTTTTACTCATTTCCTGGGCAAAATGAAGACTGAAAGGTTTCAGTGAGAAAACTGCTTAGACTGCACTAAGCCAGATGTGTATAGGGAATTCAAAAGGAATAAATGAAATAGAATTTTCTTTGTTGGGTATAAAATAGTTGTACGGCAAATATGAAGAAAGGACTTGGTCCCTTTAAGCAGATAATATCTAAGTTTTTCAGGCTTAAAAAATGCTTAAATCCCAGGCTTGCTTTTGCAAATGAACTTATATATGAATAACGGGATACTAAAAAAAAAAAAAAAAAAAAGTCAAATGTTAGCAGTATCATTACAAATAAATGCCTTCTGCTTTTAGAACAAGTAGGATATATAGTACTGGAAAAACCCAGTCACTATGTAAGTTTTGAATCTGAGATGGAGAATTCTTAAATAATGCATTAGCATAGCACATCGAATTACATTAGATTTAATAAGAAAAATTCAGGACTATTGAACTGTGGGCATATTGAACTTTTGCTTCACAAATGAAAACCTCTTCATCCACATTATAATACAGCCAAATGCATTTCTAACACTTTATGCTTTTTTATCTTATCTTGAAACAGGCTGATGGGAAGGCTGACACCCATTACAGCAGTAAATTGAGTGCCATTTGCCTATTTAAAAAAAGAAACCAAAGAAACCAAACAACCTTTATCAAATGTAGCTACTCAAGGTCACTACTCCAGCATAAACCCCAAAATAATTACTGTAGTGCCTCTAGCCATAATTCAGTTAAGATACTGGAGCAGTAGATTATGTGCATTTTTATAAACATATATAAAATACCTATGTATGTGTACTAATGTGTGTGTATAAGTATAATTATACTAATATACATAAGTATCCCTATGCACAGGACCAGCTTGGATGATACTTGCAGAAACAGCTTTCTGGACTGAGTTTAAATCATTGTGTAGCCAGACTATTTAGCTTTCACCTTTAAAACACATTACAAAACTGCCTTATTTTACTACTGACTAATTCAGCACCTCTTCTGCTATTCTTTTCCTCTCCAAGCTACATACACAGTATATGAAGCAGTCTCCTTGATGCTGGGTGTTCAGATGAACAATTGCTTACATTGCTTCCAAAAAACCTTCAGAAATTTAGAGAAATCAAGCTCTGAGCTGCTAAGTCCCTGACACCCACCATACAGTTTTCCCTAGAAGAAAGGATTAAAGTTACCAGACTGAAATGTAGGCTTTTAACAGCCCATATCTAGATTTCCAGGCCTAAAACAAGGAGTCCACTGGATTTCTTTTTCCTTCTTGAAGTGACAGTTTCTCTGGCACCCAAACATGTTCCTGTGTTTCCTCAACTGGAAACAAATGAACAAAGAATCCAAATAGTCTGGTGAAAGGCTTATGGAAAAAAAAATAATTTCCACAGCCCTTCCTGAGATGCATTCTTTCTTTGCTACAAATCAGGACAGCTTTTCCCTGTAAAGGCCTCTCCTTTACTGATTCTCTGAATTATTGCCTTCCCTCCAGCATAGACGAGCCATCCATCTGGAGCTCTCCCACCCTGCCTTCCTTTGAAAGGCTCCCTCCATTTCTGTGACACAGGATCTCTCGTAGAGCTCTCCAAGGGGAAAAAGCAAGACAGTAATCCCTTTGGAACAGTCTTCAAACACATCTCTTTATCTCTGCAGGCTCAGGGGTTTGGTTTTTTCTAAGTATGACCAAGTTCCAGTGTGAAGATGCCTTTTCCACAGTGACAAAGGCATTTCCAAACTCTGCTGGTGTGAAGTGTCTCCCTACTGACCTGTCTGCATCACAGATTGACTATGGAGTCCCAGACACCCAGGAGAAAAGACTGACTAGAAAACGTCCAGATTTCTGCAAGAAGCTTCCTAAACCCAGCACAAGTCCCAACGGCTAAAGCTGAGGCAAATATCTTTGCTTATCTCAGAAAAAAATTGTTCAGTATTATCCAGCCATTATTTACACACTGAAGTTTGGCATTTTCAGCATTCTTTTAAGGGAGAAAACTACTTCTTTTTCAACACTGAGTCTCGTTGCTTTTCCCAAAAACAACTTCAACTAGTATTTATCATCATATAGCATTCAAAACTGGGAACAGTACAGATGAGATCTCACAAGCATAGCACCAAGTAGAGCAGAATAATTACCTCCTGTGCCTCACATCTGATGCTTTTGTTACTATTACCCAGAACAGGTTTTGTTTAGTACCACTGGGTTTTAACTCTTAGTTTGACCTGGTGTCATACCCAGAATAGTCAGCACAGAACTGCTTCACTCCCTGACAAGCTGATGTCCCTGACACTCAATCCAGCTTTCTCTTGCAAATTTTACAGGGCCAGTTTGTTCTACCACCCAGACTATTAATGAAAACACTGAATAAATTCATAAACTTGATGACTGTACTGTGCTTTAACCAAGGAAATACTTCCCAAGTTTCCAAAAGAGAACGTGTAAGAAAAATTCTTTTTTAGCTTTAGTATGTTAAAGAACCTTAAATCAAAGAAAACTAGAAAATGTTAGCAGAAAAAAAAAAGGAAAAAAGACTTTAAATAGACTTTAAATCAGACAATATTTCACAGGCCAACATCAGCAAGTCACTAATGACTGTTCATAAGCAAGTTAACTTTACCTTAGTCACTAAGACAAGTCAGTAGTAAGCATTTGATGCATTACAGGGGTAATGTGATATTAACTTCAAGTTGCTTTATCTACTAACATAAAATCACATTTACACACGCTTAAGGGTAGAAGACATATTCTCTAGGGCTGTTACAGATGGCTTTTTAACTAGAATAGCATGATGTCCTACAAACTAATGTTTTTAAACTACATATAAAATTATTCAGAGGCGTATTATGTCAGCATTTTCTTACTTTGGAGTTACAACTGTCAACATCATTGTCTGAAATTAAAATGGTCAAAAAATATGATTGTATGGGAGTGAGAGCAGTACCACAGCACTACTTATATAGCATTAATTATATATTATTTATATAATAAATGAAAAACATTTAGGAAAGCTCCCCCCACCTATTCCACAGTTAATTTTGGTTTTTTTATTGATCCAGTCTTGAATAATGCTGCTTATTTGGTAACAATATCAGGCAAAAACATGTCACTCTGCATTCCAATATGAATCATTCAATAAAGTTTTGCAATATATACATTTTATCCAGCTCCTGAAATTAAAGGTCATCATGCCAATGAAAATTTTTAACAATACAATAAAATCCTTCAAATATAAATGCTTATGAATGCAATTCAAGAGACCAGACAATTTAACTTTCTGAAATTTATATCACTCATGTCCATAATAATTTTACATTTCACACTTCATGCTCTCAAATGTTACCCTAGAGAAGACTAAATCTTTTTGCCACATATACTATTAAAGACACTAGCCAGGTTTATAGAGTTACAGAAGACTATAACAAGATGTAAAATTTAGTAGCAATAAGTTATGACATTTGCTGACTAAAACATTATTCAGTCTATCCTAATGTTTGAGCTGCTCAAATACAGTAAGTATTTGGATGTTATATACTACCCATTTCATATACTTACAGTGCAAAGTAAGAGACAATTTTTTCCTGAGCATTTAGGAAATGAAAATCCTTTATCTTTGATTATAGTCCATTTAAAATATACTCCTCACATACCTAGGCTTGTCAAGACTGTACAATTAAGACAGGCAAAAGTTTGTAGATATCAGAAGCCCAATCAGGAATCAGAAGGGTTACTGAACATCTCTAAAATTTGTCCCTGTTTTTCAAGTCTAAGGATATTAATAGGATTTTGACTTTTGCAAAATATTCAGAAATTACATTTTTCCCATCGACCAAACATTCCAAAATGTACAAACCACATGCCTTCCAAAACAGAGAAACAGCCGCTATTTCAACAAATTGCAACACATATTTCAACTTACTATTCTGGAGTTAATGTAATGCCCAGTGACCTGTGCCTCCAACAGACATGAGAGAACAAAACTTTTAGGAATGTGTTTTGGGCATTTTGTAAGGAAGTTGGATTCCTTACAAGCTCATCTTTTTTCTCAAAAGCTACAGACCATGGGTTTCTAATTCAATCTTCTCTTCTGTTTGCAATATATCAGGTTCTACTGGAGGAACAGGTGGTCTGAGTATAATCTCTGGACCTCCACCATAGATTGACTGAAGAAAATTCCATGTTTCTTCTGATATTTGTCCAGAATCTGCACCTGAAAAAAATTTAATTATTCTTTAGAATAATTCTTTAATGATTTAAGTCCAGAAGAGATACAAAAGGGGAAAAAAAATCCAGATTAAAATTTAGTACTGTAAGAATTCAGATCCAAATTTAACACCATAACCTTCATTTTTGCTTTAACTTGCACCAGCTGCCAATTACCTATTTTGTGTTAGTTTCGTAGTCCTTGATTCTTACAACTACCTGCTCTAAATTATGCAGTACTTGCAGAAAACACATGGAAATTCTATGATAAACATATTATCTAATATCAAGCTGACAGCCAATAGCTCTTGGTACTCAGGAAACAATGGTTCATATTATTATAAGGACATGCAGTCACATCAATCACACAGTAAAGTTCAAGGACTCAAGATTCTTGTTTCATCAGAGAAATTAATATTGATAGTAAAGAACAAAAGAAAGAGGAGCAGAGTGAAATTCCCAGAGACAAGGACTATTATTAGGATAATAACAGCTCCAGCAATGTTTCTGTGGCACTGATGGGTCAGCCTGATTTTGTTCATTGATTAAGGTCTTTACTTAGGATTCCACTGCTCTGCCTAGAGGTCTGTCTCCTGTCTCAAGTCAGCATCCAACAGGAATTTCTGACTTTCCACAACTTTTTACAGGGGCAAAAACAACATGCACCAGCACATCTCCCCTCTAGGTTTCAATACAAGGATCCTGTCTGATCTGAGTGATTTCCTCACATTAACCCACGCAGAGAGGTCACATTTCTGTTCTACCAGAATAAGCCTCCTCTTCTTTTAGCAAATCAAACCCTGCCTGACAGCAAGTTTCCCTTGATATCCTATTCTCCACATCCTATTCATCTTTATTTCTACCCAAGCTCTAATTTGTACCAATGTAGCTGAAAGTAAACCAACAACTGGCTATTTGCTATAAATTACTGCTTCTAAAGTGATTTTTTAATCAGGCTTTATACCTTGTACTTGAATTATATCATCAGCACTTAAATCATGAAAACACTAAAAAAGTAATGAGTGCCAAAACTAAGTTTTTAAAATAAACTCTAGGCATTCTAGAATTGGTGAGGTTTATGGTAGGTTTATTGGTACATCCAGGGTATGCTGAGGCATTAAGCAAAATTGGGGAAAAAATCCAGTTAAATAAATGTTAATCTTATTGATGCAAATTCATCTTCCAGGCTGAGCTGCAATGAATTTAAAGCTTCCTAGAAAGTCTAAAGACTTCATAAAGCAGGCCATATAGGAATGTTTTCCTCTGTACCTATGAATTCCAAATAAATAGTATCTGGTATTTAACTCTGGAGAATAATAAAGAAATCTGTATCTTTGCAAAAACAAAGATACATGCAATGTACAGTATCAAATGACTTGCAGAAAAACGAGCAACAGATTTTATTTACAATGGTTTTCTCCCTCTGTGAGACAGTGATTTTCTATTCAAATTAGGTTTTCAAGATTCAAACTACATACAGATATAGAACAGTCTCCCAATTTGTTAAGAAAACCCATCAGATCAAGTGATGCAAAGCCAAAGCACACTTTCACCATTTTCAAGTTAGTCTACACCTCCTACACACTCAACTGCACTTGGATTAGTCTATTACAGATACTAATTCTTCATTTTAAGAATAAATGAAGAAAAATGAAGAAAAAATAAATCCCCAAAAATAGGCACAACATGGATTCACTAGAAACTGCTATTCATTTAATGGCAACAATAAAGAAATAAATAAAAATAGATTTTCCAAACTTCAGCAAATGCATAAGAGGCACAAAGCTGCAGCAATATTGGACACTTACCTTGTTTTAGCACAGCACTGCCACATTTTGTTACTGCAATCTTAGCATTATCAATGGGGCCAGGAGGATCTAGTGCAACAGAAAAATTATTAAAATTGAGAGAGCTGAAAACAGCAGGTTAGAGGCTCTATTTCCAAAGAGAAGGAAAAACAGCTCATTTGTTTACTGCTTCTTGTACTGCTTAACAGTACATTCTAAGTTGTTAAAAGCTAATCACATTTTTAATTAAGAACAAGTTTTCCAAAGCATTCATGATTACAGTTAAGTCTTACAGCAACGTAAAAACCAAATTAATCCTAATTCTTACCCTTACCAAAGCTGTCCTAGAGCAGACTCTGACAAGATGGTAGAACATTTTATGAGCTTCCATTTTAAAACTTTAGAGGCATCTGAAGCCAGCTAAACTGACATTAGTACAGCTGTTACTGAGCTATCAGAGTTTAGATGTGATGAGGTCACCTTTCCTCCAGAAGCTGCAGCATCACCTATCTAGTTTGCACAACAAAATCCATCCCCTCTTGCACTTAGATCCAATTTTCCTGCTGCTGGTAACAGCAAACACCCTGCAAACAAGCAACATTCTTTCCAACACTATGCCATTATCCCATTCCTGGGAATTATTTTACTATGTTCTGTATCCTGGATGAATTTGTAACCTATAAAACCTGTGTCTTTGATGCTCAAGAGCTTTCGTTGTCTTTGCTGTCTGTCCTTCCTACAGTTTTCTACCAAAGCAGAAACAAACAATACAACAAAACATTACCTATATTTTGAAATGGGGCACAACTTACCACTGTCTTTACCCTTTACAAATCCTTCCCATTCTCTGAACCAGTGCATGCTGATGCAGTAAAATGTTGATGGAGATTCTTCTTCTTGGAATGCTCTATTAAGCTACAAGGAAAAAACATATCTGTGGTTTTCTGTCCTTTTATTTCTTCAAACTACTGTATTCTTTGAACCACTGTAACTATTAATACCATAACATTACTCTGTTACAGAACTTTTAAAGAACCAACCAATGACCATAAAAACAGTAAACACCTGGTGAATATCCAAGATGAGATTCTGATGCAATGGTAGCCTTCATATTAAAAGCTGATTTACTATTTAGTTGAGAAATTATTTGTATTTCCTGAAAACAGCAACAAGTTCTTAAGCACAAGTGCTTACACATCAAACACTAACAGATAATTACTCTGAAGGCTGAACTTTCAAGTAGTAAAAAAAGCAGCGATCTTATTTTTGTAAAATAAAATAGCCTTTTGAAATTTTTTTCATAATTTTTTGAAAGGTCCTTTGTATGATGAACAGCATCTTCATCTGTGTTTGTTTTTCCTCAAGTATTTTGAGCAGATGGCAGTACAATTCCAAGCAAGTCCCAATACAGACTTTTCATGACTTACGGATCTTTTTACATTATGAAGAAAAAAGCAGAAAGTCACTTAAACCTTTAAACAATTATCTTTTTAGCTCTGTAATAACACAGCTACACTTCCCCTTTGAAGTCATAAACCTAAAGCATCAACACAACTTCTTAGGGTTTCATATAGACTAAATGCTGCAATCATTCCCTAAAGCCATCTTTGTAGAAGACAGTAGAATTTTCTGTGTACTAACCAGTATCAATACTTGCACAACAGTGCACATATAATCATTGCTTTTCCTGGAAAGATACTGGCTGCTAAAGCAAATGGGGTTGACTCAATGTCATTCATAATTACGAACCAGTGGTAATCCAGAGATTACCACTGGTAATCCTAAAAATTTTAAAAAACATAGAAAAGCTGACAATCTCTGAAGTGTGATTAAAGGACAAACGGAATTGAAAAAACAGTCAGTTTTGTTTTTCTTCCTTTCATGAGTTGAGATAGCAGAAATAGGGCTCCAATGTCTTATTTTCACTGAAAACTTGAGAACACATATTTGTTTAAGAACTTCAAAACCATTACCACTAGTTATTTTAGCATTCAGACATAATCCTCTAACCCAGGGAAAATACAGTATCTCCTTAATATTAATTTTACAGATCCATTACAATACTAGTGTATTTATTGCACATTGAATTACGTTTGTTTATGTTTTAATGCCTTTTTAAAAAATTACAACTAATGACTATCATTAAATTTTTCTTGGCACTGTATTATTGCACTTAAATCTTATCAGACTGCACAGAACAGACCACTGGCAGTGTATAAAGAACAACCACTCATGTGGCTGTCTCCACACACTATAAAAACAATTTAAGAAACACATTAAAAATCTTCTCTAAGTACATTTCCATATAAGCAGTTATCTGGGATTTCACAAGAACATTACTACTGCCATTAGGAGAGATGGGGTGGTATGCAGATACAGAGGTATTTAATAAAGTCCATTTGTTACAGGAATCCCTTGGGTCTAGTCATGAATGTCAGCTGTTGGCCAGTGGCAGAATAGATAAGTGTTTACTTTTTTACCCGTATAAACATTTCCAATTCATTTTTCCTTCTTTTTTCAATTCTTTCAGACTCTATTTGGCAGGTGTGACAAACATACAGATGGTTAACAGCTGGTCCTCCTCCATATCTGCAGTAAAAGTGAAAAAACCCAAGCAATCAGCCTTGTGGAAAATATGCAAAAAGATCATGCACCTGTAGACATGGCAAATGTCAGTATGAACAGAAGGCTGATCCATGCCAGTCACAGTGATCCCAAAAAGCCATCCTTTATTTTCCTAGTAATAGTCTGGTCCCCATCCTAAGAGCATCTTGCAAGTTCTGACTGCCTCATGCCAGTACAAACCATCTCAACCCCAGCTGCATCAGAGACTTCAGAAGGATTTACTATGGTTGGAACATGTCAGTGAGCAAGTATTGTTATATATACACCAGGTGTGATTTTACCAAAGGCCTCTAAGAAACTGCCTATGGAAATTCCAGCCAGTTCTGTCTTAAACAGGTTCCTCCATCCCACCAGACTCTTCAGCTTTGCTACCTCCCTGACCCCAGCCTCTAAACTCATTTACTGTTTTGTACTTAATAGGTTATTCCTGACCCTTCCCTCACGTTTTTGTTTTGTGAAACTGTATCCACAGAAGTCTGCAGGAGCACAGCTCCCTGAGAAGGATATTTTTGCATACAGAAAATGGATAATGGAAAAAAAACTCAATACACATAGGAAAAAATAAACTAGAAATAGGATTGTTTTTATCTTTTATCTCTTGTGTGCATCAAAACTTTAAAACATCTACAAAAAACTCCCCAAACCCTCAGATGTATAGTTTAGGTGGTAGGAAATTAACAGCTAAAAATATTTAATGCAAGTGCAATACAGAGTGTTGAAAGCCATCAGCAAAGCTCTTCTGCAGTGTTTTTTAACTTTAGAATAAGGCATAGCTTGTGAGAATTCCTCCTTTGTAAGCACTCCAACCTGACTGACACTGCAGTGGGGCAGTAACACAGAACACTCAGATGTAAGTCATTCTGAAGCACTACTGGCAGCTGAGGCTATGGATTCAAAGCCAACAGAAAAGAAAAGCTGTCTCCAGCTAACAAGAGAACAGGAAGCTGATACAGAGAGCTCTTTCAAAAAACCTCTGCAAAGTGTACTTTTGCTGACCTACTTTGTGTTATTTCATACATACCATGCATGTTTATTGGTTTAATATTGAAGTACTACTCCAATAACACACTGCTCTATGCAGTCATTTACTTTGTACAAGAAAATGATATAAATTGGCTGTTTGCAATCCCTTCACTCAGCTGTGTGCCCAGAGGGCTGTCTTCTTCCTGAGCCACTAATTCTAAATTCTGATGTTGCCACTTGGCTCTCAGACTGTACCACTGGATTTATTCCAATTACAGTTCAAAACTTACCTGCTATACAGATTATCCCATATATTTTGAGGTAGCATTACAACGAGGTCCTCTATAAAGTTAGCTTTGTGTGGAGGAACACCTGCAGAAGGAACAAAAACAAAACCCCCAAAC
The DNA here is from genome assembly GCA_025584955.1 of Alethe diademata. Lineage (NCBI taxonomy): Eukaryota > Metazoa > Chordata > Aves > Passeriformes > Muscicapidae > Alethe > Alethe diademata. The sequence goes on from JANRMJ010000125.1 coordinate 11,155,894, forward strand.
AATAAAAAAAACACTTGTGGATTTTAGTGAGGGGAGGAGACTATGTTAGAAGGCCCAAATAAATAAAAAATAGAACCTTTCAACGAATTCAGAGAAATTATATGAAGTAAGTTTTACCTAGGTATAATCCACCACAGTATTTAGAGACACCAATCTGATTTTAGTATTCTATGAGGCTGAGAAGCTTATATAAAGCAGAAGCAAACTAACTACATGAGTGGCTAAAATTAAAGGGCTAGAATCATCTTACATAATGATTTCAAAAAGCTTCTTAAGGTATACAGTTAAAATGTCAGGATGATTAAATATTTTGATTATGCATGTAAACACTAAAACTGTCTATTCAATATTCACCTATTTGCTGCAGACCTTTTGAAATTACTTCAAACAACATGAATAATTGAAAGCAGAAAATTTTGAGGAAGGCAGAAACAGAGGGCCTTGCAGAATTAGCAGTGTTGAGTTGAAGCACACAGGAAACAACACTGGGCTATGCAGGAATTCTTGGGAACAGGGAAAATGGAGTACTTGGGCACTGGTACATCAAGAGTCATGTGCTGCAGCCCTGCAGAGGGAAAGCCAAAGGGCTCACAGGCAGCCTGCAGATGGCCACAGGGACAATCAGCCTGGGTTAAAATCTTGGTTCAGCAACAGGGGTAGCACCTCCTTCTTCCAATCTAATGCAACTGCATTTTCAATTAGAAAACAGGTACTACATAGTAATGATTTCTTGGAATGTTAGCACTCAAATATGGATATTTCCCCAAAGGTGTTTTGCTTACTGTAATGCTCTTGTTTTTTTTAACATACAGCACAAAGTAAAATTTTTATGCTCCTATACAAAATACAGAGAATTACTACTTGATTTTTATACTGCTATGCACTGGATACTCTGCATCAGATCAATTTCTTTCAAAGCAGCTTCTCACTGCTTATAGGCCCAAGCAGAGAAAGACATTTCAATTTGCAGATGAAAGTATTAAGGATGATGATCTAGTGACAGGATTTTTTAAAATGTGAATGTACATGTTTAAGAAGCAAGCAGATAAGAGGAACTGTTCCTCTTTAAGAATCAACAAAGTTTATAAACAAAATCAAATGTGCAGAGAAAAGGAAAAAAACACAATAACTTCACACAGTATGATTTCTAATTATTCAGCTACTAAAATAAGAAAGAATTTACTTAGAAGTTATAATTTACCAAAGACATTATAATATGAACTTAGTATAGTCAAATTCCTTTAATTAAAACAAGTACACACTACTGTTATAGCTAGCACTTGACAAATTATTTTAAATGATTCATAGTTACAGTCTCACCTCCATGCATACAGAGAAAGTCATTATTTGAAATTGGTCCTGGCTCTGCAAAAGTCTTGAATTTATTTAACCACTGCCTGGAAACATAGAACTGCAGAAGACTTGGTTCCATCATACTCAGCAGCCCTGATATCCTCCGTCTCTCTCTCTGTGCTTCTTCACTGCTCTTCCTATTACAGAAACAGAAATATTAAACAAATACAGATCCTTGTGTACAGTGCAGATAACTTAGTTTGTGAGAAGGAAACCCTGCCTTCAAGTAAATTATCCAGGCCTTGTCTGTACTTTCCAGTTTACACACCCTAAGAAAGCAAACAGCTGGGCTGCAAGAGACTGTGCTGCAGAGGTGGTGCAGCACCAAGGGCTGGGCCCAGCTGCTCCCCTCATCTCTGCAGCCTTTGAGATCAAGCTGCAGCAGCTGCACTCCTTGGCCAGGTGCTCCTTTACCTTCACAAGCAGGGGCACACAGTAAGCAGATCAGGTAATTCCCCTACTTCTCCTGTATGCTCCTATTTTCCCACTGTAAACTGGAAGTAACTCTGCTCTCCCATTTTAGAATAGAATCTCTCTCCTCCAAGCCAGGAACAGTCTTTTGTGGATATATTCTTTATTAAAGCCATATTTTATTAATGCTGTTCTTTTATTATTTATCTGAATATGTTAACCCACAATCAAATATGAAGTGTTCTTTCTTGGCAATACTGCATGACTTCCAAATTCCCTTTAAAAGGCCTACTAAGTGAGATTCATGGGCTCAGCTTGAACAGTGGCACATGGGAATGCTCCTAATGAAAGTTAAACATTCTCAGAACACACCTCCTCTTTTATGCAACTCTGACACAATGTATTTTGTAGTCAGCTTTTAGTGGAAATTTGATCTTAGTACCAGAAATTCAAAATCTGAACACTGAGTTGCTTATATTATCTCAAGTTGCTTTATTATCTCAAGTACAAAAGTTTCCTAGACTGAAGATGATGATAATATGACTTCTCACCTTTCATGTCAATTCTCAGGAAGAGAATAGCCTGTAAATAGCATTAAATTAAATGCAGAATACAATGGATGAAAGTACAACATAGTAAAACCTCTGATGTCCTACATACCATCTGACAGACTTTGGACAATTCCAGTTAGAGCTCTAGGAGTTAAAAACATTCTGTGTGCAAAACCTCCCTGTGTGCACAATTCCCTTCCCCTAATTGGAAATAAGATGGCTAGTTCTTAATTGATGCTTCAAGTTCTCTTACTATGAAGATTTAATTTGCATTTTAACAAACACTTAAGCTCTGACAGAGCAAGTGTTAAGGACATAATTGGAGGATTAAGTTTTTCTCTCGTTGGTGAAATTCTTCCATTATAACTCTCATGGGGCAGCTAATTCTGAAAGCTGCCCAACTGCTTAAAAAGGTATTTATGTATATGACTTTTAAGGGTATGATTGTACTTTTAATGTCTTACCTGTAGAAGAGAACATAAGCTTCTGCATTTTGCACTGTGGATTCTGATACTTCTGTGACACTCTGGTCATCAAATTCATACCACAAATTATTTAAATTGTTGCGACAATAAGCTATATAATGTCCACCTAGGGTGCAGGAAGCAAGAGTTATCAAAGAGTGTCTACAGCTGCCCATTTTACTCTAACATATGAAGAGGAAGTAAGTCTTCAATGGGAGAAACAATCATTAGCAGATATGACTTTGAAATTAACTTCTGTCAAATGCAACACCAGCTTTTTTTCTGAATTTCTATTAGCTAGTGGTGAGTTGAGCACTACCTTCAGCACATTCCTGCACTCTTCAAGCAGCATGTTGTTTAATACAGTTCTGAGCCATGACATTCAAAGACTGTCTGAACAATTTACCCTCATCAGTTCCCACAACAAACACTTTTCAAATCTTTGTATGCTTTATAATAGAAAGTAGCACAGATAGGGAACAGCTACATATCACAACCGTAACTGTTTCAAAGACTATTCATAAATTATTTTAAATTATTACTACTTTTAAATACATATTTAACTGGTAATAAGTAAATAATCAAGTATCTGCTAAACTGATTACGTAAAGCACTCCTTAGCAAGCACTAAATAAAAGCTGAAAAACCAGTAAAAAAAAGAAGGAAAAAAATTTCAAACAATGGATACTTTGAGAAGTATGAGGGGGTAACCTCTATAGAAATTTACTAAGTTTCTGGCTTAAAATTTTTTCTTTCTCCTATTTTCCAAATCATATAAATTGTGAAATCATCAAGGCAGAAATGACCTCAACATATAAGATGTTTATTCAGCTACTCATCACTACCCACAAATAGCAGTTACCACCTGTTTTGGGGTTAAATGGCAGTGAGAGAACAGATTTTTTAAAGAATGACTAGCATCTTTGTGGTGCTTTGTAAACAAAAGCTAAGGCATACAAAGCATTGACATGAATAGCAGCTGTGTAGAGCAGCTGATCAACTGGTGATCTGCTTGCAACCTTATTTGTACATTTATGTTGTCAATAGTTTTCCTACTTAATATTCCTGGACCTGTTAACTTTCTCCCACCTTCAATTTTATTTAGGTATACCATAAAATTCCAAAGATGTGCCAACTCTTTCAGAGCAAGCCTTAAATCTTTTGGGTCAAGGTAAACATCACAGTGTCCACCTTCCACATTCTAATTATCATTGTTTATCTATTCACCCATCAGTATACAGTCATCATCCTTCAACAGGAGTGCTGCTGTACCAACTCCAAAGATAAAACAAGCTCCTACTCACTGCTGGCAGTCCCATGGTGGCAGATGACAGACAGGAGATCGTAAGTCACGATCTGAGCTGGACTGTCCTTCGCAAGGAAAGGCTGAAGGTCAAGGCCTTCCAAGGGAAAGGACACATGGGTCCCAATTTTTGTGGAAAACATGAGTTCATGTCTAAATCTTTTGAGATGAATGCACAGAATCTGTAAGAAGGATTGACAGATTCAGTCAAGAACTATACATGCTATTTGATATTAAATACCTAAACAGTGTGTGCCACCTTTTCCTTTTATAATCCCAAAAGGAACAGTTTTTCCTATGACCTGAAGCAAGCTCTGTGTTTTAATCAGCTGTGGCTACTAACATTGATGCAGCACTGAAAAATGTACCTTTTCTCTTTCTCAATGCACATATTGCACAACCTTGTAATGAGGGACACTAATTCTTCCTGATTATTGAAGCTGTCAACTCATGCTTAGAAATATAAGACCAGATTACTTCTTAAATGTAAAGTTACAAATGTTACTTATAGAAAAGCTTTCAGTCCAGCTGAGGTGTTTAATTCTATTACCTACAGTTTAAACAGTACTATATATAATAACAGAACAGAAATGTTACTACTGCTGGTCTGCAGACAGTAACAACATAGGGGAATGCTATTGTCATGTACAAGATTAATTTTCTTACAGGGTGAACGACCACGTTGCTCACATTCTTAAACAAATGCCAGTATGAAGACAGACTTCCATCACACAGCATTATACACACAATTTACTGCATGCAACTCATTAGTCTTACCACATTCCTAATCATGCATAAAAAGTGCTTTAAAGTGCATATTTTAACAGTACCTCAGGAAATTTTTGCACTTTGCAGAATTTCACTCCATTTCTTAACCTACGCAAAGGAAAAACCAAACCAAAACAACAAATAATTAATTCTGAAAAGGTTTTACTTTATTGCACTAGATCAGCAAAAGCCTAAGCTGAACATTGCATTAGTAAACCCAAAATATTTCTGGAATGTAGACTAGACATGGAGTAGCCAAAATGATACAAACAATGATGGTTCATAAGACAAGACAGTTTGTACTGCTGAAAAATTCAAAACAGCAATTACAATCAAGCTCCAACTAGCTAACAGTTTCTCTTAACACAGAGGAAAGAACTTGAGGCTTTATGAAAGCTGATTATCCAGCAAAAGACAAAAAAGAAATTAACTAAGTTTGCCTCTAAGAAATTATCTACAGCACCCACAAGAAGGAATAACATTCCTGTATCATAAAGGGCTTCAAGCAGTCTTCAGAGCACTTCTGCTTCTTGGTTCTTTAGTATTTAAAGCCATAGTTCAGTTATCTGACACATCTTAGTGACATACTGCATATCAGGGGAAAGCTGCTAGTATTAGAGAGGGCAAAGAGCTTTTATTTTGTCAAACAAATCAACTTACATCTAAATTGTCAGGGCATGAGAAAGAATTAAACACATGTGGTAGGGTATGTCGGTGCTTCCTGACCCCTGCACCTTGGGAATACTGAATTTCTGACAGTCAGAACACAGGGTCAAATCAAAAGATGAACAGTATTGGGACCTACCCAACAGAAATAAATGCCTCTTGACTACAGAAACAGTAAAACCTCAAATTAAGACAAAGTAAAACAAAGGTAAAAGCCAGCTTACTTTTTACACCTTCCACAGCTATACATGTTATCACCTGCAAACATCAGGGAGAAGAAAACCAGCTATTATTCTCTAAATCCAAACAGTTATCCTTTAAGTGTGTACATTTGATAGAAAGAAGTTTCAAGGGAATTTATCTTTAGGTTGCATTCAATATTTAACAGTCATAGTAGAGTTGACATAGCAACTACAGGAAAGGTTCTTAGGTTTTATGTCTTCAACTATGAAGCAACACAGTATACAATACAATGCTATATAGTTTAAAAGGGAAATAATTTACTGTGTCCAAATTGAGGTTATGAGAATGAATATTAATATATTGGGTTAGAAATTTTTATGAGACTTCAGTTGATACAATTTCCCTAAACGAAATTCAGACTGACTTGACATTTCTAAAGCAGCTTTCACAGGCATTTTTCTCAAATAATCAGCTGAATGAGAAGCTTACCTTTCTGAAATGAATGATCCCAAAAGAACAAGGATTGACTGTATTACACTCTAACAGGTGGCCTCTGCTTAACTGCATTAAGCTAAGAAGATATTAATCACCTCATTGTGACAGGAGGAAAAAACCACACAAGAAACATATTCAGGTAATTTAACCTCTTACCCTTGAGCTCATCTCTGGCGAAAAAGGCAGCAAGACAATCTTGTAAGGTTACAACTGGACCCCAAAACCAGCTAGGAACACATGAGACAACAAACCTGAAACATCATTGACAGAAAAGAAAGAAAACCAACAAATGTTCTGCCAGAAGAGCAGAAACTAGAATTTCAAAATAGATAATTAAATCAAACAAGGTAAATATTATTTACCTTTTGAAGTATTCCATAAAAAAGGCTATCCATCCCTGGGGGGCATATGCTTCTCCACATGACCCTGCCTTGACTAGAGATGTCTGATGACTTGCAGAATGGAGTTTAGCAAGATCTTCCTTACCTGGAATAGGCAAGGACAGATCCTGAAAGGTCTCCAGGGTTACAGACAGCTAAGGAAGAAAATAAATGAAACACAATGGAGTTAAGCTTGAAGAGAAACATAATTAAACTGAATTCTGTAAAGTTCACTAGTAACTACCAAGTCACAGCATAACTGAAAACTCCATTAGGTAGGAAATTAATTATAAAAAAGTAGATTAATAAGAATTCATTTTCTAAAAAAAAGGAACTAAAAATAACATTTTAGAATGAACTTGCACATTGTTATCACTGACATTTTTTTAGGTCATTATTATTTGTCCTCATAGCAGTCATACAAAGCACTATGATTTTTGCCTCAGGCTATGTTACACAAAATAGTTTCAGAAAGCCTCAGTCCATTGTTTCCACAGTATTTTACTTCAACATTATCTTGACCTGATGTAACTGGACTGGCTGCAAGGGAGATCTATTTTCTTGCTCCTGTGCTTCATTTAGTGATCACATAGTTAGAGAGTCAAACATCAAACACATCTGAGAAATTCTTGTTTGTTTCTTGAACCTGTTCACCAGATTACCCTGAGATCTCTGCATCCTTAGATCTAAACGAAGAGAAGTATTAAAGGCATACACCAGGGTTAGGCTTAAGCCTTATGTTGAGCAAGATGTCCCCAATGTAAAGATTTGGATATCCAGTATTTGATACTATTGCTTTGAAACTAAAGCAGTCCACTACACATATTTACATAAGTGACTTTTTGTTTAAATGATCACGTGTGCTGTGACCCAAGTAATTCTCTGAGCAAACAGTACAGAAAAAAACAATCGTCCTTCCTATGTTGCATCTCCTCTTGCACAAGAGGACAACTTCAGAAAGCAGCTAATGGTTCATATAATTGCAAAAGTTAGTGTTTTTACTTGGATTTTTTGAAAGACTTTAATTTTGTTAGTCTCAATCTATCTGACAGGACAGTTACAGCACTATATTAGATCACTGTCTGTTCTCTAAAACATTAGGTACCTGAGAGCTTAAGACAGTGGCATGCATGCATTAGGATATTCAGAAAAAACTAATGAGACCTAAATAAAGTTGAAAAGCAAGCTTCTTTCTTCATCCCTGCTGTAAACCAATTATCAAAATGTTACTTGTCAGCTCTGAGTAAATATTCAGCTCAATAAATGCAAGCTATTCTAAACACAAAGTGCTGGTAGCAGTCACTATCATGATTTGAGAGAATGAGTGTGAAACACCCTAATCTTCCCAGGAAATCTGCCACAAAAGAATATAAAGTTACCAGAGAACTACTATCTTCATAAAGCAGTAAGAAAAGAACATATCAAAAGCCACAACTTTCTCTTCTTACCCGATCACAAGTCAAGCACTGGACTGAACTTATTATAGTTCCATCAAATATATCAGAGATAACACTCCTGTACTTCTTGCGCTTCTTCCTCTTTGGTGACGAAACCGCTGAAACTAGACAATGACAAAAACAAAATGCTGCAGTAAGGCAAATAAAGTGGATTCTGATCATACTTCAGCTTTGTGTAATACAGTTAGAAGTATCATGTGTTCAGAGTTAAATTATGAGCCAAGCCCCCTCTCCTATTTTCTAAGCATTTCTTAGGAATTACAAGCTCACATTACTGCCAGTACAGGCAATTCATGTGGGCTCCTCAAGCAGCTGGGGACAACCAGCAGAAACATTTGCCTCTGTAAGTAAAACTCAAACTGCCAGTCCTGAAATCTACAGCCTATTGCTACATGATGGATTTATCTCTGCAGGAATACCTCAAGCTATAAAAAGGAACATTTTATTTGACACTTAATTTGATCAGATCTTCCTGGGAAGTTTCAACCATGCTGGGCTGAAAAGCTCACACACAAGGTGTGGTTTAAGTCCATTAAATCACTGTCATGCAACACCAATGCTAAAGCATTAAAAAAACAACATGAACGTTCACAGCTTATCTGGACAAGTTATTAAATGAAGCAGGATCACAATATTAAAGTTGTATTTGTTTTTGGTTTGGGTTTGGTACAATGCCTTAAAAGCACGCTCCTAAAGACAAGCTTTGCTTAAAGTATTCTACTGTTACACAAATCAGGTAAAATAAACTGTATATTGTTCCTCATGCCCTAAAGCAGCACTGTCTTATATGTAAAGGCAGTAAAAGTCTAAATATTCCAGATGCCCATAAATGCATCGTGCTACAGTGTCAAAAGAAACACTCAGCATTGCAGGGATGTTAACAACCATGAAGCAGCCAGCATTTACAGCTCTATCTACAGTACAATTATACATGGCTCCTTAAAGCTTAATTGACTAAAATGGTGATTTACTGATCTGCTGCTGAAGAACCAATGAGCTTATTCTCTGGAGAGCATTACCCTTGGGGGTACTAACTTCTCATACCCTTCTCTCCAAACCAGTGCAATTGAGAAAATTGTCTAAAAATAATATTCTGCCTTCCTAAAATAGAGACAAATACTACTCATGCTTCAAAAGAATCAGAAGATTACAGAAATACAGGAAATAATCTTGCATGTCCAGCTCACACTAACACTCCCCTCTCCCCACCAGAAACAGGGCTAAAACCCCCTTAGGAACAACACTGCATTGTTAAACAGGATGTAAGAAACACAACAAAAACAATAACATGGAGTAATTCAGGACCAGGAGAGAGAAAATAAAGAGTCTCTACCTTTTTTGTGGACTTGTGCCAGTGAAGAGCACGATAGGAATGATTTTGGAGGGCTGTTTGATAGGCGTGTGTTCATGCCCTCCATTGATGATGGTGTTTGGGCTGCAGATACATCATTCATGTGAACATCATTGATGTATTCTGAAATCGAGATTGGCACAAATTCAGTGAAAAAAATTACTGCAGACACAGAACAGACACAATGGTCATGTAACTTATTTAACCACACTGGACATTTGGGAATGTAGCACCATTTCAGTTCCTTTTAAGTTAAGAACAAAACAAAAAACCCCACTCCTCTAGTTATCCAAAACCTTACCCAGTACAAATAGTTAACTTGTCAAGGGAATTAAAAATGAATTCAGAACACCTAAACTGAAAAAATTAACTAAGTAGGGACATTGTTTACAAGTAAAGCCACCTACCCTATTTTACCCATGCTTCTACTATATTCTACATCTCACTTCTGCTCCGACAGATTCTGGCTAAGATTCTGACTATTTCAATTGCACTTAAGCAATGCATTACCTGAGAATCTGCTGTGTATCTGTACTTTGACAGTTCCTTGGTTATTTAAAAATTCAGTGGTCTCTGAAGCAGTGTTTGTGTCTTTTTCCAAGTCGTCCATAGAATTTGCTCGTTTAAGTTTGTTGCTTGATATTTTTTCTTTCTGCCAGTCTTTGGATGTGACTGAATTGTTATCATCATCCTGAATTAACATGGTTGTTTCTGCAGGATCCTCTAAGACAGGTTTGAAAATGGTATCATTTTCTGTTTTATCACAGTTACCACAGGATTCACAGGGCTGAAAGCTTAAGTCTGACTGGCTCTTATCTTCCTCCATACTCTCTTCAACACTCATAGGCTGGGCATCTTCCAGTTCCACAACAGGTTCTTTAAGTTCCTCATGAAGCAAATCCATTAGACAACGCAAAAATTCTTGTGCATCCTAGAATTTTAAACAAATTTTACCATATTACTCTATTTTATCTGGAAGATATTAGTATCAGAAAAAATACAGATAACTGAAACGAAAGCTGGCAGTTAAAGAAGAATAAAGTAAGTTCCTCTGTCCCAGGTCTAATGTTCAAAATAACTCTCATTTCCAGACCATGTAAGTTTCCTGCACACATTTCTTGTATGTCACAAGTAATCTTACCATACAAGTTTCCTCCAAAACAATTCCCAAAATTTCCTCCAATTCCCCAAATAAATTACTTTAACAACACCAGCAAAAATGCAGCCATAGTTTACTGGAATGATAAACATAACTCAAACAAGTACCAGCAGTGTGGTCAGACCCAGCTCTGCTTGTAATGGAACATTTTAGAGACAGTTTTTATAAACCTTACCCAGAAAATCAACCAGAGCATTGCTTTGACTGGGTATGAAGTACTTTATTAAACAGTACTATGAGGTACTTAGCCTGTCTTTCCAAGGCATCACACTACCAACAATATTACTATTCTTCTAAAGCCTCAACAAAATTTCCCAAATGTGTTCCTACAAAGAGCTGTAAAATACTACTACAAGTCTAATCTGTGTTTGGAAACCTCCTAAAAGCCACCAAATTTCACCAATCAGTGCAGCTGCCAGGTCCTTGGCAATAGAAAGTACCCAATAAAGCAGGCATGAAAGAAAACAAAAGCCTCTTGCAGGCAACTACTACTGCTTTTATCTTCTTCTGTTTTCCTTTTTGTATGCTGGTTGTTCATAGGAACAATTTTTACTGCTCAACATTTCCAACCATCATAGCAATTACTTATTAAGCTCAAAACTGCTGACTACAAAACATTTCTTTCCTTAAAATTTGCAACTTCAGAAGTGAGTTTGGATTTGGGCAATGAACAAACCTCAGTACACCTACTCGCTGGCAATCGTTTCACGAAACAACAAAATTAACAAGAACATCAAGATACAGATGAAGAGAAACATTCTTCATTGATCAATGTCATTTTCTCCCTGAAGACTGGGCATGGCTGCCCAACTTGCAAGGCTGGGCATTAGGAGAGTGTTGGGTATGAAAGCCCTGCTGTGTTTTAATTGCTGCCATGAAACCTGCTGAACATACAACTCAACAAAAGGTTCTCATTAAGTGATGCTCTGCACGGAAAAAGATGTTTTCATCAGTGTTCAGAGCTGCATGAATCAAGCTTCCATACTTTTTTTTGGTTACAAAGGCTGAATTTCTGTTTTTTCAGAAATGTAGGTGGCACTTTAGAAATTCATGAGCAGATTACAGAACATTAACATTAGTATTTAAATACTGACTTTACAAGTACATGCAGCAACTGAACACTAAAACATGTGTCCTAATCCTTCACTCACAAATATGAAACATAATGGAAACAGTAAAATTAATTTTAGTAAGTGCAGATTCCCAGAAGATACTAATTAGCTTTTCTAATTACAAGGTTCACATTTTTCACCTTGTCCTAAAGCTTTTAATGAAGTGCTCCACACTGTATGAAGCAGCAGCTGAAGAATGCTTTTGCTACATAATAATCCCTGCCTATGGATCAAGCTACCAACCTGGGGGTCCCATAACACAAAGTCTGGGGAGGGGAGGCTTTTTGCCAAGATACTAAATGGAAACTGCATACTGTGCATTTTTTTTAAGACATCATTGGTAGACAAATATATAACAAATCTGCTATATTCTTTTTTATTTTTGAACTTTTTTTTTTTTCTGGGACTGCTCAAACATTAGCAGGATTATTTTACACAAAGGAGTTCAGATATTATTAACTACATTTGCCTTAAAGAAAAGGAGTTAATTCTAAATTGATGGCCTTTTGAGAATTTGATATAAAGAAATACAAAACCTTACTTAACTACTGATTATTCTATTTCAGATTATCTAAACTCAAGTCATATTAACTAAAGTTTATGTTGCATTTGCTTTAAACAAATATAAGAAGTAAGGTATCTTAAGCATTAGTTTTCTAATGAAGAGATAACTTTATGGCTTAAGCAGATTTAAAAGACATCAAAAAGTTTTACCTGTTGAGAGTAGCCTCGAAACATTGGATTAACAGTTTTAATTCCTTGAAATAAACCAGTAGGAACAACGGATCCAGGCCTAAAAAAAAAAGTTTTAAATATATAAACATCGAAAAAGAAATAATTTAAAAGGATTTTTCCATCTTTACTGGCATCACACTGTTTGTTACCTGCAACTGAACATAAATAATATTAATCTTAACAAAACATATAATTGGCATTGAATTATTAACTGCATGATTTTTAAAACCCTGTTACCCAACTGAAACAGTGAGTGTTTCAGGCCCTTTATGGCACATTTCTTGTCAGACAATCAGATGACAAATCAGACACACTCTTGGCACTATGCACAATCACTGTTTCTTTACCTCTGTATTTATATTTTGAAGTATTTTCTTAGCTAGATACTACACAAATTCCATAAGGAAATAAGAAAAAACAGAAACTGATAAAACATTGATATGGAACAAAGGACACAGAGAGGATAAAGTAGTTAAACATTTTAGATGTATTTCTGGCAAATATAAACATTTTGAAGAGCTTAATGCTTGTCATCTAATCTATTTCTTGTCCTATCTTTGGTATATTAAAAAGAATAGGTTATAAGGAGTGCTTGAGTCCTGCAAGTCAGTCTTTTCTTCCTAACTTTTTCTTTAAGAGGAATTCTGTGAACACACGAAATAAAGATTAGAAACCTAGGCCAGATTAATGCATCCCTCATGACTCTGGAATCTATTTATTATCATTTCATCACCAAAATGATTTAATACCTGCTCTTGTGCCAGAGTTCTGTCATCAGCTTGAGGTAACTTTTACAAATTGCAGGTTTCTTATCTGTTCGGGCTAAGCCTCCGCAGTCAAGAAAAAAGTGCGTCAAAGGTGGGCTGAATCAAAAGGAGAAAACAGTAACCTTTTTCAGGTTATTAAAATACAAGAGGAAATCTGCATTTCATACAGGATTGTAACAGTAATGCTCTTCTGTGACGTTCTTAAACGCTGTGACCAGCCATTTCCTGGTAGGAGAGCTCCAGCAGTAGGGCCACGCTGCTCCCCAAAGCACCACAGCTGTCCCATGGGATCCAAACCCAAGGCAACTCCTACCAGCTGGCACAGAAGTACACACGTGCCACTCCAGCAACCGTCACCGCCAGCCCAGCCCATAAACAGCATCCTGAACAAATCCTTCCTCCAGAATCCAACAGTGCCACAGGACGTGTAGGCAAATAATTTATACTTAAATGATTATTTCATGCGGTGTTGCCAACTCACACGCTGTCTCCTCTCCTTTCAACCTCCTTTCTGAAGTCACAACCCTAATATATGTTGGACCCGTTTCTCTCTAAGAAAGGAGACATCCCAGTGTACTCCCAAAATCTGGCATTTCTGAACTTCCCTCATTCCTTCCTTCTTCCTCTTCCCTTCCCTCTCCAAATCCCTTAAGTACACCTGGAAAAAATGCATGCATAAGCAAATATAAAATTGCATTAATTATCATTTTTTCCTTACCAGTTGGAAAGAGCTTGTAAAGCTGCGTTCATGTAACAAGTGTTTCCAATATTTTTTAATCCTGTTAGGCCTGAAATAAATACAAGTCTGTTAGTCCAATAATTCTGAGAAAATACATAATCAAAATACTCATAGAACACTTGGGATGCCAATTATAATGCAGAACTGCAACTAAAAGAAACAGAGGACTCTTAAAGGAATACCAATCTAACTAGAAGTAGTAATTAAATGGTTTGATCTCAATTGACTAAAAAACACCTCAGGCATGTGGACTGTATTTCATCTTACTAACTTTTCATGGTTTATGACACCTGCAGAGCCTAATTTGAAGTATGTTCATCAACACTGAAGTTCTACTTCAGCTTAATGACTTACCTGTTCAGTTAAACTGTTGCTATGCTGCGTTTGTAACTAATCACGTTACCAGAGGCTTCCCAAAGATTTCATTCTTCTGTCCCAAATTCATGCTAAGTCAGATTACACTCAACATTCAAAACCTACTCAGCATGTGATTATCCCAGGCTAGTCCTGCAACTAGACTTTTTCTATTGCAATGACACACCTTTATTTTTATTAACAGATTGCTTAATCTAGACTTTCCCATACAGTTTATTTCCTAACCCACACCGTTACTTTCTTTACAGATAGTCACATATACTTTTTCCACACACATGAAAGTTACATTGACATTTATTCTTTCTATAATTATGCTATTCATGGCTACTAAAATATAACATTAAGTAATATATCAAAATAAAATTAATTTTGTATGAGGGAACAGTAACATTACTAAGCAAATCATGAGTAAGACCCACAAATTTAAAAAACTTGTTAAACACTCAGCCATCAGTACTGATGACTATGCAATTCTTGAAGTATAGGAACTATCCTGGTAGTTTTGATCTATGGCAGAAAAATAAAAGTTACTAATAAAATCTTTCTAACATCTGAAAACCACTTAGGTTACTTCAGTTACCATTTCTAATAGACAGGACTTCAAAATTAAGTTTTAAAACGTCCTTCTAACTGTCTGAATGGAAATACAGTCCTGCTTCCTGTAGCTGAACACGCCTTCCAAATTCTGCTACAAAGACAAAAATTTCTCTTACTGAAATTGGAAAGCAAGAATAGCTAGAGAATTTTGATTTTACTTCAGTTTTTTTAGAAGCAGCACATATTTCAGGAAGATACTCTCACTGCATTTTTCCAACCTGTAGTACTACAAGGAAAGTTTTCAAATAGACATCTTTTCTTGTGAATACATATTCTAATGTTTGCTTAATCAAAAGCATTTCAAAAGAATTTAAAGAGCAAAGTTAAAGCAAAGCTAAAGAAGTTTCTTCCTTTCAGTTTGATTAAGTGTCTTAACATAGTCACATCATCATTACTGGGAACTTTAATGCAATTCTAAATATGTATTATTGCAATGTAAGCTACATTCCCCAAAATATTCATAATACAAGAAGAGATAAAATTATACAAATAGATGCATTGGTTGGAGAAACTAACTAGGAATAGAACACATGGTGGCAGATGGCAAATTAGTGGGGTGGTGTCACATCCTGTAAGGCTGTGCCAGACAACAGAAGAGACAAGGCAAGTTTCCTGACCAGTGCCAGCAGACTCAGCAGAGGGAAAGCAGTAGTAGATGAGTGAGGGAGAAATGAGACCCATTGCTGTGGTTCAACTGCAGCCAGCAGCTCAACCTCCCAGAGCCACTCACTCACTCACTCACTCACTCCCCAGTGGTGGCATGGGGGGAACTGTAAAAGTGAGAAAACCCATGGGTTGAGGCAAAGACAATTGAGTAGGTGAAGCAAAAGCAGTTTGCACAAGCAAAGCAAAACAAGGCATCCATTCAGCACTTCCCCAGGCAGGGAGGGGTCTGCCATCTCCAGGAAAGCAGGGCTCAGTCATGACTAACTGACACTCAAGGAGACAAACACCCCAACTCTCACAGTCCCAGCCTTCCTCCTTCCTCTCCCAGGGTGCCACGTTACAGATCATCCCAGTGATCACCTGGCTCAGCTGTCCCAGCTCCTGGTGCACCCCCAGCCCCCCCCGGGGGTGGTGCAAGAAACAGAAAAGGTCAACTGTGTGCAAGCCCTGCTCAGCAATAACTGAAACACCTCACATTATCAACCTGTTTGCAGCACAAATCCAAAAACACAGCCCCACTGCAGTTACTGTGGAGATAACTAACTCTTGCCCAGCCAAAACTAGCATATGCATAAATTAGAATAACTTTTCTCTCATCACTGATGGAAAACAAACTGCCTTGACATATGCAATGGCATCTCAAAAGCTACAGCTCAACAATTTGCTGGTCACATTTTTCTGAAAAAATGGTACTTAGAAATATTTTCTTCACCATCAAATATACATATAGCTTTTAGAATGATCAATAATAATTAGAGACTTTTAAGAAATAGTAATTATTATGTTCTCTTATGAAATGAAACATTAAAACTTCACTGTTTGGGATTTCATCACTCTAATTTTCATCTATGCACTAGATTTAGTATTAGGGTGGTGCAATCTTTGATATGAGAAAGTTTGGCAGTGCATGAAATCAATTACGTCAAGGAGAAAACAAATAAACAAACCCCCACGCTAGGATACTACAGGCTCAGAGAAGGATTATTCAAAGTGAAGGAAAGTATTTCAATCAAGAGTCTTTTATAGAAGGCAAAACCAGTAGAACAGATTTTTAAAAAGCCTACTTGAACCAGAGTGGCTACAATACCAAGTGAACACTACTTGCACTGAACATTACTAAATGTGCTTTGGCAACAGCCAAACTCAGGCAACAGCCTCTGCTCTGAAGGTAAGAAAGATTGCTGCAGGAAAGGTGAAACTAAAAATAAACATCTGAGTTGGAGCACAAAAAGAAACAGTTCCACTCAGGAGAGAATTAGAACACAGCTGGAAAACAGACTTGAAAACACACTCATGCAATAATGCACAGGGCAATGCTTTTATTACCTCTGGTCTTCAATTCATCTTCTTCCATTTCTATATCTAAGTCATCAAATACAGCTGCTAATGGAACCTTCAGTGTGGGATTACTGGGTATTTTAAAATCCTTAAAAGGAGAAAAAGAATATCTACTGTAATTCATCACTTTTCCACTTAATTAAGCTTATGTATAATTTTACCAACAAATCTAGAACTGGAAAATTATGTGAACACATTTTGAAATCTCACTGCACAGGAAGTGAGAACACCAAGATTTCACAGGTACCCAGAGAAAATTTACTAAGAACCCCCCATGCTTTTGTTTTCAGATGGTTGCATGATTTTTTAAGGACAGCTGAAGGAACCAAAACAAAGCCAGGGGTTTCATTTCTTTGCCAAGGATAACAAAGCAGCCAGCAGGAAGAGCTAAGGCAGGAGTCATCACCTAAGCTAGTGAAGGTGTTTTTGATGTGCCACCAGATGGCTCACTACAGTAAATGAAGACAAACTCTTGAAAGAAAAATGTACAAATAGAGAAACAAACTGGTAGACAGGCAGGAATTTATTGAATGACAAGCTCTTTTTGTGAGCACATAAATAAAAACCCTGAACAAAATGCTTCATAGACTTTGTATACCTGTTTCCTCAGAAGACTAAAGAAGGTTAAATATAATAGAACAGAAATTCAGAAGTCTGAACTCAGCTTTGTAACAAGTGAAAGAATCTGTAGACAACAGATTATTTTTTTTTTATTCCAAAGGCAATATTCTATTGAGCTGCTGGCAGTTTATGAGAAAATTATCAGATACATTAATATTAAATACTAAACTTTGAAGTAAATTTACATAAACTGAAAAACTGCCCATCTTTCTGTTCAACCTGTGCTTGATGGTCTCTCTTCTACTGCTCTGTCTCAGCCAGAACACATGTAGAAATACTGTACTTCTGCTTGTGACTGTTTTAACTGAGTTACCTGTCATGTTTATGTAACTACATTACACATGCAATAAAAAAACCACCTTTTTTTCAGCTACAAGCATTATTCCAAACAATTGTACTTAAGAAATGCAGTGTAACTTTCTCCAAGACAACACTTATCTAAGAAAAAAAAGATCAGCATGAACACTACTGATGCCAGTAAAGCCAAAAAAAACTTATGAAAATAGAAAGGAACTAATGGAAAATTCAGCCACAAGAATGGAGGAGAAGTCAGTCTCTCACTTAAGAGAAAACACAATGTTTACTGCAAACCTACAGCTGCTTTTGTTCCACTGGGTTAAAAAATACCTGCACACTGCTTTCTTGTGCTTGGTGAGACAATCTTGCACTTGGTAGTGGAGAATGAGATCCTAATTTCCTGTCCAGGAATACTTCCTTACTACAGGCATAACACCAAACACGGAGAGTAGTAAGGTTGACAGTCAGACAGTGCTTTGTTTCCTAAAACACAACAAAAACCACAATTGGGATTCAGAAATCAGCAATAACTAAATACTGCTAGATGCTAGATATTAAAATTATAGGTTTTTCAACAATGAAACAAGTATGTGCGTTAGAATTCTAAAAAAAGAGTAATTCAGTTACTGAAATTCTAGCACAAACATTGATTTTAGTATAAATCACTCAAATTAGCAACAAGATGCAATCAGAATCTAAGACACTGTCATATCTGACATCCCTCTCTGTAATTAAAAAAGTAAGAAGAAAGCCTTCTTATTCTTGTTAGAAGTGCTACAATTCACAACAAACCAATTTTCAAGGAATATCTGTAACTGGTCACAATGGGAGCTACCTCCTCTACAATGTTTATTTCTACTGGTTTGCTGCAAGAAATTCAGACTATTTACAGCAATCTGAAGACTAAGATAAAATTTTTAGTTCAATTACAGTAAGAGGTCTTCATATTAAAGCAAAAATTCTAGACTCAAATAGTTCTTTTGTTGACAGCTTCACACTCTGAAGCAATATAAGCTTGACAGATGAAGAATTATTTTTATTGTTTGAATCTTAGTATTTTTTAACCTCCTTGCTTAATGTAAGATTGGGCACACAACTGCTATCTTCCTCCAAATATTTTCACTAATCCTTCCTATATTTCTTTCTTATATGTCACTCTTATATGTCACTTATATGCTCACTCTACTCAAGGTCCTGCTTCAAAACAAAAAATCAGGAGTGGTGGTAAAATGTAGTCATAACATCACATATTTCTTGTAAAACCCCTGTATAAGCTATTCCTTAATGTTAATATTCACCAGGGGTTTTTTAGCAATTTTAGGGACCAAAAATTCTTCAGTGAGGAATTTTAGATGCATTTACTGATAAACTGTAAACTGATGGCAAGAATTAGTCTCAAAATCAGCAACTCAGAAATGACATGCTTATAAAATCTTAAAAACCATCAGTAATTATGGTTCTTTTTTTCACTGGCATCATCTTCTTTAGAAGAACTGCATAATCATGCAGCTGCACAAAACCTGTAAACTCATTCCTAAACTACCAAGACCTGCTTCTGTAACATTAGAAACAATTCCAGTTAATCAAACCTCCACACAGTTAGCTAACACAGGTTATGACTTCATTGAAATGCAAGTTCTCTGAGTGCACTGCTTCAAGGAACTGTGCTAGCAGCACATGCACATACCTGGGAATGGGTGGTACTGTGATCAACATGGGATTCACCACAGCCAACATACGTACACCTGTTCTGTTGGGCAGGATACACAGAATGATACAGAATTAAAAAGTGGTCTCAAACAGGTTTACAGAATAGGAATATACTGCCAGTCCCTTTAAAATTCCCTCAAATTTCAAACTTGCGTCCTACACAAGCCAAGAGACATGCACAGTAAGCAATAAAATATATACCACCTAAAGCAAAAAAGAATGCTGCAAGATTTAACTCAACTTCTCACACTGACAGGTAATGTTTAGAATCTAATTTTTTTGGCCATTTTTATATATTTATTCATATTACTCACAACATGTATTTTTTACAATTCCTTATTTAGTAAAGACTGTTGCAGAAAATGCAAAGTTAATCCAGTGTCTGAGTGGTGAAATACTGAATGGCAACAGCCTCAGCCATGTTTATATGAAAATCCCTGCATGCCCCATCTGCAATCCCTACTCATCAGAGCATTACTTCACAACTAATTACCTTCTTCACCTTTACCTGAGTTTCCAGCACAACATGGCTAAGAACTTGCCACATTCTAGTTATAACATGCAAAATAATTGTCAGTTTTAATCATGCTCATTGCAAAATGTACTTGGCTGAGTCGAGTGTGGAATCTTGCAGCTACTGATCTGCAAGCAATTTTTGCTAATTCCTCATTTGCATGAGTCAGGCCAACCACACAGCAGGTTAGCTGCAGAACTCTCCAAGCACGTTAATTTCTACAATCAAACAGGAGCTGAACACAATTTTCTATATCAAACGATCACAGATATTTGGTAAGTTACAGATCGTTTACATGCTGGGATCTCACCAGGATTTTCTACTGAAAAAGGTGAAGGAAGATGTCAATTCATCCAAGAGGAGAAACATCACAGCATGACATTAAGCATCCTACTGCAACTACAAGACTCTCCTATGGAAATGCTGGTATAAAATTTAGCTTTTCAGTAACAGTCTAAGAGCTCTAGGTGAGAAATAAAAAACATGTTTTAAGCTTGACAGTGTTTTCCCACCTGCCAGGTTGGTGCATCCCTGAACATCTCTTCCCCACTCCCAAGAGGTTTTTTTACACTTAATTAAAACTTCGGGCCATCTAACAAAAGACATTAAACACTGTTTCTTTCCCCCTTCTTCTGTTATTGACAGAAGGAGCAAAATAATCTGATCTCTTAATGGCCACTACCATCCACCTAAAAGGATACAAATGAAGGGGATTTTAAAAAATGCTTATACACACACCTAAAGGGGGGCATTAGCCTAGACAACTTTCGACAGTACTTAAAGAGAAATTGCCATGAAATGAAGTCAAGGGCAAAATTTCCACCTCTGTAAACAGCTGTAAGCCCAAAGAACTCACGAGACATTTTAAAAACTAAGTTAACTACATGCTTTCCAGTTGGGATCATTGACCAGTCAGAAGCAACATATTTGTATTTTCTTTAAATATAGTGAAAATTACAGGGTTTTGTAGACAGCAAGAAGAGTCAGGCAAAAGCATATTTATGACAGAGCTATATCCAGGATAAAGACTGTATTCAATTTGTACAATGTAGGAGAATGTTCATACAAGCTTCTGCAAGTTTCAAAATAAGGAGTTTTTCCTTTGTGTTGCTTAAGAATAAAAGTCAGAGTATGCAGTATTCTATAAAATGTCTTTTTACTACTAGATGCTATGATTACAAATGCTAAGAAAAGCTTATAAAAAGTAATTAAATTAATTCAGGAGCAATATATTATTTTTTAGATCTTCAGACTAGGAAAAAAATTTAAAATCCTTCAAAACTTAGGAGTTAAAAAGTATCATAACTCAGCTAAAAACACTAATATGCTACCTTCCTTCTTGTAAGAAAAATCTCATTTTAAGCATATTATTCCTTAATTACAAGAATTATGTACCTGATAGAAGGTAAATAGTTTAAAAAATAAAGAACTGCAGAAGAAATTTTTCTTTTAAATAAGTTAAACA
>JANRMJ010000125.1:11186479-11204650 GCA_025584955.1 Alethe diademata
TTGGTTGGTTGGTTGCGGTTTTTGGGGAAAAGGAACACTCTAAAGTGGTGTTTGCAATATTTTACATTTGAATGTTCAATTACAGGGAAGACTGTAAAGATTTTTGTATCAGCAGCAGAAAAAATAAAAGGTCTCAAATTCTTTAGGCAGGCTGTTTCACAGTTCTCCACTGAAGGACGTTTTTGGGAACAGATAAGGGTCAGGATGATAAATGCATATTTACTCTTGGTCCCTTGCACACAGGTTGAGCCAGAAGGCATTATAATGCTAAAGAATTAATAATGATCCCATACATTTTTTCTTCTGCCTACAAGGAACAGTGTTGATTTCTGGCTTTAAAATCTATACATAATCTGCACTGGTTAGCTGTGAAGCTGAGGAAAAATCCATTAAATCAGCGAGTGAAACAAGTCACTTGTCACTCCTGTCTTTTGGACCTTTCCCATTTCTACTAATGGTTAGCCAGCTGCTTTAACACAGAGTTGAGCTTGAAGTTTAAAAGTGCAGAGCTATTTTAAAGGTGTAGATTTTAAAACTCATTGTTAAGGGAATTACTGGAACCTCACTGGATTTAAATCCTCAAGCCAGTCCAGCCTTTTAGAAACAGCACAGTCCTGCTGAGAACTAAATTGTTGTACTTTCAAAATGCAAATCAAGCCTCAGCTTAGAAAGTAATACTGCCACTCCAAGAGTGGAGAAACCACAGAGCACAGTCCCAGCCCTTGTGGGACTCCTGAGTGGCTCTTTCTTGGAACACTACTTATATTTTCCTGGTGTTATTTTTCTTGAAAAGTAAAGAAAGCATTCAAGCAAAAGCGGATGTCCGCAGCTTTCATGTGCACTCTGTGTTTTCACTTGAAGACACTAAATGAAAAGCTAATAGTTCCAATAAAAGTTATGCAAATGCTGAATCTCTTTTCACAGCAAAACATTAAAATTAGGCTCATCATTCACATTATTCTATATTTAGTACCAAATTCTCAAAGGACACCATATTGATTTGAAATCTGCTAAAGAAAAATGCCCATTTTCTTTTACTGTTCTAGCGCAGGTGCTTCACTTCTACCTGACTCTTCAGCAGTAACCATACATTGGACTATGTCAGGAATCCCTATACATTGAATATGTGGTTTAGAAAACTATTGTTTTCTTGTGGATTTATTTGTCCTTACCAACAAAAAAAAGAGGTCCTGTTCTTGTGTGATCCTAGATAAGAAAATATTTGTGTCCATATAGAATTCCAAACCAGTCCATTACCAAGAGTAAGGGAACCTAGATTACACAGATAAATTCTGAAGATTTAATCTTTTGAAATCTATGGCCTTAAACCATCCTCAGTCCCAATTCCTCCGAGTGATCTAACTTTCCTCAGGGCTGTGGATAATACTCAATCATCTTTTACAGTAAACTCTCACACCCTCACAGAATATTCTTTCAAAGAAATGAAACCCAGGGAACACTTTATGGATCCATTCGCATAGGAGACACTTATTTCCCAGCTGGTGCATTCTGTAGCATGAAAAGGTAACGATTAAGCCAAAGTGTCCACAGGAGAAGGCACTTTTCTCACTGTTAATGACTGGCTGGAGAAACCAAGCACCAAAGAAAAAGCCAGACAGTCATTAACTGCTGAAAATTCCTGACCTAAAGGTCATTATTACTATTATAAAATTGGAAATTGAAAAAGTAATTATTTTCTTTGGGTTTTTATATGTATTAAAAATATAAAATTCTGGTGTCTGTTGCTGTGGATACTGGTCTGTAAGGTACTTATCTTTCCCATTCTGGCAGGCTATGCAAAGGATAGATCTGGGACTGGCAGCCCTGCAGGAATGTGTGCCAGACTGTATTTTCCTCTTCCAAATTACAGGTTAAACGTGCCCACAGAAAGTCAACAGGAACCAGGAGACGCTGCCAGTCGGCACCATCGGTGAGAGCACCAATTCCCCGCCCTCACCCAGCCTTGTCTGGGAGCTGCAAATGACTCTCAAATGGCCTCAAACAGCGCCCACCCTCATGTACACCATTCCAAATCTTGCTGAATGCCATCTTTTGCACTCAGGGGAAACTCCTTTCCCGTGAGGAAAGCCGGGAATGCTCTGTGTGAGCTGACTCGTGCATGGACTCACCTGTAAAACGTGTCCTTCAGGTGCCATTGCCACCGTCTGCAAAAACTGCTCTGGAGATGATATTGCTCTTGCAGCCCAAATGATCTTTATTGCTACTACCATCCACTGATGGCTTCAGCCTATATATTTTCACTCTAACTGGAAATTTTATTTGAGATTTGCCCTTTCCTATCATAAACCAGACTTTCCCCTGGCTTTTGACAGGCGTTTTACTAATATGACTCTAAAAGTAGCTTTACGTACATAGATTTTGCACCACTGCAAGAATTTGATTCCTTCTGTACTTCAGATGAAAAAGTGACTTTCTTTTCGCAAAGACTAAAGCCTTTTTGTAACCTTTGGGCTTCAGTGTAAAATATCATTACTAGATAGTGCCTGTAATTATGTTATGGTTTAGATGGATCCTCTAAGTAAGTAAGTAAGTATTAATGACCCTTTTTCGTAATCTTTTCATTTTGGTTTTCTATTTTCATGTCTCTACAGCACTGTTCTGTCTTGAATGAGCATTTATGTCTCATACTGACAGGGAAAATGATCCTGCAGCCCTTTTCTGCAGAGACCTATTCTGCTTGAGAGGTTCATACAAGTAATGTAGGATAGGCACAGAAGGAAAGGAGGTCAGCTACTAAAAATGCAGGACTGCATTTTTTCCAAAAAAGTACCTCCACATACTCCCACTTTCCTTTAGAAATCTGATTTTAGCAAGAGTGAGGACAGGCTCCAGAGATGGTTCTGGCTGTTTTGGAAGGTTCTGGACAATCGGCAGCTGCAGGAATTGGATTGAGTGAAGGCAGAGTCAAAACTGCTTAAATAGATGTTTTCAGAATGCAGTGGTTTTTAATTTATACTCCTGTCATATTCCTTCTAATCCCTTTCAAGGCTGGTTATATTTCATTATAAAGTGAGTTTTTAGAAAATGTTCCCAGGACTTAGTGCTCACATTTCACTACTTCAGAAGGTAGAGTTTTCTACTCCTAATGAAAGTCACAATCAGAGATGGACCAGCTGCTCTTCTGAAGAACAACAACTAATGTGAACACGTAAAATCCTGTTGTGGAAGGTGAAAGGGAGATAACAGAGCAGGAATAATCCTTGGAATATTTCAGAAAAGTGCCTTCCTCAGCTGTGTATTGTTAATAATCATGTTTAAATTAAAAGAACAGAAAATGAAAGCTGAAATGCTGGCAAGTGAAAGTGCTCCCTGATCTAAAATCCTTCACTATGCTCTCTGAACCTCTCCACTCTAAGTACAACCAGACATCTTTATCATTTATGAGTTACAAATGAAGCTGCACCTGGTCTGCTCTAGTAGGTGAATTAAAACCAAAAAAACAAAAAAACAACAACACACGTCAAGCAAATGTGAATTGGAAGGAGTTGCTGTGACCCAGCTCCCAGAAATTCATACAAGGGGGTAACTGTGATAGACCCCTCCAAGAATTGTTCTAGTTTTTCAAAGCAGAGTAACTCCTCTTATCTCACACAGCTTTGATGATTGGCATTCATCTTTGTCCCACTTACAAGGAAGGTGTTCCCTCAAAATAGAAAATGGCATAGGAAACTGATAATCCAAGTGGTGTTTGAAACCTCAAGGGTCTTCTTGCTTTGCTGGTATTTTCCACAAAAGCATGAGCAACATCTATTGTTCCATAATATTTAACATTCAGGGGAAGCAGGGTATTTTTTAACGTGTGATCAGAAAGCAGGGCCCTTCCTAGGCTGTCCCAGAATTCCTCATAACAAAGAAAGCTTTGTTTCATAAAGAAATACCTTGCACTGGAATACCCTAGGGAAACCAGGGTTTGGATTTTTTTAAACAAAGACGAGAATGTTCGAGTTCGAGGTTCCCTTTAAGTACTCTTCTAACATGAATATTTTTAAGGATGCTCTATCAAGTTCATGCATGAAATGTCACCTAGCCGTTAGTATATTTCTATGCAAATACAGCTGTGAAAGCTAATAACTGAAATCTGCATTTTTTCCACATTTCCAATGTATTAAGCAACTTCTCATTCTTTCCTGTTTTGTAACTCACATTAGCCTCTTGTATCAATAAAACAAAGCTTGGGTTATACTTCTTCCTGCTTGAATTCTCTGCAAACATCAAGGGTGGACATTTGAATAAGCAATTTAATGTATACATTTTTATTCAGTTCAGTATACTGATTTTCTCCTGGTAGGAATAAGAATTCTGCAAGATGACTGCAGAGAAACACACCATTCAGAATATGAATTGGAATATTCTTGCAACGCTTTTCAGTGCGGATGGTGTGATGTTAAGATTAGAATCCTGCATATAATCAGATTTTGATGCTTGTACACATAGTCTGGTATTTCTTTTCCTTTACAAGGTTTGTATGCAAAAACACATCAATCCAATATTTGGAACATACACTGTCTGCAGATACTGCACAGTCCAAACTGATGAAAAAATAACGTCAAGGAAAATAAGAAAGTGTCTGGGGCACTGCAGCATACAGACTTTGCTAAATTCATCAGAAGTAGTTTTACTGTTCTGAAGACAGAAAATATTGCAAAACCAGTCCTTCCAGAACAGTGAGAACAAACAGGGCTCGTGTCCATCCCTTTATTAAATCTTGGACTAAAGATTGACTCTTTGGGAGCTGTAAATATTTCTCTAATCTTTCAAATTCTCTGATATGATATGCACAGAATTTCTTCCAAATGGCCTATATTTTCCAAATTCCCTCACTTATTTTTACCAGTACATATAAGAGGCAATAAAACAGAAAAGATAGGATAGGTGGGGATTTTATTAGAAGCCAAAGGGGGCACTACTGAGAATATATCACAGTGTTTAGGGAACATAAATAAAAGGCATACCTTCAGCCTTTATCCAAAAAAGCAAGAGAAAAGGCCACAAAGCAAAGAAGTCTGAATTTTGTTTAAGGGCTAGAAGGAATCAGCCCAGTGCAGTAGCTCAAGATTCTGCTTCAATAGTTAACTGATTGGGAAGTAAGCTAATAATGCTTTAGATAAATTTTCACTGATAAGAAGTGATGAATTGACACATTTCTTAAGAAGTAATGACAGTTCAGAAGGCACCATTGTCTGTCCTGCCTCTGACCCAGAGGCACTACTAGAATCACAGAAACATGGAATTATTTAGGTTGGAAAAGACCTTTAAGATTATCATTTCCAGCCATTAACCCATCACTGCCAAGACCACCCTGAGCACCACATTTACACCTCTTTTAAATATCTCCAGGGATGGTGACTCCACCACCTCCCTTAGCAGCCAGTTCCGGGGCTTGACAACCCTTTCAGGGAAGAAATATTTCCTATCTAATCTAATCTAAGCCTTCCCTGGTGCATCTTGAGGCTGTTTTGTCTTGTCCTATTGCTTGTTACTCAGGAGGAATGACCAACCCCCACCTGGCTCCAACCTTCTTCCATGGAGTTGTAGGCAGTGATAAGGTCTCCCCTGAACCCCCTGTTCTCCAGGCTGAGCCCCCAGCTCCCTCAGCTGCTCCTCCCCAGACTGGTGCTCCAGACCCTGCCCCAGCTCCGTTGCCCTTCCCTGGACTCGCTGCAGCCCCTCAGTGTCAGTTTTGTCATGTGGGGCCAGAACTGGACACAGCACTCGAGGTGTGGCCTCACAGTGCCCAGTGCAGGGGACAGTCACTGCCCTGGGCCTGCTGCCACGCCATTGCTGGTACAAGCCAGGTGCCATTGGCCTTCCTGCCCACCTGGGCACAGCTGGCTCATGTTCAGCTGCTGTCACCAGCACCCTCAGGGCATTTTCATGGTCTCTCCAATAATCTCACTAAAATCACTCCGGACAGCTCTCATGGGTTTAGTTTGTTGTGGTTTTTTTTTTTACTCTGTTAACCAAAAGAACAAGGATAGTAGCTGTTCTTGCCCTCACATCACGTAGCAAAATGAACTCTAAGAGAGGTTGGACCTAGCAAGGACTCTGGTGGACCTCAGATATCTATATGCTGCTTTACAATCCAAGAAAACCCACAGAGTTATTGCTTACCCTGCAGGGCTCTCTCAGTACAAGATCTCAAATACCATCTGTGCTCAGTGTGAAAGCTGCCAAAACCCCATCTACAGAAACCGTGGAGCACAGAGTGTTGTAACTCCCATCTTCCTCTGGAGCAAAGATTGAAAAAAGGCACCTCCATCCTCTTACTTTTATGGCCTGAAATTCTCACCGTTGGCAGGTGCAGATATAAGGGTCCTTTCAGAGCTAGGCCAAGGAGATTTCTTTCAAAATCCACCAACAAGACCATGAGATCACCAGAGTGATGTGTTCCACTTTTAATTGATAAACTCCTCACTGGGATTCTTGCCTGGCTTCGGTTCCCCCATCTGCCTGAAGGGGTTCAGCCCTCCCACTCTGCACCTCCACTTGTAAAATCCTTTTCTTCACCTAAGCATACATAACTTCCTCTTGTCAAAACCCCCAGAAGAGGAGTGCATCTGTCTCCCAGTCTCCTGCTCAATGCATTACACTCCAGATGAGTTCTTACTGATCACTTGTAAAGGTAAAAGCACAGCAAGTAACCAAGCTACTGCAGGGTCACGTATTTCTTCCATTGAGAGCAAACTGTTTTCAATTTACTCATGTTCACAGAATCATAGAATAGTTTGGGTTGGAAGGGACCTTAAAGATTATCTAAAATCACCTCCCTTGACCTGCTGACCGTGCTGCTTTTGATAGGTTTGGCTTTCTGGGCTGCAGGCACACATGGCTCGGTCATGTTGAGCCTCTCATTAACCAAAATCCTCAAGTCCTTCTCCTCAGGGCTGCTCTTAATCCATTCTCTGCCCAGCCTGTATTTGCGCCTTGGATTGTCCCGGTCCATGTGCAGGACCTTATTTTAAGAGCACATATCTAAGAGCATTCACTGTAAACCAGCAAATTTGCAGAACACTTGTTATTCCTCAATAATTTCTTTAGAGGGTCTGTATTCTAGAGAGAAAAGTATTGCTGAAGTGGGAAGTAAAAAATGTAAGTAGCAATTAGACTTTCTCTTAAATACTCAAATAGCTCCAAGGTTATGTTTTCTCTGAAAAATATTCTCAGTGAGTGTGTTTGGTGCTCTCGCAGCACATTACATGTTTCAGCTTCTTTGGGGATTTAGTTTTTTTAAACCTTCAGATTTTAAGGCAAATGGAAGTGGAAAAAATTTTTTACATATGAATGCCTTGCTTTAATTGTTTTGCATTTTGGGATTTATTTGATTGTGGTCCTTTCTCAAATAGCAAAATCAATATAAATGCCATGCTTAGGAAGACTAAGAAGAAAACTAGAATTCCTTCTGTCTTAAAATTTTTCCTAAAATGGCAGCTATGTCTTTGAGCTGCTATTTAATTAACATCAGTGGAAGACTGTCAGTAATCAGTACTGCTGAGTGGTTTATTTACTTGGAAGAAATTATGGGTTTCAGTGCATAACTTTAATCTTTTAAGTTTAGAAGTTTTGGTACCAGTGATATAATTTGGAAAGTTATCTCTAGGCAATTAAAATATATTCTGTCGTTTAACCTTTGGATGATGTATAAATATGCGTAGACACTCCTACAAGGCAATTTGTCTGCCAATCTGGAAAATGCTAACGCTGTAGTCAATAAGTCAACAGTCTGCAATGTTAAATTATGAAATCAGAAAGAAGTGCAGTTCACATTCATTCCAGATATAAAGATCCTAAGGATTTCCAATTTTCTGGGTGGGACAATAAATTTCAAAGGCGACTGTATTCTGCCCAAATAATCACGACCTGCACAGCGTGTTCAGGTATTGTTGGAGAGATTAAAACCACAAAAACAGAGCGGAACAGCTCAGCATCAGATAATCACAAGCAATTCTATGTCAGCAACAGACAGCTGGAGACATATGCCAACAATATTGTAAAAGTGGGAAAATGGAGATTTCATGACAGCAAGGATGTGGGTTTCATACATTAAGCTAAATCTCAGCCCAAAACATTGAAATTGTTCACAAGTAACATTTCTCTGTCACAGTGTTCAGAAAGTCTACCATTTAGCATAAAAACTATGTAAAGCAAAATTAGGCAGAATAAGGTATTTGTTTCTCTAATATTTTGCATGTTGAGCATCTATTTGATTTCAGTATTATCATGGACAAAGAGATTGGAATATTTTTTGCCAGATCAGCTGGAAGAGCTGTCCAGTTATGGACCAGACTTTGTGGTAATCTTGTGTGAAAAAGCCGTTAGATGGAATTTTACCTACAAATATTTGTCTAAAGATTTTTGCTTCCAAGTACAGTTTAAAAGAAAATGAACAAATCTTGACCTAACTTCAGTTATTCTGTTTTACCCTTTCCCTTGAGTTTCAAGTGTCCCTGTTCTTCCCTGATACTCATTCCCATCTATCCCCGCTTTTGTCTTTCAGTTTTTAAAATTAAACATCTACTAAAAAGTAAGTCCAAGAATAAAGCCTGAAAAAAATCCTATTATAATTATTGCTGTGAAGCAGAAGAGAGAGGAGGGAAAATACTTAGACTTGTGAAGCAAAAAATAATCTACCTTTCTACTGCTTTCTCTCAGAGCCTCCTTTATAGACCCATAAAATCCTTTTCTTTCTTTTTTCTTTAGGTGACCATGTAAAATCAAGATAAAAAATTCAAGGCTCTGAACACAAAAAGCCCCAAGTTTCTTATTTTTACAAACAGTTCTCAGAAAACCCTTTGTATGTTGAATTTCTTGTAAAAACAGGGAATGGCTTGAAAATATTCTTGAGGAAGTAAAAACTGTTATGATGAGTTCACTTCCCCTGCATATGAAGAGCAGTTTCAAAGTGATGTTTTATAAGGGTGGCTGGGTGTCAACGTTTTCTGATTTTACTGTTGAAGACCTGCCTTTGTAATTCAAGTGTTTTGTCCTGGGATCTTGCTGTGATTCCTGAAGCTGTGACTCTCAGGGAGGGTAATGGAGACAATTGACTTGAGAGGAAGCTCAGGCCCAGGTCCCTGAGGTGTTTGGATTTTAGGACTCAGAGACTGGCATGGATTGAAGAGCGTTGTAATGCTCGAGGCGCCGATGAAAAGAGTTTGAAGAACCAATGCAATAAGAGGCGTCAGCGGGGAATGGCAGATTGATTGCAACAACTAATGCCAAAAAGTTCTGAGAAGAAGAAAAATGTAGTCTGAGTAAAAGAAATCAAGAAGAAAGGAGGGAAAGGATAGTAAGAGCTTGCACGCCTCCGGCAACTTGCCTGCAGATCGATGTGCATCGGGGCCAATTAATTGAGCAATTCCTGTGACTGGTTTTTACACTGGTGTGTAAACCTTGATGGTGCTGTTCAGTCCAGATCAGCAGGTTGGATTGACAGCATCTACCCTAAAACTCGACTTTACTAAAACTTGAGTGGCTTGATGAAGCTCATCTTTTGGATCAATGGAAGGCCAGCAGCTCCATCAATTTAGGGGTAGGAAGGACCATTCTCTCTTGAAGTGATTACTGGTTCCTCAAATACGTAGCACAGACTGGACACATGGTGTGGCTGAAGCAATATAAAGTAAATTTTAACCTACACCTTCTCCTTCTCCCCCAGATTAATACCTCAGTTTGTGTGGTAGCTTTTTTAAACACACAAGAACAGAAACTCTAAATTTGGGATGTAGTGAACCACTCTGAACCACAAACCTGTGTGAACAGAGGCCCAAAACCAGCATACCCAGTCCTGAGAGGCTCACAGAGACACAAAGATGATATTCCAACCCCACAGAACCCATGCACAGCACACATCTGCTGTCACAGCACGATGTGGCTGCAGCAATCCTACATCTGATGGTTAAAACCTGCTTTAACTCGTGTTTGGGGTCGCTACCATGCAAAATGCATTACAGCAGCCTCCATGCTCCTCTCCAGCTGGAGAACAGCCCATCAGATCAGCACTGCTGGAGGAAAACTAGAGCCACCTCACAGTCTCACCTTACCCAGGCCAGAACACTGACTGCTGCAAAAAACATGAATCAAGAGTAAAACAGAGCACTGAATACATTAATCAAAATGATCACCCTTGCAAGATCTGCTAAGAACAAAGAAAACAAATCCAAGGAAAGTTAACACTAGAAACCATTTGCAAGGCTGCACAAGTCAGCTAATGAAATAACTGTCAATTGTAGACACAAACCTTTTGTGCTTTCACACAATTTAAATATAAAGTAATTTGCATTCAGGTATCCAAGTCTCCCTGAAAAAAAGATTAACAATAGGATTCGCTTTCTTTCTAACAACCTTTTTTCTCCCTCCCTTCCCCCCAGGGGTGGCTCTGATAAGGTCACCTTATTAATGCAGATCTCTGTTTTTCAGAAAGCAGCCAGGAGTTTAACTGTTTCACTGTGAAATGATCTATGAGATGAGAACAGTCCATTTTTTATCCTTGATTGATCATTTCAGCATATATAACAGCAAATCCTAAGGGACACCACTCAAATCCCTGCCTCAGAATGACCTAGAGACTCAGCTCTAAAAAGTGTTGCGCTCCACTACACAATCCTTCAGCGTTTTTTCTTAACTTCGCATTTTCCACTGAACATAATAAAGTTGCTTTGCATCGTTACAGTTCTCTATAGGAAAAAAAACAGCTCATAAATAAGTAAAAAAGTTTTAACGGCTGAGAATTGGGTGCCGCTACAGCCTGCTGAGGAGCTGAGCCATCAAGCAGTTAATGCCTTTTCCCTAGACACAAAGGCAGGAGCGGGTCTATGATCTCAATTCAGGTGTCACGGCTTCTCATTTCCTTCCGTGGCCACCAGACACCTGTTTCCCTGCTCTTAATAGCCTGTGATGGGAACTGCCTGGTGCCAAAATCACAGGCTCTGCCTCCTATATGATGAGTTGAAAATAAAGCGACTGCCCTTTATTTTTTTTAGTTATTTACTGTGTCTAAGCTTTATCTCAATTCCATTGTTGGGTTATTCTTCTCCATTCTGTGCGCTTCCAGCCAACTAATCTTCATTTTGCTTTTTTTGATGACTTTATGCTGACATATACAGAGACCTTAAATAAATCATTACGAATATAAATAGCAATGGCTGGATTACAAAGGATTCTGGAACACTTGTGATAGTAAATTAGCAGGCAGGCAAACCTACAGCTGCCAGCAGCTGATGTAATATTTTAGGGAATTGTTTTCTAGATTGCGTAAGGGAGAATTGTTGTCCTTTGAGCTTCATTCTCAGTTTCTTTCCATCTGTCAAACAGTTCAACAATGTGATGCTCACACAAAGTTCACAGAGAAACAAAAAATAAATCCCAAATATCATACACACAGAGTGGGGAAATGCAAGCCTGAGATGCAAGCTAGAATTTAGGGAAAAGAAACTTCACAGAGATATCTGTCTATTGCTAACAGCACCCCTAAACAGATAGACATTATATCCACAGAAACAGCTACCACATCAAGGAACATTTGGACAAATTTCCCCCTTTTTTCCTTCCATCCTTTCTTCATAAACATTAAACTCCAACAGGCAAATGTATTATAATAGTGCAGCCTGTAAATTCCTGTAATCAACTGATGGAGCAACATTAATTATGGAGACTTTGTACAGGCCACACACATCTTTACATCCCTTTATAAAATGCTGACACATTCCCCATCTAAAAGGGATTACAATCACAGAGGATGATCCTGCAAATGCCTACTATTGAATGTAGCATTTGCTATCATGAGTAAGCCCACTGAAGCTACCAGAAACTCACATGGCCAGACAAAAAGCTCTGATTCACATATATGACTAACAAAGGTATTCAGACCACAACATTTTCTGTCTGACTATGCTTTTGCAGACTGAGATTGAGGGTTGATGCTTTCAGACTTGAGAATCAGTCTGGGACAGCAGGCTGGCTGTGAGATGATGCAGGTAAGAGATGCAAGAACAGGTAGTGGGTGCCCTCAGAAATAAGCTTAAAGAAGAAAGATAAAATTTGGGAAGCTGTGTCAGAAAGGCATCAGGTATTTATGTTGTAATGATGATGAAGTTGAGATGGGAGGGGTACATGACGTAGAAGGGATACAGGAGATAATAGCAGAGATGTACTAAAGACAGGATTTGGATTAGGTGGGATTTAGCCAGCAGGGACAGAAGGCTCAGCACTAATATTGAAAAGATGGGGAAGCAATAAAAGGATTCAAAGAGCAAGAGGCTTAGTTGTGAGCACCAGGAGAAGTGATTCGTAGCCAATCCACTGCACTTTGGTAGTAGCTGTTGCTCCAAAGGCAGCATACAGAAGGTACAGAAGACAAAACAGTCTCATAAAACTCCCTGATTACAGCAAAGAGTCGGGCTCCTGATCTTGTGCCGGTTTGGCAAGCGAGTCTGTCGTGTGAGTCAGGCAAATGAAGCAACCTTACAAATACCATGTAAAAGTAGCTCATGTAGCAGGCACCCTGAGATGGAATGCCCTTGAATTGAAAGGAATATGCTGTTCCCTGGCACATGTAACTGCCTTTCACTTGTCTCATTTGTAGAGAGTGATTTCAGTCTTTGGCAGCAATGAGTGGCACATGTTGGAGGTGTTTTGCCTAAAGGTGTGCTATTTCATTAGCTGGATGTTGCTTAACAAAGTCTCACCATTTCAGAAGGCACACTGTAATGAATTATTTGCAGGTTATCACTGATAGATACATAAAATCCACTGAAAGCGTCAACTGTCACTCAGCAATAGCATGGCCTGAATATTTATTACCTTTTATTTACTTTATGTCTCTTCTATATCATGGACAGGTAAGAATCCTAAGACACGTGAAAAATAATTTCCGCTGATAAACATCCACAATGTTAAAATCAATCTCTTTTCATCCCCACCCAAAACAAAGCAATTCTCTCTCCTCCTATGCCCCTGTATTAGTAAAGGCATGAGTTTAGGGAGGGATTTTGCTACGGTGCCTGGTGTTGGCCAGCTCATATCCTCCCACATGCAGTAAAAATCCCCCTGAAAAATCACCAGTAGCACACAACAGATCCAGAGACAGAACAAAGCAAGAAAGCAAGATCAGTGTAACAATGATTAGCTTTAGTGTAGAGCATTATAAGGTCAAATTTCTGGTTGCTGGTCTGGGTGACTATTTTTACAGCACAGTGTAACTGAGAAAGGGGCTGCTGACTATTCTCAGGTTTGTGTTAAGGCTCTTGGTATGCCCAGTGGGAATGAGAGCCTTCCCAACAGTTGGACACCACACAGGGCTGGCTTTACCTGGGTTTTCCATAATAAATTCCTGCCTGTTGAATGTTAGCAATACCTTCAATCACAGACTATGTAAATATTGGTGACATTGTTCTGAAAATCTTATACTTCCCAAAGTGATTTTTTTAAAGGCTATTAGTACATTAGAGATGGGGGTCTGTGGGATTACACAGTCTATGTACGGCAATTTTGGGATGACACACCAAAGAGAAGTATGTCCAGCAAAGATGTAAAAACAACAAAGAGAAGAATATTTTAAAATTACTTCAAAATACAACTTGAAGCCACAAACATGTCCCTTTTAAGAGAAGGAATGAACTCCTGTCTTCTATGTTGCTTTTTAAAGAATAAAACAAATGAGAAAGGGATTGAGATCTCAGGGTAGTTCAGAATAGTTGTAACACTGCAGCTAAAGGGTTGTTACTCATCACTTTGCAGCAATGTGAACTTCCATAAACATGGGATGACAGGTACAAACCCAGGAGTGGCAGTAGGTCAGAACACAACAAAGGTACAGATGGGGAGTGCTCACAGCAAGTCTAGATCATGAAATATAAAGCCCTCCTGCAGAGACAAGGAAGGTGAAAAAGTTGCATTTTTTGAAATAAAACACATAATCTGATTCACAATTCTATCATCAGGTTGTTTTCTGGTTTTGTTTGTAATTTGCATGAAATATCCTGAGTTGAGCCTGGATTTCATTGAAGTAAATAGACTAAGTTTTTTAATGACCTTCACCTGCTGCTTATATACTGGTCTCTTAGGTCCTAGAGGGATTTGAGGATAAAGGAAAAAATGAAACCAAACCAAATCAAAAGAACAAGCCTAACTGGATTAAAATAAATAAGCCTATATATACAGTCCTCAATTATTGACAATTCTTTGGATTATTACTTCTGAATTGAAGCTGACATGCCCCCATGTGATGGACTAAAGCAGTTTAAAGCTGATACAGTAATTTAAGAGCTCAACTCCTTCCTTAACATAAAACTAGAGTGTTTTTATTTGTTGGAACTTGGGCAATTAGTAATGATACATTTACTGACAGGTCTTGAGCAGGAACAATCACGAACCCTGTGCACTTGGTACAAGATTTATTTGTCAGAGTGCATGCTTTTTAAATCTGAGTAAAAATGGATTTTGTAAACTGATTGAGATTAATTAAAGGTATAACTCAGGGAAGGAAAAAAATGACTCACTGCACATTTATTTTCAGATCATTTTTCACTGGAAAGTTTGCAGGTCTAATGAGCAGAAGCTACTGACACAGCGTGCAAATGGTTCTGCTTTCACATCACAGAGAGAAGGATTTTTTTTTTTTCATTTTTCTTTCCTTGGTTTGTCTGGAAGCCAGGTGTCCAGTCTGTGAGGTTCCTGCCAAGGAACCAGGGAAAAATGTGTATTTCTGAGGAGAAGCTGACCTTACCAACTTCAGGAAAGATTAAGAGTATGATTCTGGAAGACCTGGGAAAATACTCTCTGTATGAAATTCCTCAGAAGTCAGGAGGCAAATATAGAAGAGCTTAAAATATAAATTTGCTCATGTATTTTTTTAATGCTTGAGTCTATAAACACCAAAGAAGAAAAAGAAAGTGATGTAAATTATAAAGACTTCAGGAGTGGTTGCAGGCTGCAGTGTCCCAGTGCAAGCCTATGGCTTTAGCCTCTTCCCCAAAAGGGTTTTTGTACAACTGCAGCTTTTATTGTCATTAAAAAAAAAAAAAAACAAAAATATATAATCAAAAAACCCAATATATTTGTACTGCAGGTGATTCAGCTACTGTAAATTGATACCCCTGGAAGGGGCTGAAGTGACACCCATGCATTTCTGTCCTATATCACTGCTCCAGTACAGGCTGGTGCAGCTGCTGAGCAGGGTCCAGTTCTTGAATCCCTTACCCAAACCCTGCTTTTTCCCTGGAGAAGCTGGGGAACAACTCTCCTACAGCACACAGCTTTCACACAGGTGATCTGGACCCCTCAGCCCCAGAAGCCATAGTGCCATAATACCTTATAGCAGCAGCAACCAGATTTTTTTCTTGCAAGCAAGAGCAGACATTCCACCCCCTTCCTGAAAGGAACATTTTCTGTGGGATAACACAGGGAAGTTCAGTGAGAGAGATCCCTGAGAGGGATGCACTGGGAAGTGAGTATCAAACCAGACAAAACATGACTGGTTTTTTTATTATCCAGTATGAAACATAGATGAAACAGAGATTTCAGGGCTTAACATGAAACACCGAAATTATCAGTTGTGCTCAGACCTAAGGACAAAATGTTATTTATCAAAATATTGGATGGAACTTCAATGTAGAAGGGGCAGCCAGAAACAAAAGAACCTCTTTTTAAATGTGATGTTACTCTAGAAGTTCCTTCAGGTATTTTTACTCAGTGTTTCAAAGAGCTTGTTAACAAAGAGACTTCTCAAAGTCTGCACCATTTCCATCCATGCCACTGCCCCTGCTGAGAGGGGCAAGTCCTCAAAGCAACACGTTTGAACAACAAAAATTAATGGAAAGTGAAAAGAAAGTTCAGTAGCCAGATCTGCTGCCCATGCTTGGTTATTCTGTACTGCTCTCTGGAGAACACTGCTCCCAGCCAGCATCTGCAGAAAGGGACTCTTGCTACCTTCCAGCCAGGCCTGAAAGGATAATCTATCTGAGTGCCTGTGAAAATCACATAATCCTTTTCCATCAGGATTAATATCCAATGTCACACTAGTCTGATACATACAGGATGAAGTCTGACACTTCTTGTTATAAAGGTCACGCAAGGAAACAATCTCTGCCATCCCCAAAGCAGGACCCATAAGTGACAAATTTCCATTCCCCCTCTGTGTGTGTTAAAGAGGCAATCTTCATCATCACCATTTTTATTTATTCCTGGGAACAATTTCCACCTGGTGAGCCTGGAGCCTGTACCTGGATAGGCTTGTTCCAGCTGCAGCAATAGTTTAATCGGAGTAAAGCTAACACAGCATCCCTCCTTCCCTGTGTGGTTCAGCTGCTGCCTGTCCCCCTGCAGAGATACCTGTTGTGATTCTTGCAGGAGAAAAATGACCCATTTTCAGGTACACACAAAGAAGCATTACAAAATAAACCAAACTGCTGCCTGCACTTCATCACAAGTTACAGCAACCTCATCACCTGCAGAAAATGTGTTATTACATATATGAGACAGATCATAACTGGAAGTTGGAGGCTCAATAGTCATAAATTCAGGCACAAGCAGTAAGGAAATGTATTTTTCCTCGTTCATTTTTAGCCAACAGTATGTGAACAGCAGTTTGAAAAGCTGGTGAAGCAGGGAGGCTTGGAACAACTACAGCACATTCAATCGACATAAGGACGGGATCAGGTCTTGTTATGTATTCATCTTCTTCTACCTTGTTAAAATCTAATCCAACTTGCACCATCCAAGACCTGGAGCAGGCCCAGAAGAGCAAATCAAGTTTTCCTCGATGGCATAGAGCAGGCAGGTCCTGCCTTTTGGGATTATTAAAAGATCCCATTTTACATCTTAACCCTGCAGGCAGAAACAAGTCTGCAAGTCACCTTACATGAAGAAATGAGGGAAGGTGTTACATCATTAAAAGCCAGGCTAGTATTTCTAAGTGGAGGCACACACATTAACTAATTGAATCACTATCTTCTTATCTTGGGGAGCCAAGCTGCTGTTACTCCAGATTAAAATGCAAATGTTCACCACCTTTCAAATAATAATGTAAATTTGAAGTTGGGGACTAACCTTTCTGTAAGCTTTAACTGCTCTCTCTGCTCTCCAGGCTGCAGACAGTGTTATTCTGATTGCTCACACCGCTGAACCCAGAATGTCTATCCATATTAGTATTTTTCCAACTTTTGCCATCTTCAGCTTCAATATTTTATAATTTTTCATAACCGCTCAATACTTCATAAACAGTGTACCTTAGGAAATAATAGGTATACATACATCTTACTGATAGTATAGGCATTAGCTTACTAAAAAGCTATCAACCTTTCATAGAGACCAAACAATTAATAATAAAACACAGAATTAGGAAATAAGTTATCCAGACTAAGTGTCCTGTTCCTCCCCCTTCATCATTTTCAGGGATTCTTTCACTGGTATTGACTTGAAAATACCACAAAAAGAAATATTGTAGGACAGGATTAAAATTCAGAATGAGCATAACAAATTGAAGAAAGAGCCTGATGAAAAAATGGTGACAGATCAATAAGGACAAGGTTATACATACAGAATACCTAACTGAACAAATACAAGCTGGAAGACGACCTGAGAGAGAGATTTTGCAAGAAACTGACGTATCTTAAATCAGAAACTCAACCCAAGTCAAGAGCATCAGACTTTACAAATGAGGCAAATATGAAACACAGGATTTGATCTGCCTACTCTGTTCAGCTTTCATAGGGCCTTAGCTGGAGCAGTGACGAAATTGTTGTGCAGGGAGTCCTGGCCAGAGCAAGGACTTGTACAGAGGTGACACACAGGAAATGGCTGGAAGGACTGAGGTTGTTTGGTCTTTAAAAAAGCAAACTTCAGGCATTTGAAAGTCTGTTGTGGAAAAGAAAAGGAGTGATTTATTCTGTATTGTGGAAAGGGTAGAAGCAATGGACTTTTTAGCTCTGCAGGATCGGTTTAGTTCAGAGTGAGTAGACTGCTCTGACCTGAGACTGCAGGATGGGGATGGGGAGTCTCTGTCCCTCGAGGTTACAGAAACATCCCCAAGCATGGTGTGTGTTTCCTTGGCTTGGGTTGGGCCAGATGGCAATCCAGGAATCTCCTGGGACAACTGTCCAAGACTTTGTGGCACGATCTCTGGTTAGGATAACCAGAGAGTGAGTAATAAGGGTG
>JANRMJ010000125.1:11212237-11235278 GCA_025584955.1 Alethe diademata
AGCTGAGCTGGGCTGTGCTGTGCTGTGCTGGGCTGGGCTGTGCTGGGCTGTGCTGGGCTGGGCTGGGCTGTGCTGAGCTGGGCTGTGCTGGGCTGGGCTGGGCTGTGCTGAGCTGGGCTGTGCTGAGCTGGGCTGTGCTGAGCTGGGCTGTGCTGGGCTGTGCTGGGCTGGGCTGTGCTGAGCTGGGCTGTGCTGAGCTGAGCTGGGCTGTGCTGGGCTGTGCTGAGCTGGGCTGTGCTGAGCTGAGCTGGGCTGTGCTGAGCTCTGCTCTGCTGTGCTCTGCTCTGCTCTGCTCATCCTGCAGCCACCACACACAGCCCTGACCAAGGGGGGGTTCCATTCAGGGCAGAGCTGCTTTTCTCACTCAGCTGCACACTCCTGTAAATGCAGCCCTTGAAGCAAAAAAGCGTTTGAAGGTTTCGTTTTGATATCTGAAACCATCAGTCAAGTTGCATTGTATATCCATTATAATTAAAAGTTTATTTGTGATTTCTGTCTTCAGGCCAAATTAATAAAATGGTACTCAAAGGATTTTATGTGAATGCTCAATGTGTTTAATTATTGTTTTGCTTTGTTACCCTGGGAGTATTTTACAATTAATATCTAATCTTTCAGATGTGATAACTAAATTCTTGTTTACCAAGAGTGCTCTGAGAGTTTGATTCCTTTCAAATGTTTTTTATAGAAATAATTTGTGATCTCTTGAGTTACGTTATTATTTAAATTTTATTTGTGCTGGCCCAGATGAGTGAGGAAGAAAGTAATGAAGTGGTTTAGTGAATACTGTTTTCTGTGTTCAGGATTTGGAGATTTTCATCATTATCTTTCTTGAATTTTTGATGTGAACAGCGAGTATATTAAAAGATGCTTCACTTTTTCAGAATATTTTAATAAAAAATCAGAAGGACATCATCTCCTTTGTAGCACTTGTGATGCTTGGCAGATTTTTGTTCAATATTAGATATATTAACAACAGGAATGGAAGGCTTCAAGAGTCACAAGAATAAGCAAGTACAAGAAAATTAGGAAATCCCAGTGGTCAAAAGAAATGAAGGTAGTACAGCCTTCTTTGCACTACTAAGAATAAGAGTAATATTCTACTGCAAAGTACAAACTACGGTTCTGAACAGAAACAGAAATGAGGGGCCCTGTGCTATGTAGGAATTAATAGTTTGTGGCAAAAGAGGTAGCTGAGATGTTTTTCTGGGTGATTTATTCCTGAAACTTCTTAAAGAATTAGGTAAAGAAAGCATCCTAATCTACCATTTACTATCCACTGATCTTGAAAAAGGAGAATGGGGATTGTTTGTTTGTTTGTTAAGATTTTGAGATAAATGGGCAATTTCCCAATCATTTGGAACAATCTCCAGCATGTCATGCCTGTGAACCAGAGTTGCTAATTTGCAGTTCTGTTACCACAGACAAAATAATACAGCATTTAATTAGTGCCAGCTGATACAGTTTCATAGCATGTCAGTTTTCTTGGATTGTAGGTTTTTGAGAGATCTGCAGTTTAGTGAATTGGAATAGCATACATTAGATGATAATATTTAGCTCACTGGCATGAACATTTATTCATATTTCTGCCCACTGTTAAAGGAAAGACTTACCTTTCAGGGAACATATTTGGTCAAATGCTGTAATGTTATCAACTATATAATTGATTGTAAAATATTTTGTAGAGCTGGAAGTTGATAAAATTTATAATTTAGGGCATTTAAAGCACTGAATTGAAGCAAAAGTTAATAATAAAGATCTGAATTATCTCTTTAAATAGTAACAAGCTACATTCAATCCTGGCAGGTATGGATTATACATACAAGTGAGAGATTTTAAAAGAAAAATCATGAAGACACACTTAAGGAAAGTTTCACATCATAATCAGTGTAAGCTCTTGGCACATTGCTGCAGAAAATAAACTTTTCTAACCTTTGGCTGTGTGCAAAGGATAGCACCAGCATAGAGGAAGAAATGCAGTCTTGGGTTGGTGTACTTTTAGAATACTGTGTCCTGTTCTGTTGGTCATATTTGAGAAGATTGGAGGTTGTAGACAGCTCAAAACAAACCATAAAAATTTGCCATGTTTTGTAAAACAAGCTGGTCTGTGGTTCACGTTGGGCATGTCAGCTCGTTATTGAGGGAAATGCTGAGAGCTGGCTGACTTGTTCTGAATAGCTGCTTACACATGGACAAGGGATGTGGTGCTGGGGTTTTGTAGAACTTGTTGTTAGAGTCATAACTAGATTGAATTTCTAGTTCAAGTGAAACAGGTGAGGTTCTGAAGTAAGCTACCCTCAACATACTTCAGGGCCAAGATTATTTTTTTAGTGCTGTTTGAGGGATGTTTTCATTCTTTGAGAGGAAGATACAAGCCTGGGGTTAAATGGTCACTGTGGTTTTTCTAGCATTTAAGTATTTCCCCTTACTGCTATTTTTTTCTTCTTCTGTGGGTCTTGGAGTGAAATAAGAAAATGCTTTTGTCCTTAATAAATTCATTATTGCCCCATTCATGGAAGTGCTGGAGGCTGGGCTGGACAGGGCTTTGAGCCATTTGGTCTAGGGGTGGCAGGGTTGGAACTAGATGGTCTCTAATGTCCCTTCCAGCCCAAACCATTCTGTGCTGATACTTGCAGCTCCTAAGAAATGCTCATAACCAGCTTTTGTGCTTCAGGGTTTCAGCTGTTCAACCACAACAGTAATCAGAAAATGTTTAGCTCTGTTTTTTTTCTCTGATACATAGGAAAGATAGGTATGGTTTGTGGATATTTCTTCTGTTTTCTCTACCTGAAGTGCTTGTGATCAGCCACAGCTGGAGTTGAGGCTCTGACAGCTGGGCAGATGCTGTCAAGTGCTACATAAATGCCTGGCTGGCACTTCTCATTATTATTTATAAGAATGTAAGTTGTTTATTATTTGGTTGTTAGGAACTCCAAACTTGTTCAGAAGGAAACTTACAAAGGTAAAAATTCCTAGCAATTTCTCAATTTTGGCTTTCTCTGTAAATTCTTCTGTCAATCTTCTGCAGCTCCTGAAACCTCTCTCCCCATATTTATCTGCTGTTCACAAATGCTGCTCTTTCCAAAACCTTTAATGTTCCTCTTCCCAGATCAACGTTTCCCTCTACCAAACTGAGTTTAGATCTTAGTGCTGCCATTGATCAGTCATACCACAGACTTGCTTTGCACTTTGTGATCCCACTTACTATTTTAATTTGGCTGTGCATGATGAACAATTCTGGAGGAAGCTGTGGTAACGTGTCACATGGGAGAGTCAGGAATGAGTCACCTGGAGGCACACAGGAATATTGGAATATTCCTGCTGGAATACAGGAGCTTATCTGTGCACCCACTGTCTGTCTCCATGTGCTGTGTCTGAAGTGTCTCTGTTCTGCCTGCTAGGACAGCTACTTTCAATAGTTCCAAATATTCAGCTTTCAGCAGTGCAGAAGACAGAGGTACATAAAAGTATATTTTCTCTCTGTGATTAGAATACTATTAAGAGTAATAATAATAAAAATAATAGCAAATAATTATTTTCAACTTCATAAGCTGTTGTTGAGTTATAAATTATTAATTCCACTCTGGAAAAGACTTGCATTTTAAATAGATGAAATAATGGACTGCCATTGTCTTCAGTGTTGTTGCATTCTCCACTGGACTTTCAGTAATACCATATAAATCAGTAAGCTAAAATAGGAATTCTGTAGAAAAAGTACTTCTGGACATGAAAATAAAATGAATATGTAGGGCTAAACTGTGGTTATTTTTATATTGTGTCTGTCAGTACTGTGAACCAGCATGGGAAGCCTCCAAACAGGCTTCATGAGGCAGGCATAAGGCTGCAGTCCATCAGAAAGGAGGCAGCTGGCACAAAACTGAAACAAAATATTCATCCTGCTGTTTCTGAGTGATGAATGTAAAGGTGTGTAGAGGGTTAAAAGCTCCCAGTACTTTCAGAAGTCTGCCCTTGAAGAAAGTTCTCCGTATTTTTTTTTTATTTAGATATTTTCTAGCAGACTGAAATGTTAGTCGAGTTAACTTGGGAGGAATTCAAAGAGTTGGGACAGGAACAATAACTTTACTTACAAGCAGAATTTCAGGTCAGAGGGGAAAATTCTCAAATTGTAGGGTTCCTTGTCAGTGCTAAATTCCTAATACTTCATATTATTATTTTAATTTCTACTGTAAAAAAGGAATGCTGACATTCAAACTGATGGTGACTTGTGTACACTGGCTCTTAAACTTTTTGACAATATTAAAATGTTTTAATGTTAATCCATTTTAATTTTTAAAACATTTACTTTTTATTGTGTGTCAGTTACACAGTTTAAAACAAATGAAGTGTTTGAGCTACTGCAGTAAAATCTCTCACAAAGGTCTGTGCTGTTGGATGATTTTGTTGAAAGGTTTGTCTGTTTCTTTTTTTAATTCTCACACTCAAAGATATGTCTGGCATTTTGGAGAGAATAAGCACAGCCTTTAACCTAGTGACAAAACTGTTTGGAGAACTGATTTACATATTAGAAACCTTTCTTCAGCAACACATAAAACAAACAAAAATCTTTGCATAATCAGTGAAGCTGTTGAAACCTCATTTTTATATAATTTATTAACACAGACTTCTGTCATGTCTTCCTATCCATGGATTAATATCTACAGCCTGTATTTTCTTCCTGCCTCTGAAGTGTTAATTGGAAGAATTTTGGTTTGAGTGTATTTTATTTGCCTGTGTACAACAAATGTTTCTAGTTATAATTCCATATGTCTCCAATGAGCAGCAGTTTGTAATACTTCACGTAGGTGAGCTCTACTAGTACATAGTA
Source organism: Alethe diademata (assembly GCA_025584955.1). NCBI lineage: Eukaryota > Metazoa > Chordata > Aves > Passeriformes > Muscicapidae > Alethe > Alethe diademata. The sequence continues at coordinate 11,217,060 of JANRMJ010000125.1, forward strand.
TGAAATAACTTACAGTTGTGTAACTTTTTATGTTAGCTTGAAGACTTTTGTTTGCTTTGTTCCTTCAAGATAAATTTACATTAAATAATTTCTTAATTTCTGGGACAAGGCCTAAACATTTTTCTCGTGGCTCAAACAGGATTGAAATCAAAACAAAAGTAAACAACAGTTTTTTTCTCTAAGTGTGAGAATGTATTTGTCTCAACAAATGGGGGAAAAGGAAAGAAAACAAGATTTCTAAGTCTAAGGAAAAGCCCAGAGAAGTTATTCCAATGCTATTAAAAAAAAAAAAAAGCATATTTTGAAAGAATTTTTAGCTTTTGCAGTTTGTTGAAGTTCAGTAACTGCTAAAGCATGAGGTGTCTCATACTGCAACTTGTTGCTGCAACTCCTTGTTTCTGATGCCCAAGAGATACTCAAAGTGCAGATATTTGGATTGCATTGCATGTCTTCCCTAATCAGTAATACTTAAATCTTCCCTTTAAAGGCATGTTGTCCAATATCAATAACACTTCCCTTCTAAATTGCTGTCCATAAAATTCCGTATCAGAAAGCACCAAGGTACAATGCTTGATGTGGTAAGATTGGTAGTTAGAAGTTCAATTTAATACTGAAGCAAAAATATTTTTGCACACGTTTTGCCTATGAAAATATTATAATGCTTGGCTTTCTCAGTGATACTCTCAGTTTTGGCAATACTCTACTGAAAGTGTGAAGTAGCTTTGCATAGACATGCAATGAAGTTACTGCTGCTGAAAAATATTGGTATTCATAATATGTTTTTGTTGCTATTTGCTAGCATGGAGTGTTAATCCTAGAAGCTGAAATCTTTTCAACAGTGGCTCAAGAAATCTTGTACTGTTCACTGACCCAGCACTGGAGAAGGCAAGGTGGCTTACTGTGCTCACTCAGCTAGGAGGTTTTTCCCAGGGCACTTCCAGTGGGATGAGGAAGAGTCTGTTGGTGGTTTTTGAGGACTCTTGGTGCTGTTTGCCCAACAGCTCTGCCCTTAGATCCAGCAGTGCAGGCTATTTATACCCCTCACTGCTTTCCCTTAAACGGCATCCCCGAGCTCTGTCTTCTTTCTCCCACACCAAAGCTGCTGTCTAAGCCCTTGTCTCTCTCACTTCTTGACTCCTGCCATGTTTTGTCTCCCCTTGTCCATTTAAAACTTGCTTGTCTGACATGGACTTAACTGTTGTTTATAAAAATCACCTTCGCTCATTTTTCTGACCAGATTTTTCCTCTCTCTTAAAATGTCTCTCTCCCTTGGGAACTTCTCTTCAAATGAAATACAAGCTAATCCTCCTTTTAGCTCTAAAAGCTGCTTATAATGGAGCCACAATCCACCAACATGATTTTATTTCCCAGACTTTGTTCAGTTAGCTGCTCCTGTGCATCCCTGCTCAGGCCTGACACAAAATGCATCTCAACTAATTCTGGTTGTTCTTTACAATATGTGAGCAGCTGCAATTGTCTCTTTCTCATTTTTAAAAAAATATTTTAAAAGTACATATTTACCTTCTTTTTGGGTAAGGAAAAGTAATCATTTTCCCCATATGTTGGGGCTTGAATTAATAACGCTTGCCTGCATTTTGTAGTTATGTATAGGTAGAAAAAGACCTCCAAATGCAGGAAGTTGGGTTTTGGTCCATAGGGCCAATTCCTCTTCTAGAACTTCTCTGAAAACAATTTCTTCTTGCATTGCAGTCTACTTTTAAGAGAGGCTTTTCTGAAATGTTTTTGGGCAAAATGAGAAATGGTGAGCCAGAATAGGCTGGGGGAGATAAAGGCAGTGATAGTTCAGAATTTGAAAAGACTTCTAAGGTAATCAACTCTCTTAGTTTTGTAGTTTAGTCTTGGAAGTGCAGAAACAGTACTTTGAGCTCTCCAATTGCTTTGGAGCACAATATCAAAATGCAATATTGACAGACACATAAAATCAGCAAAAACAGATCTCTGCACTATAATTTTATTAATTCAGTAGTTAGAACTAAAATAGGTACACTTCTGCCTGCAATTTATTCTCAAGGACTTAAAATGAAATTAAAACACTGTGTGCATGTGCACATACCCAAAAGCTGAGAAGTTTTCTTAATGAATGTGTCTGCTATGTTTAAATCTTGCTGCCCTTTAAGTGGGAGGCTCTGACCCATCAAGCTGGCATAAAAGGTTGTGGTATATGCACACAGCACAGTCTTCAAGGATTGCTGTTAACAGGACTTGTTATCTAGCACTAGCCATGCCCCATCACTACTGCTCTGCACATTTAGTTATTTGCCAAGCATTTAGTTTGGGGTATGGTTTTTTTAATTGTTTAACCTATAATTGGAAGGCTCAAGTAGCTTGTCTAAGCATTTCATTCTTAATGACCTTTTAAGATCTTACAATGTTCTTCTGTTTCAGCTTGAAATGTTTCAAAGTTGAAAGTATATGTGGGAGTAAATTTATTTTTGTGGAAAGTTATAGCAAAAGTGAACAATAACAATGGAGGGAGTAAAATTTATTTGTCATTTTTCTCTCATGCATGTATTTGTACAGTGAATTGCTAAAACTCTTAGAAAAAGTAACTAGGTTTGAGATGCACTTGATTTCCCTTTTGATGGTTCAAACTAAAGGGTTTTTTAAAAACAAGTTACTGTCTCTAATTCTTTGTGAGATATCTGGACTGTGACACGTCCCACCTTACTGAACAATCCAGTTTGTAGCAAAGTGCTGTGGTGTAACTGATTCAAGAGCACATGTCGATCACACCAGGCTTTATTCTCTCTCCTGCTATTTAAAGCTGCCCTTGTTCTACATGGAGAAATGCTGTGAGTATTTAAAGGTAAATGTATGCATATTTCCACATGGCTGGGCACTGATTAGCAGCTGCTCAAACAGATGTAGTTAAAGTTGCCATCTAGTCAGTATATTGGTTATCTCTAGTAACCCAGAGTAAGGTAAAATAAAGCAAGGCTTGAGTTATAAAAAATGTACATAACTTAGGTGATTGCCAATGGTCAGGTTCCTCTATTCATTACTTGCATTATGATTCAAGTGTTAATATGTTCTTACTAATGCATTTAGCAGCCTTAGAGTGTTAGGAATTCGTTTTTTTAGTTTAAGTTTTATAATTGGTCTTATTTAGTAAACTAAAGATTCGGAACTCTTCATAGAGTACAACGTTATAAGGATTCTTATCTCATTCTTTCCCATATTGGGGACAAGTGGATTGCAGGTAGGTCCCAGTCAGTGGGGCACTTAAGATATTCTGTAAGTCATTGCCTAAAGTTAAGCATATGTCTTAGTAATTTAAGTTCTTAAGCCATATCTGTGTGCAGCTGAGTTTGCAGAAGCCAGTCACATTCCTGAGCAGTGTCACTGGAGTCTGCAGCATTCTGTAAAATAGTTCTGCCCTGAAACTGAAGGGAGGACTGGTATTACTAGGCTGTTCTTCCAGAGTTTGTCTGTGTTAAACATGCCCCATTCTGAATACAGAGTCCAAGTGTGAGCCCAAAACACACATGGGTGTCTGCATCTTTTGATGTTTAATTCACTGAGGCTCACCAGTTGTATAGCTGGTTCTGTCTTTGGTAATTCAGGGATGAGAAGGTATCAGATTTTTCCAATACTGTCTTCATACATGTAAGTGGAATTATCAACTTCTGGACAGCATATGCTTCTTTTAATGGAAGAGCAAATGAATGTGTGGATTCCTTTTGTCAGGCTGTCCTTCTTGCTTTGAAATGTCAACATCCCTATGGCACGATGTACTGGCTAAAGAAAAACCTTCCCAGAAATCTTGGTTTGACATGATCATCTTGGATGGTCCTATACTCTTATGCTGTGTCCAGCAGAGTAGTTTTTATGCCAGAATAGTAAAATGTTTGCTCTTTTGGGTTTCCTATGACATGTTAAGAAACTGATTAGAAAAAAACAACAAAAAAGAAACAATTAGAAGCACAACAAGTTTCAGGAGCTGAGCAACAGTTGCTGTTATTATTGTCTCTTTTCATCACTATGTGTGGTAATATCTGCTCTTTGAAAAAATGCATGGTGGGAAAACCAAGAAGGGGGCAATGAATTGCCTTAGAAGGAAGGGATAGTCCTAGTAATGCACTGATATAAACATCCTGCTTTTAAGTACCCACTGACTCACAGGTGTGGAAGAACTGAGACCAGAGGGAGGAATTCACTTACTTTTGAGACTCCTCTCAGTCTGGTGAGGAGACTTTTCTACCTAAGCTGCTTATATAGGCCTCTAGTGTAGGAAAGGTATTGAAGGGTACTAATTTCTAGATGTGGAAGCCTGAAAGTTAACCATGTACTTCCTTCTTCTCTAAATATGACATTGCATCTTGAATCTGCTCTGCATCCCCATGAGTTAATGTGCTGTCACTGAATGGGGTTGAACAGGCCATGCCATCGCTAGGAAGTGGCTGTGCAGAAATAGCAGTAGGTTGCACTTGTTTTGAGATGTGAAGAGCTGAGAAAAGGCAGTGACGTTTAAATCTGGTGACTGAGGTGTCTGGCAGGCTCCACAGGCTGTGCTGTAAAGCCTGGGGCTTCAAAGTGTCAGCTCTGAAGTGAGCAGCACTGGAATTCAAACTGCTCCTTGCTGTGGGCAGCAGAGCTGTGATGCCTTCTGAACTACAGGAGAATGGAGTACCCCCATGAAGAGGAGGGACAGCTTTGAGCTGCACCTCCATCCAAGGCTCTGTCTGGGTTAGACAACTGAGCAAACTGAACACGCTGAACTCGTGATACATGCTGATCTGCTGGGAGACTGCAAGATTTGGGTAGATGTTTTTAAAATACCCTAACCTGAAATACATGTGCATGCTGAAGTCTGTAACAGCTTTGGTTTTATGCAGTTAGATGGGGTTCCTCCAGCTACCCCAGATACCTGTGTTACTGGGGAATGTAAACTCACAATGCAACATTCGATCCGCAGGGCTCTGTGTGGGTTCCCTGCTCCATTCTTGGCTTGTTTTTTTAACCTATGGCTGTATGACCCAGTCATCAAAAGGGGCCACCTGAAGGCTGGGATTGTTTTCTTTTTATAAATACAAAATGACATAAAATTCACTTTCTGGGTGCACCCTGTAAGACTTCATGTAATACTTCAGCAGCTACTTGGTAGAAGTAATGATCAGCACTGAGATTTGTGACCATTTTTAAATGTAAATAAAGCTGCTTTTGGGTGTTTCAGCAAGGGGTGACAAACCACTGTGCCACTTGTGACTAGCTAGAAGAATGTGCTCACACAGAAGTGCCCCGTGTGGGTTGGTGCTGCTGTGCTGCCTGAGCTGGGTGATTGCAGTCCCTGTCACTGGGCAGGCGGCCACACATCAAGGTGGGCTGGCAGAGCACTGGGCCCTGCTGCTCTGAGGGGACCATGACTTTTCATAAGTGGATTCCTTTGCAAGGTTTTTTCCTCTTCAGAGTATATAAAGTTTCTCCTTTCTCATCCTGCTTTCCTGCTTCTGATATATTAACTGCACTGGTTTTCCACTGGAGGGCTGGACAGAATAGGGAACCATGACTTTAATGGTGGTACTTGGAACTAAAATCTGTAACTCCCAGTGAGTTCTTTACTAGTGGGTAAATGCTTTCCTTTTTTAAATGTGTCAGCTAAGTACCAAAGTCACTTGTGAACTCCTGCCATGTTTCATTCAGGGTTGGCAGGAAGATAACATGGAAACCGTTTTCAGAATTTTAAAACATCATATGAAGGTGAATGCTTCCCAGTTGAATACTAAAAAGTTAATTTCTGTGCAGTTATGAAGGTCAGATTTTGCTCTGTGAGTTACAGGGGTTAGCTTTGTGTTCTGTTTTACCTACCAGATGAAAACCTACCAGAACAAAGACAAATAATTAGTCTAGATTAGTACTTCGTAAATATATGTGAAAATAGCTTGGTTCTGGTCTCTTTTTTAAAAAAATCTTGTTTAGTTTTAAATAGATAGTTGTTTGCAAAACCTCATAAAGCTAGGAGTGATTTCACAAGCTTTAGCAGTCCTCCATATTGTTCCATTTTTTGATACCTTAATCTAAGGCCCACATATACATTTTAAGGCACTACAATCAAGAGCCATGGTGGTAACATCTGAAACTCTGCTTCATCCTCTTTACAAAGATAAGTGAACCCAAAATAACTCCTTGGCTCCTCAAATAAGTAAAGTGTACTTGAAGCTCACATGCTTGCTGGTGTTCCCTTCCTGAAGTTGTCAGGATCCATAAGAACTAGAGATGAGTGTGAGCAGTTGCAGGCGCTGGTGGGTGTGTTCCCCTTGCAGCTGTTCATTCCAGGAGTCTCTTTGTGCCCTTGTCACTTTTTTTTTTTGTGTTCTTGTGTCTAAGAATGTTCTGCTGGTACTTGCATGGTATGTACTCCAGCTGTAACTTAGTTTTCACCCTGGTGAAATTCTGTGGTGAATTTTCTAATAGTGTGCTCTCTTCCCAGCGTGGGTATTGATAAGCACCTGCTTGGCCAAGGGTGTTTTAGGGCATTAGGCTGGTGGTGGCCTGAGAGTCAGAAATAGCTGACAAGGCTGTTTTGTTTTCTTTAGGGGGGCTGTGCTTTCTGTGCACACATCACTTGCCAAAGGTAGAATTTCACTCAGCATTACCAACCTTATTTTTAATCTTTTTCCTCTTTATAGCATGCACATTTTGTGTCTTGTCCTGTAGCCATGAGAATTTTCTTTGAGTGAAAATACAGATATTCTGTATTAAACTAATTAACATGTTGAAAACATACTGGCTTAGTGATAGTTCTAGGGCATATTAGAAAACCTGGAAGTATGAAATTTTGAACAAAGATAGATTAGGTCAAAATTTTATTGACTCTAGAGCTTCATGTAGTCTATAACAGGCTGAATGCAAGATCTATGGAAGAACCCCTGATTCTGTGTTGTTCTGGGCTGTGGTTATTTCATTTACACCAATTTTTTTTGTGTATGTGGAATAAATTTTAGTTAAATAGCATTATTCCCATTTATATGTAATCAACCACATAACCCAGAGTTAAATAATTTAGAATGAATCTGGGAATATGTTCTTGCTATTGAGCCATAAACCCATATATAACTGTAAAAACAACTTAGGCAAAAGGAGAAGTTGAAAAAAAGGAGAGCCAAAAAATCTGCAGCCAGGCTATAGATGCCTGTACTACCCTGGGTTTAACAGTATTATTGAAATTCCAGCAACTTTTTTGTGAAAAAGTGATATTAGAAAATCATCTAATGTAATATGAGAAGAGAATTAATGCAAAGCATGAGTTAGAAATAAGAAAGAAACATCATGTTACCCACCTTCTCTAAGCAGACCTCAAGCTAGTGCTTTACAAACCACAGTTTGGTTTTCTGTTCCAGCATTTCAGATTTCAATATGTGATTGTTTCTCAACCAACTTGGAAGCTGTAGTACTTTTCCTCTTGCTTTTAAGAGGTCAAAAGAAAGAACTAATAAGAATGAGCTGAAAAAAATCAGAGTTCATATGAATAGTGGTGAAGTCGTGATTGCAGTCTGCTTAACTCTAGTAAAATCTTTGTCCAAACTTTGAATAATTTTTCCCCCAGTGAATATTCCCAAAGACAGATATTTGTTCTATGCGTTTCCAAGTCCGTAACTAATAAAACCATAACAACCACCAAAGTAATAGTTAAGAAATGTGGCTTTGTAGCATTTCAAGTGATGAGCAAACCATCCCAGCAAGCTGGCCCTCGGCCACTGCGCTGTGTAATGGTGTTGTTGGTGAAGATTGCCCTAGCAACAGCTCGCATGACTTTGGAGATAAAACAGACTTTTAGGAACACATGTGTAATGTCTGAAGGTAAAGTAACCCAAAATAAATGCATCTCCTCTACTGGGAACGTTGGGTGGGTCACATCAAGCCAAAGTCTGACTTACTGACTTACAAATTTAATCCTTCTGTGAAAGTTTCTGTACGGTGAAAACAAAACCATCCAAGAAGTGCAACAGTTGAAATCTGAGAATAAAGTAAAGCAGAACTGAGAGAAACTGTCTTGCAGATTATTTTAATAAAAAATATCTATTATTTTAAAGGCTTTAAGAATCCTTGTACTGTAGGAAATACTTCTGGATGTGTTATTTCAATGGAGAAGCTTTTTGATGGAAGAGGATGCAGTGAAGATTAAAAGCTTCACTTGCTCTCCAGAAGAACCAGCAAGTGAAAAAAGGCATGAGAAGTAGAAAGTGAAACAAATTCAAGTGAAACTAAAGTGTGGTGGTGTTCTTTTAATTAATGAACTTTCATTTAGAAAAATACAAGTGGTGGCTAGCACATTGAGCAGTTTGTTACGTAAGACAGCAAAGTGAAAAACTTAACTGAGGGCCTAGATCAATATAGCAAAGTAATGTCATAAAATAGAGAGATCATCAGAAGTCTATAAAAGAAAGGCAAAAACCTGGGCCAAGTCTTTTTTGCTTCTTCCAGTTCATTGTGGATGATATTTGAAAATCCACTTTAAAGGCAGAAAAACACAGTCACCTTTATATATGTTAGCGGGTCATAAAAGAACTTACTCTCACAATAGCATAATGTTGTGCCTTCCAAATGAAATATTGTGTTAAAGTACACATCAAACACATTTTCAAGACTTAAATGGAATTTTCTGATACTCTAATAAACGTCTTTTTTATTTTAAAGATAAAAATACAGACATTACTGTAAAGGATAATGCGGATGATTTCTGCCTTCGAGATACATTAAGCATTGCATCCACAGACTCCTTTGTTTCCACAGCTGAGGTAAGACTCCTAAAGATTGCATTTTTAAAGATTTAGTGATCTATTTGAACAGTGAACAGAAGAATCCTGATTTTTTGCTAGTCATTGTAAGGAAAAATATATTTTTCTTATGGGGAAAAAAGAGCTTTTCTGGGCTTTGTTTGAACCAGTTGTTTTGGGTTTTTTTTTTTGTGTACTGGCATAATGCATCCCCAGCTTCTCCTAAACAGAAGTTGCTTTTGAAAAACAGATCACATTTTCGTGAGTGAAGAAGCAATCAATTGAGGCTGTACTAGTCCCATTCACCATGATTTATATTTTTCTGTTCTTTTTTCTTATTGCTTTACCATACTATAAAGATGTATGAAGAAGGCTTTGTATTGTTTAGACCTGGAGGGTTTTTTTTGAGAGGAAATGGTAAGAAATTGACAGCTACCTGTTTCAGCATGTCCCATGCACAGAATGAAGGCAGCAGTTGGACAGCTTCAACTAACATACTTCATCTAACTTGCTGTAATCCTCTGGGATAGGAGCACAAGTGAGACATCAAATCTTTGGGTAACAGCCTGTCTGTGGCTCCAGTCTGCTACAGCTCCCTTGAAGTATTTGAAAGAGGCTCATGAGCAGTGGCACACTTACCTGAATGAGCAGTATCTGCTCCTGTAGTCTCTGGGGAGCTGAAGTGATCTTGAATAGCACTCTTCTCCAAAAACAGGAGAGGCAGTTGGCCTCAATAGATCCATTGTGTTACAGATATTGCTCTCATAGATGCACTACAACTCAGCTACTAAAGTCAGTTGCAAAAAGAGAGAATTGCACACACGTTCTTTGCAATTGTTTTGACTGTCTATTGCAGAGTTTGTTTTTCCATAACACAATTACCTTGAGTTAGGAACTCCCATTAAGTTGTGGTGCCTAGCATCCATTCCAAATGAGGATTGTATCCATAGAGACTGATTACTCTTTGCTGTAATTTGGACAAGACCACAATTCAAGCTTGCTTCAACTCTACCAGCTCATGAGAGAAGCTGTAAACCGTTATATTTTGTACACTTTGAATCTGGTTTGTGTTTTTTCTTCTCCCATGAACATTCTTAATGCTTTTGCAAGTATGTGAGGATCATAACAGCCCCTTATGCTCATTTGTGCTGCTTGGCTTAAAAAAAAGGCAAAACCAGACAATCAACCAAGCTAACAGAAAACCCCAGGATGTATCACCTCAGTGGAATCATCATCCTCTCCTGAAGCTATATTGTCCCAGTATCTGCTAAAAATATTGGAATCAAAATTGGACATGTAATTGTCTTTAAGTATCCTGAAAATATTCTCCATATTTGGACACCTCAAAGCCACTTCTGTCAACTAGTTCTTCCAGGACAAAGTTATGAAGATTTTTTTCTTCCTTTCCAGCTGTTCTGGTCTTTGCCAATAGAAGAAACTCCTCAGATTTTATTGAAGACTCTAGTGACATTCTTAGGTGACAGAAGTCCTAAAGATTAATAGAACATGAGCAACTTGCAGTTTATTTTTGAGCCAGAGCAGGATCAATGTTCTGGGTTAAACAGGAGTCAGACAGAGTCAGTTAGCTCTGGCTAACAGGGCATCCTTGTGTGGTGTAGGGTACAGAGAGCTGTGAGTGGGTGTTCTCATACAAAAACACTGTTACATGGATTGAATGTTTTGTCCATCCTCAGGAGGGTGTGTGGCAGGGAAATGCTTCACATTATGGCAGTGAGAAGGAGCAGTAATGACTTCCCAGTGTATTCAGCTATTAGTACAGAACAGTAATTGCTTTGATTTAACAGGATTAGAATTCACATACCAGATTCTTTTATTCTAGACCTGATTATGTCAACTAGCTTCTTCTTGCTTGTCTATTTCTTTTTCTTTTTTTTTTTTTCTTGCAGTGGGGAAACAGTGGAGTGTTTTAATTTAGGTTAAGAGGTCTGAGGCTTTTCCTACTTCAGATTTGTCTCATCTAAGGGCCAAATAAAACAGTTCTTTCATCATAAGCTCCCTGATTGCAGCTACAATAATAGTAACTCCATGTTACTAACTCCATGTAACTCCATATTTAGTAGTCCTAAACTCCATGTCCTGATGGAAATATCTAGCAAGGTTTTTAAATCTGAAATTCATGTGTGTTGATACTAGTCTGTGATTGTGCCCTGCTGGAATTAATAATTTCACCTTCCAGGAAATTAGAACATGGCACCATTTTTTGTGGCCTCATCATGCTGCAAGCTGTGTGTTGACAGTTCCTTGGCTTCCTTCTACACTGCATCCTGTCCCAAGGAGCAGGACTGAGTATTCTGTGTACTCTGATTTTGGAGACTGGAAACTGTGTTCATGTTTCAGTGCTGACACACAGTCAGGTCAAATTTAGCTCCCTGCCCACAGGAGAGAGAACATTCATAAAACAAGACACAGATAGATGCTTGAATGGAAACTGATAGGGATGCTGCTTAGGAGGCAACAAGAATGCCATGCTGTTCTATTAGAACAAAATCTAGGGAAGAGCTGTGCAAAGCTGGGACAGTTTGGCAGGGGTAGCATCACGTGCCCTTTTGATGAGCTCTACAGGACAGCAGGAGGGTGTGCCAAAACCTCATCCTGCCTATGGCTGGTGATGCAGAGGGTGCTGAGAATCACTCACTCGATGGCTTCTCCTACAGAGTTGTGCCTGTCTCACACCCACAGTACACAGGTGCCTGAGCCCTTACAAAGACAGTTTAGACACAGCTGCCATCCCCATGACCAGACAGGCTTCCATTCTCAAACACACTTAGGCTCTAGAGGCACTGCAGAAGGGATGGCAGACATGACTATTTGCCCTAATTAAGTTATTAATACTACTGCTGTGATAAATAATGGTATTTTCTTCCCCATTTGAGCCTGGCTGCTGTCAGCTTGTGTTGGGGAGAGTTAGCATGCTTGTCATAGTCTTGGTTTCCCATGTACTGTGTTCAAAATAGCTGCCACCTTTGGCAACAATGCAGCAGTGAGTGTGCCAGATAAAAGCCTCTGCCCTCTCTTTCTTGGCTGCTTTTCCATCTTCCCGACAGAACCTCTTCCCTCTCTCCCTGACAGTGAGCTTTGGTGCTGCTTCTTCCTTGTCAGTGCACGTGCATTTGTCATGTCTCATTTCTTTGTTTTGACTAGTACTGAATCTATAAGTCTATTATCAAATAAACTTCGCTTTCCTTGTTAAAATGTTAACTTAGTCCAAAGCTTGGGAGATTTTTTAGACTTGTGAATAAAGCTTTTGCTGCTTTTTATTAGTAACAGCCTTCATGTTTTCTTCCAGATCTTAGGTGGAGCACACCACTTCATAATTTCAATTTATTAAAATGCCATCTCAAACGTTTTAGTTACTAATCACCATCACATCTTTCAACTCCCCAAACATTTTTCATATTCATCCTGCAACTACTTACTTTTTTTAGGGAAATATTTTCTCTGAATGTCCTTATATTTTAAAGAGATCATCATCAGCTTTTTTAATATAGGGTAAACATAATTTCTTAGAATGTAAGGAATGCTGAATGTGCCAGTAAAGTGACCTCTCTATTAGGGGAAGCAAGCAAGAATTCCTGAAAGGTCTAGCATTGTTTATTTTTGTTACATTCATGTAGGTGGTTATTTTGGTAGTCAACAAGGTCTTGATGCACAGCTGAGAATTTTTTTCTATTTATTAAGAAACAACTTGTGGGTGGCAAGTAAGAGTACCGAGCCTGTTCCTTAAACCAAAGCAGTCAGGGCATCCCAGACCTAAAAATGATTGCAAGTGGCAAAGGTTTGATGTTTTAGAGCAATGATTTCAGCATCTCTTTACTGCAGATACAGCCCTAAAGCTGAACTGTCAGAGAAAACTGATTAGCATCTGAACAATATCCATGCTGTAATCTTCAGAGGCTGCTCTGCAGCAAGGCAGGTCTAATTAGACACAAGTTAGAGCTGCAAGCTTTGGAGTTTTGAAGATGTATGTACTGTTTTAATGCAATGATCCTAGGTGTCCAGTTTATCTGAGGTACTTATGGTGAGCCATCTAACTGAGAACTAACCTTTCTGCCCACCTTGTTCCTCAAAGGTAGCAAGTCCTCAGAGACCTTTACAGTGAAGAGTTCATTCTCCTTTTGATGTCATCTTGGGAGGTTCTTATCTAGAAAATGTTGTATGCTCTGCATCTAGTTAAATACTCAATATGATTTGTGTATTTTCCTAATAGTGAGCTCTTCTACATTAGAAATGTGGATGTATCTTTACAAATCATCTTTAACAAGTTTTACTTTAAGCAGGATGTTTATATAGCCACGCTTTCAGCTTATTTAATCTCAAAGGATGGCCCCACTGGTTGCAAGATCATTTAAAGCATAATAATCCATGTTACACCTATATAATGTTATATCTATATGCTTTTTATGTCTGCATATAAAACACTGGTATAGCAATATATTTTTAAATAGTAGAAAGCATCAAAAGAAAATCCGTGATGACTCCAGGAGCATTAATGGTGCAACTAAAAAAAATAAAAGCTAGAATTAATTTTGTGGTCATTAACTAAACTGAATGATGTGTAAACATCAGAATTACTTTTTTTTATAATTAAAAATATGAGGTAATCTTTGTAGTGTAATTGTAGCTAGACACTGTTTTGTGGATTAAATATGATACCCTGTAAACAGGAGTTCTCTATTTATGTGCTTTGATTTATGAATCTGGTTTTGTTCTTTTCTTTCTTTAAAAAGGTCTACAAGTTCATGCTTATTTCTATGCTAACCATAGAATTAAAACTGCCAACAGTGAAAACCGTTTAGAGAGCCTGTAGTATAAAACACTGAATGCTCATGGTTTATACAATGTGCTTTGGTAACTGTCAGACTTAATTGAAAACAGGGGTGGGAGTGTGTTACTATTCCCAGCTTCCTAAAGAATTGTAGGGTGCAGTCATTCTGTACTTGGTGTCCTGGCAGTTACTTTCTTCTAACAGCTTTGAGACCCATTAGATTTATTTAACTAGACAATACAAAAACTTAATTAGGCAAATTAAACCCAAAAGTAATTTGCCTTAATTTTATTAATTAAAAATTTATGAAGCTTGAAACTGTAGCTTTCAGATTTTAAGAGTTACAAAGTTAAGTCTTACGACCTGTTGTATCTGTTCTGTTCACTTGTTGGTTGTTACCCCTTTGTTTGAAGCAGATGCAGAAAAAGATGCATCTTTCAGTAGAACACCAGGAAAACTTCTTTGTTTTATCTTTACAAAAATGACATCAGCAAGCTCTTTAATGAACTTCTGAAATGTTTTTTTCAGCTTTCAGAGCACAGAGATGTTCGTAGCACATATGGTCTGGATTCCCTTTGCCACTGCCCCTTGTATGAAGAGGCCATGCACTTAGCAGAAGAAGGCAAAATTTATTCACGGGTGTTAAGGTATTGACTGATGTCTATTTAATCATTTCCAGGAAAAGCAAGAATTAAAGTTTAACATTCTATCTAGAAATCACTTTTTAGAAGTTACTTGTACTAGGTGTTTTTGCTAGCAATTAGACTTAAATGGATATTCTTGTGCTGCTTTTTTTAATGGTCTTTGAAAACTTTTGTGTTTTGCACAGGACTGAAATGTTTGAATGTCTAGGGGACAGTGACTTCCTTGCTAAGCTTCACTGTATTCGACAAGCTTTCCAGGTAAACAGTAAGGAGTGATTTGTCTGTCTTGTTAAAGCCTAAACTGAAGTACATGGCATTGAAACTGACTGTTATTCTTCTATTCTATAAAAATGCAAGCATTTTTATAATGTAATCTGTGTTCAAATAATTGCTTGTTGCTTTTACATTTTTATCATTGCAAAATGAGATGTATTTACAGAGGAGTCCAGATTTTATGATGAGCTTTGGAACCTTTGCACCCAAGCTTTATTAGGAACTTGCTAACTATACTAGAGGTGATAATTACATGAAAATTGATTGAAATGTTTAAGGTCACTTGATATAACCTGTGAATGAACCTGTCTATATTTTCTGAACCCTTTTCTAGATAGTTCTTTCAGAAACAGCAAACAGAATATTTCTTGCTGAAAGTGGAAGAAAAATTTTGTCTGCTTTAATTGTGAAAGCACGAAAGGTAAAAGCCTTTTTTTACCAATGTTTTGTTCTTTATGTAACTTCTACCTGAATTCACTTTCCAGGGAAAATCAACCATATCTCTTTTTACATTTGCTTGATACTCATTGCTCTTACTTTACAGAATCCAAAGAAATTTGAAGATGTCTTTGATGAAATGATATATTTTTTGGAGCAAACAGATCACTGGGATAATACTGAAATGGAGCTTGCTGCTAGAGGAGTGAGTTGCCTTTCTGAAAAGTTCTTTTACCATTACTAATGCCACAGGAGCTAAAAATAAATTTTTACAGTTCAGAATTGTGGGAAAGGCAACTCTTTATTGTTTATATTGCTGATTTAGAGAAATGGTATTCATCAGTTTAGTACCAGAAACCACACTTTATTTTTAACTTCTCCTTTACTGACAAAGTATTTTCAATGTTCATTAAAAACAATTGCAAATCCACATGTTAATGCAGCGTTACAATATGGTGCATGCTGAAATCCACTGCTGAAAAAGAAACTAGGTTACTTAGATCATGTTCTCATTTAATATAGGTGAAAAATCTGAATTTTTATGATGTTGTTCTGGACTTCATTTTAATGGATTCATTTGAAGATTTAGAAAATCCACCAATATCTATACAGAATGTAGTAAATAACCGCTGGTTGAATTCCTCTTTTAAAGAGACAGTAAGTATTCATGTGTAATCATCATCCTAACTGAGCTGTAGGACATTGCAATGTTCTGAGTTTGTACCTGAGATTGTCCTCAAAAGAATTTAACAGATTGTATTATCAGGTTTTTCATAATAGGAATTTAAAAGTTACAAGTCTGGGCCCAAATCAGAGAATGATTGAATGTATTGGTGAAAATACTTTAACTTGTCCTCCCTTTCTCTGAGGAAGTAGAATTTTAGAAGGGAAGTTTCTGTTAGCCACATCTTAGACACCAGATCCAGATTTTGGTTCATAGACCAGAGAGTTAGCAATAAGGGACCAAGCTGCAAGGAAACAGAATTAAATTAATACAATACAGATATTCAGCTGTTGATGACAATGAATGATTTTTCATACCTGCCTGTTTATTTGCCAGATAGATCTCATCCTTCTGTTAGAGCCACAGGCTACTGCCCTGGTCAGCTGGTACAGAAACTACTGTCATTTCATCCACTTATCTGTAATCTACACGTTTTCCTTTTGTTTTTGTTTTTCAATTGAAATATTCCCTCTAGAGGAAACAAATGAAGATAACATGTATATATTTTTGTGGTTATGTGGTAACAGTGTGCTTTGTCTGTATTAAAGTCTGTATGCAGTGCTGAGGGGAGTCAGATGAGGATAGTGAGAGGCTGGGAGGAGAAAAAGCCCAGTACTGGTATTGGGATATTGTATTTCACAGGTCCATGTTTGGACAAAGCTCCATAGCTGAATCTGAAGCTATTGCAAGAATGTTTTTGCTGAAATGAAAAAGTGCATTTCAATGTGTTCACATGCCACTTAATATCTAAAATAGTTACTGAAGTCTGAACACACACTTTAATATCTGAGACTGGTCCTCACTTAAACCCAGTGAGTGTTGCTAACTGTTGTAGCTGTGAAATCAGTCAAGGATGCCAAATTACATTTGAATTTAACTAATGAAAATGTTACAAAGATGGATCTGAAATAGCAAGTATGAACTACATATAAATTTGTTATTTATATCAGCTGTTGTTTTATGGTGTTAAACTTTGTGTTATCACAAGACTGAAACTGAAGAAAATGCATGTCCTGGAAATATAGAATATAGAAATACAGTATTCTGCAGATGAGTTCTTTTGAGATGAAAAATTATTTGGGGCTTCCTTTACTTTTTCTTTTTACAATTAGGCTGTGGCTTCAAGTTGTTGGTCAGTACTGAAGCAAAAAAGACAGCAAATGAAGGTAAGTTGCCCTTCAAATTATATGAAACAAAGGTATTGATCATATCCTAAGAATTTGAAGTTATTTTTGTAGCTTTGGCAAAATAAATGAATGATCAACCCTTAGTCCTGCAGACTTGTTAATTTAGACAAGAGGTTTGCCAGTTGCAGAAGTTCAGCTCCTGGGGCCCTAATACCTGTTTTTAGCAAAAAGTCTTAAGTGAAAGTTTTTCAGATTTCAGTTGGTGACTTGCTGCCCTACACTCACATGTCAGACTTTTGCACACCAAGGTCATGATTCTTGTATCTCACCTGCTTCTGCTGGGATTCTCAGCCCCATCTCCCTGCATGACCCCGCAGCCAAATCACATCCAGTCCTGCCCTGTACCTGCCTGAAGCACCACATTCCTCACCAGCAGCAGGAATTCTCCCCTCAGCCCTGTCTGCATCCTGACCTCGCTGTGCAGGGCCTCAGTAGAACTCTGTGCCACAGCTCCTTACCTTTGGAGGATTTCATTAGACCAAGGAGGGAAGTACAAGGCTTTTATGAAGAATTAATGCTGAATAATAGAGCTGTATACTGAATTTACTGTGTAACTTTTGTCTATAATTTTTACATCACTAGGTGCCTGATGGATTTTTTGCACATTTCTATGCTATATGTGAACATATCAGCCCTGTTTTGGCCTGGGGCTTTTTGGGCCCTAGAAATTCCCTGTATGACCTATGCTGCTTCTTCAAGGTTTGCAACTTCTTTTTAATCACCACTTTTATAAATTTTTTTTTAAATTATCTTTCTGATTAAAATAAATTAGGATTTTATTTATTAGTGCATTTTACATTATTACATTTGTACTTTCCTAAGGTTACTAATAGTAAGAAACTGTGAGAATTAAGTACTTTCATATGAATGTTGTAAGCCTGGAACTGTTTTGCAAAGGCTGTTTTAGCACACTTCTGTCTCAGCACCAAAATAATACATAATTGGCTGCTTTTAGGGAACATGTTAAAGAAAGAGCAGTTAGCATTGCACACTTTCCTTTCCTGTAACCGAAAACAAGTTTTTCCTTTTTTCCCCCGCCAGGATCAAGTGCTTTTCTTCCTGAAGGACATTTTCGATTTTGAGAAGGTGAGGTACTCGTCGATGGAGAGCCTGGCCGAGGACCTGGCGCAGCTGCTGGTGCGGCACACGGAGCTGCTGCTGGCCTGCCTGGGGGCAGAGCCGCTGCGGCACGCGGGCACCTGCAGCGGCCACGGGCCCGCCCTGCCCCGCGGGCTGCTGGAGGTGCAGTGAGCCACGGGCCCCTCCTGGAGGTGCAGCGAGCCACGGGCCCTCCTGGAGGTGCAGTGAGCCACGGGCCCCTCCACGGGCCTGCCCTGCCCCGCGGGCTGCTGGAGGTGCAGTGAGCCACGGGCCCTGCACGGGCCCGCCCTGCCCCGCGGGCTGCTGGAGGTGCAGTGAGCCACGGGCCCCT
>JANRMJ010000125.1:11261578-11286119 GCA_025584955.1 Alethe diademata
GCTCAAAGCTCCATCCAGCCTGGCCTGAACACCTGCAGAGGAGTACAAGACACTGCGAAGGAAAGCCACGACATCCTGGGAATAGTCTGAGAATGGAACTGATTTACACCAACATTCCAGCCTCATTACAATGCATTTCACTGCCTGTGGCACATCCAGATTGGGTGCACTGTTACGTACTGAGGACAGATGTGCAATTTCCCCTTCCCACAAACACAGTAACTTGTAACCAAACACGTATCACTAACAGTCATAGTGCTATTGCCACTTTAAATGTTTTAAATCAATTTATTTTAAAACAGAAAAGGGAAGAGGAAGAAGAAGAAGAGGGAAGCATTATTAATGGATCTACTTGTGAAGATGAGGATCAAGGTCGATCTGGAGCTCCCTGGTTCAAGAAGTCACTGAAAAACACGTCAGTTGTCGACGGCGAGCCAGTAAGATTTACAGTTAAAATTACTGGAGAACCAAAGCCAGAAGTTACATGGTGGTTTGAAGGGGAGATGTTGCAAGACTCTGAGGACTATCAATATATTGAAAGAGGAGAAACCTACTGCCTTTACTTGCCAGAAACCTTCCCAGAAGATGAAGGGGAATATATGTGTAAAGCAGTCAACAGCAGAGGCTCAGCTGCTAGCACCTGCATTCTCACAATTGAAAGTAAGAGCTAGCATTTTCATTTGCTTCAATCTCAGATAGTCTTCTTCCATCTTTCCTGTTATGAAATCTAACTTCCTGTCTCTCTTAACTCTTTTTCTGTTTTCTAGCTGATGACTACTAATGCTCTACTCTAGCTGGAATCTTTCTTCCCCTCAACTCTCTTACTTCATCATCTCTTTCACTGATGGGGCCAACTCAAGACAGCAAGGATGTGCATTAATTTGTCATTCCTGCATCAGATAAGAATACACCCTTCAAATTGTGAGAATTCCCTACTCAAAAACCAGTCTCAAAGGCTAAGATTAAAAAATCATTGTATGAAAGATCAACTGAAGGAAAAAGCTGAATTATCAGTGCTCCAGTATTTGAAGACCAACTCCTGTGTAACAGGATAAAGCTGAATACACCATCTGGAAACGTGTGCAGTGGTGTTATCTCCATTGGTGCATCTTGCATGAGCACTGAATATTTAAGCTCTTTTACATCATCCCAGAGGCACTGAACTGGCAAAGGAAATACTCATTGATGATTCTCAAAAACCCAAGTGTACTATTTTTAAAGAATAAAAGATGACATTAACTGCTCACCATTGTTTCAAGAATAACTTATTTTGTTTTAAAATGGGCTTGCATTGCAGTGTTCTGCTCTGATCAACCTATGCAGCTGATAATCTCAAATAAAAACTATCTCCTTTAGTTCTGTAGTACTCTTCAAAGTACCAACACTTGCTTGTAAAACCTGTCATTTTTTTTCATTGATTAAATAACACAGAAACAGGTGGTGACATCTATGACTGGCTCATATTTAAGCTGGTAAAAAACAAGCTTTAAGAAGAATTTTTTCATAAAGTGCCTGTTTCCTCAATCTTAATGCAGTAAGTTTATTGCCACACCTCTAAACATTGTTTTCTTAAGGCTACTGTACTATTTTTCTCTAAGACCTCCAGACATCAACATTCACATCACTGTGCTAACACCCATCTGAACCATTCAGATTGAGCTTCTGGAGGAGTAACCTGACAAAGAAAAGCCACATTTTTAAGTACTTGTGTATAGGCTTTGACATAAAGGCAAGGTAAGCCACAAGAAATTACATTTATGTGGTCATTTCAAAAAGGAATTTTCCTGTGACTGAATCTGCTTTCTTTGCACAGTTACCTGCAGCAAGTCACTCTCTGGCCTCATTAAGAAATGGCAAGGAGCTGCATGGTGTTTTGAATTAGTATTTACCCTAATGACCACACAAACATTTTACTTCCTTTTTTGTGGGTGATGTTCATTCACAGAAGTACAGGTTGCTACAGTATTTTTGCTCTGAAGCTAAACAGAGCATCCTTTAGCAAAGGCAAGGATAGGAGCATAAAAAAGACAAAACCATTGCTATTATTATTTGTCAGTTTACATTTATTGAGAAAAACCATACAAAAACCATTATACAGTTAATGTGTACCCATATTACATACAGTGTCAATGCAAGCTCAAAACCACATTTTTGTAAAGCATTCAATTTACCTCAAGTCCAAGCTGCATCTCCCTAAGACACTGTTCCCATCACAGTTGTCTTTTAAAGCCAATCTTCTGTTTACACACGGGTAGTTTCTGCAGAGAACACTTTTCTCAGGACGAAAAGGCATTTCACATGCACCAAGAGAAATATTTGTGCATACACAAGAGCTTCATATGCTATTACTAGGGCAGAGGGAATCCTGTCAATTGTATGCTTTCTGAAAAGCCCAGTCCTCCCTTCCTCCCCCCACTTCCAGTGAAAAAGCAAAATGGAAAAGCTTTTAGCATGCAATGGAAAACTTAAGAATTACCCTGGAAAAGAACAGGGGAGAAACAGTTTCTGCCATCCAATAAAATACCACTAGCAAAAAGATGAAAGACTTCAAGATAGGCTGTGCAAGTGAACAGTGATCCTGACTGCCTGCACAAGTGAAACAGATGACTTACACTGAAGCTACACTAAGGAGTATCCACCTGGTATTTTACTCCATGTCCTAATAACCTATAGGCTGCAGAAAGTGATATGAAAATGCTTTTCCTACTTGAAACATTTTGCTTCCTTTTCCAACCTTTCTTACTCTTCACATTCAGTGTGGGACACTAAGCAGTGAGGGTGGGCTAAGCAGGAAACATTTCAAGACACCTTTTGGACAAGTTCACAGCATTTCTAAGGAAGTCCAGTTATCTGTCTGGCTAGAGGGGTAACTCAAACAATCTCCTGTTGTCCCAGGAACCCTGAGCTGGAGAAGCAGCAGCAGCACTCTGCCCTGCCCAAAGCAGCCTGCCTGCACGCCCTGCACTGAGAGAGCTCAACACACCTCAACTGCTGCACACAGGAACATCTCACCTTCCCAACACTAGAACACCCCACTACACTGCCTTTTTCTTCCCTATCTCCTTCCACAGGCTCAGTTAACAATTGAAAGACTGTTCAAGAGATTTTAGGAGTAACAGCTGAAGGAAAAAGTACCATGTAAAAAGGAAGTGAACAAATGACTCACCCCCACACTAAATCCACAGTATCAAAATCCAAATGGTACACACCTGCCCTCTTCTCACACCAAAAATGAAGTCACATGTTAAGCTACAGATGAAATACTAAGTGGCTTGAGAAACTGAAGCACAACTATTAATTCAGTTCAAAAATTAGCTCGACTGTTTAGAAGAATATAAAGTAAAATAGATGGTTTATATTATTAAATCACAGTTTAAAAACTTAACAGATTATGGAACATTTATGGTCAAACAAAGAATACTTTAAAGAATGAGAAGTGATCAAAACAAAAATTATACCCTAGATCATTATGTATGGGATACATTTCAAATCTGTTATGCTTTTGCCAATTTTACCTTCTACATGGAGCCCTTGTACGGTCCATGCTCATCGGCTCACCAATGGCATACACTCAAAGGATTCCTCTTTACTGGCAGTAACTATCTCAGGACCTGATTCTATGAGCTATGATTTGGTGCTTGCAGCATCTTCAGCACTGTGTGTGAAAATGAAGGCAGTATTTTTGAATATTTTTCTTTGATGTACAAATAAGCAGGACTTTGAAAGAGGAGCAGCACATTTTAGAAACAGAATAATGAACAAAAAAACCAAACAGATGCTGCTTTATGTTAAGCTAAAAAAAACAACAACAAAATCTCAGAACAAAAACCTGAACCAGACCATCTGTAAGACATGTAACATTTTATACTATCAAAATATTCAGCAATTCAGTTAAAAGTATCAAGAAACAGGATACACTGACTGCTACATCAATAAAATATTATTATTTGCCGTACTGTTAAAGATTTAACTGGTGCTCATGCTTTTTCAGTTAAAACATACTCATCTCAAACTCCAAAATCTCTTTTCCTACCATGTCAAGTATGAATAAACAAACTAAGTTATCTAAAGATTCCACTAACACACTGTAACTGTAAGACAAGTTATCAAGTTCAGTGATAACAACAAGAAGTCATTCTTTACATTTAGATTAAGTGGGAATAGTGCCCTATTATAAAAAAACATTTGTGAAGGCTGTTGACATTTCTAACCAAAGCAATTCCTGAATATTTTAAGTTTTGATTATTTAATTGCAACAATTATCTATTTGAAATAAAATAACAAAAATTACTTATTCTGATCAAGTTTAATTACTGCAATCTAATAATCTTTTCTTGAAAAAAAAAAAGAAAAAAGAAAAAATACATATTGACCTAGAAATATAAACAGTTGTTTAAAAACTTAAGATTTTTCCACTCAAATGGAACCGTGAGTAACAATGCATTTGGGGAAGCAGCAGATTGCTTTGCAATACACAACCACAGAGATCTCACAGGGACAACATTAATGTACTGAAATATATTTATTTATATACTTCCTTAGGTTGTGCTTACCTGTTGCTTTTTTGCAGCAGAACCTAAGGTGGAAGGTCTGGGAAGGCACTGTGAAGTATAAATAATTGCACTGTTTGCAATTAGTAAAGATTTTATACCTTAAATGAATCAAAATCAACAGCCTCCATTTTGTGAATGATAAAGAATCCAGTGAATTTAATTTTGCTCAGTTTAGTACATAATAAATGCACCATTCTGTAAGGTTATCTACAAAATACCATGCAAAATACCTGAACTATTGAACTTAATACCCTACACTAAAGATAGCAAATACTGTCCTAGCCTTCAAGCTACCAGCATAATTCCTAGTTTTAAAAGGGATAAAAATAATTCCTTCTATTTCTACAGCACAATACATACATTGCTGATTACCTGAAAAAACTACTTCAGTTTTCAAGCCTTAACTTTTACTTCTCTGTGCAGCCACCCTAAAAAAGTTTATTCTCAAAGCAACAACATGGTGTTCCAAAAATTAAAGCAATTAACAGTTACAGAATTATTTCAGACATACCTACATCACTACATATCCACAAACTATCTGAAGACAAAGACAACTCTGTCTAACAAGTGGTTCCAAAGACTTCAATGTTATGATATGCATACTTTAAAACACTGAATGACAGCTGTCTCAGGAGTACTGATGAAAAAAACTCTTACTCAGATACACAGCAACATGATTTTCTTTAGCTATTGCTAAAAGTTTCAGGAATACTTACCCACCAAACTGAAATTATGTGTATGTATATATATAAGCAAACCTACGTTTCTGAATTAAGAAGCAATTAGGATTTCCTAAGATACCAGCACTGTATTCCAACATAATATCACACAAGTACAGCATTTGCATTATGTGGAACATTGACAAAGAGATACTGTTGCAGTTCATCAATTTGTCGTTCTGATGTACTTACAGTGCAATGCTCCTTGAAGGAACAATCAAGGATGATACACAGCACAGTCCTCCTCACCCCTACAGAGCTAGTTCTACACTGGCTGGATCAAACCTGCACTTCAACAGACAACGGCAAGACAGGCTGTAGTGCATGTAGTCTAACATATGCAAAGAGCAAACATAAGACTTCAAGAGAATCAGCTTTTTAGTATGAGCATTAGAGCAACAAGAAGTTTCAAGTATATATAAAAAAATAATCAGTTGATTCAAATACTTGAGTATTTACAAAAAGAGAGATTATCTGCTCTGCAGGAAGTTCTCAACCACTCCCACCACTCAAACGAAACAGCGCTTTAAGGACACACGCAATTGTTGTAACTACTATGCATTACCACATTGACTTTGCTACACTGAATCTTCAAGTGGACTACTTTAAACTGAAGGCTTAAGCACATTACACTTAAAGTAACTTTTACAACTAGTCTGAAAAAATCCGTAAAATAGTTATGCAGGAACAGTTTTGAAGTATTCAATTAAAAACAAAAGTTATCTGTTATAGCAGCCGCACAGGTCTGAAACAGTGGTCATGTATAAAAGGAAATTTCACTGTTAATGCAATGGAAGTATGCCAAAAGATCATCTTCTTAAACACATGCAGTTTTAATCAAGTAGAAATAAAATTAAGGTATCAAGACTCCTGGTGCTAGGCAGCAGAATACAATGAATGAAAGAGATCCTCCATCTACAGCTAATTCTGCAAGAGGGGAAAAACATGCTAATGACAAGTTTTTAAACTCAGTAAGGTTTACGGGGGGAAAAAAAAACCCAACTCATTTGTGTACAGGTACCTTGATTCAGCATTGCAAATCAATCCTATAATTAATTCTGCATATACCCACATATCCAACTTACCGACACAGGAGGTTTCATATTATTTATTGTAAAGCACAAAACAGGCATTTTAAAAGTGATAAAGTATACATTGAAAAAGTACATTTATATCACAAAGCATTGACCACATAATCGCAAATACATTTGCTGGAATGTGTACATCTACACTAATACTAAAAAAACAAACCATTTTTTCATTTCTACACAGAAATATTACCTCCTATCAGTAGTGATAGATATTTTGTACATTTTCAAAAACACTATTTTTTTAACCAAAATTAAGATCTTCATCAAGGCGTCTGCATCCATACATTTAACAAAGGTTTTTTCCCCCACACAATGAAGCAAATACTGTATTGTCCACTTCTTATTATTGGCCCTGTGCAGAAGAGATACATAAGAGATACACAAAAAGTTAAAGAAAATCCTTTAAATTGAGCTAACTCAGGAGTGAAGCCTTTAAGAAAGAAAAACCGGTTAATGTAAATGGTGGTGGCTTCTTGCATGGTTTTCAAAACCCTGGGAGGAGAAAGTTTTTCTTTTTTTCTTTTTTTTTTTTTTTTAAAAAAAACCAAAACAATCACTAAACACATGGCTAGATACAGAACTCAAGTTACCAGGTAAACAAAGTGACCCAGTAACTACTCCGGTATCTCGCTAGAGAAGCAGCTGCGCGCCGCGGAGGAGCGCGGCAGGAGGGCTGCGGGCCAGGCCCTGCAGCGCTAGGAGCGTACCTGCGGCGCCGGGGGGTGCTGCGGCAGCGCCTGCGGGCTGCTCTGCGCGTAGTACGCCGCCTGCTGCCGGTAGTACTCGGCCCACGCCGCGCTGTAGTCGGGCTGCGCGCCCGGAGGGGCCCCGGCGGGCGCGGGGACGGCCTGACCTGCGGGGAGCGACAGTCACACAGTGCGACAGCAACGAGACAGCTTCACACCGCACAGCCTCACCGAGCAATGCCCCCCCAAGGCTGCTGAACGAACCTGCGGCTGCTTTTCTCAGCCTGAACGCTCATCCTACTGCTTTAATGAAATGATTCCCATGTAAACCAAAACTGATGTACCATAAGGACAGTTTTCTTTGCCTCTCGACTGATAATAGTGAATCATGTTTAAGGCCGGCTGACCTGAACAACAGTAGCATTTAAATACACACCAAGAGGCAAAACTTTTTGTAATCCACCTAGACTAATTTTATCTAATTTTACAGACTGCATTCAGATGCCAATTCATACATTTCCCCAGTTCTGGCATCCCTCATTCAATTACAAGGTTACATTTTTCAAAAAGTGTGTAATTTTTCTAAACGTTTACTCCACCACAGAGCACAGTCTCAAAACTTGCTTCCACGCTTTGTGGAAGTTCCAATCCTCAAGACATGAAACAAGATCATGTACAAATACACCCTTCCAAACGGCTCAGCATGACTGCTCCTTTCAACAGAATCAGCTGACAGACTAAAATCCCAAACAGTGACACACTGATATGCAGGGACTCTTCAGCATATTAAAAAACCAAGCAAAACAACCAAATAAAAATCACAGCCAACTTTTCAGTCGTGCTGTTCCTCCACAGGAGATCTGTCAAGGACATCCTTACTTCCCTTTCCCCCAACTTCAGAAACACCAAATCCACCCCTCTGAGTACCACTAATCTTAGTAACTCCTGAGGGTTTTCTAGCAGTTACCACTCCAAAATGTACGAGACTGCAAGCAAAGCAGCACTCTCTGCTCCACCTAAACACCTGTCCACACACACCTGCAGGCACCCAGACAGGAGAGTTTCACATGCAGTGCTTCATATGAAGTTCCTTTAGCTTCCAAACCAGACTTCTATTACTGTGCTATGACACTTTTGATTTACGTTCTTAACGGGCTATTTTTCAAATCAAAATTCTACAGTCAGAATTATGATACTACCAAAATTCACTGCCTCTGCAAGTTTTTTTCTAAGATACTAGGAAAAGAAACCCCTAACCCCACAAAAACAAACCACGCATCATGTCACCCTACAGGAAATAAAGCAAAATGCAAGTCTGCAGCCTGTACAGTTCCTGAGCACTCAACTGTCTATTCTGTTATGAACAAAAAGGGGCAGCTTCCACATGATGAGGGCTGACATTTCAATCCTCCCTGAAACCACCTCACCTCTTATTTCAATATGAGGCCACTGAGCAACTTTCTGAGGAACATGAGTATCCTAAAGTCTAATGAAGTGTTTTCTAGGGTATCAGACAGAAAGCTGGCTTTGCTTGTTTAAAATACTTTAACAAAGAAAATTCACGTGAAGAACCCTAGCTTTTCACACTACTCCTACACACGTGTAGCCTTCCAATCCTCTCAAAAACATGTAGCATGAGCAGAGAAGGTGAGTATTTGGCAAAGCACTATCCTGAAAACCATCAAAACATAACCTTCCATTTTCCAACTCTCTTTACAACTCAGTTTTTCCACTTACATTGTAGGTAAGCTCTAAAAGTCTATATATCTTTTATTTTGGTTTACACAGTAATGGAATTTCCAGAAAAACCTGAATTTCTTAAAATCTTTAGAGCAGTTATCACATTTTACAACTTGTAATGTACCACAACTTACAATTTACACTTCTGATTAATTATTTTAACAAAAACTACCTTTAATAAGGTTACAAATTATCCCAAGATACATTCTTCCCAAGTTCACCATTACTTTGAGATAGTAACTGTACTTACAAATTACTGCCATCACAACTATGTCAAATGGCAAAGATAAGGGATTTTTTGTGCATTAAGACCCAAGAATCTTTGGACATTCAGCCAACTACCTCAAGGCAGCACTGAAATTCCAATAATAAATCAAACAAAGGAAATTTCACATCTACTCAAAGATGTCAAACGACTCCTGCCCTGATGGGTATTTTGGGTGCACTGTGAGTAGTTCTGAACCTACACATGCAATTCAGCTGTTTAGGCAAAGCTTCCTTTCAGTGCAAAAGCTGCACTAAGCAGCACCTGCTCCCTAATAGCCAAATTCCATGGAAAAACTTATGGATAACCCTGATCAACTGCAGACAAAGGAAACACGAGAACCAGAACACCTCCCCTTTAAGGAGGGCTGAGAAAGGAAACACAGCACATTTTACAGTTTAAAATTATCAAGGGTGATTCTAATGAGAGCCAACTGATTTGTTTCTTCTTTCACACTACAGTGCTGAGGAATGTTTTAAAAATACTTCTATTTCATTATGGAATACTTTTACTGTATCAAGCCCACAATATATGGGGAACAACTTTAAACGATAAACTAAAGAATTCCAATAATGACATACAGATTATTTACTAATGATCATGATTTCATGTTGAGAGGGAACTGTTATCCATGAGAGACATTTTGGAGTATTTGCTACTCAAAGCAGTGGCCCCTGAAACAAGGGTCTGAAAAAGGAGACAGGGACTTTGCCACTGTATTTCTGAGTCAGAGAATAGGTTAATATTCAAGTCACTGTTCAGTGAAAAATACAGTGAAGTGTTCTCTGTGATTAGCAGTCATACATATCACAGCAGCAGGAAGCCACTTCGAAAACACTATTATTGTTTGGATGGGAATATTCCAGAGTGCTTTAGCATCTTCAGACCAGTCATATTTGACTAAGTATGAGAAAATCCAAAACACCAACTGCAATATCACAGGCAACTTGCTCAACTTGCCACAAGGCTTATCCAAATATCTCTCTTCAGCTGCAAAAATAGAACTGACTGGGCTCAACAAGTCTGAGTTTCAGTTCAGCTTTCCCCAACAATGTTTGGTGAAATTATCTGTGCTGTGAAAAATCTGAGTTGTCAAAGAGCAAGTGACTTGTAACTGCCACCCTTTGGCACAAGTTAATGGGAACAGAAGATTACAGCACTATAGGAAGCACAAATGGTACTGGAAAGCCTGGAGACCACAGGAACATGCTGTTGGACAGCATTCCTGTCCATCCCACCTGCTACTACTCCTTAACATTGTTAATGAAGAGGGGAAAACCAGCACCATTTAGCATTACATCAACTCCAGCTGAATTCCTCTTTTCCAAGTGGCTTCAAAGAGAAATGGTATCTGCAACATCAAGACTGTGCAGCAAAAAGTTCTCATGATTTACAGTCACGTTATACAGCCATCAAGAACTCTCTGTCAGGCAAAGAACTCAATCCAAACTAGAAAAAGGAATTAAAATGAGAACTGCCCTCGTGTTTTTCCTCTTATTTGACTGTCTTGGCATTTTTTACATTTTGCACTTTAAGAGCAACTATTTTTATCTCCCAATGTATTTTTTTGGCTCACATTCCTCTTTGGAATTGCTCCCACAAACTCTATCCCAACACCTTATAACTTGCTATTATTTAATCTGAGCAAGTGCAAGACTACTGCAACCCAGACCTTCCTTTCCAAGACAGCTAATTAGAAAGATTGCAGAGCCCTGCCAACAAATTCCATTATTTTAAAAAACAGCGAAAGCCACCCACAAGTTTGCATTTCAGAATGTGAGCCAAACTAACAGAGGCAGTAAATTGAAAATAGCAGAATGAACCAGGAAGAAGAAAAATGGGAAGGCCTATCATCTCAGAAATCACACGTTTGGGAGTTGTAATTGTCTTAGTCTCATATGCAGCTCTTGAACTAAATACTGTATGTTTCCTGTAGAATTCATCACTTAAACTGTGCCAAAATAAAGAATATTGATAGTTATGTCTTGGCAAATAATTATCAATACAGTGGAAGGCTGGTAAGAGGAATTAAGCATGTTATTAATTTTAAATCTGAATGCTTTTAATATTCCATGAGAAAACTGAGTGCACTTGAAGATGGTGGAACAGCCACCAGACCCTGCCATGCACACAAAGACACAGCAGCACCTGGTATGGGATGTGTGTCTGGATGAGATACAGGGCTGGGAAAGCACTGAGCCCACTGGTGCTCAGCATCCACCCCCCATCACCTACAGTGTTCACGGCAGGACACCATGACAGAACATACTGTGATTTAAAAGGTAATGACACCTTCTGCTAGTGCAATAAAAGCCACATACTCTTCCCTCACACTCAATGAAATAATAAAGTTAAGAAGCACATTAATTTCATTTTTATAAAAAAAGCTACCAACAACATATAACCTGCAGTTTAAACACAGCTCTAGAGTGCTGCAAAGCAAATGATATTTAAAAAAGAGCACAGTATAAATGAAAGGTAATTATGATGCTTTAGTAACCTGGAACACAGAAAGCAAAGTACAAGAAAAAAAAATCATATGTAATCTGAAGAGAATCAAGAAACAACTACCCAATAAGAAAAACAACAGCTTCACAAAGTAGATCAAAGCTGAACTCCAAAACTTTGGAAATGTACTTTAGAATACTCCGATTGAAACATTTAAAATATGCTTCCCAATGATCAAAGACATCTCATTAAGTCTGAGGTATTTTTGTAAAGCTGATTAGTAACATGAGTACCATGAAGTGCCTAAAAATAACACAAAACTAAAATCTGTTTCTCAGCAGTATTTGGTTCAGAAGACACATAACTGTGCATTCCAATTTTTGGGGGGTAAAACCCTCCATCTCATCCAGCAAAATATACAAGTCTCCTAAAACATTCCACTGCAACTGTGGCACAGAAAAAACAACAGAAAAGCTTCTGCACACTTACCCATTTTTTTGTAGTACTCCTCCCAGGCCTTGGTATAGTCAACCTGCCCTGCTGGTGCTGGATTTGGCTGATCTCCTGAATTACATTAAAACAGAGTAAAACTACTGAGGTTTGTTTCACACATAATCCAAATAACCAACTGAAATTTTCAGTAACACTCCCACATGACATGATTCAAATCTGACACTATAAACCTTTGTGGTACAAGCATCTACAATTCGAAGCTACTAGTAAAAAAGACATGTTTTCAAGATTCAGGAAGTGCATACCACGAGCCAGATGAAATACCAGAATCAAGTGGTAAGCCTCAGCCAGGCATAAATATTAAAACAACACAATTAAATACAACTGTAATTGTCCTAAAACTACTGGAAGTGATGCAACCATTTAAGCAAATGCCAATCAACAGCTTGGCCCACTACATTTTTATTTATGACTGCACTAAGTAGTCATTAAGTCAGCCCACACTGCAGCAAAATTCTCTTTGGAGTATATTCCAAGATAAATACATTACCCTTGTTACTGCTGAAATTAAGAAAAGCAATACTGAAGGCTATAAGCAATAGTTATCCAAGAAAACCAGCTACTTAAAATAAATTTACCCGACACAGGAGGACAACAATAAAAAATTATGGGGTATTTACAGCTCCAGCAATGAGGAATGTGCCCATGTCAGTATCTACCTTGTCCATTAGTCTGGGTTGTAGCTGGTCCACCAGGAGGGGCTGCAGGTGGTGGCTGTGCTTGCTGCTGGTAATAGTGAGCATAATAAGCTGCCCACGCTGCTGAATTGGGATCTGTTCCTGGCTTACCTATGAAAACAGAACACAAGCATTTATAATAGTTCTACTGTGAACAGAATGCTGGCCTCAATTAATCCTGTCCTAGGCATTCTTATTTTCCTCCAAGGTAAAATCCATCTAAACAAAATATCCATGTACATACTTCAAATATTTTTTTTTTCTAGCATAAATTTTGATCAGGTTTCAGACCAACGTACTGTACAAATGGTACTTTCATAGAGCTGGTGGGATAAAATAATTTTAGAACCTTTACTACTACAATGTCACTTACTAATCTTACATTGATCAACAGAAACATCTTTTTCAAGTTTATTTAAACAGTCATGTTAATAAATGGTAGCAGCAATGAATCATTCTAGCACCAAACAATTTTACTTCTGTTAGAACCTCACGCTAGTGACACTGGCACCGGTGGAGGAGGCATGCCAAATACATATTTCTGAAACAGAAGAATACAAGACTTACTGGGTATTTGCAATGCTTGTCAGTTAAACTTTAAGGTAACAGCAAAATAGAAAAACACACAGCATTTTAAGAACCTGAATCCCCATACATGGCTATTAAGCACCACTGTTTACTTACAGCTTTTAAGTATTAAAAAATAATAGAAACAGTTGCATCTTCTGCATCTATCTCCATGGTTCCTTATTTTTATCTACATCTAGGTAGGCCAATGATGCTGCTCCCTAGGGTTTTATTTCTCTGTTTCTCACATTTAGCCTTTAGGAATGGCTTATTCTTGCTGAATCAGAGATTGATTACATTACCAGACTGACAATCCACAATACCTGAAAATCTACTATTAGAGAACATAATATGTTTTACACAACCAGCATCTATTTGTAAACACTATTTGCAGTCTTAAAGAGTAACAGCATCTGCAAAGAAATGCAGTCAGGTGAGGAGAGGATTTCACAAAAGGACATGGACACAACTGATACTTTAGAGTAACTATACATGGGAATGGAAACACAATCCTCCCTAAACATGAAACAGGTAAGGCAGTGAGTAATGGAAGATGAAGAAATCACCTGAAAAAGGCATTCAAGAAGAAACCCAGGACAACAAATTAATGCTAAATGAAATCCTGTGACAAAAGTCAGCTGTAACCACTTCAAATGTGCAAAGAAGAAAAAAGTTAACACACTATTTCGTGTTTGAAATTACACTGCTTCCATCAACAATAGTGGATTTAAACTAACACATCCTATATTCTAAGGTTACCTGCATACATCAAATAAGCCACTGCTCAATTCCACCCCTCCTTCTCCTTAGCACTTCTCCAGAGTAGAACACCACAGAGCTGGATTCATTGCATTTCTAAAGAAATCTCACTGTAGTAACTAGCTCCACTTTCATGTGACAAGGGCAAGCATGGCTCTGGAGAAAGCACCACTGAAGAAAATACTAAAATAACCCATTTGTTACACTGGAATGAGTACCCAAGTGAAAACTGTAGAAAAAGAAACACTAGTCAAAAGAAACACCAACCTTAAACTGTTCATATGAAAACTTACGATTTTTAAGAGAGGCATTTATCAAAAAAACAGTTACAGAATCATCAAGATGACATCAAGGGAGTTATTTGCCATTTTTCTTACACAGCCTTTATGTAGATAAATAACTTAATAAAAATAAAAAAGGTGGTGTGAAAAAGGCTGCAACATTTTAGCAGTGGTTTCACATTAAATACTTTTGCTATGCTGAGACTAAGTCACTTTGAACCATTCTACTTCCAAATGATGTCAGCAGGCATTTTAAACACTGAACTGAACACATGCAGAGCTACCTTGTGCAGAAGTTTGGGAACTAAAACCAGCAATGGCTCTTTGCAAAGACATGTGATACATACATGGAGTCCCCTTCTCCACTAATGGAACCTATGTCAGGAACAGTGGCTATCAGAATATATGTCATTTATTACAAAAATAAAATTGACCTTTTGGCTCAAGCTCTGAGGAAACTCTACCTCAAACAAATGAGGCACAACAGACTCAAGCATCTAGCCTTACCATGCCTTCTGTGGCTGATGTTCCATTTCCCCATATCCTCTAGTCCAACCAAAGGATGTAAACTTAAAGAAAAGCAGGATACTACAACTTTGGAAGTTGGAATTAAGTAAGAACTCCCAATCTCGACAAAGATAAACAGAAACAGAAGAAAAAGATTCTACAGAGATGGGTTTCAGAAGAAAATACAAAACTGTTATAAGCAAAAGCTCAAAATGCACAACCCTAGTTTTACTGTATTACCAACAATTCACCAAGGTTTTAGTCCTCAAGAGGGACACAACAAAATACATTGGTGTATCAGACTCTTAAAAGTAATTGTAAGAGAACAAAACCTAGAAATGTCATAGCATTAACTGCAGAGACAAATCAGTAAAGACTGTTTAAAGCAAAATACAAAGTCATTTACTATTAGAGAAAGAAGAGACATCCTTATTACAGAACTTTATGCAAAAACATCAATTTTAAAAGAACTGAATTGCACAAAATCAGTGAAGCAAGACTGGCAAAAAGTATCATAAATAGTGATGCAGTATCAGCAATATTCGTAAAAAAGCATAATCCAACTGTAACAATTAAATTTCAACATTTCACAAGTCACACATGGAAAGTGCAAAACATAAGTAAACTGACAATCAGTGAAAAAAGCCAGGAAAACAGGAGATTTTCAGCGTTATGAGTGTATCAAAGTGAAGTGCACAATGCATATACTTGCAAGGACAGAAGGGATGTACTGGAACTACACCAACACTGCGGTCCAGCTGTGCATTTCTTACCTGGGTCTGGGGGGTTTGGGGGCTGCCAGTGAGGATAAGCATTTCCCCATCCCTGTGGAGCATATGGAGCTGGAGGACCACTGCAAAAGATCAGTCACACACACACAGTGAAAGGCAGCCCCAGGGTCACCCCGCAGGGAAGAAAGTCAGCTGCAGCAATACTTACTGAGGTGCAGGACCTGGAGGGCCTGGGTTATAGGGAGCTGGATTGTAGGGTCCCATGGGAGCACCAGGACCTGGCGGCCCAGGAGGTCCGTGAGGGCCAGGAACAACACCGTGGGGACCGTGGGGAACAGGCGGGCCCAAGGGATTCACTGGACCCTGGCACAGGGGGAGCACAGACATGAACACTCACCCTGAGCTTCTCCATTCTTCAGCATTTTACAAGCATTTATCTCAACACTCAAAGAATGTCTAAAAGGTCTGACTAGTTTTACAGACAGTTCCCTGCAGAAAACAGGCTATTAAAAGTTTGATTAGGCTTAGAGCTAGTTAAAGGCAGCTGTGGCAGTAATAGCAACTACAAAACTCTGTTTTTTCTAGAGGAAGTGAAGGATTTTACAAAAAACCCACATGTTTTCCCACAAGTTGCACCAAACTCCCCACACTAACAAGACTATCAGTTTTAAAATAAATCAATACATCTAAATCTGAATTAACTAAACCTGCTTGTAAGCTCAGGCACAAAAAGCCTCTAGTAAATTTGATTACACGCAACACATGCAAATAGAACTCCGGTGAAATTGAAGGTGTAACTTGGATTAGAACTTTACCCAAACACAGACTGAAAAAAACCCACACAATTTAGTATCACTGACATCTTTGAACTTATCCATTTTTTCATACAGACAAAATCAGCATTTTCAAGAACATACCATATAATGCTGAAGAGATAAACTGTTTCTATTTCAAGATTTTGGTAGAACACTTTAAATGCAGATTACCATAACTATCAATTTATTATCTGATTAAATTAAGCTGGGAAGTGAAATGAAAGAAATCTCCACAAAGGAGACTTGCTTTCAGCTCTGTTTAGCTCTAATAGTAAGGAAGAAAAGCAGCTATCCACTCACCCCTATTTTCTCTTCTATAAGTTGTCGTGCATAATCTATTTGCTGGGGTGTTCCACGGATAGTAAACATCTTCATGTTTGGATCTGCATTAGGTGGAGGATTTCTCTGGAGTTCTATTCTAGCACCAGACTGTTGGCTTATACTTTTAATAGTTTCACCACCTACAATGCAATACAGAGTTTTTATAATGTGCATCAAAGCAAAAAGTACTGACTCACATCACAGAAAGTCAACTGCATGGAAGTCCAAAAGCCATGAAAAGGCACCTATTCTTATAAGCCATTCAAGAACATTCTAACAATTCAAATAAGACCTTTTCAGTGTAGTATAGAGCTCTAATGGCAATAAACTAGTAAAACAAATTATTTTTTTAGACTACAAAAAACGTTAACTCGGAAACAGCAGCAAAGAACTCCTGCCATCTTGTCTGTATTTTTAATTTATGTAAATATTTAATATCAGACATTAACAACAACT
This sequence comes from Alethe diademata, assembly GCA_025584955.1. Taxonomy (NCBI): domain Eukaryota; kingdom Metazoa; phylum Chordata; class Aves; order Passeriformes; family Muscicapidae; genus Alethe; species Alethe diademata. The sequence continues at coordinate 11,278,708 of JANRMJ010000125.1, forward strand.
GACATACACAGTTATCAGTAATCATAAACTTCAATCCCAACCTCCTTATATAAAGGGGTAAGGAAGCCCAAACGATGAAAAGCCCCACAGAAGCTGACAGGGTAGTTAAATCCACAACTTTCTGCAGTGCACCAAAGCCAGAAAGCTAAATTCCCTGAACTGGTTCCTCCTCTTACAGGATCCAGGGAATTCATATGTACCATTAGTATACACAAAGTCTTCAGAACATGGGAAATGGTGCCATTAAAAAAATTTAAAAATCACAGAATCACAAAATATTCTGAGTTGGAAGGAACATGTAAGGATCATGGAATCCAACTGTTAAGTGAAAGGCCTATACATGGATTGAACATACAACCTCAGCGTTATCAGCATCATGCTCATCACACATCTCTGCAGCATGGCATATTCCAAACAGAAAAGCTGAGTGGTTTTTAAAATAACAGAGAGATGTACATATAGAAGATATATTGCCTTTTCCAATGATTAATCCAGTTTTGCCAGTAGGGACAATAAAATTGAACTCCTGTAATCCTCCAGGAGGCCCCATGTTCCAGTTGCCTTGGCCTCTACCCCTTCCTCGACCACCAGGTCCTGGTCCACCAGGGTTCCCAGCCTAAAAAGAAGCAGCAACAAATGAGCACGTTCTATAAAGTTACTGCAAAGAAACAATGCAAGCAGGTTACATCACATCCTTGTTAAGAAAAAACTGATTCACTACTCAGACCATATTGGTAGTTAAAGCAGTACCTTTTATGGAAGACCTAAATTACATTCTAAAAAATGTGCTATACAATCCCACATATGAAAGATGAAGGAGGAAGGATATAAAAGCAAGCAGAAAATTTCACATGTACAAAGATATAATTTTTGTCTGGCTTCTGTAAATGCAGCAGTGGGACTCATCTAACAATAAGCTTTTAAACACTGATTACAACTTTTGGTTTTAACACATAACGGAAGCAGCAGCTCTAAAACCAGCCACATAAAGAGATGCCATGACTTTGCATCAGTATGGTCACTTGCAAAACTGCAACTGTAAAAGTAATGTAAAAGTAAACATTCCTATTCCAGACCAAACTTTGAAGTAGAATCAAATAGCACAACTAAATTATTTTCTTTAGTTACACACACTTTTTTGAAAACTGTGGGTCTTTCCAAAAGGTAGGCAGGGGATTTTAAACACTGAACAACGTTACCCAACCTGAACACTGCGAAGGAGATCTGTAATAATTTCTGCAGCATGCTGACATCTGTCAGGAGGCCCTGTGATCTGGGCTATTCTATCTGGAGTTGTTCCATCATCTGGAATGAAAATGAACTATTCCAGTATATGCAATTCAGTAAACTTACATTGAAGTCACAGAAACTTAAGAACGCATTACAAACCTGGCTTAAACTGGATCCTAACACCAGCATCATTCTGGATCTTTTTAATCATCTCTCCATTTCTTCCAATTACAATACCTACAGCAAATCGTGGTATTGGAACCTAAAAAAAAACCAAATCAAAACCAAAGATGTTATGACATAGATATTCCTAAAAAATCCACACAATGAAAGGGTTATAATTAGCTGGAATTGTAAACTAGGACAAGACCAATGCCACATAAAGATTTTTCAAGGATCAATTTTTAATATCAAGTCACAAGCCTAGCACATACTAGACTAAACCATTAAAAATAAAGTGATCCTATACTTTAGAAGTTCTCATAGTAGTAGCAATACTAAGTGGATTTTATGCTTCTCAGAAAAAAAAAAAAAAAAAGAATTTACAGTGTGTCTAAAATATAAATTCTAACAGATGAAGCTTTAAGCCTTTCCCCTGATGAACAGTTACTAGCTTGTGACTTGCATTAAGAGCTGGACTTAGATAATTTCTGTAAAGGCTGAAATCCAATTCCAATAATGTAGCATACAACATTATACACTTGGCCAGAAAGTTTACTTGCTCATTTGATAAAAAACTTCAACTACTCAAAACTGTTTATAAGTGCTGGCAATGAAATTGTGCATGCTGCACATCACTTAGTGTTGTAAATTCAACAAGGATCAAGTATGACTTCCATACCACAGCCACTTCTGAAATCTGGTTAAAAGCTTTCAGCAGTATTATCTAGCTTAACATTTTCAAGGAAACATCTCAAAATACAGTGAACAAGTTTTTCAACCATGCTTACGTCTATCCCTTCATTTCCTCCTATTCTTGACCCATATTCGTTGCGCACCTCTCTAAAGCCACCTTGGTCGCGAATTAACTCCAGCACCATTTCCTTGGCTTGCTAAAAGAAGAATGAAAGTTCCTTTAGGTACTGCAACACCAGAACTGATTGGCAAATGCTCTGGGCTGTGAGGCACTCCTTACCTGAACTTTGTAAGGGTCTCCAGTTATCCTAAGGGGCTTGTCTGCACCAGTGTTCTGAGGGCCATCTTGAATCATGACCATTTTGACACCTGCCCGCTCCTATTGGGCAAAAGGGAGGTCAACACTCAGCAAATCCAGACTCAGTACTACCAGATTTGAAAGAAGATACATATATACCTGTAATTGTTTAATTGTCTCTCCACCTTTCCCAATAACTAATCCTGCTTTACTTGCTGGGATCATAATTTCTTGGACTGCATTTCCAGGTCCATCACCATGATGAAATCCAGGTGCAGGTCTTCCCTTTTCAACTATCTGATCAAGTAATCTTTTTGCTGACCTATGAAAGAAAATACACATTTATAAATACTTATTCCTGTTGAGTACCACTTGCCCACACCTATTCTGCTTGGTAATTTTTTTATTTTTAAAAGTTTCTGCAAAGAATTATGGCTATTATCACTAAGAAATATGAAGCAATCTCAATCAATCTGCAAAAGTAACTTAAGAAACTAACCGTACAATAATAAAATCACCCCAATATTGGAATACAAAAGGCAATCCTTTACCAAACATTTACTGAAGTTACCTCCTCAAGGTCCCTGTACATACTTACACTCATCAAAGCTTAATTCAGAACAAAAGTTGCCACTTGATTCAGCATGCACACAAAGGACATTTGTACTTGTAACCACTATCACAACAGTGGACAAAAGCAAAGTATATACTGACCACGTGTCAGGTCAGCTGCCATCAGAGTAAAATCATGATTACACTGCTGACATCAGTTAAAAATACTTACTGAACAGACTCTGGTGTTCCAGTTAGCATACATGATCTTTCAGGCAAGCCTCCACTATCTGCAATCATAAAATAAAAACCAACTTATCAGAAGTGTTAAGTCAGAAAGAGATTATGAAACTAATCATAATACACAAGCTACTGAATTTTTGTATTTAATGAAGTCAAATAATCAGTGTATCCCATTTTGGATTTCTTTAGCCCATCATAGTCATGATTAGCACAAAAAAAAGTAACCTATATCTTAAATGAAGGTTCAGGCAATGAGAAGCAATGAGCAATCTTCTGCACTTCCTACCAACCGCCCCCCCATTCCCCCCAAACAGACACCCCCCAGAAATAGTTACCAGGTGCAATCTGTATTTTACAGCCAGACTCTTGCTGTATGCGTGAGATCTGCTCTCCACCTCTGCCAATTACTTGGAGAAAGAAAATACAGAAAGATTATTTGCATTAACAGCATCTGCCAGCATCCCCAACTATGCTACAAGAGCACACCCATACTACTTACTGAATCCAACCATCCCATCTGGAACTTTGTACTCCTCTGTCATCACAGACCTACAGCCAACGTTAAACAAAAGACATGACTACCCAGAGACCAAACCAGCATCACATTTAGATTTAAACTAAAGCAAGCTACTGCCCCACCATCACCCTGGCTTACTTGCCCTCCATTAACTTTAGGTCATTATGCAAGCACAGCTCTGCATAAGATGGTAAAACACCAAAATGACACAAAAGACTCAAGCATCATACAAATCAGTCAAAACTTTTCCTTCACCCTCTTTATCAACAGATGTGCAGTACAGAAAAAGCTACTGTAGCATTTTAAGTTTCATCTGTATATTTGTCAAAGGATGCTGGAAATTTTGGTATCTCAGAACTGTCCAAAGCATAAGAATAATAGCTGGATCTGGTTGTTCAGGTAAGAAACAAGTGGACAAAATGATGAAGTTGCAACAAATGCAGCTGAGTAACACTAAGTATGAAGTCTGAATGATTTTGTTTTTAGGTCATTCAGCTTCCCTTCTTATTTACAAGACGGCATCACTCTGTTTCTCTTCAGATCTGCATCCAACTTCTAGCTACGCTACCTATGCTGAAGCAGTAAAAACCAGCCAACGTGTTTTCCTTTTATTAAGCCTAGGCTGTGGAGAAAGAGAGCACAAGGTAGGTACATTTCAAGTGTCTGACTTGGGATTACTAAAGCTGAATTTCAACAGATCACACAAAGAATAAATGCTTCATGTGTTGACACCACATTTTCAGAAAAACTGCTCGAAACTCCTTCATTTCTATAAAAATCGTACGTAAGATGTATTATAACTTACCTTTGCTGCTGGTGCATTGGTGGTAGCTGGTTTCCAAAAGCTATAAACAAACATTGTTAAAATTAAATTAAAACAAGTGGGATAGCTTACAACTAAGCTTCTCCTTTGATTAAAAAAACCTTAATTGTATCAAACTTCTGTCCAAGTTCACTTTTAACAACTGTTATCAAAACGTTTAAAAATTATACAGACTCTCAGCTGTTGCTACTACCACTGTCAGATTTACCAAGCAGACTCCCACTGCTTCAAAAAAGTAAGACATAAACCCCCAGCCATTTTTTGGATCTTACGGATTCAAGTGTCACCTACCAGAACACTTTCAAACTGTTGTTCTGACAACGTTACACTTGTTTAGGTTTTTTGGCAACAAAATAAAAATTACTTACAGTCGTTCTGGGGAGCAACTTTCTTAGCATCTGGTTGATCTGCAAAATTAAGATTTTTTAAATTTTTTTTGCCAAGAAATTCAGGAAGTGTTTAAACCTTTTAGTGTGAACTGTAAACTTCCAGTGTATTTTAGCCCCCTTTTTTTTTCTTTCTTTTTTCTCCTCCAATTTCAGGGAGTTGATCATCTGAATAAAAGAAAGAATCTCACGAACACTCAGCACTTGGTTAGTATAGCTGAAAAGATGTCAGGTTTTTCCATGTATCTATTCAGTTTGACAAAAGGCAGCTTTCAGAACGCACTGTATGTAGATAGCTCACAGATACCCAGTCACTGAAACTCAACTAAGACAAGGAACAAAGCTGAGCTTTGTTGGCTGCTCAAGCTAATGATGCTTCTATAGTAAAAAAAAAAAAAAATCAAATCCATACAAAAATCAACAACAACTTAAAAAAATAATTCTGACAATAACCACAAATCTAGACCAAACATCTGAAAATACAACAGTATCACATGGCAATGCAATCTCAATCTGAATGTTGATATGAAATCCCTATCCAAATATCAAGCATTTCATAGCAAAAAACTTCAAAAAAAAGCAGACTCAAAGCAACTACATCACTACTGTTCAAATCCTTTCTGTACAGTAGAGAAATAAAAGGCATCATGAACCTATATCTGAAAAGTTAACACTTCAGATGCTTCCTTCCCACCCCAAAATAAAGGCTATATGAACCACCATAATTTTTCTGCAGCAAAAACTCAGCCATGTATTCCAAGAAATATTTGTGTCAATCCAGAAAGATCCACTAGTTTATGTAATGTTTACATACTAAACACAGGTAATAAATAAAAATTCCTGCCTTTAAAAGGAGAGGGCATTCCCTCCCAGTGTGTTGTACTGCTCGGACTTGTCCAAGAGCCATCTACACATAAAATAAAAAGAATACATTACATATATCATCTGAAGCATCATTAGCTCATTTTTGTATATTAAAAACCTCACCTTTAATAGAAAAAAAAACCAACTTTACTGTACGACACAAGAACCCCTGATATAAAGCCTTAGTTACATTCTGTAGACTGAGTTTCAATCCTCTTACAGGAAAAAAAAAGGCATTTCTCTTCTTTGAGACTATGAGAACATTTCAGCAAGCTCAAAGATTTCTTCCTGTTAGTTAGGCAGGATTTTGTGTGTATATTAACCAAACTCTGTTAAGTTCAAATTGGATGTTCCGAAGAGATAGAAGACGACACATTTCAGGAGAAAACTTTACTGCAGTGTAAGGCAAAACCAAAAAGCTGCAACAAGTCAGAAGATTTAAGTACGATTTATCAGGGTTCACACATGCTGTAGGCTAAACTATAGACTAGACAAAAGTGCCTTCAAGGTAAAAAACTTATTTTCCTGTGTTCTTTTAAAGTCCTATGCTTTTACAATGAAATGCAGGAATACTTTTATTTGAAACAGTGCAGTAATAAAGATAACGAAACAATCAAGCTCGAGGAGCACTTCCTGCTCTAATTGTAATTCACAAGTAACCAATCCCACGCAATCACAAAACACTTCAATGACACCTATATAGGCATTTTGCAACCTGCCAATTTCTGTCCCTCTCCCCAGCATACATTTTTCTTTTTGCAGCACTTAAACCACATTTAAAATAGCGTAAAATAAGCTTACGTTCACTTCAGTTTAGAGCACAACGGTCTAAAACTTCCCCACTAAACTGAAAATGAAAAAATATGCCATGATCTGTGAGAGTAACAAAATGTTTTAATGCTCTGCTATGGAAAAAAACCCGAATCCACAAACAAAAACACCACCTGCAATCTTTCTGCCACAGTGGCCATACTTCACAAAAATAAATGCAGCAGGAATGAGTGCGTACCTCCATCCTCAAGAGGTCTTTTCTGCCCTCCATAACCGTAGTCGTTTGAATTCATTGCTGTGCCAGCATCTCCTCCAATTTTCGCTGCAATCTAAACAAAAGGAAGATGTGAGCCAAGAACATAAACAATTAATTCAGCCCATGCTTATTCCACGTCTTCTAAAAGATCTCAGGGATTTAAACAATGCGCATTAAAATGACCCCAAATACTTAAAAAGACCAAAACCAGTTTCATAAATGTTTTCTAAGCGTTTTAAAGACCTGTACTCGTCCTTCATCAGTAGTGCCTCCCAAAAAACCCAAAGAGAACACGGTCTTTTAAACATCAAAACCTTTTTCCTAAACTTTTTTTTTTTTTCTTTTCTCAACGCTTTGTTCGTGAACCACTGTGCTATCTCCCGGCAGGGCCTCACCGGCCAAACAATTTCAAATCCTAACCACACTGAGTCCTCAAATACTACCAAAACCGCGACCGCTTATTAACAAACACGGCGAACATTTCGCCCGAAAAGCGATGAAAACATCGCCCGTGGTGCAGAAGCTACAAATAAAACTGCGGGATAAAGAGCTTCCGCCAGGGCCGCCCTCGCTCCGCAGGCCGCGGCGCTGCCCAACCGGTCCGAGCAGGCTGGGGC
>JANRMJ010000125.1:11293635-11313317 GCA_025584955.1 Alethe diademata
TCATCGTTAGGAAAATATTTCTGTGTTATGTTCCACTAATGAACGTTCCAAACTGGCAGTGTGTTGGAGCAGTGTTTTTTTTTGTTTTGTTTTGTTTGTTTGTTTTTTCTTTTTGTTGTTTGTTTGTTTGTTTGTTTTTGAATAGAGCCGAATGATAGGCTGAGAACCATTGGAAAGACAAACTTCAGGTTCAGGTCAGGTCACATCTGAGTTGTGTCTGTGCCAGCATCACAGAGACTTTTTTGCAGGAGCTAATCTGTGAGGAATACCATTATTCTAGAGTGCCCTGATTCTGCATTGCTGTATCTTTGCTGAGACACAGGTTATTACTTCTATTGTTTGATGAGTGACTTTGGTATGGATGAAGGAATTGCTACTGTGGTTAAGGTAAACAACAGTAAATTGTTACAGGTGGTAGATACCCTCCTTTTTCTACAGATGACAGGCTAAAAGAGGAGCTGTACTATACTACAGCCATCGAAGTAGATATTAAATAAAACATACTAATGTCTCCTGGGGGATCAGAATTGTGATAACTGACTTTATGTAGGATGTTGAAATACATGCCTTTAAAACACCTTCTTCAATTCCAGTTTCTTGAAGGAAAGTCAGCAAGGCTTATTGTGGAAACCTGGGCTGAGTTTTCCATTGTCCTTTTCCTGTTAATCAGTACATAGCTCTAGGATGAGGTCACAGAAGTTCTCCTACACCAGGATTCATTCGTGGAAGATCTAGTAGGGAGCCAATCCCAGTTCTCAGGGTCTGAGCTGCCTGGCTTTGTGTCCAGCCCAGAGCAAATGTTACTTTGGTTTGTGCCAGCTGGCCCTGGGCTCTGGCGTGGGGAATGCTGGACTGCAGAATGAGCTGGCCATTCTGTCCTTACGTTTTTTGAGAGATTTCTGCCCCTTCTGTGCTGCTGGAGTGGGGCTGAATCTGTTAACTAAATGTCAAATTAAGCTTCACTTTTCCTGAAAAGGAGTGCTGGAAACATCTTCACAAGTGTAACTAAATGCCTGCTTTTAAAAAGTTTATTTATTGTTAACACCTACTCTCTGTTTCACTTAGGCGGAAAACAATACAGGTATAAATATTTATTGTTTATTATCCAGGATTTGTATAATCAGCACATCTGCAGGACAAACAAGTAGAGGTCAACACATCTTTTCAGTATTTTTAGTTGTCTAACATTCCTGCTCTGCTTTCTTTGTTAAGAAACTTGCAGTGCATCTGTTACATAGTATTTTTTTCAGTGTCCCACTGACACCATTATTGAGTCTTGGGTGTTCTTTGGCAGGAATTCTATCACTTCGAGAACTTCTTCATTTTATTATTTAAACTGGCTGCTTCTGATTACGCTCTGGATCTGGCAATGGGCATAGACCAAAAACGATTCATTTCCTCTTTTCTCCATCATTTGTTGTTCAATTCTCCTCAGTTGTTTCTTACGTGGAAATACTTGCATTTTTTTAGTATCTGTTATGGTCTCTGAACATTTTTTATTTTAAACCATGCACGTGATTTGGGGGAGCTGAAGCAGGTAGAAGAGCTGAATGTTACAGGGTAGATGTACTACTGGTTCTGTAGTGTTCATATGATAGTAGAGTAATGTTTTCTGGGGTTTTTGCATCCTAGTATTTCCTAATAGTTAATTTGCTTTTTTTTTTTTTTTCTGACTACCAAGCAATCTTGTATTCTTTTTTAAACTGATCATTATTAATCTGTCCTTTTTTTTAACCTTTTACAAACAACATATATTTTAAGTGGTGTAGTCTTCATGCTGGGAAAAGAGTGTAGTATGGAAGTCCGTGGCTATGTATAAAGTATATGTACGTCCTGTAAATTAGCCCTGTGTGATGGTATTGATAACATTCAGGGTCTGAGTGTGTTGGCACTTGAGAATCTGAAAGACTTGGATTGTAACTGTGTTTTCTTAAACTAGTTAGCAGAAGGACTGTAAGACTTTTTACAATTGAAAGCAGCTAGTCTTGGGGGTAAACAGAACGTACACAAAGCATTAAGCTGTTCGTCATATTAAATATCTTTACTTGTTGTATAACCAACACGAGAACGCTGGTGACACGTGAGTCAGGAACCTGACTAGTACAGTGTGATAAATATGTGATTAAGTCTAACTCTTCATTTGCATCTGGGCTATTTCAGGACAGAATTCCTTGAGGCTTGGGTAAATTCCTGAGTGATAACCATCGGAGCAACAGGTAGTTAGGACAAAAATCCGAGCTTTTTATATGTCAAGCTGAAAGAAAGAAGTTTGGCTATGGTATTTTTCTGCTTTCTTTGTACCAAATTGATAACTTAAGTAGTGAATTGTGCCAAACTTGTTAAAATCAAGCATTTTCTTGGAGGAAAGAGGACTTCGTTGTGAATGTGGGGGTTTTTTTGGTAATAACAGGAGATGTTTCTCCTGACCAAGACACTGCACTTTTCAATACAGATATTTACAAAAGTATGTGTGTCAACATTCTTAACTACTTGAAGTAAGTGTGTTGAACAGGCATAGTCAGTAATGTGAGAGAACCTGTTAAATGTTTTGCATGATTGGCATTTTTCCTGATGACCGCTCAAATGGAGTGAGAATCCCTTTACAGAAACACGTGGGAAGGAATTGAAATGGGCCCAGGATCTAGGTAAGGAATTGAAAAGCACCTGTGGAATGTGTATTCTTTCAGAAGAGGGAAGTCTCAACCTGTAGATGGAAATACTTTGTGTTGCTTTGTGTGGCCATTCTTTGGATGTTTCCTTTGCAGTGCACCCAGGTACTTGTACTTGGCTAAAGGAGTTAATCGCCCTCCCAAGAGGGAGTTAGTTGTGTTTGCATCAATCAGGACATGGAGTATTTTTGTTTTTCGGCTATAGTAGAGATTGTGGCTTAGTAGACAGGAATTGGGTATGAGGTCTAAGTTTACTTAGTTTTGATCAGTGTGTAATGGAAATAATAATTTCCTGAAGAGAAGAGCCCAACCATAACTTAGCGTATAATAAACTGTAGTAGGTTTAAAAGTCTGATGGACGTTTTCAGTTGTACATTTCATTTATAACTTTCGGTCTATCATTACAAAAGGTAATAAGAAAGTTAAAACGATTTGAAAAAATTCATAGCATCTTGTCATGTAGTCTTTTCCAAATAAAATTGAAGACTATATGAATCACATGCTTAAAAATACATTTTGGAGATTCAGGTGGTAACAGTACATCTCTGGTTTGGGATTTTACACTAGACCAAATTCATGTAAATTCTGGAATGTATATTTAAAGTAAGCTTTTCCACAGAAGACCTTAAAAATATATCCCTTGGGCTTTTGGCACAATTTCATGTATGTTCCAGTAATATTACTGACACTCTTAAAAGACATATTGCCAGTGAAAAATAGAAAACATTTTTGCTGATGCTAGGACTGGTGTAACTTAAATATAATGAATTTAATTGTAATGTATGTGGCATTTCACTTTGCTTTTGTGATTATTCATTTAGATGTAAAATCATCCCCAGAATCCTTATGTGCAGAAGTTTTTACTTCTGCCACAGTAGCAGTTTCCACAGAGAACTCAATTAAAAGTTAGATAAATTTGGTTCTTACTGGGGTATGAAGTGCATGACTAAATGAAGCTTTTCTTTTAGGGCCATCAATTAGAAAGAACCGTTATGCTCTGCAGGTTTCACTTGGCATTTTCTGCCAGATATATATTCTGAAGATCAATTAATTGTTGCTTCTGTTGTAAACTCCAAAATTTATTTCTGTGTATGATACCAGCTACTGAGTAGTTCTGTGGTGAAACTGTTTAATAATAGAATTCATGAATGAGGCTTGCATGTACCAGGTCTTATTCACAGTATAAAGAGTATATAAAGTACAAACATAGCTCGGGCAGCAACTACATCCAGTTAAAGATGGTGGGGAGAAGAGTTGTCAATTTTTTTTTTCTGGGAAAACAATGGATGATGTTACAGAATTTTTTTTATTATATATGGGTGTGCTTTCTTCAAACCATTGTAGATGGGTATAAATTTATTCCACTCATTAATGTGGGTTTGCAAATATTATGACACTTCATTGTGAAAGCTTTTCCTGGGGAGGGATTTGGCTTCTGTGCCTTGACATTTATGTGCACATGTGTATTTATAGTTGTGATCTGTCTGGAATTTGCCTTTGTGGTTTTGTTTGCTCTTTAATTTGTTCTGTGATCTAGTCCCCTGTCTTTCTCAGTTTTGTTTCTGTGGTTTAATAAGTGAGAAGTACAGAAGAAATTGCTTAATTTAATGGAAATAATGAGCATTTTTACTCAGCTTCAGGGAATATTGACACTGTTGTGTCCTTCATTCCCTAGCTAGGATTGTTTTGTCTAACTGCTCTGCAAAGAGAACTTACTAACACCTAACATGAAGTTTCAGAGTTATACACTAAGCAGCAGAGAATCTGAAAAATATATAAGCTAAAACCCAAGGCATCGTTTCTTTAATGAAAGCATTTCTTTAATCAAAGCTGATGTTATCAGTTCAGCTGTTTGAAGACCGGGAAGTGCGATGACCCTGCCCTCACTTTCTGCAAACAAGATGTACAGCTCTTGGCCATATATATGTGAGTGAAACTATGGTTATTCTGAGAGAACAATGGCAAAGACATTTTAAAGCAACAATTCTTCCACTGAAATACTAACTCGAGAGGAATGCTGTATTCAGACTCTGTCTCCGAAGTGGAGCTGTTAAAGGAACAATTTTCAGCTTCCTAGTATGTATTTCATATACATTTTTAGATGAAAAAAGTGAATGTTACAGGTTGTGATCAAAGAACACAGAAAATCCTCTAGGTAGGAGATTGCTTATATTAGGCAAGTTTTCTGTGTTTTCAAATTTTTATTCAATTTTTCTGACAATAAAATTTTTAATAGTCTATTTGGCATTTTAAGAATTTGTTACCTTTGAAGATGTACCATTGTTTTCCCTCAGTCAACATTAAAAAGCTTGAATTGAAATTCCCTTTTTTAAAATTTATACTGTAACAAAAACCAGTGATGCAAAGAAGCACTGAACAAATACAGGCTGTTAACTTTCTCCCCATGACATTACCCTGAAGTAGCTTCTGAGAACACAAAGACATGTCTATGACTGCCTAGTTTGGTGGAAAATTGTTTTACAGGGTTGACTATAACCAAGAGCTTCATAGATCCCACTTGATACTGGAATGATGATAACTTTATGTGCATGCCTGAAGTGGAATGTAGCTGTTGTATTTGAATACTGTGCAAACAAAGAACTGATGATATAAAGGATGAATTGAGTCATAATGTGATATAACAGTTGGAGAGTTAATGTGGTAGAGTGAGGGAGAAAGTTTAGTGATGATGAGGAAGTTTTTATCTGTTACGTTTTTGAGGTGCCTTCCCAGCCAAGTACGTTACTGGACTTGTATGCCTGAGAATTTCCTTAGCTTTCTTTCAGGAGCACAGTTAATCAAGTCTTGGATTATGGCCTTACTAATTTTATAGCTATTTAATTTAGTGATTTCTGGAAGGCTGGGGTGAGTTGCAGGACTCTGTACTGCTGGCTTATCTCAGCTGAGGGTGGCCTTTGCTGTGTGGGATCTCTGGGCTGTGTGCTCTGAATGCCGCCTGAGCAAAGCTGCTGAAATGGCAGCACCGCCCTTGCTGGGGCTGCAGGGAAAGTCCCTGTAGAGGTGAGCTCACCCCCAGTGTACAGGTGGGTGTGAGCAGGGGCACAAGCACGGCAGCACCTGCACGACTGGGACACGAAGTGTGAGCTCTGAAATGGGAGTGACAAATGCAAGGGCTCTGGCAGATGGGCATACTGACAGCAGGCCTGGCACTTTCCTGATTCTACTGCAAAAGGGAAGACATCAAGGTAGAAATACAGAAACTTGGTTTGACACAAATTTAGGAAATGTCTCGAGAAGGTGTCTCTTCTGAAGGCTTTTAGCAACCTGTCCCCCACAGGTTTTCACAGGTTTGAAAGGATTTTCCATGGGGAAAGTGAAAAAATTGTTTCTTTAACAAGCAGAGTGCTCGCAGAAGGACAAAATAATCCCATAAAGGAGTTCATATGTCACTCCTTTATGTAGGTAAATGACCTTGTTTGGATTTTTAGGGGACAATTACTCAGTGTTTAAAAAGATATTGAAGCATATGGGAAGTGAAATCTTTTCATAGTCTAGAAGGGTGTTTTTCTAGATATATATATGGTAGCAGGGAAAATAGGACTATAGCAGTATAACTAAATACTTGCAGTTTTTTAGGGCTGTTTTGTTTTCTGTTTATCTCTGCTTATTTGAAGACACTGCAGGGCCAGAAGTCCTTGAAGACAGTACATAATAGATTTTTCTCTCTTTTCTTTATACAATAATTCTGGAGATGAATATGGGATAAAATAACAAAAAGAGCAGCAAGGAACTACAAATATCAGATATTTGGAGTTCTAAAAATCTTGCAGCTCTGATATGACAAAATTGGAAGATATAAAAGCTTACCACACTTAGCAGATGGATTTCACTGTCTGAAGAAGTGCTGGTATGATTAATGTACCAATTTATTAGTAGTATAATTAATAAATGTTCATTTTATGTCCACTAGTCTTTTATTAATAATACTGAAAATTTTCACTGCTTTTAAGAGAGTATCTCTGTCTATTACAAACTGTTTAAAGAGCTCATTAATCATGTGAGGAGGCCTATGTGTATTTTCAAAGATCTCTGTATGATGAAAGGGAGGTCTCAACTTGGAGAAGAAGGGACATGCTTTCAGGAATTGACTACTAAAAAATATAAGATTCCAGAGTATAAATTCATTCTGACATGAAGATCTCATATAGGGCAGGAAGTAGAAGTAATACAGTCATTGCTGTACATCCCACTCAGAATCTTAAGTAGTTTAATTTTTAGGGAGTAACTTACATCATTATGGTATAACTCAGCACTTGGGCCAGAATAGGCATGTCCCCCTCTGTAGGGAAAGGATGCCTGAGCACTGAGTCACTGTGATACTGGGAAAAAGTCCCAGTGGAACTTCATTGTTACCAACATTTTCTCTAAGTTTTAAGAATTAAGGTAAAGAAACTTTTTATTGAAAGAGAAATCCTGATTATTGTGGCTTTTAATGAAACTCTCAATGACTAAGTTGTTACAAAATGGGGGGATGTGTGTACAGAATCTGTCACTAAGCCTTGTTAATTGCACTGCTTGAGTATTTCTGTGGTACTTTAAAGGAGAGAGTGCTTAATGCGATATTCGTGGCAGAGAAAATACTGAATTTAGGATGTGGGTTTCAAAGAATTTATCTGAAATACTAATTTTAGATGAAATAAAAGAACACTTTAAAAAGAAAGGCAGGGAGGAAAGGGTGATTTAGTAAAAAACGATCTTAATTCCAGGTGGAGCTCAGCAATAACTTCTTCCTTCAGCTGTAAGGGTAATTAATTCTGTAACCCTGTGACTCCCACTGTGCCAAAAATGCAAGTGAGTCCCGAGAGGTTTGGTGACAAGGGGAGCCAGTTCCTTCTTTCGATACCCTTTGGCCTCTTTTACATTTGAAATCATAACTACATATATGCTAAAAGTTCTTGCTTTTTGGTGACATTTTGACTTTATTCTCTCTTTACCTTTTCCACACATATTCTAAGGAGAATGTAAAAAGCACCAGATAAATAACAGGCAAATCTTGTATACACTGGAAGGAGTCTAGTAAATTCTATTGCAGACATTGGAAAAGAAAAGGTAATGGTGTGAGCATTAGGAGGATGACGTAAGTTAAGAAAGTGAAAGTAAAGTCCCATATCTTTTTCTAGTACTTTCTGGTTAAGGAAGCATTTTCTCTCCCTTCTAAACAGTTTCTTTTTAAGTTTGAGCAGGTTCCAGAAAACAGCTTCAAATCAAATGCTCCCCGAGTCAGAGGATTAGTGGGTTTTATTGTTAGAAGGAAGGCAGCTGAGCTTAATTATCTCCATAATAGTGACTTCATAATTCAGCCTAGAAATGTCTTCATATAGACAACGTTCAGATATGACCAAAAGTGTTGTTTTTTACTACTTTGTTCCAGGGAGGAGTAATTTTTCAGTTGTGTTAATCTGTCATATAGTTCATTGCCCTACTGATAAATGCAGCTAATTTCTTGACCTGTAGCCCTTAGCAGAGGTACAAAAGAAATCCTGCAGGCTAAAACTTCATAGCATCTTCTCTATGGAGCGTGAGAAATACTTCAGGAGTAGAATTTGTTTTAAAACAAATGTGGAAGAACCAAGTATTTTTCTGTTATTAGCATCTCATCAGATGAAAGCTATTTGTTTGGTACATTGCCATACTTGTATAATAATCTTGGTATTTCCTATTCCATAGAAGAGGGCCGAGGCAGGATTTTGATCTTGAGTTGTGGTAAACAAAGTGGTATTTTTTTTGCTCAGATTCATTCTTACTGCTTAATAGTACATGGTCAGCTGTGGTTGAGGGTGGCTTAATTTTATTTTTAAAGAAACGAAATTTTGCATTTGGACGTAAAATTCTTCATAGCCGTTGCTGGAAAGGCTACATCTCCACGTTGGTGTGTTTGGAGAAGAGTTCTGTACAGCTGTCTCTATAGAAACAGTGCAGTAAAGCGCTGTAATTACTGCAGATGGGTTTCAGCCTGTGTCCTGGGGCAGCCGAGCGCTCGGAGCCGCGCGGGTTGGGCCGTGCTGTGCTGTGCTGTGCTGTGCTGTGCTGTGCTGTGCTGTGCAGGCCGCCGCCGCTGCCGCCGCTGCCGCCGCCGCCTTTCCGTGGGGCCGGCGCTGCGCTGCGCGCCAGTGCGCAGGCGCGGGGCGGGGCACTGACGTCACGGCTCGGCGTTCTAGAAAGAGCGCAGACCCGTCCTTGGGTGGGCGGGCCGTGCCGTGCCCTGTGTGTCATCGCTTATAAATGAGCTGCGGGCGCCGAATGAAACACCCAGAAGCTTGCTTTAATGTATGGGAGAGTTTGTTGTTTTGTAGCGGCTCTGTTGGTTTCAATTCGAAGTTTGATTTTTGTTTTTTCTTCCCTAGCATCTCCACCTTGCTGAGACACTGGTCGCTGCTTTCTTTACAGCAAGGAAAATCTGAACTCCTCCGACAGTCAGGATGGGGAAAGATTACTATTCTATCCTGGGAATTGAAAAAGGGGCTTCTGACGAGGATATCAAAAAGGCTTACAGAAAGCAAGCACTGAAATGGCATCCAGATAAGAACAAATCTCCCCATGCAGAAGAAAAATTCAAAGAGGTTGCAGAAGCTTATGAAGTGCTAAGTGATCCCAAAAAGAGAGACATTTATGATCAGTTTGGGGAGGAAGGTATGTATATCTCTGTTATACTTTGATTGGTAACTGTCATGTTGGATGAAGTAAAATAAACATATGATGACCTGGTGTTCATCTTTAGACAATGTATTTGTTTGGCTTATGAGATTTTAAGTATAAAATGCATTGCTGGACTTTAATGCTGGTAAAGTTTTCATTTCTTAATTTCACGGGGTTTTTTACAAATCCCATCCCAAATACCTGCCAGGCAAAAAGTTGCTGTACAGAAAAAGTTTCTATCACCCATGAATAGCTTTCTGTGATCTCTTACTGCTGCCTTCCTTTGCCAGAGCAGTTTTTGAGATGCAGTTCAAAAGGCATGTATTCTTTTCTTCAATTTTTGCTTAAAGGCAATCTGCTTGATCTAGGCAAAGCAGTCCTTCTGAGCAGAAGCCCAGGTGTCCAGCCTGTAGTTGTTCTTGGCTTTGTGCCTGGAGAGGAAAGAATTTGGCTGATGTCATGAAATACCAGAACAATTTTTTAGCTTTAATTGTAAACAGTGATAACATGCCAAGAGAATGAGGCCTCAGAAATGTCACATTTATCCTAAAATGGTTATCTGGAGAGGATGATTTTAAATTTTTTTTTATTTTTTTTTATTTTTGACCAACATGGCTTTCAGCTTATGATTGAGCAACAGAGGAAGTCATTAACATCCCTTCCCATAAATGTGTATGGTATCAGGAATTCCATTTAAAATAACTACTTCCGTTGTGACAAGTAGGCCTGCACATTGCTATTTGCTTGGGGCCATGGTTTTTACAATTATAAAGGAGGACACTTACATAGCAGTATTTAGTATGTTGGGCAAAGATATAAAGTATGGGGTTTTTTAGAATATGAAATGTGGGAATACCTCCTGATGCCTCAGTTACTCTGAGCATTTCTAGGAGTGTGGTTAGTTGTTGTAAGGGAAATGCAGAGGGTTGGGGTCTGTAAGAAGGAGGAAACTGCAGCGTTTTTACAGCCAGGAACTGAATGTACCTTCAGTAACTTCTGGCTAGCTATTCCAGGAGGTGTCCTTCTGCAGTCACAGATTGAATCCCCTGATCTGCATGTTTGGCATTAGCAGTAGTGTGACAGAAGGATGTATTATAGTTTGCTGAATACTTTTGATCTGGTCTGCTCTTGAAGTGGGGAAAGCATTCTAATATCTTAGTTGGTTAGTGTTGGTACCCAACATGAAGGTTATGCATGAGAACACTGAGCTAAAAAAAACCCCAACAAACCCCTCTTTCAAATTTATAGAATGCCTCCCTCATAATGTAAGCCTTCATTTTTCTATGGTTCTAAAAGTATGATAGCAGCTGTAGTGTGAGTTGGTCTAAGACTGGGGAAAAAAAGTTAAAAAAACAAGCATTGTAAGGTTGGAGACAAAAGTCTCTTCAGAAGACTTCCAGTCTTCCAGTTGTTTGAGAAAGTACCCTGACAAGGAAATACTTGATCACCTATTGGGAAAGAGGCATTGAAAAAAAATTGATTTTAGTTTGGTTTGGAATGGGAACACAGGAAGTACAAGAGAATTATCAGTGAGAATTCTTCACAGGAAAAAATGAGATTTAGATCTCTCCATGTGAAAAATAGAACAAAGCTATTGAGAACCTTCTGATTTTTTTGCGCAGAGATAGTGATAGTGTAAACAAGGTTTTTGTACCCAAATGGTTCTTAGTAAGTTCCATGATGCTTTTATTTGTGGCTGCATTGAAGAGAGTTCCCAGGATTTGTACTTGCTTTATGTCATAGGAACACAAGCTGTGATCATTTTGGGATTCCAAAGTGAATATTGAGGAAGCATATATCTGCTTGACTGTTGGCATGTTACCTTTTACTCAAATGGCAGGAAAATGGGTAAAACTGATTACCACTGAGTTACAGCTGAGCTATAGAGGCTATGGAGCATGTTGCATATGATAGTGAGTAGTTTTCCCCAGAAGTGACCTTGTAGAAGGATGCAATTCCCAAAACACTTGACAGAACAAGGAGTGATCAAATCAAGCAAACCTGTCTTCTGCTAATTCATTGAAATTACTGGTTTCAGTCACGTGAAATAAAATGGGCACTGTCAGAATACCTGTTCCTCTGAAGTGATTTGTTCTAGAGCTTCAGAAGCTTTGTTGCTGTACAAGCTATTGAATTGCTAGTTAGTTCCTCCTAATCTCATGGTGAATCCTCCTTGGAAAGCAGACCTGTCGCTCTACTGCAAATATCTTTCTGACTCATCAGTCCTGATATCATTACACTGTACAGCAGGAAAGCTTGTACCAATACCCAGTGTTTTTGTAACAAATTCTTTGCTTATTTTTCTTATTTAGGTCTTAAAGGAGGAGCTGGAGGATCTGATGGCCAGGGTGGTACCTTCCGGTACTCCTTCCATGGCGACCCGCATGCTACATTTGCAGCTTTCTTTGGTGGCACAAATCCTTTTGAGATCTTCTTTGGGAGGAGGATGCCTGGTGGCAGAGACACTGAAGACATGGAGGTGGATGGTGATCCCTTTGGATCCTTCACTAGTTTCAGTATGAATGGTTTTCCAAGGGAAAGGAATACAGTTGGCAGCCAAGTACGGCGTAAACAAGATCCCCCTGTAATCCATGAACTCAAAGTGTCACTGGAAGAGATCTATCATGGCTGCACAAAAAGAATGAGGATTTCACGTAAAAGGCTTAACCCAGATGGCAGAAGTGTCCGAACAGAGGACAAAATTCTTACTATTGAGATAAAAAGAGGATGGAAAGAAGGCACCAAGATCACTTTTCCGAAAGAAGGCGATGAAACACCCAACACAATTCCAGCTGATATTGTTTTTATCATTAAAGATAAACCTCACTCTCATTTCAAGAGAGATGGATCAAATATTATCTATCCTGTTAAGATCAGCTTAAGGGAGGTAAGTTGTGGTAGAACTCTTAAATGTTTAATGTTATTATAATATGATGCAATGACTAAAGCTGTATGGTAGCTATGAAATTTGAGGATTTGGAGGTTGGGTGGTTTTTTAAAATAGTTTCACTTTCATATGTGTGTGGCTGAAGAGCAGAGTCACAGTGGAAACAATAGCTGTTTTGATAAAAATGGAATCTTGCTTTAAGCTGTTTGCTATAGAGGTGGCAGAGGATAAGGGTGGAAGGGTAAGAATAAATGTTGAGATGTCTTAAATCTTAATACATAGCCCTTCTAGCTAATGATGTATTATGCTGAAGTGACAAATGCAAACTGAGAAATAGATCCTGTAAGTATGCTCCTTGCTGCTGTGATATGATTGCTACTTCTGTAGGACAAACTAGACATGTCTTAAGTATTTTCATTGCCATCAAAGTCTCCCTTTTTAGCTACACAGCTTCATTTCATGAAGATAAATAATTGTGAACAGGTGTAGGAGGAGCTATATGTCACAACAAAAATGGTATAGCTTTTTAAAATTCAATTCCAAGTCAGTACATATTGGCTTTCTGAAGGAAAAGTCAGACAACTTCTCAGAGTTCTTAAGAGTCTGAGGCCTCAACATAATCGTCATTTAAAAGATGTAGCTGAGTGTGTGTAATGTAGTTTTTTCTTCTTAATTAGTATCAGGAGGAGAAATAAACTCTTGCTTTCATTAGAAGCTTTGTGTAAATTAAGCTACCTTAAAGAATTCTACAATAAATGTGAAGCAAGGCAAAGCACCTGAAGTACTGAGGGAGAAAAGACAATATTTAATGTTCATGTGGGTAATACAGTTCCTTCATAGATAAAAGCTTGTTTAGACTCATTGCATTGTTATGTAAATTGGACATTATCCACATAGACTAAGTGTGCTGAATCAGGTGAAGTTGCAGGCATCAAAATCTTATTCTCAGAGATCCTGAAAAGAAAAGCTTTTGAATAAAGCAGGAGATCTGTAATGGTCTAATCTTGGTGCAACAAAATTATTGTTTAGATACATAAGACAGCTGTGAAATTTGATATGCCTCTGCTTATAGACACTTAAATGTTGTTGTGAAATTCAATATAAAAGAGGTTGATAATGTATTAGAAGAAAGGTGTCCTGTGCAATGTAAACAAACAAAAAGTGAAATGGGATTTTAAATTTCCAATGGGAATTTAGAAGACTAAGATCTACAGAGTATGAATGAGGAGTTCACTTTGCTCAGCTTTCTTATTATTTGATAAAGTCTTTGAAGGACACATAAGCTCAATTGCCCTCTAGTAGCCATTGTATAACATTCATAAATTCAGTGATATTCAATGACAAATGGAAGTTTTCTCTTTTTAAGAGAGGAACATTGTATTTAAATTTTGACATCTCAGTAGCACACAGGAGAAATGCTATTTAGAATTCTAGTCACTTTTAAATAATCCAGATTCATTTATAGGTACAAAAAAGTTCTGACCAATTTCTTTTTCTCCTATTACAATCTTTCTTTAGGCTTTGTGTGGCAGCTCTTTCAATGTGCCAACGATAGAAGGAAGAACCATACCCATGACAGTCAATGAAGTGGTAAAGCCTGGGATGAGAAGAAGAATTATAGGCTATGGTTTGCCATTTCCCAAAAATCCTGACCAGCGTGGAGACTTAATTATAGAGTTTGAAGTAATTTTCCCAGATAACATTTCTCCAGCATCAAAAGAAGTACTTAGGCGAAATCTTCCAGTTTCATAAGATGGAAGACTGTATGTCAACAGATTAAAATAGGACACTGGAAATGCAGAAGACTGGCGAGTCTGTGCTTTAAAAGTGCAATCTGTAACATCTAGTGGAATCTTTTGTTTTTTTTGTTTTGTGGGATGGGTGGGGGGAAAATACTGTAATGCTGCATGAGAAGAAAAGAGTTTAAGTAGAAGTCATACAGGTGAATTCTGCAGTAAAAATTACAGGGGAAACCACTCATTTTGTTTTACATCTTCCTAATCAGCAAAGTTTAGTCATTATTTTGCTTAATATAATTACAGTAATTTTTTTACAAAGTCTGCATATTTCTGATACAGTACTCAAGCCTCCAAGTACATTATTTCTTATATCCTCACTGTCTGTAACATTACACATTTATACAGAAATTTGAGATTGTAGTAGAAATACACAAAGGTATAAATATTTTAGAGCAAAACATGGGAGAGATCATATCAGTATGTTGCCTTCCACTGCACAAAGCATAGGCCAGAAAAATCAGCTTGGACTCCTGAACAGAGCCCCCCCTGTGCAATGAAAACCTTCTCCTTTCTGCCCCAGAAGTGCTGGGCTGCCCTTGGGTGTGCCAGAGGGCACCTGAGGAGCAGAGTAGCCACTTGCTGTGGGATGGTTTCTCAGCCTGCAGGCAGAACAGCAAGAGGGGATTCTTCAAGGACATGACCAGCAAAGGGTGAGCCTGCAGTCAGATGGGCAGGGGAGCTGGTGACCAATGACATGGGGGAGGCCGAGGTGCTCTGTGCTGCCTTTGCATCAGTCACCACCAGGAAAGCAGGCATGCAGGAATTCAGGCCCTGAGGCTAAAGGGGAGCTCCAGAGCCTTGGTGGTGGAGGACTGGCTTAGGGTGCACTTTACCTGACATCTGTGAGCCTGACAGATTGCACCCAAGTGTTGGGGGAGCTGGCTAATCCTGTTGCAGGGCCACTCGTGTTTATCTTTGAATGGCTAGGGAGATTGAGGGATGTTCCAGGAGGCTGGAAAAGAGAAAATAAAATACCTCTCTTCAAGAAAACCAGGAAAGAAGATGTGGGAATCTACAGGCTAGTCAGCTTCACTTAAGCCCTTGGTAACGTGATGGAAAAGAATCCTTCTGGAAAGCATTTCTAAAAGGTGGTTGGGGTAGTCAACATAGATGTACAGCAGGGAAATCTTCCTTGTCCAATCCTACTGCCATCTACAGTGATCTTTGGGGACGTTGTTTACCTTTTACATCAGCAGGCAGACTGATGAAGTACAGGTTAGATAAGTGGGAAGTGAGGTGGGTTAAAAGCTGGCTCAGTGAGGGGGAACAGGGGGCTTTATCAGTGGCACAAAGTCCAGCTGGAGGCAAGCCAGTGGTGGCTCGGGACTGGGGCCAATTCTAGTCAGCATCATTAATGACCTGAATGATGGGGTGGAGTTTACAAATCATATAAACTGGGAGGAGTAGCTGGTGCCAGCAGCTGGTGCATTGCCTTTCAAAGGGGCCTCAACTGGCTGAAGAGCTGGACAGGATTCTCATGAAGTTCAGTGAGGGGGAATGTGAGGTCTTGCCCCATTGGGGAGTAACCAATAAACTGACTGAGCTGGCAGTGCTGCCTTGTGGCAACAGAGGCCAAAGCTTTGCTGGCAGGTAAGGGGAGATGATCCTTCCTCGTTAGTCTCAGCATTGATGAGGATCCATCTGGAGTTCTGGACTCCCTGGTACTTGAAGGATATAAACTTAGTGGAGCACTCCAGCACAAGAGAGGCTGAGAGAGCTGGAGCTTGCCAGCGTGGGGAAGAAAAGACTAGGGGGAGATCTTGGCACCTGGCAGGAGGAAATGAAGGTGGAGGAGCCAGGCTCTTCTCAGGAGTTTGTGACAGGACTAAATGGGCACAAGTTAGTTAGGGATTCCATCTGAACACAGGGAAACAGCTTTTTACTGATAGGGTGTCAAACACTGGAGTTTCAGGAGTTGCTATCCCTGCCTCATAGCCTGACTGGACACTGTGCAGTACAGCCTGCTCCAGATGACCACGTGTGAGCAGGGTGTTGAACTACATGATGCCAAGAGGTTTCTTGTAAGCAAGATGATTCTGTGAACTTGTACTTTGCGTTTTTCCCCATGGGCCATGTTCTGTAAGTGAGGCTTAGCGCAAAGATGGAGGTGCTCATGTGGGAACTCCCTAGGGAGCAGGTCTCTGCCAGGGTGGAAAGATGCACAAAGAGCCCTGGAAAAGCATTTGGCTAGGGCAGGTATTTAAAGATCATGCTGATCTCAAGTATTCATTATTTTCAAAGGTCAAACTTTACTCCCATGAAAAAGAAGGAAGAGCTAGGTCCTACCTAAAGCAAAGTTTGCTTAACAGTTAGTGTGGGATAGGGGTTGCCCAGAAACGTTCACATGCTTGAATTATTTTTTTTTAAATTCAAATATGAGTTAGTTGTCTTTGAAGTTAAAAGGTGCAGAGAGAGATGGATAGCCCTCTGTAATAGTCTAGTTTTATATACAGTAATAGGGCTGGTTCCCTTGGTTGCAGCATGGTATTGGTGAAAGAAATGCCTTGTGGGCATGCTTTATTACTTGAGTTTAAAACCATAATACAGTGCTTTAACAACACTTTCAAAGGGTTTGGGATTTTTTTGTTGTTGTTGTTTTTAATAAGAAAATATTTCAAGATTTGCTGTCAGCCTTTTGCCTGTGGAAATTTAGAGGTTGCCTGCTCTGTTAGGTAGCCTAAGGAATAGCAGTGTTCTATATGTGACTCTGCAGGAAATCATACGGGAGTTGAGATTTAATTTACAGTAATTTCTTAATGAGTGTAAGAAGAACCCCATTTCTTAAAAATAAGATTTATGTGGGGTATTGTTCAAGTCAATTTTTTAACTGCAGATCTCTTCATGCAGTATCAGTTAGTTGTAGTTCTAAATTTGCAGGAAGTGAACAATAGCTGGAGCAGTATTACAAAGAGAAAAAAATTGCTGCTTAGTGCTTCTGCATATTGTTAATACTATATATTGTTTGTTGAAAAAGTTTCCATTTCAGTATGTTCCGTATTGCATTTCTTACGTGGTTTTTAAGTAAAAGTGTAAAGTTGGTTTTTAACTTTCTCTTATATTTTGTTATGATGGCAAATGCTACAAGCTACACGACTTTAAAGCATATCAACCTAAAATACCTATTTGTCAGTTTAAAAGCTAATGGAATCAAGCATTTTGTAATCCAGGATCTTGTAACCATATCCAACTTGTTAAAAAAAAAAAAAAAGTTACAGCAACTAGGACTATTATTTTGTAACTATCTTCAGGTAAGAGGAGTAGTGTTAAATTGAGGAATTGCAGTATCTTGTGTATTTAGAGGTGTACATATATATATATGTGTATAGCAAACTAAACTTTTCCAACTGTTTTCATGCTCAAAATATAAAACTTATAGAACTGGTATGAAATAAATGCTTGTATTTCTTTTCTTATGGCGAGGTAACAAAGTATATGTTTCAGAAACCAGCATGTAGACTTATTTCAAAATATGAGAGGAAGCATTAATATCTATCTAATCCAGGATTCACAAGAAATATTTTTCTAATCAAAAATGTGCTTAAAAGCTATGTTTTAAAACCCACTTGATTATTTAATAAAGCTACTTGGGAGAAGGAAGCAAATACTCAGTCAACTACTATATTTGTAACTACTGAAAGACATGAAAATAAAATGGTCATTCATGAAGCTGGGATGGGTTTTTGATCTCTTGAAGGTTGCTTAGGTGCCACAGAATAAAAAAGTCATTTAGTTGCTTTGGAATTCATCCAGCAAATCTGAAAACCTCTGCTTCTAAAGATCCTTTTTCAATCTCTCCAACACGAAGCCTTAGGATAACTCAAGCTGTTGGAATTGTCGCTCAAGCTGCATGCCAGCCCTTTCTCCCTCCTGCCGTGCACGGTGCTCTGCTTGCTCCACAGCTTTCTGCTGTCATGAGGGGTGTGACATTCCAGCATTCCCTTCTTTCACTCAGCCGTTTGTGCAGTAGCTGTGCTGAAAGTTTCCTGAAGCCTGTTTGTGGTGTTGAACAAATGCACTCTGTTCTTTTCTAGTATGTGCATCTTATGTGCTAGTCTCACTCACCAGAAGCAGACTTTTTGGGGGTCAAATAGGTTTTCCTTAAACAGTGAAATTTGCTGTAACTTAGGGTGAGATTCTGTGTACATGAATTCATGTGCTGTACCTAAAAACTATGAGCCATGAACATGATGCTGTACATACAATTAAGAGACAATTTAATTTTTCCAGTCAGTAAATGCTGTTCCTCTGTTGCAGCTGACATGAGTAGTCCTTGCTGTATTGCTTACTGAACACATCCTACAGAAGCAGGGAATTTGTCATACAGCCACTTACTGTCCAGCACCCAGACTGAGCTGATAGCAGCACTTAGCTCCTCATGGGGTGCAGAATCTCAATTCTTCATTTGTCAGATTGCTCAGCAATAGACTGTTGCTTGGCATGATTTGTTCCCTTCAGGCTTCTCCAGTTAATTGCTCTGTTATTTAAACAGTGAAAATAGAGAGCTGTTGTTGATCTGCTTGGGTGTAGAAGGTGTAAGTGCCCTGTGCTTGTTGCCCTGGAATTACTGGCTTATCCAAGGGAGGAGCTGTACAACAACAATCTTGTTAGTCATGCCTGATTGCTTTATCAAGGACAAACTGCCATGCTCACAGCCTGCTGGCCCACATTCACAAGGCCCTATTGCCACCCAGCCAGCACCTGAAACACCAAACAGCGTTTCCCTGAATAGGGGTAGATACCCCTTTGTTCCACATAGCATCTCCACAAGCTTTATGGCTGTTGCATGCCGTGATTCTTGCATCCCAAGTACGTGTGAGAAGCTGTAGAATGGGATAGCCTGTAGTGTGCAATATACTCAGGATAAAAGGATCAAACCCATTTTCTTTTTTTTTAAGTACATGGTTTATTTTTCTTGCTAAAACCAAGGCTAATGGCAGTTTTATTTAAGTTGTTAACTTTCTTCAAAAGAGTAATTTGGAGTAATTTTTGGATCCTTAGTACCCTGAGTTGCTGGAGGCTCATTTGGATTGATTCATCTAGTTTTACTGTGTATTAATTAGTGTTGGCAGGTACTTCCTTAGAGGGTGCACATTCTAGGGAATCTGAAAACAGGATTGGTTGTAGTTGGAGAAAAAGTGTCTCCTGTCCGTTACAGCCTTCTTTTCACTGAGGTTCTCAGCAGACTGAGTTACAGCTCTACAAATCATCCCCTCACCATTGTGTTATGCTGATCAAATCTCAGTCATTGGAACTGCTAATCCATGATCCAAGCAATATTAATAAATAGTACTTGTAGATCAGGAAAAAAAAAGTTCATGGTAATCTATCCATAACAGATGAAACAGTGTCAAACACTTCTTTACCCTTCCTTCCAAAGCCCAGGACTGCTATGGCAATTTCATGTAGGTGCTTTTCTTGTATATATCCTGTCAGTGTTCAGTACTCAGCTATTAGCAGGAATTCCCGAGCTAGGGAGCGCGGAGTCGGTAAGGTACGGTGTTGTGGCGGAGGCAGGAGCGGTCTGAGCGCAGCCGGGGCAGCGCCGATGGCCCCGAGCTGCTGGCGACGGGGAGCGGCGGCGGCGGCGCTGCGGGCCCGGCGTTCCGTGCCCTCTGCGGCCGGGGCTGGGCCGGGCCGGGCTGGGGCTGGGCCGGGCGCTCCGCGGCCGGG
>JANRMJ010000125.1:11329483-11341097 GCA_025584955.1 Alethe diademata
ACTTCACCTCTGTGAGTGCTGATAAGCAAATTGTTAGCTCAGCTCAGTGTGGCTCTTCATCACCTGCTTAGCAGGAATGCTTGCACCACTGCACCAGTGAAAGATGGAAGTGTTGCAGTGCTAAACCTGCTATGTGTTCTGTCTGTAAGGACCAGAATAAATCAGCAGTTGGCTGCTGACTTCGGCCACTATCTAATATAAAGGTGTAAATACTTTTCTGTAGAATAGGGAAATAAAATTATACAAGGTGCATATATGAAGTGAATGCCATAGTCCTGCTTAGATTTATTGGTGGATGGAAGTCCTAGCCTCTGTGCAGTTGAGAAGGTATTAGAATTTAAAGACAAGAAATTGTCAGCAAAGCTATACTTAGGATAGTTAATTTATAATTAGATTTTTACATTATTTAGATCTCGATTAAAATAAAATGTGAAGATATTGTAATAACTGGAACAGATACCTCATATTCTATTGTGCTGTGTACATAATTTTGTTTAGTATTTTTTTGTTGGGTTTTTTTTTTGTCTTTAGAAAAGCTGGAACCAAGGTCCAAAGGCAGAACTGTGTCAGAGGCTAAAATCTCCAAAGGGAGAGAAACACTTCGCCTGAGAGCCAAAGGCCCTGCTACTGTGGAGGAAATGGTATGGTGTGGTGTCTGCCCTTCAGCAGTTTAATCACCTAGCTTCTGATTTATTCTTCCCCAAGGCTGATAAGTAGGGAGGAAAAATATGGATGTTACAGAACTTGTGGGACTAAAGAGAAAACTGAAGTTGACAACTAGCAAGGATAGGATGGGGCTGAAGAACCTGGAAGCAGAGAACCTGTATTTAGATGTCATGGTTTACATGGATAAATTTAAGGTAGATTAGGTCAAGGAGTGCTGAAAAGAGGGAAGGGGAGAAAAAAGAGATGGGATGGTTGTGAAGAATTTGTTCCATTTCTGACACTGAAGTGGATGGGGTTGGTGGAAGGGTTGTTGTTAGGAGAGGCTAATTAGATATATTGGCATGAATTTGTGCAAAACCAGGATTAGAGTTTGGTGAATAAATGTTATTTATTCTGGGCTCTTCTGAAGCTGATGAGGATTTGATGGAGATCTGTATTGTCAGGAGATATAAGGCCCCTGTTCAGTTTGAATGTGAGAGTTGTGTGGCTTGATACTAGGAGGAAAGCTCATGTTTGTGGGAAGAGGGAAGGAGAGTGGAATAGTGGGTTTTATCTGTAGATTTTGTAAGTCTAGGTGGCCAAGATGGGAGTAAGGATAATCACTGGCATATTGCTGGTTATTTTGAAATCTGTGTGGATATAATCATACTTTTCTCTCCCTTTATTCTAACAAAGCCAACTGAAGTTGAAGAAAAAGCAATTAAAAAAGTGGATGAGCTTCTTGAAACATACATGGGCATAAGAGATACTGAATTAGGTGAGTTTTTAGTAGATACATTACTACAAGATTAAGTAATTTCTCATTTTCTGTGGTCTAAAATTTATTGAGTACTTTAGTCTGTGGATGTAAGTGAAGCAAAATTTGTCCAGCCTGCAGTCTCAATAACTTGCCTGGATTTCTACAAATAAGTTTGTCAGATAAAAGAATCTCCCTCCCACTTCAGTCCTTATGATGTAATTGCTCAATCAGTCTATTCTTTCTGCACATTATCTGTATGCTGTTGCATGAATTTTTTAGTTGTTTGCTATGACTGTCACCACTGTCTTCTTTCTGGCATATATTTTGTAGTGGATCTTGTGTGTGCCATGGTTAAGGATTCTCAAGGACAAGTATGTTTATTTGCCTTTTTTCCCCTTGGCATAGACACATCAAAGTTGATTGCTAAGGTTTGAACCTGAGATCTTTGTCATTGAACAAGCAACTATTTAGCAAGGGAACTGACAGAATAATTACACAAATTTATCAAAATCTCTAAAACCTGTGTTCTGACGAACATGAGCAAACTTATTAATAGTTATAAGAATCATTGATTTATAATGAAAGAACCTCAGTGTCATAAGTTCCTTAAAGATGCACTGAACTTTTTCTTGCAGCTGTTGCTTTTCTTTGTTATTCTGACAACAACTAAATAGGAATTTTTGTTTGTGTGGGAAGAGGCTGTTGTAGCCTCCTGTGGCTGTTGTAGTTCTCCTAGGATCTTGTGGAACTGCTGGTACTGAGACAAAGAGGAAGGTATTTATTATTATGGTAATACCTTAAAAGAATCAGCCAGAAAAAGAGTAGAATAAGCTAAATGTAAAAGATCTTGAAAGGGAAGCTTTCATGAGAGAGAAGTGGAAAAGGCAAAGCAGAAGAGAAAACAGGTCTGGCATGAAGCTCCAGAGGGTGAAGCATCAGGGCTGGAGGGGAATGGGAACAAAAGGTGGTTATCTGAATAGCCAAAAGGCCTTTACTGGCTGCTCCTGCCAGCAAGCATCTGTTTGGCAGATTCTGCTCGTTTTCTCACAGGAAAAAACATAGGTAAAAGTGCTTGTCCTTCAGTCTAAGGCAGAAGTGGACTTCCTGGCATAGAAGAGAAGGCAGAGCTGCCCAAAACTCAAGTTCTGTTTTGTAGGTTCTAACCTAACTTTCCTTTCCCAAGAAACTAGAAGCTCTCAAAACTTCTGCTCCCAGCAGCTCTAGTATGTGATGCTGCTGCCATGTGCTGCACTCCTGGGAGGCCTGGGGGGTGCTGAGCCCCGTTTAGGTTAGGGAGGATTCCCTGTTCCATCTCCCTGCTGCAGCCTCTGTGCCTCAGCCCCTCTCTGGCTCAGGCTTCAAAGCCCTGAGTCCCCTGCCAGCTGTCCCTCTGGGAGCTGTTTTTGTCCTGCAGCTGTTGCAGTCCTGGCTCAGGCTGGGCTTCTGGAAGCTCCTGTCCTTGCAAGTCACTTCCAAGGTCCCCAGGCTCCTTGCCCTACAGGAATAAGCAGCTATAGATGCTCTGCTGTTGGTGTCCATGGCAGCAGTCCTGTGGGAACTGGTGTTCCCTGGTTTTTTGGCTCTCAGTACTGTAAACAGGATGGCTCCTGCACAGTAGATTGAAAAGTTCAGCTTTCAACACATATGGGTGAGTTAATAGCCAAGCACCTGGTAGAGTTTTCCCATGAATTCCTTGCATTTTTTCCCCCCTAAAAACATCTGATGCCCTTCATCTTTCAGTATGTAGTTAGGAAACTTAAAAAACAAACAAAAAAATGCCTTAAAAGAATACTCAAAGAAGGAAGAGGTCTTTGTTCATAGAGAGGCTCTTTTCTTCCCAGCTGGGTGGTTGTCTTGTCCCTCACCTCTTCTTTTCTTCCCCAAAAGGTAGTGAAACCAAGAGAAGCTGTCAGAAATCAAAGACTACAGGGTTCATCTAGCTTTAGTTTGCACCTTTGAAGCCATATCCTGAAGTTCAAATTTGAGTCAACAGCAAACAGTGATGACTCAAACCCCCCAACTTTACCATTTTAAGATAATTAAACAGCTCTAGGATCTTTAGGAAAGGAGAGCTAATCACCTGTCACAAATCTGTTCAATTAACACATGTCAGTTTTTCACATACTGGATGTGATCAGTCACCCATGAAAATGAAATATGAGGAAAAGATTCATTCAGAGAATGCCAATCACCACTTAGCTCGAAATTTCACTCTTTACTCAAGCCAGATTAGTTGAAAATGCAAGTCATCACAATGTGCAGCTGACAAGTGATAAAGATCTCAATCATTGCTCACTTCTATGCACTTCTGTTTGTCAGAATCTTTGGATGTCAGTTAATGTTACTCTTTCATCTCCATTAAAATGACACTTCCATGGTGTGATTGAGTTCTGAAACAGTGCCCCAGTTTTAAGCCATAAGCTAGAAAGAAAGGAAAGAAAAACTAATGTTAAATTACAGACAGAATTAAAGGTGAGATAAAGCCCTTAATTTTTGCACGGTTAAGTATCTTGACAGTTTCAAGAATGGCTGACTAAATCTACACACAAATCCCTAGGCTGGACCAAAATACTTGGAAATTGTTGAAGAAAATCCATGCACTTCTTTCTGGCACAGTTTTTTAATTCTTATTTTCAGAGATCTAAATGCTGTTGAGATTTATGTACCTGGTTTTGGATGCATTTTTACCTTTTTACTTTCTTATTCCATAGTACTGAAAACTGGACTTAACCCAGAGAAGGGACAGTTGGCTCTGGAAATGTATTCCTCAGCTATTTTATGGGCACGTTAGAAACTGGGCCAAGGCTTGACTTCAGCATTCTTTAAAACATAAATACACAGCTATACACAGATAATTCAGGTTATTTTAAATTCTATGAATGCTTTCTGGTAAAGGAATTTGAGCAGTTGATTAATAGGAGGGACTCAGGACACAGTGTTAGTGAAAAATATTGGCTTTTTTTTTTTTTTTTTTTAATAAGAAAGACTTTAATTGTTATGGACTGTATTTAATCCCAAAAATTCTGGGTGGGAAGAAGCCTGGATCTAACCCAGAATGGTACTGATTGTAAATGATGGCAAAAGGGCTTCCTGTCCAAATTTTTTTTCAGCATCTTTTGGCTTCATCCACCAATACTTTGTTCCCATTTCTTCTATTTTTCTACTGTTGGATGATTATTTCCTTTCTGTTGCTCTCTGTAATATTATCAGACATGATGTATCATAGAATCATTAGGGCTGGAAAAGACCTCCAGTATCACTGAGTCCAACCTTTGACCAAACACCACCATGCCAACTAAACATAGACCAAGTGTCACACCCAGTAATTTCTGGAATACTTACAGCTATGGTGGCCCCACCACTTCCCTGTGCAGCCCATTCCCATGCCTGACCACCCTTTCAGTGAAGAAATTTTTCCTGATTTCCAGCCTGAGCATGCCCTGGTGCAGTCGTGGGCTGCCAGTTCCTCTGGGAGAAGGGTGTGGGGAGCAGTGTCAGAGTCCAGGGGGACACATCCACAGCCTTGCCCTCATCCTGTGGGTGGCTCACCTATCAAAACAGGAGATCAGGCTGGTCAGGCAGGACCTGCCTTTCCCAAACCCATGCTGGCTGGGCCTGATCCCCCGTTTGTCCCGTGTGTGCTGTGTGATCACACACAAGATAGTCTGTTTTGTAACCTTCCACCACTGAGATCAGGCTGAAATATCCTTGCATATTCTGTCTTGGTTTAAAAACATTTAAATCTACTTCTCCATTTTTTACTTCATTTTTCAAATTTACTGTCTAATCAAAATATCTTAACAGGTTTAAACCTTTTTTATTACTCAAGCTTTTTCTCTTAGCTCTCATATCCAATCCATCAATGTTCAATAGATGTTTTTATCTCTAAATGCTTTAACTGAAGTGATATTCTCCCTGAATATCTCCCTGTTGTTTTCTTCTCCTTCTGTCACCAGACTTCCTTTCCCAAAGGCTTTTATTGCATACATCCTGAGGTACATTGTTTATGGCTGTTCATTTACTCTGAAAGAATAATGGGAGTTTTTTGATAAAAGGAAGGGCAGCAAGTCCAGTCAAAGAAAAAAACTTCAAGAAGAATTAGCACTTCAGAAAAAGGAACAAGAAGAAATATTTCTAATAGTTTTTGAGTACCAGATCAGACAAGGTTGAACATGAAACCAGGGATGCAGGAATGCTGGGCTGGCTCTGGAGGTCAGCACCGCGCTGCTGACAGCGCCCGCTCCCCTGAGCCTGCTCCTCTCCATCAGCTGCATCTGGGAATGCAAATGTGCTGCATGACATGGGCCCTGCAGTGCTCATTAGACTTACTCAGTACAGATGAAATTTTTTTTTTTTTTTTTTTTGAGGCTGCTGTTATTCTGGTTGTTGCTTGTCTGGGTTGAAAGTTGAGCTGCTAAGTTTTTAGTGGATTTTGTTTTTAAGCTTCATAAATCTATAATAAACCAGTTTCTAGATTCTGTTTAATTTTTGGGGAAGGTCAGTCTTTAAAGAGAGCTGTGTTTGAAATTGCACTGTCTGTTAATGAAAGTTTATGTGCAATTCTGAAGCTTCAGCTAGGGCAGCTGGACTGTGATATAATGCCTTGTCTTGTTTTAGTGCTGCTGTCTCTATGGTTTTTCCGTATCTCTTGGCCAATTTGTCTTAAAAATGGCTAAATTCCCCACTCCCACCCTGCTGGAGCACTTGTCTAGATCCTTACTCTTTGATGGCAGCTTTTTCTGAATATCTGGTGTGACAATATCTCGATGTGTTTGCTCTTACATCACCTTGGGCAGCTCTTTTCTCTCCACCCTTCTCCTAGTGTCTATAAAAAGTAAGCTCACATCCTGCTTCATATCCAGAAGTCTGTGAAGTTTCAATTATACCCTTTACCTCATTATCTCCAGGCTTGCTTCCCTGTGAGTACCTTCTTGTGTCAGGGAACATAGAGTGGTGTTGATAGAACAAATCCTTGTTTTCCACCTGTCAGAAACAATAGTTCTGTCTTTAATAGCCATTTCCCATCCAGACTTGTCTGAATCAGAGTCCCAGGAACTTTACAGGGGACAGAGAGGGAATCAGTCCAGCAGGAATAGGGTTTCTTCTGGCAGGGTCCTTGAGAACCACTAATGGTTCCTGGGAAACTGGGGTACACTTGAACTGTCTCCATCACAGCAGTTTATTTGTCAAGATTTACATAAATTTTCCTTGGACAGCTTTGAGTGGTTTGACACACTTTGTGTGATTGTGTTTGGAGCCTGACATCTGAACACAGTTAAAACCAAAACATCAAGTTTCCTCAGAGTTACTGCTGTTGACGTTTACAATGTGGGATATGGCTCAAGCTTGCTTACAGTTGTTACATGTTTGCCCAACAGCAAGTACTGTTTGCCAGAAATTTGTAACTGTCAATAAATTTGAGCTGAGTTTTAGGTCAACAAAATAAAACTAAATAAATTTAGTGAAACTTCAGAGCAGTGAAAGTTTATTTTTGTTTTTATCAGAGAGATTTTGCCATGTTGATTCAATATATGTGGTATTGAATGGAATTGTATGTGGTAGATGGCAGACTGCCCCAGTAAAGATGTTTTTCTGTGACTTCAAAATTTCCTTCCCTTTCTCAGGCACTATATTACATGTTTTACATTTGGACATGCCTCTAAGAAAAGGCTATCAAATCCTTCACTTTGACACTTGAATCTGATGTGCTCATGAAGAAAGTGGTGGTTATTTGATGTTTAACAGAAGATGGAGGACACCTTGCAGTTTAAGGCAGATGTGTAAAGTAATCACAAAATGAAGCAGACTTTGATGTTTAATCTGTTGTACTATAGCATCATTTTCCTGTGAAGAGAGGCTGTGGAGCAGGGATACAGGTCAGAAAATAAGCTGTATTCAGCAGTGCTATTTGTGCTGAATGTGTCCTGCAGAGAATTCTGCATCCCTCAAACCATGGTAGCTTGCTACCAGCAGTTCTGTGGGCCCAGCTTAACCAGGAGAAACTTCTGTGCTGACTCTTTTCATGGAGGTGCAGGTGCCATGGTCAAGAGAGGTTTAAGCCCTCACAGTTTTCATTTGCTCTAATATCCATGGGTTGCCAGCATCCAGTGTTGTTTGGGATAGATTTCTAAGTTTTCCTAGAACCCACGAAACTGCGGTGGCAAAAGGTGAGGGATGAGCACAGTAAGGAAGGAGTCAGTCCAAATCAACAGCCCCAGTGTAGCCATTTCAAAAGTGGGATCTGACACTTGGTAAATTCTGATGCTTTTGTGGTAAATAAGAGAAGACGCTGGACAGTGTTGGTATACAGGATATCACAGTTTAACTCCATTGTAGCACTCCTCTGCTTTCATTTTCCTGCATGCCAAGATGTTCCCAGTGTTTGCTGGCTCTGGTTTATTGTGCACAGCAGCAAAGCCTTTCTCTCACTTCTGCACAGTTTGACCTACCTGGCTGAGATTTTCAGGAACAACTTTTTCCCTTTCTAGAGGCATAAGGACAAGCTTTAAATACACAATTCCTGTTGAATCCCAAATTCCTCTGGTAGACTTTGCATCTCCCTAAGCTGACCTTACCAGGTGTTGAAAATAGACATCCCAAAGCTATCTCAGCCCTATGTGTTAGCTGTCACTTTCATGGTAATTACATTATATTGTTTTGTTGCTCTTCAGCTGCAACAATTGTGGAGGCTGGAAGAGACAAGAAAAACCCAGATGAATTCGCAGTGGCATTGGATGAAACTCTTGGAGACTTTGCATTTCCAGATGAGTTTGTATTTGATGTGTGGGGAGCAATAGGTGATGCTAAGCAAGGACGACTGGAATGAGAACTGTTTATCAATCCCTGTTTGAAAATACAAAATGATTTGCAAATGCATCAGAATTTTAATAATTTTACTGATGTGAATTCAGGGTTCTCTGTACAAGTATTCTGACCTGAGACTTTCCTTTGCAAAGGAGGGTTTCTGGTAGAAATGAAGGTAAACCCAAACTTCTGACAACTGCTGTTTAAGACATTTAATTTACATATAGAAATCACTGTGAGGAGAGCATCAAGGTGATATATTTATACAGAAATTTTATGAAAATTAAGTAATTTTTATTGTACATACACTTTGATACCAATGTTCTGAAAAGTGTTAGACATATGCAACAAGGAGTTTGGATTATTTTATCTCTTTATAAAGTTGTTGAGAAACTACCTAGCTTCATGCTGCAGTTCCCTGCTTTTCTGCTGTCCCTATGTATTCACCTAAAGCCTTAGGTTTTCTTACAGTTTGGCCTGGACATTGTTTTTACTGTAGGCAAAGCTGGGAAGAAGCTACCCTGTTTCTCTAGAACCCAAATTCAGAGAAAAGAAATTTCTCTGAAACATGGAAACTAAGATCTTTGGATGAGAAAGTCTTGCTTGCATTTGAGTCCTAATGTGCTGTCTGGGTTATTATGGAGGTAAGTGGAGTAGAAATGCTTAAACCAGGAAGCTGCTGCTTTATTCAGATGCCGTATTATTGCAATAGGAACTGCGTAGGAAGAAATAAATGTTAATTTTGATTAATATTAATGCATTTGAATAATGTCTGTGATTTGGCATTGGAGACTACAGTGTATCACTAAGTGCTTAATTGTTCTTTGCATATGCTAAATGATTTCTTGAGGTCCCATGGAGTTCCCTTCTTGCCTGTGGGGTTTTTCAACATGGCAACACAAGAGAGATATTGAAGGTATTCAAACCCAAAAGATATTGTTGTATGGTCACAACGAATTGTAGTTTGGATTGCAACGCATACCTAGACCCTGAAAAATATGTTAAGTTAATCCTAGGTGTTAGGATTTCCAATTATATTGTACATAAATGCTTATTTTAACTACTAATTTTTTACTAATAAATCTGAGATTATTGCAAATGAAATTGAACAAGAATGTGGGTTCTGACCTGGGAAGGTGTCATAGCTTTTTAGTATTTTTATATTTGCATAAGAATGTAAAATAATTATTGCTACAAAACTTTTTTTTCTAAATCACTACCTGAAGAAAATGTCTTTCACTGAATTGTGGAGATTTCTTTAAAATAAAGATTATGCCAATAATTTTGCATGTTCTGTGTCAGTGATTTTATGTTTTTGGTCTAAAACCATGACACACTGAAGTATGATTGAGAGAACAGGTTCTTGTTCTCATTACTAGGTTATTGGGGAAGGATTCTAAACTCCACTTAGCAAATTTCTGTAAAACTTGAAAATAAAATTAAAGAAACTGTAAGGAGGTGGTAAAATTTTGTACATCCTATTGCTCAATGGGCCCTTGAAGATGTATAACTTTGCAAAAGGAGTTTGAGCATTTCTTCCTTTTCAATAATTGCAAGTCTGAGCCCACAATCTTCTGTCTTGTACAGGGTTGCTTTAGCTGATTTCCTCATGGTAATGAGGGGTTAAAGTGTTGTGGGCTATATAATTTGTTCTTTAAACTTCTAGGTGAAAAGCAAAAAGGAAATGCCAAGAATTCCTTGTTGGTTTCAAATCATGAAACTCAAATGTCAAATTTTGTAGAAGTGTTTATGTACACTATTGTTAGTTACCAACATGCCACTGATTATAAAATACATTAAAATTAAGAATTCCTCTAAAAAAGGGGAGAAAGTACTATAGATAAGGCACAAAATGTTGCCTGTAGCAGATAACCCCTTGTGTTTTGGCCATTAATTTTATTTTGAAAAATTAATGCTGTTCAGTCAATTTGTACTCACGGGAGAATTTCCTCATTACACTGATAAAATAGTAAGATAAAAATAATCTCTGAAACTCTAATTCTGCAGAGAGCTGCCTCTTGTCACAGTGGACTATTTTTGTGGAGTTTATTTCAGGCCTAAGATTTAAATAGTGATTGGCATTTTACTAGCATTTACTGCAATAAAGCATGTCAGTATACCTTACTTCTGTGTTCTCAAAACATTCACTATTTCCAGCACATAAGGCAGGTACCACTACCTAATTTTGGAAGATTATTTGCATTTTCCAGCCATGCATGAAGAAATTGTCACATGAAAATCACACTGCCTTATAAAGCTTGATAAATACTTCTCTCTATAATGATTTGTGTAGTAAATTAATGCTGTTTTACTAATAAAATACAGCCTTTAAAACCTAGTCAGATAATGACACCAATGCCTTTAGATGCTTTGTACAGTGAAAATAATCATTAAATGTCCCTACAAAAAAATCTCCCAGGTCATAGACATACTAATTCTTAGACATCAGTTCTATTTAAGTGCTGATCAGAGTGGGACAATAAACATCTTGTTAGTGTGTGTTGCACGTGGAGGTGAATGTTGGTGAATACTCCACCCAAAATCTGAGGTGGAATGGCACAAAACAGTACCTCAGCCCAAATGCTGTTCTCAAAGGGACTGATTTTTGTAACTTTTACAGAATTACAAATGGCTTTTGTGATTTGGTGCAGAGCCAGCAGAGAGCTGGCAGACAGATGCAATTTGTGCCTTTTCTTCCAGCCTTACTGCTGTGTTCCAAGCTGGTGGAAAACACACCACTGTCTTTTTCTGTTTTTGCAGTCTTTAGGTAGTCTTTAGATGCAACAAGGGGATTTAATGAAATCTGGTGTTCATAAAGTTATGGACTCAAAGTTCTTAGAAATGTGATGAGCAATGAATATTTTACACTTTTAAAGGAACAATTTTGTGAATTACAGATACATCTTTTGTGACACCTTTAATGTGCCAAATTATGCTTCGGTTAAACCTGATTTTATGGAACCCTATTCATGCAGCTGTTATTCAAAGAACTATTAATATAATTTGTCTATTGAGGAAAATCTCGTCTGCTATTCAGATTTGAATAATGCATATACTCATTTCTGTATATTATTTTCATCATAATTTGTCTAATTTCTCCTTTTTCTTGATATAAATGTAATACAAATCTTTGAAAATCTTGGGTTTTGTGAATTTGAGAGTGCAATATTAATGTTAAAGTTAAGCTAATTTGTAATACTTTTTAGGTTTTTTTTTCTTCCTGCTTTTTAATGAGGAATTCTGCTACATTCCCTACTTTTCAAATTAAATATCGTTTTTGATGAAAACAGCTCTGAGAATGTCTTTTCCAAAGTCTGAGAGCCTGAGTATTGTAGTAAGAGGATATATTATGCTTCTTTTTTTTTTTTTTTTTTTTTTTTTTTTTTTTTTTTTTTTTTTTTTTTT
>JANRMJ010000125.1:11358976-11372492 GCA_025584955.1 Alethe diademata
TTTTTTGGGTTTTTTTTTGTTTTGTTTTGTTTTTTGTTAGTTTTTTTTCCCCCAATTAAATTGTGTGATTAATACTGTCTTATCTCTGATTATACCATGCTTCTCTAAGGAGGTTTGTCCCATTCTTCCAAATCATTCCTATTCTGCACAGTTAAAAGATGTGTTAGCTCAAGGATTGATCTGTCAGTTTTTGAGATATCAAGCTGTGTTTAGATGGGTATGATAAGAACTTTGTGAGTTTCCCAATAAAATATGAAAATTAAGTTCACTTTAAATGCTGAGACCAAAATGTAACTGTGTATTGAAAATGATAGAATGGCCGTGCTGCAGAAGTCTCAAAAAGCACAGGGACAATTTGCAATCACAGAGAGATAGGATGAGTTGTAGTAAATTTCTAACAAAGGGATACAAAATCAGTTCAGATGGGCTAATAATGACAGCAGCAAGTAGACAACACTGTAAAATTCAAAGTTTAAAAATCAGAATAATTGAAGAATATTTGTAGTGGCTTTCTGTCACTGCACTACCAGAACAGTTGTTAAATTTCAGTTTCCTGGCACTCTAAGCTTCACATAAAACAGAAGTTACAGCAGAGGTGGCTGGTCTCTCAGTATCTCTGAGCAAGGTAAAAAACTTACTGTGTTGAGATTCTTTTCTGTTTTTTCCTTAGATCTTAGGAGGAAATCTTAGCAAAACCTACTCCCTCCAAACTATATTTTGCTTTACTCTTCCTTTAATCTTGAGGTCTGCTTTGAAAAGGAAATGCATTGCTGAATGATGGTAAACAAGTTAATAGTGAGAGGCAGCTTTATCAGAATAACCTCTGTGTTTTTAAAATTCCTTAACCTTAGAATTAAAATACATTTCTGGACATGCACTCTGAGGCCAGCATGGAGATCTTCAATGAGCAGAAGTTTCCAAGTTCAACATCAAGTGATGTTGCAACATTCTGCTGTAAAACTCAGATAGTATCTAAGGTGATAAATGTATCTGAGTGGTTGAGAAGGATTAAACTCGTCTGGGGAAGAGCAGCCTAGCCAAAATGTTGATTAAATGTGGGGCAAACTCGACTTTTAGAAAACAAAATAAGGAGATGCAGATGGATCCTCTCCTTTCAGAGAGCCCCTCTCTCCTCCAATCATAGAAATTAATTGGGTTCTAGTCTAAAAAGGTTTTAAATGATTACTCACTACTAGCATTTTTGTTCCTGACTTTTTGAGTGGGCAGCACACCATCGAGACCTTCATATTCATGACATGATTTCACACAAGCCAAGGCCGTATGGGGATTTTTGGCATTTTCTCAGCCACCATGTTGCAATCTGAAAAGTTTGTGGCTGCTGGAACCTGATTTAGTCCAAGAGCTACTGGGAGAGGCAGAGTGCTGCTGTGGAGCTGAGAGAGCCTGGGCCCAGCTTTAGGGAGCTGGGTCTGACCCGTGCTACAAGTACTGGGCATATTTGCCCACCAAAACTTGAAGGTTCAGTCAAATTTTTGCTTAGAGACTTCCAGTTTAAAGTAACGTTTTGTGATGGAGATTTCACTGTCTTTGAGATGAATGAGAGTATTTCTGGTAATTTCACGGCCCATTGGAAACCAGTCCCAAATTAGTGTGTATATTGTCCTCATGCAGTACAGTTCATATCTAAGCTCTGCTGAAAAAACGTGTAAAACTAGTGTTTTTATAAAGAACTGTTTAGAATGTAGAAGTACAATGTTGTTGTGTCAAATACTTAATATTTTCACACTTCTGGACAAAGCTCATGTGCTGTCTGGGGCTGCAGTGTATTGAGTTGAAGGGAAGACTCTTCATGAATGTGTTCGTTGTTTTCAGTCTGCCAAAGGAGGATGGCTGGTTTTGGTCTGGGAGAAACCTGACTGAGCACTCCTGCTAAGCTTTTTGGGGAATATCATGTATATCTTACGGTTTTTAGGGAGTACAGCTGAGTCCTCACAGAGGTTTGTCTTCCTAAAATGGGACTGAGGTGGAATATAAATGCCTTCTTCAGAAACCTGCAGATGGTTATACCTACATCTTTTAATTTCCTGCTTTCACGGGTTTGTTGAGCAGACAGGAAGCATTGGCTGTTCCTCACTAGGTCTGTTTCTGGTGACCACCATTTCTGGAACAAGTTTGTTTGATTAGCCATGGATAAAGTAGTGCTGTTTCTCCTCCAGGTTACGAAAGCAGATAGATAACATGTGGAGTAACTTCAGGGCAGGGCTCCAAGGGACCTTGGCTGTATCAAATGCAGGACATTACTGATGTGTCCTGGAATTTGAGTTGGGGAAGCTTCTGGGAGGATTTACCAAAGCTGATGTTGGACAGAAAACTGAGCCTGTGTAAAAGGAGTGTGCACCTCATGTGCTGTTCTGCTCAGACCAGCAGTCACCTCTGCCTTCACCTGCTGCACCTCCTCTTCCTCAGTGTGTGACAGTCTCTGCTTTCTCAACACCAAGTCTCTGCTTTCTCAACTCTTTTTCCACGGTCACAGCCTGCACAGAGTCCTGACACAACCCTCCTGGCTGTGCCTTGTCCTCAGCAAGGAGAGACAGGGCTGTTCTGAAAGGAGATGGATCCATTTCCATCTCATACTGTTTTCCAAATGTCTGAGTCTTAGCCCCATCAGTTGCTAGGAATTCCTTTCCTTTGAATGGATTTTATTATGCAACCCATGTGTGGGGAGGTTTTCTGAGGGCTCCTTCCCAGAACTCATCCTGGCTACACAAGAAGCCAATCTCAGAGTTTGCTGGTTGGTTTGGATCCCCTCTGATGGGTCTGATTCTTTCTGTGATTGTGGAAGGACCTTTGGCAGATAACTTGGGGCACAGAACTGCAAAGTCTTGTTTTATGTAGTACCAACTTAACTTAGTGAAGTATATGCTTACCTTTGACTGTGTTTTAAAATTAATATATACTTGATGCTTTGATTAAGCAATCATAGGGTCACAGAATATGCTGAGTTGGAATGGACCCACAAGGATCATCAAGTCCAGCTCCTGGCCCTACACAGGACACCCCAGGAATCACACCACGTGCCTGAGAGCATTGTCAAATGCTTCTTGAACTCAAGCTCAGAAAAGCCCATGAAAGCAATATTTGCTATGGTTAGGCCTGGTTTGGTTCTTTCATCTGTTTCCTGGGTTTGTGTGTGCCCTGTTTTGTTGCCCCTGTCCCTGTGTTAGGGACATTCTCTGTGCACAGAGAGCCATCCCACACCTCTGTGGCCACAGAAACACAACCTGGGGATCACAGGGTGAGGTGGTGGGAACCTCACAGCACTGGGATGGGCAGCAGGATGTCAGAGGTACAACCCCTAGTGCGAGTATAAACAACGGGGTTTTGTTTATGAGGTAATTGAAAGACTGGAAACAATCTCGACTGTATGGTTGAATAAGGAAAAGGCAAGCCTTTGGTTAATACAAGTGAAGAAGAAGTTTTAAAAATAGCATTGTTTAAAATATTATCAGAACCCACTTTTTGGAACTTCATAAATTCTGTAATGGAGATTATGGTAGTTATTACTGCAATGATAAATTTTGTTCTTCTGCCTGGATCAGGTCTCTAGCTGTGATCTGTGTATTCTGGAAGTTTGAATTCAACTCCATTGAGGGGAAATGCTCTTCTGAAGCATTTAGCTTCTTTTCAACAACACCACCATTAAGTGGAGAACCACATGTTGCCTATTTTTATGCTGCATTCTACTTTTACTGCTATAATTATTTGTTACATGTTCACTGCTTGTTGTCTGCTATGAGCTGTTCAGCCTGCAGCTATGTTATTGGTGTTAAAAATATACTGAATTTTACCCACTTTCCCCTTAGTTTTCCCCTTCCTCTTCCTGTCCCTTCATGAACCCATACAATAAATCTGTATCTGATGTTGCAAATAGATAGGAGAAGGAGAATGATGCTCAAAAAATTGTTTCCTACAACTGTAGTTATAATTTTCAGTTCTGAGGAAGAGTTGATAACAGTTGCTGGTTTTGCTATTCTCAACATCATCACTCTCTGAAAAGTTTGTAATTGTCCTCTTAAAAACTTCTACTAGATTAATGTATTCAATTATTATTCATTAATTTTCTTATTTTGGGCTAAGTTTGTGTGTCCTATCTGATTCTATAATATTGTCTTTTTTGAAAGCACTAAACTAAACTGGAAAAAGACTGGAAAATGTTAATCTGAATTAAACGTTTATCTGCAGACTTGCATTGGGAAAATAGAATGTATGAATTACAGCTGCTGCAGTCACAGTATTTTGGTGTAAGTTTGTAAAGGGGAGCTACAAAAAGCAATTGCTTAGAAGCATCTGCCATGGTATAAAATGGCCAGATGGAGATCACTGCACTTACTAACTGGATCTTGGCGAGGGGATTGTGTGAAAGCTTCTCATCTGGTACTCTGCAGATCTAGTTGGCTTTGCTTAAATTTGCCTCCAGCAGCCTGTAAGTTCATTTTCAGGTTGTTTAAGCAGTGGTATATTCCCAGTGAGGTAGGTAAGAAATGCTCACCCACCCGCTATTGCAGATCAGGATTGCTGGAATGGAGAATAGCTTGGAGCAAGATCCTCAATTGTTGTAACCAGCTCCCTAGGCAGATAATTGACTGGTTTTTTGGTTGTGGTATTTGCTTTTGTTTTTTT
The DNA here is from genome assembly GCA_025584955.1 of Alethe diademata. NCBI lineage: Eukaryota > Metazoa > Chordata > Aves > Passeriformes > Muscicapidae > Alethe > Alethe diademata. The sequence goes on from JANRMJ010000125.1 coordinate 11,363,618, forward strand.
ATTTGATGCTCTTGTTTGTTAGTTTTATTTTTGTTAATCGTTGACTACAGAAATACATTTTAGTTGTATCTAAACTTGTGTAATGGATGTATACAAACCTATCAGATATTTAATTTTTTATATTGGTCAAAATACCTTTCATTAACTTATAGCCTTAGGTACTCTGTATATTGTTTTGCCAATGTGGAGCCATTTCTGATTAAAATGGCTTCATGTGTGAGCTGTATCTGTTTAATAGATCATGAATTTTACAGCTTAAATATTGGGTTATTATAATAGAATTCAAATTTAATCTTGAATGTTCACCACTAGGCTGAGAAGATGTAATTTGTCTCAGATGGAGCACATGGTTTGGATAGATCACCATTTAAAAACTGAATTCACAAGTTATTTATTAAGCCCTTGAAGAATCCAGTAATTCTTTCCACTGGTACTTCAGAGATGTCCCAGGAGAAAAATTCTGAATCCATCAAACTGCAGCTCCATGGAAAAATTAAAAGATAAAAAGTGACTTGCTGTTAACATGGTCTAATAGCTGAACATTTTAAATTGTATACTGTAGTCCTTTTGCTAAGGTTAGAATTCTTTCTTCTTAAAAAACATATGAATGGAAAAGAAATAAAATTCTCAGCCATATCAGTGAAGCTTTATGATGCAGATTTAGAATGTCAAACCCTTCCTCAAAAATCAGATAATTGTCTCATAAAATGCAAATGGGAAAGATCTTCTCTTATTTCAAAAATGCGAGCCATTATCTAGAATGTTCTTTTTCACCTTGTTGTTAAAGCTCATTTTTCACTAAGTTCTAAAACAATTGTATAGCTATTCAACAGCTCTCTGAATCCCTAATCCCACAAATATTTAGTACATATTTAACCTCAGGCATGTAAGGGACAACTTATAATAGCCTGAAGATTGGCCAATATGCAAAAACTTTTTCAGTGGTTTGTGTTTTGTTTTCTTTTTTTCTCCATGGGTTTTTAAATGGAAAAATAGAAAATACTTCAATTAAAAAAAAAATTACTTACTGGAGAAGATGAAGAATCATATTTTCATCACACTGAGGTCCTGCAAGAGTCAAGTGCTGCACATCAGACATTTAAGTCAATTATATCTTGAAGACTTAGGGATGACTTTGAAGTCTTTATATTCTCTTTGGCAGTGTCTGTTCTTAAAACTTTCACTTCATGTACTTTATTAATGTTCTGGTGTGGCTTGCTCATCTCCTTCTATTTATGATACCTTCCAGAGGTTAATTACACAAAATAATTGTGGCATTGTGTAAGATGAAATTGTGGCAATTGTGTAAGATGAAAGTTGAAGCTCGTGTTTGGGTTAGGCTATGAGCAGCAGCAATTCCCTGCACTGAAGGTCTGAGTGATTTTTTGGAAGGTCAAGCCATAAAGGAGAAATAGAAGCATTGTACTGAAGTGGGAATTCACCACAACTGTACTTGGAGTGAGCAGTTCAAAAGCAATGCCAATAAATATTCTCTTTTGGACTTCAGAGCAATACTCAATTTACTTTACAACCCCTTTTCAGGGCCAAATTTATTATAAACATCTCCCTCACAGGAATGCCCTTTACCTTAATACCACTTTAATTCAGATGTGAGTCCTTGTTTTAAAATACTACTTAGACTGGGAATAAAAGGCTTTTGCAGCCTGTTTTTATTCTTTCATCTTCCCTTAATGAGTCACTATGCCCTTCATTTTCCTAAGTCCTTATGCAAACTCTGCAATGAGGGGAAAAAAACCAATAATTTGAAGTTTTAAAACAATTTTGTTTAAAGATTTTGTTAGTACCTTGAAAATGCCAACTAATTTCTTCTTGCTTTCTCAATGACCTTTTTGAAAAAGCCTACTAAATTTGTTCCAGTTCTTAAAATTTTTCCCTGGATAAAGTTTCCACTGATTTAACTGGCAATTTTGTTTGCAAATGTAGTTGCAATTCTTTATTTTTCTTTGTTTGTTACTTTTAGTGGTTACAGTGATTTGAAATGTTGTTCTTTTTTTATTGTTCATGTGAAATTTATTGGTAGCTACATTCTGTAACTCATTCAGAGGCCTTTGTTCCTTGGTTGCACAGGTTTTATGACTGCACTGTTATTTCAGAGATGTACTATTTGAATCTATCTTTACTGCTGTCTAGACTTCCAGTCTGTAGTAATAAATATATTATCTCAATATTTCATATACAGCCTGATATTTCTATCTTTAACATGCTTCTGACTTAATTTATGGCCGTTATTATTACATCATGCAAGATAAATTAGCTGTATAAATGAAGTTCTCAATTGATGAAAACTAGCAAAATTTTTTAGGTTTTCTTAATAACTCTCTGCTGGAAAATATCCTGTGTGTAAAGTCTGGGCAGGTCTGTACCCGAGGGCTGTTGGGGTTGCTGATTGTGAATCTGCCTGGTGCATCCCACTGCTGCTGATTCTGAACACATGGTTTGCTTTGCAGAGATCTAAACTCTGCACTTTGCTGAAGCTGTGTACCAACTTGTAGTTTAATCAGGTGTGTTTATCTTGTTATTTCAGGTCCCCAGCTGCATTGGAAATTGCAGTTTTGTGGGGTGTGTTTTCAGTGAAAGCTTCGTCTTTGTTTGGGAAAGGTGGGCATTGTGTTGTATGACATGGATTTTCAGGTATCAAAGGAAGATGTGTCTTTAAAATTTTAAAGGCTAAAAGAAATATTTGTGCTTCTGTTAGGGGATGGGAAACTGCTGTGGTATTGAGATGTAATCTGATTTGTACCTAGGCAGGCCAATTAAAAGAAATTGAAAGAACCAAGCATAAAGGTGAGTTACTAGGTTGGAAGAGACCTTTAAGAAAAAGACCACCCAGCACTGCCACTGTAACCCCTAAAACCACTGAACCTTATCACCAGAATGAGAAATGCTGAATGATATTGCTGGAAAGCTGAAGTATGTAATGCTTCATGGTACTCTAAGGAGAGTGTTTTCAGTTGTTGAATTCACTCCACAGCTTTTATTTAGCTCCATTTGTTATGAAACTACATGGGGACGTTGGGGCCTGTTCCAGAAAACTGTGCAACACCTCCTAAAGATGCTGTGTGGCTGTTAATGGACTTGATGGGACATGTATCAGCCTAGTGATTGCCATCCCATCACTGTCCTTCTGTTACAGGAGGTGGCATCTGTGCAGGGCAAATGTCACTGCTCCCATCCTTCTCCCAGAGACATTATAAAGTGGTAAAACTACACCTGTTCACTTTCCAAACATGTGCAGGTAGAAGCTGAATCTGTCACTTAAAAGACTTGTTAATGTGAGCAAAATGTGGCAAATAAAATCTTAATCCTTTGTGGTCTTCAAGCCAAGTGTTGTGAAGGAATTTGTCCAGAAGGACGACTAAGCTGCTGTGCTCAGATGGTAGCTCTGGTTGGGGTTTTCAAATCTCTCTGACATACACAGCTTGTGTGTAAAGTAAAATGATGACAAGCCGTGTCTGGACCAGGCAATTCTCTTTTTTACAAGCAAAACAGAGCCAACAAGTCCTTGTTGAGATATAAAAGTAAACAACTTGGTCCTCTGTCCTCTTTGTGGTTGTTAGCAGAGGCAATGTTTATAGTACCAAGAGGATACTTGGGGTGTCACAGGGAAAAAGGAAGGAATATCTGATAGTGTTCTTGTTTCAGGCACTATAAACACAGATAATCTGAACTGGCTACCCAGTAAAACAATGATGTGAGGTAAAAAGGCTTTGTGTACACAGAGTAGTTTCATCTAATTAGCACAGCATACAAAATAAGAGCAGAGCTATGGTAACCCCAGTGTTTTCATGTGTCCAGTACCAAGGCAAGGAATTCTTTATTCTTGGAGAGCTTATATTGTCTAAGAGTTGCCAACACATATGGATGTCTGTGGCTGCATCTTCAAGGATGTGATAGCTGGATCCAAGGTGGCTTCTCCTGGTGACAATCCTCCTTGTAACACAAAAAGACTGATGCCTTTTCATTTAATGATACACCAGAAGCTAAGAAAAAGCAGCTTTAACCAGTCAGTCTGGGATACATGCATTTTTAGGCTAGCAAAGTATTTCTGTCCTTCTTGTGGTTTTGTTTTTGCTTCCCTTTTGTGTTCAATTTTATTCATGAAACACTGGTTTAAATTGTCTATTCCTGCAGAGAATTCCTGGATGCAGAATAGTGTGAATAGCCAAGAAATCTGTAATTGTTCATCCTGAGTAGTCTTGGAATGTAGTTCCTTCCTCAGGTCTGCCCAAATTAAAATGTTTGGCTGATATGTATGGGGGAGATTTGTGGATTTGAGGGAGTTTTTCTATTAAAGGGAAGCATATTACAATTTAGAGACATCTTTTCATTATTAGTGCATTAGTAATGACTTGTGTTCAAACTGAAATAATGCAAAATGAAGCACAGGATGGGACACAGTATCACAATTTCACTTGCAACCTCGAACTGCCAGGGAATCATAATGCAGATTTCCTTTTATTATAAATTTTTCTGACTAAATTAGGAAACATACCTAAGAAACCTCAAGTTTTTAATTAATCGTTTTAATTTTGATGTACTTTCTAAACGAATTCATTGCCTTTTAAAAATTGCTTTCTTAGTGGCTTAGTTACCTCAATTATTAAGGAATTGGCTCTGGGGAAACTTCAAAAACATCCTTGTGGCAACTTTTCATGACATTTTGGCTTTTATTTGCAGATGTCTAAAGAGATGCTTCAAAACAGTGCTATATAGGGGGATAAACTTTTACTTATTTTTCTTTCCAGTACTGGCTACTCTTCCTAGATTGCACAGTCCTGGTAATAGAAAGGCTGGTGATGGACTATTGGAATATTTTTCTGAGTTCTCTCTGGCAGCATTTGCCTTGTTGCTAAACTATCTATTTTTCCACTCAATAAGGGTTAATGCTATTTCATGACTTGGTTTCATAATCAAGTACTGCCTGTGCTAATCTGCTTAGTTCCTGTGCAATTAAGTGACCACACACTGCCTACACTTGTTAACTGAAAGTCAAGTGACTTTTAAAGATGGTCTGAATAAATCAGGTGGAAAAGTGACCTTGTGCTAGTTTTTTTTTTTCTGTACACATAACTCTCCGTTGTTTGCTGAAGTTTTTTTCAGTTGATTTGGCAATTTCAAATCCACAGTATCAAGTATGAAGAAATGCAAAATCCTGAGCACACTTTCCTTTACATTACTGAGCCATTGATCAAGTTTTTAATGTGCTACTATGTCAAAGTTCTCCTTTTCATACAAAAACAAAGCAAAGAACAATAATTTTGAAAATACTCAGTGATTAAAAAATAAAGAAAAAATTAATTTTTCTAAACAATTTCAAGTGACATCCTGTAATAAGATGATATTTTACATAAAATGCTAGAATTCTATGAATAAAACATGTCCAGCACCTTATGCTTAAATTTTTTTATTTGTCTGCAAATAATATAATAAATAAATATAAAGTTATTCAATATAAACAACTAAATGCTTAAATATAAAGTTGTTTATTTTTTTCTTGGCATTTGAATACTCTAAATTCCTTTTAAAAAGAAGTGTTTATCTTACATAATTTATCATGATGCATATTTGCAAATTATATACTGAAATATCCATCCATATGCCTTGAAAGGAAGGTGATATATGTATATATAGATAGGTAGTGCATGTATATAACTAAATATATATTTATAGGTACTGTAGGCCAAGCCAGGAACCTTTTCAGTAGCAATTCATTTCTGAGTGGAACCATAGATCACCAGGTGAATTTAGAAGGGACTGAACCTGCTTTTATGGTCTACATAGCACAGATAATATTTAGTGCTGGCAGATGGAATGGAGTGCTCAGGACTCTGTAATAAGGAACAAGAGCACAGCAGATAAGAAAACACTGAGTGTAGAGGGCATAACTCTGCAGCAGACACAGTGTTTGGATGAGGAGCAATATAACAAACTAATTATGTGCCAGTACAAACAGTCCTGAGCAGAAATGCTCTGAGCCAGGCTCCTGGTACCCAGAAACACTCTCTCTCTTCAAAGCTGCAGATAATGAGGAATTTTTGCATTTATTTACGTGCAATTAAAAAACCCAGTGGCATTCACTGGTTTGAAGATGCTTGTCACCTTTTTAACATTTTAAAAAAGGGAAATTCTAAATTTGTTTTTGTCAGATAATAGCAATATATTTATTACGAGGTAAAAATGGATGAAAATGAAACTGAAAATTTTAGATCAACGTCAAACATTAAAATATTATTCTGCAAGATAATACAATTGTTTTAACCCTTTGTCTCTTATTAGAATACTTTAGCATGTTTCATGTGATGGGAAATTACTTTTTTGGCCAATTAAAAAAATCATTGTTTTGTCTTGACAAATTGGCGTAAATCCTTACCTTCTCTGGCTCTTGGAATTTTCACCAAGAAACTGCTCAATAAAGCTTCATTTGAAGATTCACCTTGGATTAGTATGAGCTGTCAACTGTCTTTAAGCTCTTGAGGACCATCTGTATTTTTTAATAATGTCTCATTACATTAACTTCCCTGTCTGTGCCTTTGAGCTCACTTATACATACAGCAATTCTGACCCATAGCTTTGCATTAACTTCTGCCAGATAAATTCTCTCCACTGGTATGTCATATAAGAAATTACTGCAGAAACCAGGGAATTAAAATTGCCAACATGTGGTTCCTCTGGTTGTAATAAAACAATTGCAAGGAAACACATTTGTAAAAGACAGTAATAAAAAAACTCTCCAGCCTTCAGGAATAGGCTATACGAATTACTAGAGTTTTGGAATATTTTAATATGGACAGGAAGGTCTTTACTCATGAAGGAAAAAAAATTTACTTTGTGATGTCCCCAGTGAGAGGTCTACTTAACCTGAACTTGAAACTGAATGAAAAATAGATTTTGAACTGTTGATTCAAGAGATCTATTACCTTTTTCAGTGTCTGAAGACTACACAGGATTACTGGCTTCAATTTTTGTCTGCTACTGTGTATGTAATAGGATATGATACAGCTCTGAACCTATAGTAACTCAATAGGCAAATTTAAATTGTCATAGCTGTACTTCTTTTTTCCTGTGTACTGTGGTGTTCTTATTGCCAAAATATGATAGCAAAAATAGTAAAAAAAAAAAATTGAAGAGCAGAAAAAAAATATGTACTCTTGTACATAATTTATAATTGGTCTTGTTTGTTCTGAATTTTGCCAGTGGCTTGAATGGGAGAGAATAGAATCTTCCTCCTGCTGAAAAGGAATAGGTTAAGCTTTTATTGCAAGATTACCTTTAAATTGTATTGTGACTGTGAATTGTGGTCAGAAAACTTCCTGGTCAGTTTTTGTTTGTTCCAAAGTATCAGGTAGGTGTTGGGGATATATCTCAGTAAGTACTGAAGCAGCTAAAAGGCTGGAAAGAAATCTGCTCTATAAATTCTTGCATTAGGGTCCCAGTGGGGTCCCTTGCTTTGGTGCCTGAAAATAAGTGAGAGCTCACTGTGTGAATGGTTCTGAGGCAGAAGGCTCTTGTGGAGTGTGTGTGTTTGATGTGCTGCCTTTGTATGGTTTTACCTCTGTGTGAGACACGTTGATAAAAGGATGGAAGAGACTGAATTACCTACCTGTGTTCCTGAGAATCCCCTGTTCCTCATGTCACTGCCTAATAGCTTGCTACAGAAATGTTTATTTCCAAACAGCTGTCCCTATATTGCCTTTAGGACCAGCAGATAGGGTGACACTATTCAGGTGACAGGACATTTTGTGTGCTAAAGTGATTAAATGCACACAGAAGCCATTCTTAGAACAAATGAATTCCACATCTAGAGCCGTGTACTTTCTTCTGTGGGAGAAATTAAATAATGATGTATTCATGGGGGACTGGAGAGATTTAATGGAGCTATCTGCCAATACTGTCCCTTTCCAGATTGCTTCCATTTCACCACAGGAATTTCAGGGCTCCTCCAACTGTGATTTTTCTGGGTGCCTTTTAAAATTTTTTAACTGAGATAGCTAGAATAACCCTTTGGCTCTTAGCTTTTTTGTAAAAAAACATGAGAATAAGACATGAGAACAAAAGAAAATTAAAAGAAAAAAACCCCAAAATTTTCACACAGTGAATCTTACAGGATTCCTTCTTTTGCTGTTGAAATTCTGGTTTTGTTCAACAGTTTTAAATAGCTGCTTGATGTCCAAGCTTCAAAATCACAGAGAACAGTCAGCAAGATTTCTTGCATTTTCTATGTGGGAAATAATTTTGCTTATACACCATTTGCAGTGACCTCATGTTTGTGGGTTGTCAGTGTCTCTTCTAAGGACTGGATAACTTTACATCCAAGTTGAGCGCCCTCCAGCCTGGGTGTATTGAGTTTTTTAATGTGCATGTGTGACTAACTACGGTATCTGTTGATATTTTTGAATATGATACTTAAAGATTTCTGATTAACTCAGCAGGATTTACCAGTTCTAGAAAAAAATCAGAACTCTCTATGCAGAACATTCCAAAGTTCAGATACCCCTTGAACATAAGCTACTGAAAGCTGACAGAGGAGTTTCAGATTGGATATTTGGAAAAATTACTTAACTGGAAGGGTTGCAAAGCATTGGAACAGGCTGCCTAAGGACGTGGTTCAGTCACCATCCCTGCAGGTGTAGATTTGCACTTGGGGCCTTAGGGCCATGTTTTAGTGGTGGATGTGGCAGTTCTGGGTTAATGGTTGGTCTCAATGATCTTAAAGGTCTTTCACAACCTAAATGATTTTGTTATTCCTATTGTCCTTTGCTGCCTGCTTTTTTTTTTTTGTTTTTTTTTTTTTTTTTTGTTTTTTTTTTTTTTTTTTTTGGTTTTTTTTTTTTTTTTTTTTTTTTTTTTTTTTTGT
>JANRMJ010000125.1:11372592-11394571 GCA_025584955.1 Alethe diademata
TTTTTTTTTTTTTTTTTTTTTTTGTTTGTTTTTTTTTTTTTTTTTTGGGTTTGTTTTGTTTTGTTCTGTTTTGTTTTCCCAGATACTTAGCACGTTTATTCAAGATGTCTCTGCCTTGAAGTATATATCTCAAACGATTTGAAATATGGAGGCTGGGAAGCCTTACTCCAAAAAAAAAACCCCAAAAAACCAAAAGAAACAAAAGATGCTAAATTGTAAAAAAGGCTCGAAATTCAGCCTTGGATTTCAGTGCCGTGTGTTGCCCATTTTTAGTAAGTAAAATGTGGATAGCTTTGTTTACATTGGAGAGGAGCTTTGCCAAAGGAAATGCAAAAGGATCTGTACAGAGAAAAAGCAGGTCTCTAACTACTTATGAGTAGTAATTATGCGAATGATTTAATGCAGAATGCAATTATCTGGTGAAAGGTAAATGCATTGGAAATGCTCAAAAGCTCAGTTCCCATTAAAATACATGTGAATGATACACCTAGAAACTAAAGAAACAGGCTTTGATGATACAAAAATGGCAGCTGGTAACAACGAGAGCATTGGGGGCTGTTCCCCACAAATCCCAAACCATTTTCCCTCCTGCCTGCTGCTTATCTCTAAGGCTGGGCTCCCACTTCTGCATGGGTACTGACTTCATCCAGAACCCTGAACAAGGGGAGAGCAGTGACAAACTCAGCCACTTACTGCAACTGCCAGAGTGGCAGCAGCAGAGGGAGAGGACAAAGCAGAGCCCAAAAAGCTGCTGCTGATACAAGGACATGGAAGAGCCATGTGCCATGGGCTGGAGCCCTGCCTGTAAGCTGGCCCCACTGCTGCAGAGATGGGCAATCAATAAATAACATTGTTTTGTGCACAATGAAGATGAGTCAGGATGCTGACGAGGCAGGGGATGATTCATGTTCAGCCTTCAGAGCTCCATCAGCTGTGAGCTGTTTTGCTTGCCCTCAGGAATTCATTAACTGGGATGGGGAAACAGATAGTTATTACTGTGGTACTGCTGTGCTTGGCTACTCTATGTTAATTTACAATTGTTCCATGTTCAAGGAAATTGTTGCTTATTCCTCAGGTGGCTGTAGTAAGGATACTGTGAGGAATTGCATATTTTAGGATGATTAGATTGAATCTTTCTGCCATTACAAGCTATGGAAGTGAATAACAAAAAACAAAGCAAATTAACTGTAGTCTGACTTCTCCTCTGCTACAAGGAAATATTAACATTATTTTTCTCAATCCTGCACCTAATATTTTAATTCCTTTTACATAATTTTGTGCCTTTTTCTTTCTTCCTAGAGTGTGACAGAATGTCGTGGTCCTAAGCTATACTTGTTCTTGTCATTGCAAAGAGATGCAAAAAAAAAGTGTAGCTCAGTTTGAAGTTCTAATTTCCTTTATCTATATTTCTTCATGGCCATGAAAGAGCTCCATTCACTACTGCATCCTGTTCTTGCATACAGATGGAGCTTGTTGGTCTTGTGCCTTTTCTCTGTTGATGAAGTCCAACTCTAAATAACACAAAGACTCATCAGATCTGTCACAAATGTCACGTGAGAGTGTTACAACTAGGGGAACAGAGGCACAAATTCAGAAATTAACTTGTGTGGTAGAAAAATTACACAGTGGTTATTCTGAGAGGCTGCTGAAAACTCCAGGTTCAATTTCCTTACCTGGGAGGCTCTGAAGGCAAGGTTCTGTAGAAAATTCTTACATGGCCATACTGCATTGTTTACAAGCTCTTATTCTTCTGTCTTTATTACAGCTTGACAACTGTGATTAGAAGCAAATGTCTAATTTGAGAAGGCCAATTCAGGGATACAGTTGCTGTCTGGCACAGTCTTCTGTCCTGTGTAAACCTACACATCCAGCTTTGGGCAGCATGGGATCCAGATGGATCTTTTTGCTGAGTCTGGGATTTTGTTTACAACTGTTCCACTCAAAAAAAAACCCAAAAAAACAAAAAACCAAAAAAACGAAAAAACCAAAGCCAAACAAACAAACAAAAACAAAAAAACCAACCAACCAAATAAAAAAACCAAAACAAAACCCCCAAAACTTAAAAATTCCCCCCATAAGGTTAATATAGTAATTTTAAAAATGGATTTGAAGTTCATATATATTTAACTCATGTCCTGAAGGTAGAGATGCTGAATTTTCCTGCTAGATTTTAACTTCATTTTAACCTTTTCTGTTCCTTGGTCTTATTTTTCCTTTGAGTATGGGTTTTGACATGCTGAGTTTTTTTTCAGCTGAGCTTTTTTTCCATGTTTCCTAAGGAAGAGAGCCTCCTTGTGCTTCACTCGTTGCATTTGTGTGTTACAACACATCACTGCAGGAGGATTATGTTTGTCAAACAAAATTAAAGCTTATTTAAAGAACAGACTTCTCCTGTGCTCTGTAGGCTCCTGGAATAAATTTTGTGACACAGGAGACAAATTCAACATGCTTTTGACTAAATTTTAGATGGAAGTTTTTTTAATATCTGCTCAGGATATTGCTCAGGATGGCATGTCAGGAAAGAAGCCTAATTCCTGTAGCACACAGGTGAGTATTTACAGAGAAAATTGTTCTGCAATAATTGCCAACATACCCTATGCTTTGTCATCCAGTAGCCATAAATGGCTGCTAAAACTTTCTTGTGGCTACTTTTAAGAAGCTTTTAAATTTAACCTTTCTGTTACTTTACTTCATCATCTTTATCTCATTTTTCATCCTGCAGTCCGGAACAATAATTTTCTTCATTGTTTATTAAAAGATTTTGAAAGATGTATATTTACTCTTCTTGAAACCACCCTATTAATCAAATTCTGTATAAAACATATATTCTACTTTAATATGGTTCAGATTACCAAATGCAGAAATATCATATTTTCAAATGGAATCTTTTCATCATGTCTGCTCAAAATACAACATCTGAGCATGAGGTATGCTGAAATCTCCAACCCAGAATTAGATCTGTCTGTCTGAAATCCCTGAAATGATCTGGAAATACTTCCTAACTGCCAAATTGCACTAAGAGCAGCTTGAAGTACACCAACTTTTGCTCAACTGAATTGTTGTAATTGCTCTAGAAGTGTGAACAGCTGTTTCTATGTCTGATATGGGATGAGTGAAATAGAGAATCATTGCACACCCTCTGCCAGTATTGCTGTCTGGACAAAAAAAATCTAGCAAAGTGCACCTGAATATGATGCAAGAATCTAGCTTGGTATAAACTTGACTTGAAGAGAGTCACACATTTAAGGTCTTTGACTGAGAACTGAAGACTTGACTCACAATGCAAAATATTCTCAGGAAAGATTATTTTATCCAAAAGTTTAATTCTAATAGGTAATGGAGTGTTTTTATTCCTTTTCAAGTTGCATTTAATGCATGAGTTTTTTACTGCCTTACAGGTGGCATGATATAAAATTTTGTAATGTATGGGAGAAAAAAAGAAATCGAAGACTGGTTAATGATAAAGAAAAGTTTAAAAAATTATTTGGAAAATTATTTGAAAATTAATTATATGGAGGAGCTTGAAAGAAAAAAATCCTGGAGGTTTGGTGGTCAGGGGGAAGTGTTTGAGACAGAAACATGCAGAAGGAAATAGGTGTTAATGTAATTTACCTTTTACCTCTGTAAGGCTAAATCTGAATAGATGCTCAATGATCTGGAATTCGGTATTTTAAAGATTATGACATTTATTTTCTTCATCTCTTTCTTTTCTGGACTCATCTCCACTGTGTCTGATCAACTTTGTGTATAGGCTGGTTTTTGGCAGATTCCATTACTGTTCATTAATCATATTTAAGCAGGATGAATCCCCATGTTCCTGCTTGAACAGTGCATCCAAGGCTGTATTGGAGACACCCCAATATAGCTCTCAAATAGGTTTGATTTAATATGTTTTTTTCAGTTCTTTATATATCATGAGATTTGAGAGTTGATTGAACAAGCCTAACTCAATGCTTATGTTTCAGTTTTTGCCTGTGGAAAAAAACCAGAACAAATGATTCTTGATACAAAGCAGAGTCTGCCTGGGGTCTAATTTTATATCACAGCTATAAATGTTACTCTTGCCAAGTCCCATTCACTCCCCAGAGTGGTCACTTGGTTTGCAATTTTGAGTTTATGCTCGTGCTGAAGGATTTTACTGTGTGTTTTGTGGTCAGTCCCCAGCACTTCCATCATTAAACTCCTTAAAGCAAACTCTCCCTTTGGGAAGCAGTGCCCATGAAGGAGAAGTTAATCCCCTCTGGCCACAGCAGTTACCAAATCACTCCTGGGGACTTGTTCAGCAAGGTTGTAAGACAAAAGCAAACTGTTTCTCCAATGTTTGTTTATTTCTCCTATGTCTGTTTAACAAACACTTCTGAAATATTTGCAGTCACCTGTTCTTCGTGGTTGCTGCGTATGCTGGGTGATTGGAGTCAGTTGGTATTGGATTTCTTTACACTGTGCTCCTTGTTCCCTTTTGGAATTCTGCAGGAATAATGCACACCTTCTAAACTGTCTGTAGACACTACTTACTGGAATCTGCACAGGCAGGTTTCATGGTCAAAAGATATTTTCTGTGCTGGTTGGCTGATCCAGGTACTGACCTGCAGGCAGCCCCTCCAAAAAGCCAGCTATGCTTGTTAGCCCAGATTTGGGGTAAATGGTCAGTACAGACATTAGATATCCACACCTGTTGATTTTTAGCAATGTATGAGAAAGTTCTTGGTTTGATAATAGTTGCTAGTGAGTGACTTAGTAATTTAAATTTACTTAGATTCTTTTCTCATTGATGTCTAATTGTTCAGTTGCAAATTGGTTGGGGTATCATGTATCTTCATCTGACTCTGACTCTGCACCTTGCCAGCCAGCAGCACCACTAGTCCTTCTGGATCCCTGGTGTGACATGGCATTGCTTTTAGGAGTTGGGGAAAGATTTTGTATATCCAGAAATAAATGACATATGATCTCTTTTTTTTTTTTTTTTTTTATTTTTTTTTTATTCAGCCTTCAAGGAAAGTGATGAACAAATGGTTGTACCTTGCAGAGAATGAGAGACCTTTTGCAGAAAATGGCTGGAGAAAGGTCAAATTTGTGACTATTGTATCTTGTGAAATATACATTGTGAAACTAATGAAAAACTTATGGAATTGGTTTCTACTGAGTAGAGGAAAAGCAGAATCAGGCTCATAGGGAGAAGCAACAAGTATGGAATATGAACAGCACAATAGTTCTATTTACACAAAGACTTAGTAAAACAAGCTGTGTTGTTTTAGCTGAGTCTGCCTGATTTGCTATCCAAACACAATATTACTGATACATAACTGGCACCTGATCAGCACACAGAGGTGGAATGTTGTTGTGCAATGTTCTGCTTCCAGAGCAGCTCCCTTCACAGTGTGTTACCAGCCAGGGCTGCCACACAGTGCTGGGAGAGGGCAGCAGCCCAGTGCTCCTTTGGAAGATGTGTGATAATCCTGGTCAAAAATGACAAAGCCATGGTGTTTCTGACTGCCTGTGCTCTGCTCCAGAGGCTGCACATATGATCCTTTAACACAGAGTGCTTCATCCTCTGACAGTCATTTTCTCCCATATTTCTTTGTTTGTTTTGCAGTTGTATGTCTTAATTTTCTTCCTTTTTTTTTGTACTCTTGTAATGCTGTGTTAATGAAATCCTTTAGGAACTGGTGTTCTCTGCAATATTTTGAGTTTTTCAGTATAGCCTACTTCTATTAATATGTTAAAAACCCTGTGTTCACTCAAGCTAATGGAAGGAACAACTTTGGCTCTGTGAAAGGACTGCATGCTGTGCTCTGTAGCACTCATGGGACATCATTCCTCTTTTTTTTTTCTGATATAACTTGTTTCCAGAGGTTGGCAAGCCTTCATCTTTTAAAAGATGGAGGTTTGGAAAAAAAAAAAAAAAAAAAGAGAACTGCTTGGTAGAGGTAGGCTGTAATTCTGTTCTTTATATCTCAATAGCTCAGATTAAAATATTTTAGAATTAGGAAGCTCAGAACTTGATAATTCTAGGCCATGACTGGGACATCTTTAGGAAGCAGCTATTTGTGTGATGAGTCACTACAGAGCTGGCAGAGTAAAGGTCTAGACTGCTGCTTGTGATTCTCCCAGGCTCCATTTGCTGTCATTTTCCTATAAGCTGAGACCTGACACGTGTTTCTGAGGGATGTAGAACTGGGTTTTTTTGGTGCTTCCAACACTTACAGATGTTCTGATGCTCCTCTGCTCTCCTCCCTCCCACCCCCTGTATTTGGAGGTGTTTTCTTCCATGTCAGCCACATCTGACAGTTGTTTCTTCCACTTTTCTCTAAGAACAAATGCATAACACTGCTCTCATCAGGAAAAATGTGGAGTTTCACTTGTGGTCAGAAGGAACTCTGAAGTTTGCATAATGCTTTTCTTTCCTGGAAATTTTTTTGTTCCTACACCTTTGTATATCACTGTAATTTTGTAGCGTGACTTGTGGTTTACTCTCAGGATACATTTCATAGAGGAAAAGGTTTCCACAAAATCTAAGTGCTCTGAGAGACATAGATGGAGTAATTTCCATTTTCCTTTTAATTTTGGGTCACCAGCCATCAGGAGAAGTTTTGCTCTGCGGCTGTTGCTGGTTGGGTTAAATTCAGAAGCTTCTTCTTATCCATATCATGTCAGTGGAAAAAGTACAACTGAAACTCCAGTATCCCAATCTACAGAGTCAAACTTGTGCTTACTTTGGACTTCATTTCTCTAAGAGAGTGTTTCTAGAGGAAACTCAAACTAAACAGGTTCAAATCCCTTTGAAAATCTCATCTAGAATACATATAACAGATGGACACTTGTGTTTCTTATGTTATAAATACAGACAAATGAGCCAAAATCTTCAAGGGAACCCATGAATTCTAGATGTAGAGGGGGAAAAGTGGGTTGGGAAGGAGCTGAACAGATAATATTAGCTCAGCCACTGGCAGCAATAGTGCCTGTGTGTCTAGAGCTTTGCTAGGTCTGGAGGATATGAATATGGGAGGTATTGGGAAGGAAAACGTTGTATATTTACATACTGCTCTTTGAATTTGTCTGTTTGTTTTGTATAGGTCTGGGATATGCTTGGGAGCCCCAGTCAGTCCTTTGGTACCACTGAGATCTGGGAATCTGACAAGTCCTCTCAGCAGGGGTAACAGGGAGTTAACACAATAATACCAAATATTAATTTGCCCTAAACCATGTTTTTCCTGAACTCAGTCTGGGGTCTGTGGGAAAGGGAGAGGAATGCAGCCATTACTCCAAATCAGGCTGCATTAAAGATTTGAGAGCTGCTTTGGCTCTCTTGTTTTCCCCACTTTATCCTAAGCTGTGTTCAGCATTTCCTGCACCTGTGGGTCTGGGTAGCTTTCCCTCACTGCAATGCCATCAATGTCAGCTGTGATTGCTTGGAACAGTGGCTGAGCCTGCCCTGTTTGCAGACATGCCACAGAGCCACTCTGTTTTATTGACTCAGTGATTGACTACAGACCTATGAAGTTGTAGGCAATACTTGAATTGCCTGAAGTAGTGAAAATTGTATTATAAACCATCTAATTTCTAGCATTCAACACACATCAAACCTATTTCTGTGCTGAAGGCACAGCCCATTGCACCAGCTGTGGCCAGTGAGTGTTGTGGGTGTGCACTGTGAGGAAACCCACAACACAACCTGGTAAATTCACACACACTCTTGTATTGAAGCAAACATAATCCCTGCAGTGCTGCCTGAGTAATGCTTTAAGTTAGATAATACTTCAAATTCAGTGCCACTTTGATATTAAAAGGCTTCTTTTCTATCATATGAAAATTCACAGAAGTCCTTCTTGGAACCCTGAAATTAAAGAGGAAAATCATCAAAGCCTTCATTCCATATTGAGATAAATTCATCTTCTCCTTCATTAAGTTTGAAATTAGTAGCAAGTCTGCTTTCTGCTTTTTCAATGCCATGCAGTATTTTTTTACATTTGACAGTGAGCATGGACTGTTTATTCCTCTGTAGCATCACAAGCTGCCACCTCAAAATGCTATTCTTCCACTGGTAGGACCTTTTAAAACCTGTGTTTAATTTTATTACTATTAAATTTATTACTAGAGAAAGTAACTACCTAGGAAGAAACATAATTTCTGAGCCTTGAAATTAAATGTCAGTTTTGGGGAAGCTTCCAGATAGATGTAAGAGAATTAATTAGAGATGGAAAAGAGTTTTTATGTCTATGCAAAATATTCCCCTGCATTGTACCCTAAGTCCTCCAGGTCGTTTTCTGTACCTTTGCTCATTTTGGCATTCAAAACCTTTTCCAAAGCTGTAGCCATTTTATTGGTGCTTGTGTACCACTGACTGTAGCACTGTTTGTCATATCTGACCTGTGTGCAGCAGGTTGCCCATCAGTGACATAAAGGTTTAGTTAATATAAATTTTATAGCTTCATGAATGAAATAAAAATGTCCTGATGGAATGGACTGTAAGCCTGGCAGGATATAGGATATAGGTAACTTATTTATGCACTACCAAACACAAGCACCTCTACTACTGATTAGATTAGTACCTTTGGGCACTAAATAAACATTTGATAACAGTGATAAAACTAACTCCATCATATTCCAGGCACAATAAGAAGGTAGCTTGGAAATACTTTTGGCATTGATCAGTTCTTTTGAACTGCTGCACGATGGTATAAATGGTTTTATGCACTGAAGAGTGTTCACTTACTTGTCCTGCTGATTTTGGTTGCAAAAGGTGCATCAGGTGGCCACATGTGCCTACATTTATGTGGGATCATTACTATCCTGGCTGGGATATGGGTACCAAACACACATCTTTCTGGGTTAACCAGAGCTGTCTGCTGGGTGCATCTTGGACTAAGCGGGAAATATTCCACACCTTGAGCATGAAAATTTGTTCTATCCCTATATTGTGAAATTCCAGCTGCAGAAAGTGTGGCCTAGAGGAATTGTATACAATCTCAAGGAGCCACAGCTTCATAGCAGTATTTTTTTAATCTGTTCTGCTGTTTATCAAGTGACTGCCAAGAAGCAGGAGGCTCTCATCTTGATTTCTCACTGAAATTAAGAGAAGTAGTTTGTGTATGCCTTCCTGAATACTTTCTGAAACATCCCAGCTGGCATGATAATTTGTGAGCTATTCAGCTTGCCTGAAATTCAGCTGCTAAATTGTCAGCTGTATTCCTTGCATTCATTGTGCTCTGGTCTCCTAAATGAAACAGCTGTGGGTGTATTTACAGTCTGAGAAAGCTGGAGCAGTGATGGAAGTCTGCAACTTGAGTCATTGCTCATCAGCTGACGTAAAGGCAAAACCAATGGGGAGCATGTGCTCACTCACTCTCTAGTCTTTAACTATGCCCATGTGCTGCCATTTAATTTGAATGGATCAGAGAAGTCATTATTCAAAACTTCAGATCATTCAGGTTTGTGAGGGCATATTAAATCCCAAACATTATACCTGAAAAATCAGTAAAGACTCCAGAAAATACAGCTATGTATATTCATGGCTGTGGTGAAATATAAAGTAACTTCTCAAAGCAAAGAATGAAATTAATAAGCCAAAGGTCGCAAGTTATATAATGATTAGTCTGTAATTAGAAAAAAATCTAAAATGTGCTATTTTCAAGCATCCTGAAATTCTGCTGCCTCAAGCAGGCGTTCCCACAGATCCTGGTACAAATACACTGAAGCTGCTTCTGCAACTTTAGTGACGACAGAGAAAATGTTCCTGGATTTGTGTTTATCTAGAGAATTCACTTCATTACCACAACGTCACAAATGACTTTAGAATACTTTATTCCTGTGTTTGCTTTAGAAAAACAACATCTAATTGGCAGCAGTTATCTTAGAGCGTAACCAAAAGATGGCAGCAATCCAATATTTTTTTCTGCCAAGCAGACAAGAGACAGTTTATTTACAGTTTTATGATCTCTGCTGTGTTATAGGAAGGGAAAGATGCTATGGATTCTATTTCCTATTTGAAAGGAAGTAATTAAAACAATTTGAGAGGTAAGAAACACCCTGCAGTTTTTTTATCAATGTAAGAAAACAAAGCAGAGAAGGAACCATATTGAGATGAACTCACCAGACCAAGAGGAAATATCTTTTGCTTAAATGCTTTCATGTTGGACAGTTCCCAGATGGGACTTCACCCTATGGTGACAAAAAGACCCAACCAGACCCCCCAATAAAGAATTAGCTTCCCAAAGCACAAGGAATTGGAGGGACAAGCAGAAATAGGCAAATTTCCTTACCTTTCCCAGTGAACCTGCCATGATTTCTGGTGTGTAACCTTAATATGTGTGTGCTTCGGCTTTGGCAGTGACATTCACAACGGAAATGACTGGATTAATGGCTGGATTAATGGCTGGATTAATGACTAGATTAATGAGTTGGTCTTCTCAGGCCTTCCTGCAGCCCTCTGAGGTCCAGGAAAAGGCTCCCAGTGAGTCCATTTTTGTGTGAATCAGCTGCTGTCTGGTGGCATGCCAAAAGGGCCTGAAATTGTGCAATGCACTAATATGCACCTTATGCTGGGTTTGGATTATCAGTGCAGTCAGGGAGGTGATAACAAAACAGAAGCTACAAAGAGAGCTTGGGGAAAATGGGGAATTAACTGTTCATTGGGCTTACAGTGCAGCAAAATCCCCAAACTATAAACCCTCAAATAACCAAGCTCTCAAACAAAGAGCCTTTACTCCCATCCCCAAGGATTTTCAAGTCCCAACACCTCACAAATCATAGCTCATAACATCTTTCAAAACAGAAAATCCCTTAGGAAAAGGTTTCTCATAATTACAAATTTCCTTGCAGGAGATTGCTCAACGACTCTTAAGCAACATTTCCATTGTGTGCAAAGCCAGCACAAAAGCTTGTAGTGCTCCAGAGTGCCTTCACTTGCTGTGTAGCTGTGTGAGGTGACTGCTTTGTAGGGTCAATATGAATTAGGGACACAATCCTGGTGACTGATCCTCACGCCTGTGAAGTGGTGTTATCACTTTAGTAAGGTTTTTCATACATTTCAGCAGGACTAATGCCCTGCTATTCAACCTGTGGGGTACCTCACTGCAGAAATACTGTGGGTAGTTGAAGGCTGTCCTGATCAGGGGCCATCGCTTATTTTAAATGATGGAAATCCCACTAACATTTTGCTTTGGCTTAGTAGTAGCTCAAGGTTCCAGGCTGAAGTCAGCCATTTAATGATATGCCATTCACACACTGTTTTCCTCTGAACAGAAGCAGTTTGTCCAAAGGAAGCAGGGTGAGTAGAATTTGCTTTTTCCTACGTAAGGTTTTAAGACAAAAGCTACAGGAAAAAAGGGTCAAAAATACTTCAACAGCTGAAATGCAATGGAAAAATTTGCCTGCTTTCAAAAATCTTGATCTTTTCTTTGTGACTTTTGACTTACCCTGATATTAGATAATTCTAATTATACAACTCTGAATTCCTACTGAATTTTATTCCTGAGGGAGGAAAAGTGAATTAATTCTGTTTAACCTCTTACAGAAATTCAGGTTCTTTCCTTCATATCCCTGCTGTGTTTTATTTAGGCATCTGCTACCTCCAGCTTTTTTTGTTCACAGAGCTGCAACTCCCCAGCCCTCCTTGCAATTTCTGCAGTGCAGTCAGTGTTGACCCAGGTTTACAGGCCAGGAGGGTTTGACACGAGCAGGAGCAGTCTCTGAAAGCAAAATGTGATGTGGCTCCAGAAGAGGCACATAAACTCCTCAACCTCTTTGTTAAATAAACAAAATATTGATGCTTGTGGTGAGATAACATCTGCATTTCACTTCAAGCATTAGGTGAACTTTGAAAATGCAGCACCCTCTGTTTTTATTAAATTCAACAGTTTGACAAAATTTGGCTGTCAAAAGTACTTTGAAAAGAAGTGGCCAGTAAAGAATGGTGTCCATTATCATCTTGAAGAAACAGATGTACAAACCTTTGTCTTTTTTTGGTGACTCACGCATGTACCCTTAATGTGGATGGTGGTTCCATTACTGGTTTCACTAAGTCAGTTACTTTTTCTCTAGGTGGTAATCAATTTTTATGTTAAAATTCAAGGCTTTTCTTCTCAAGAAAAAGCTGCATAGGAAGAGGATCATTCTCACAGTTATCCTAAAGCTTAAAGATTGTTTATTTTTTCAGGACATACAACATGAAAAGATTTTTTTTCCAAAAAAGCAATAGCATGAAATTATTTAGAAATTGAAACAACTTCAGAGGAAATCTGGACTATTACATTGGTCTACACTAAACCCCAAAGGAATTTAAGACATACATGAATTTTTCTTTGACCTACTATTTTTAGATGAACAATTTGCTTCTCAGAGTATACTACTCCAGGCAATACAAGATGAATATGTCCTAGGATATGTGTTAACCAGGGTTTGCCCCCATGGTCCCAATCTACTGCTCTGGTCTACTCATGGGATGAGTGAATTTTCTTCTTAGGGAGTGCAGGTCAGTGTTAATGCTCAAGTAACCCGTATTTTAGATGATTTTCAACAGAAAAAAGGTGAAACTTGTGAGTTGTGTTCCTTATTTCACTTGAAATATTTGAAATATCCTTATTTCACCTCTGGTGCACAGAGCAGGCACACAAAGATGTTTCTTTCTTAATGCTTTCTGACTCTGGCTGGCTGGTATTACTAAGTATGTCTGATTTATTTCTCTTTGAATGAAATGTTTTGTTTAATCTCGAATGATCTGTCTTAATTGGCTGAGTATGTGGAAACATTTCAGTTTGGGACAGACCCAAAGTAATAACCACTAAATTGTTCTTTTTGATTGTTGCTGGTTTTGTGTTTTTTTGTTTTATTTTCCCGTTGGCTACTGAACAACAAGAAAAAAGCCCCAATTATTTGCATGTTTTCTGTTTTAACATCAGCTGCAGAGGAACTCAGTAGGATTATGCCTCTATTTGAACCTGAAAACCAATGTGAAATGTGATCAAAATCAAAGAAGGCTCAGAGAAACAACCAGGATAGAGAAGGCAGGGTAGCTCGCTGTTTTAGATGTATTTCTTTCTCTGTGACAAACTTGAATTCAAATAGAATTAATATTGGAATGTCTTTAAAGTTGGTATTATTTGGACATTCATGGTTTATTTTGATTTGGTATAGAAACAGAGCTATAGGTGATGCACATGTTCTGTTTCAGAATGGGGTTCACTTGTCACTATATAGTGTGACAGCTGGTTTAGATCAGGACATAATGACAAGGTTTAAACCTGTTAAAATCAGTGGTTTTTCTGGACCAGGACTTCATATTTTAATTCAATTTCCAGACAGGATGAGCTTCAAAATCTTCAACTGGGATCTCCAGATCAGCTATGTCTTTAGTGAAGGTAAAATACAATGTAGAGAAGGACAGAGCATGAAGAACAGGGAAATAATTTTTCATGTTTGTCTTACAATGATGTAGTACAGAATAGTAATGGAAATAATAGTGTTAGAAACTACCCAACACAAACAGGGAGATGAAGAAGAGAGATGAACAAGGGCTTTGGTGTGTCTTGCTGCAGAAAGGAGTCTGAGGTGAGATTGGAGACCCATGCTGCCTCTCCTGTAGAGCCAAGCAAAGGCTGTGGTTTCTGCTGCATCTACGTCAGTAGATGGAAAATAAGAATTAAAAAAATTCCATTCTTGTTTGTCCAAGCACAAATTAAATAACTATACTCTTCTTTGTCTTCTGTGGCGTTGGGGAAATGGAAATAGCTCACTTAGGTGCTGGCTATGAAGGCACTATCCCTCTCTTCTTTCCCTTCCTCTTCAAACACTTTGTTATTTCAAGCTGTCATTTGATACCTTGACCACCAAACGAAACATGTTCAACTACTGTTATTTTGTATTGTTGTCACAGGAACAATGCTAAAGCATTTATCCAGTAAACACAGCTTTGATTAGGTGAAACATAGCTGGCAAGAGTAGCTCATATGAAAAAGGTGGTAAAGAATGCAGAGTAAAGTTAGAAGGCAATGTTTTGGGTAGGCTAGATATGTGATTAGAGTCAATCCAGGGGTCGCTATTGGTAAATTAGCACCTTTTTTTTTTTTTTTTTTTCCCTTTTAACTCGATGCTGCATGTCTTTGAAAAGGCTGAACTGAAAAACTCACAGTTTCAATTACGCTTTGGAAGAGTTTCTGTCAGACCTACTTATGTCTGTCTCCAAGTTCAGAGTGTAAGATCACATTGAGGTTTTCTTAACAGCAAGCAGGGCTTGGAATGTCACTGGAAGAAAGGAGAACCGAGTTCTGTGGAAAATAGTGAATAAGTGAGTAGCTGCACTTTTTGGGAAAGCTTTTGTAAATGAAAGAAGGAGAAACTAGTCAGCTAAAAGAATGTCATACTGTAAGGAAAGGCAGTTTCTCTAAGCAGGTGTTTGTGGTGCTGGTTTGATGATCAGATAGCAATGTTTGCAGGCACTGATGTGTCCCCAGACCATGGGCACAGCCCTGCCTGTGCTGATGGGTTTGCTAATCTGGGTGCAGAGCTAAACTCTGCTTTCACAGCTGGTCGTGTATACACTTGGTTTGTAAGATAAGAGATCCTGATGCAGCATTATCCACTGCCCATCTGCCTTCCTATTCCCATAGTTTTTCTTCAAAGTGGTGCTGTGACATTTACAGTGGAGCTGTGGTGAGAGGGAACTACATCTTTTTCTCCTCCAAGACTGCCTGCAAAGCAGCCCACTGAAGCTTTATATTGTGAGCTGTTTATTACAGAGAAAAAGTTGCCTTAGGAGCGTGAGTTGATAATTTTTCTCCAAGTTTTACTGTTATTGTTGCCTCTAAACCAAATGTCACATTACCTCACTTTACATGTATTGTATATATTACTTTCTCCAAATCTTTGTAGATGAGATATCACTATGTTAAGAGAATCAAGGAAAAGAAATTATTGGGAAAAGTTTGGGTTAGTTATGTGGTGAAGTTGTGGTGTTTTCTCCCTCCTGTCAATAAATTGATCTTACACTGATAATGGTAAGAACATTTAGGATATGAGTGCAGCATAATGGCCTCCATTAGATTATTGCTCCCTGGTCATCAGCTGGCAATAATCCTCACTAGCATCAGTTCTACCTACACATTTATTGTTCTTTTTACAAAAGGTGCAAGGATTGGACTGAGCTCCCTCTCTACAGGTGACAAGGTTAGGATTAGTATACACTGGCAAGGCAATGCAGTAATAATGAGTTATCACCTCTTCCTTAGTTAGGATTTCCTCAGTCCTACTTCACAAACTTTCTAGCCCCAAAGTAAATTACATGATTAGTTTATTTATTTTTTTCCTACAGTTATGCTACTGTAACTCAATGAAGTCTATCAACCTCTGCTTTATTTCCTAATATATTTCCAATATAAGTAATTACCTAGGACTTTTAATTAAATTTGGATAGTTTATGATTTAACAGGATAGGGTGCTAGGCCATCTTGTCTACACTGTGTTTTTGCCAAGAAAAATTGGATGATCCTTAAAATCCCTTCCAGCCTTGTATTTTACAATTGGAATATTGACCATTGGTCTGAGTCATCACTTTCCGCTATAATTGTGAACTCCATTGGCAGTAACCATATGTGCAGCCCTTAACAGATTTAACAGGCACAAAGACTTTGAAGCTGGGATTAGAAACGTTAAAAACATCCCAAAAAACTCATCATACATGGACATGGACCAAAGTCTAGAATGGAACAAAATATGTGTCTCTCAAACTTGAATTTCCATTATGGAGCAAACATACAAGCTGGGCTGATAGACATTGAACACTTTTCAGCTGTGTTTAATTTTCCTTCATCTGTTAACCAGGAAACAGGTATTATTATTATCATTTCACTTTATACAGGGGGATCAGAAGTAGGGAGAAATTTATTTAAGGTCATTCACGAAGTCTGCAGCAGAACAGAGGAAATCAGGAATTTCTGCGTTCCAGACCAGGACACTGACCATGGGACAGCTCATTTCCTCTCTGTAGAAAACTCTGCTGCCAAACTGCATGAGATGAGAACAAGTCCCTCTTGTTTATATTTCTTTAAAACAAACCTTCATTAGGACTAGATTCAATACATTACAAATACATTATCAAGATTACCATGAACTGTTTATAAATCTCTAAATCCGAAGGATAGGATTGGCTCATGTAAATGAAAATGAGATCACAAGACTCAGGACAAAAGCAAGTTTTCTGAGGAGAAGAGTAAGGTTATTTGCTGACGTAAGGCAAATGAATTGAAAAAAGTCAGAAGTTTTTCTGAATTGGGGAAAACTTGTTTGTGTGATTGCATATGTCAGAATAATTTAAAAGCTCATTTATTATGAAACTGAATCTGTTTGTTTAAATACCACATCTCATCTAATACCCTGAGGCTGTTTACATAAAAGCAAACAATCTGCTAATGTTAAAATTTTACTCACTTCCCTCATTTCCCAGTTCTTAAGAAAAAAAAAGAAAAAAGAAAAGAAAGAACACCACTTTTGTGCAACATTCTTAAACTCACAGAGATTGTTCTTTTGCAAGAGCCAAGTGTTGCTGAGCTGTCATCGTCTGCAAAAGATGTTGCTCAAGTAACATGGAAGAAATGGAAAAAACCTCTGCTCTAAAATCAAATCAAATGGAACTGTTTATGCTTAGTATTATGGATCCTTACTGGATTATGAGTATTGTTTAACACCTTGAATGCACTGTAGTGATGCTCTTAATTTTTACAGCAACACTGCATTCCTCACCTTGCTTCCAGGACAAACAGCTCTGGATGTGTTTTCAAAACAGTGGCTGTACAAACACAATTTGTCTTCAGTCTTTTTTTCCCTAGGTACTTATATACTTCCGTTAGCATCAGACTAATTCCACGGTAATTTCTGTGTTTTTCCTCACTTTTTAATGAAGGTTTTCTAAGCTGCACTGAATTTAGGGCTGCATCTGTGCAGCATTGTCCCTTCCCTGGCTCTGCTGTGTGACAGACGTGCAGGCTGCTCTGTGTTTGGCCTGGGGGTGAACAGCCAGTCATTTATTTGGCTGAGTGCAACCCTGCTCAAGTCAATGGGGGCTCTGTCTTTGATTTCCATGAGTCCTGACTTTCAGCCTGTGCCTCAAATGAGGGCCAGAAAGTTCCCAGGGACAGCAGCTAAAGCCATGGATTTGATTAAATCTGTCAGCAAGCTGACTCAGCCAGCTGTGCTTATGGGATGAGGCAGGTGAGTTTGTCTTCTGGTGGCCACATCCACATGGCCAAATGCTGGACTGTCCGTGAATTGACTACAATGGAAGATAATAATCTTAATCTAAATAATTTATAAATTTTTTGTTCCATTTTTTTGGTGTTATTCAGCAGCCAAAACCTAGGCATAAAGAAACAATTGGAAGTACTTCACCTGGGTCCTTTTTGCTATTTCATAATAATGAAAAAATGTGTCTTTTAAAAAATAAATGTCTGAATTTCTCATATTTTCCAGAAGAACATTACATTTTTGTTTAATGTCTGTCAGGTAAATACAGATATAAAACTTCTTTTCGATTTCTATTCCTTTCTATTCAACATTGGAACATAGGGAAGAGTGAAGCTGGAGTAAGAGTAAGGCTCCCATAATAGCCTTCTTTATTGCCACCCATGTCTCCCCTTCCCAAAATTCTGTAACCTTCCTGATCTCTGTTACTTTTCAGTTGAATACCACTTTGAATCCCTCCTATTCTGTTAATGTGGCCACTTGTCCTTCACTCCCTCTTCTCTTTTCTTTGGGAATGATTTTCTTTTCTTTTTCAGGCTTATCACTTCATATAATTATTTTTTAAAATATATTGCAACAGAACACGTCACAGGGGAACAGCTTTATCACACAAACCACTGTTCTCACAAATCCTTTGGGAAAGGCAGGATGATGTCTTTGGCCAAGAAATATACTGTTTTGTCTTCTGGCAGGTGAGTGGTGATTATTCTAGGCTGGCTCTTTTCCCCATTTCCTTATCAACAGTTTTGGTACCTACACAATTTCTCTCTCCTAGCTCTACAATAAAGCAGAAGAATTCTTGACATGCATCATTTATCTCCAAGGCTAATACAGACTTCAATACCAGAATATTATTTCTCAGTTTTACCCATCATCTTGTTTTACATGAATCTTGCCAATAATTCACGGTGCTGCTGCGTCTGTCAAGGTAATTCTTCTGCTGTGATATTAATAATGTGATATTTCTAATAATGCTTGAAACTGGTGTGCATTTTTTGTTGGAAAAAAATAAATGCCAAAACAATGTCCGGTCTCAATACCTTTTCTTTGATCAGATTTTTCTCTATATTGTTGGCAAGGTCAAAATCACTGCAAAGATTAATTATCAACCAAGACACTGATGTTGTAATGCACAGTCTGTTTTCAGTTGTGGCAGGAAATCTCAGCTCATACAAGGCTCTGCTCTATGGAACCTGCAAAGCAGCTCTGGCTCCAAACAAGTTGGGCTGGAATCTGAAAGCTGTAATTTTTGTTGGACAACAAAATCTTCCCACCAGTGACCTGCCCTGTGCTCTTCTGCTCAGTGAGCTCCTGCACAAGGTACTGCAATCTGACTTCTCAGAATTGGGGACACATATTGCAAACTCTGCTTTGATAAATAGGATTTTTCTCCCTAGAATAGGGTTGGCAAATTACTAGCCTTTTATTCAAGTGTTTCAATGATTTCACTGCTTTATTGCAATCAGCTATGATGAAAACCAGGTCCTTGGTTTAATTGACCCCTTTTGAAAATGAGACTACTTTCAATTTTTCTATAAAGGCTGCTTTGGAGATTTTGTGTCTTTTGCTTGGTCCAGTGCTGCTGATGGAGAATTGGAGATTCTGCTCAGGTATAGTAAAAATAAGGTTGAGCTCATGCCTAATCTTTCAGAATTTTGTGGTGCACAGTTTTCAGGTAGATAGTAACTACTCAGTGTGGATTATTTCCTGCTCAAAGAACTATATCAGTAAATTAGGAATCTAAAAGTGATTGCCAAAGAAACTCACAAGAAATCCACACCACAGTACAGGCAATTTGAAGATGATGTCTCTGTAGCTGTGTATTCTTCTGGACCCTAAAGAATCTTCATGGGAAAAGAGGCTACACTGAGGCTGTTATTAAGGATTTTATTCTCTCCTCCTTCAAAAATAAAAATTTTTTTCTTGGTCAGAAATAATTTCACAGAAGAGAAGCTTCTCATCAGCTTTTAGCAGAATCAAGTACCACTTATGGAGACAGAAGAGTTAATGGAAGAATGAACTACATTCCAAGAAAGGCTGCTGTAGCTCTTACATGTACCATTTCTCTGATCATCTAAGAAATGATGTAGATTTCGTTAGAAAGAACATTTTTAGCCTTGGATAGGCAAACAATAAGAGGCACACATTATTTTAAAGCAATAATTTAGTTTCCATAAGATTCAACCAGCTATTCTAGAGCCAGTGGTGACACTGATTACTTCAGTAGGCAGGTGATGATCAGAACCATTTAATATCCATTGAAATATATATTGAGGTAGAATCAGGAATGCTTTTATGCCTCAACAGTGGTTGCTACTGTTATCCAGGAGAGAAAATTTTTAAGATCAGGTAAAGATGGATAGTGAGTCTAGTACTGAACTGAAACAAAGAAAAAGTCAAGTAAAGGAATAAATAAGAAGGACAGTATTTATCCTGAGGCTGTCTCAATGACTATGTCTGAAGTGATCACAAGGAGGCAATCTGGACATTTTAACAAAATAAAAATGGCTGAGTCAGATGATCCATGGGAGCTCTTTGCTCTGTTATCAGTCTGTGGCCAAGGCAAGGCATTGGATGTAACTTTTCTCCCTGCAGAAAGGAGGAAACCAGACGAGTGTCTGATCCAGATGACTTTTGGCAGAAGATTCAGGAGCAGGAGGTGAGCACTGTTTGCATTTATTGATGAAGGGTCCTGATCCTGGTTTTCATGTGTCATGGGAAAGTGGCTGAGACAGCAAAACCTCACCTGCAGAGCCATGAACCCTCATGGAGGTTAATTTTGTGATTAATACAGAACACCAACGATAATGCACTCTATGACATTTAATCAAAATTTCAGGGATGAGATGTAGACTACAGCTGCTCAAACCTGTTGGAATTACTCTTTTCCAAATGCAATCAGGCTCTGTGCTGATTCACAACATCCTCAATGTGATTCAAGTGTTCAGGGCCCTTGCATTCTGAGGATAAGGTTTGGTGTGAAATATGAGAAAACAAGGAGCATGAAATATAAATGTCAGCTGTAACAGTGTCTGGTTGTAGAAAAATTCATGCTGTGTTAGAATTTTAATTCCTTCCTGAGTGAATTACTCAGTCAAATTCAGACCCACTGGAAAAAATAAGGCAGAAATTAAATTGGTGATACAGATATGCTCCTGTCAACATCATAAACATGGGAAAAATATGGAGTAGCATGAATTTGAGCTTTAATTAACTGTTTTTCAGCATAATTGCAAATATGAGCTGATTTAGGTATAATTTTTCACAAAGAAATGCCCCTAAAAGTTTACTAAAGCAGATATTTATTTTCTACTGCTATTTTAGATCATTTTTCTCAACAGGGGAGGGATTTTGCTGTATTACTTGGTATAAGTGATTTCTAGCTTTTTTTGTTTTTTGGCTTTTTTTTCGCTGATGTTCAGCCTGAATTCGCCTACTAAACAGAACCCAAATTGTTTCTTAGAATTACAGTTTTGCCAATTTTGGTAACTTTTCTTTCTGCTATGTCTAACTGGTCACCAGGAGAACTTGAGCCAAAAATGATAAAAATTCAATCCTGTAGTTTATCAGGTAACTCCTATATAGCCACCTCATTGTGATTATGTATGAAAGCATGAAAAAACATAACAAAACACTCTGCTACAGAATTGTTCTCATTAGCCCATATCCACTGGAATAGGATTTTTCTAGAGAATAGCTGATTTAAGTTCTTGAATGCTGTACAGAAATATGTCAAGCAATTTTTTTTTCTTTCAAAAATAAAGTGAAATGGAGATTTTACATGCCCATAATTTCTCATTTAAATGAATATGACCCATAAGCTTTAATATTTTTATTAGTGATTCATTGCCTAAATGATCTGCTGTTAGAAAGTTGTTATTGATGTCCTGTATTGTTAAACCAAATTATTTCTGTAGGCCCTATTTTATTGTCTGTATCCACACTGGAATTCAGCAGCATGGCTGACTTCTTTGCTAGTATTTCAATGAAGCAAGTTTTAATTACAGCTTTTCTCTTTTGCCTTCTGCACCGGCAAGGCTCTTGGGTACAGCTTGTCCCCAGAAACGTTCTAGGGAAATGTAACAAGATTTTCCTCTCTTTTAGTGAGGGTTTAATTGTGCAATGGTAAATAACTTAATTTCTCATTTAGCAAAGCCTAAATCAATGGTGATGCTGCTGCATGGTTATATTCTCTGTTCCAGTCTGTAACTCATTTTCCCTCTGACTCAGAAACCCACTAATTCTAAGGAAAATAGTTCTTTAACAGAATTTAGTGTTTTAAATAGATTTTTTTTCTGTTAGCATGTCTAAAGCTGCAGTGGTTAACCTGAAACCCTGACTCAGCTGTGTGACAGCCTGTGACAAGAGGGCACAACAGGAGATTGTCACCATCAGGTCCTGGCACAAGTTCTGTGTGCATTTAGGGGTGCTCTTTATAGAGAGTGCAGACTAATTTGTTTTGTGCTCAAGATGAGGCAGTAGCAGGACCATTTGTTTGGATCATTATGTTTCAGGTCATTACTGAATTTTTGAAGAGAAGATTGCCCCACAACCTGTTACTATTAGGGTTTTTGTTGTTTTAGGTTTTTTTTTTTTTTTTTTTTTAATGTTGGCTCAGTTAAGGAAAATTTCTCTCTTCGTGGATTCAGCTACAATTTATCTGCTCCCAAATAGATAACATAAATTTTATTAAGATATTAACAACTCATGGATATTGATGTGCTCCATTCACATGTGACTGAATATAGCT
>JANRMJ010000125.1:11406266-11436027 GCA_025584955.1 Alethe diademata
CTCTCCTCTCCTCTCCTCTCCTCTCCTCTCCTCTGTCCACAGGTTCCTCGCTCCGTGCCCCGTTCCCGATCTAGCTCAGTAACCGAGAGGTTTCCGCTGCAATTTGTAATACGGGTTGCTAACGCCTGCTTTTTTCCCTCCCCCCCTCCTTTTTTTTTTTTAATTCTCCCTCCCTGGGAAGGTTTTGCTGTTAGGAATGTCCTTGGAGTAGAGATGGGAGATAAAGTGTAAAGTAACTTGCAGAATTGATTTCTGAATTACGGCGCGTCTGAAAAACAAGTTTGTGCTTCAGCGAGGGCACTGGGAACTTGAAGGCTTCAGTGCTGGTTAGGTTGAAGCTTTGAAACATGAATTTGTGGGAGCAGAATTGTTTAGAAGATGCTAAGACATTGTTTTGAAGATAAATGTTTAAAAATTGAGTGTGATTATGATCTCAAAATGGTCCAGTTTCAGTATTTCACTTTTGACTGTGGCTGGGCTGATTAAATACCGTCACTCTTGGAGTTTGTTGCAAAAACATTTGTTTAGCGTAGTTTAACCACCGGAATTGTTTGTATTATTTATCCTGCTATATGTACATAACCATGATATATTTTATACATTATTTTGTATATTTTATGCATGTAGAGACACTGAATTTCCTGTAGGCTATATTTGCATTGTCTAATGCATGCAGATAATTGTTTTACCCTGTGAGTGATGAGCTTAAAATGTGTTGCCATATCATATAACTCAGAAAAACTGGAAAATTAGATTTGTACCACAGACTAATACTAGGGAATTTCTGCTTCAAATGCCATTTGAACAGTGGTATGCCTTTTACAGCGTTGTGTATATTTGTTTTTAATATTGCAGATGCCTTTTGATTGCAAGACTGCTGAAATGCTTTGAGGACTGTGTCTCCTTTCCTAACCATGAACAGTTCAAAATCACCAGGGCTGGCTGGATTTGGAGTCTTGAAAAACTCAACGTGCCACACGGAGAAAAAGATTTCCGTTTTCTTTTCAATAATCTTCATGACGGCGGGAATTTTATCCAACAGTCTTGCAATAGTAATTCTCATGAAGGCATACCAGAGATTCAGACAGAAATCAAAAGCCTCCTTTTTGCTCCTTGCCAGTGGCTTGGTTGTCACAGATCTCTTCGGTCACCTCATCAATGGAGCCATTGCAGTGTTTGTGTATGCATCAGACAAGGACTGGATTCGATTTGACCAGTCCAACATTCTGTGCAGTGTTTTTGGCATCTGCATGGTTTTCTTTGGTTTGTGCCCACTCTTCCTGGGCAGTGTGATGGCTGTTGAACGCTGCATTGGAGTCACTAAGCCAATATTTCACTCTACAAAAATGACTTCTAGACATGTGAAAATGATGTTGACTATGGTATGTCTGTTTGCTGTTCTTATAGCTTTGCTGCCTATTCTTAGGTTTAGAGCCTACCAAATTCAAGCATCGAGGACCTGGTGCTTCTATAAAACAGAACATGTTGAGGACTGGGAAGACAGATTTTATCTCTTGCTTTTTTCTTGCCTTGGGTTCCTGGCCCTTGCTATTTCATTCCTGTGCAATGCTGTCACAGGAATTACCCTCTTAAGAGTCAAATTTAAAAGTCAACAAAGACAAGGCAGATCTCATCATTTTGAAATGATCATTCAGCTCTTGGCTATAATGTGTGTTTCTTGCATTTGCTGGAGCCCATTCCTGGTAAGAGCCTAATGTATTTGCCAATGTTTCATGCACATCACTGTATAAAAGTTACACTTTTTTGTCTCCAGGTTTTAAAGCACTTGTGATAACAGCTCCACCCACTCAGTGATATTAATTTTATAACATATTGCCAATAATGTATGTACCTATGCATCCATAAAAATCTGGTAGTTATTCTCCACTTCTGATCAATAGTACACTAAGCTAAATAGATAATGATTGTAAGGACTGTATTTCTAGTGCTTTGAAGTAGACAGTAGTAGAAGAATCATGGCTAGAATAATTCAGAACAAATATTGAGCTCTTCCAAAAACTCAGTGAAATCTAGGATTGGGAAGTCTTTTTACTTTGTACAGCGTAAAGAATTTTTTTATTTATGACAGTCTGCTGTTATTTCAAGAGTTTACTGCTACCTGTGAGCTTTGTTAGGGCAGATAACAGTTAAGAACCTAAAATCCTTTCCTCCATTATCAGAGTGTTAAGGGCTTTACTTTAGGGTCGTATTTGCAGTGGGTTGAAATCAACATTTGGGTTTGTAATGTGGCCAGATGAGCAGAGAGCTGCTGTGGGCAGGGGAGTGGGACTGTCCCTGCTGTGACTCCCAGAGGTCAGTGCCAGTGCTGGTAGCACCTGCTCTGCCAGTCAGCAGGGGCAAAGGAGGTGATATGGGAAAGCATTTGGCAGCTGCAGTTGTATCATGGCATTATAAAGCTGGTGTTAGCTTTGTCTCCTTGTAGTGTAGCAAACTTGTCTGAAGAAATTTACTTTTTTTGCTAGGGTCAGAGGGCTTGAATCACAGGTCATATGGAATCTTAATTTCTTTAGAAACAGGGTTTTCTGTACCTGAACTATAGATTCTTTAGTTTTCCAGTGATAAATAAGGAGCAGTTTTGATTTGAGCTAACAAATACTGACATGTAAGTCTGAGATTTGCATCAGAGCCAGCTGTATTTCACCTGCTCACTGCCTATGGTAGAGTCTGAAGTTACCTGAGTTAGTTAAAAATTAGATCCTGACTCTAGCCTGGCTGCAGCAGTTTGGTATATCTGGCAGGTAGCATTTAATTAATCCAGTATCACAGGTTTCTAAGTGGAAGTCTAGGTATGAATGTGTGCAATCACTGAAATGCACAAAAAACTCTTTCACTTTTGTTCAAATCACAGAGAATTTTTCTAGTCTTGCTCTGTAGCATAGTTTAAATTCATGCTGACTTCTGTCGTGGCTGTAGTGTGTGGAGCATAAACAAAGTTGTCAGAGCAGCAGAGCAAGTT
The DNA here is from genome assembly GCA_025584955.1 of Alethe diademata. Classification (NCBI taxonomy): domain Eukaryota; kingdom Metazoa; phylum Chordata; class Aves; order Passeriformes; family Muscicapidae; genus Alethe; species Alethe diademata. The sequence goes on from JANRMJ010000125.1 coordinate 11,409,244, forward strand.
TTGTAGGGAACTTCTTTACAGTTACTTCAAACACCATCTGAAGTTTGGGGCAAGCCACAGAATGGTTTCAAAGAAAGGATCTCATATGATGACTTTACTTTCCATGAAAAAGCAGCATTATTATCCTCTGGTGACATTTATTTTCATTTAAAATAATTGTTAAAAGCAGGGATTAATTTGCTTTTGGAAAACCCATGGATGTCAGAATAGCTATAAGTTCTTTTTAGTTCAAAAGAGATACTTCACTTATTCAACACATCAAGGAACACTAAATTGCAACTATTACGGTTGATTTTGTTATGCTATTCAATTTAAATTATGATATATATTAAATATATATAAAATTATAATTTTAGAAATTGTGGCCATCTAATGAAATCACAGCACTGCTTTTGTTAAAATATTTAACTTCATCTAAGTTGTAGTTGAAGATGAATTATTGGTCTAGGAGGAATTTTTTTCAGACCCTTTTCGGAGCTGGTTTTGCAGGCCAGTGAACACTTCTTGCTTAATTTTGGACTTGGTGTTTTTCAGGTCTGTGTTGCAGAGGGGAGTTGGTACTCAAGGAATTCTGGTTCATTCAGTGACAAACCTTCTGGTGCTTTCTGTGCTGCTGGGCTTGTGGTGCTTTGCCTCTGGATCTCTTTTGAAATGAGATGAGCCAAACTTATGCCACAGTCAGCCTGGCATCATGGAAAATAGCTCTGCAATGTGGACAAATTTAGGTTAGAAAGGAAAAGTTTAAAAAAAAGAGAGAAAGTAAGTGTAATGTGGGGTTAGATTATTGAAACAAAGTTTCAAGAAAGTGAACAATTAGTGTTCTAGACATGAAGTTTCAGTGGGAAATACAATGGAACAGGGTCCTTTGTGGGTGTTTCCTTTCTTAGCTGTTAGGATCATAGAGTTTATATTAGTTAATTTGCTGATTTATTTACCCATTCCTTGTTTTGCTAGCAACAGAATACAAACAGAATTACAAGTGTGGTGTTAATTTAGCAAGATTTTTTGGCCTGCACTTGAATAAAGTTTCGTCAGGAATGTACTGTTCAAGTGCTACATTAAAGTGATCCAAGGTTTATCAAATTGCATGCTTTATGACTAATTGCTGATTCAGACCTACTTGTCTGATACATCCGAAAAGTCTCAGGATTTGAGTTTGTGAAAAGTATGGTTTACATTCTATAATATAATCAGCATATACCAAAATAAGTAGTTCTTGACATAAATATGAGCAGGTGTTCAGAGGTGAAATTATCTGGAAAAAGATATAAACACATGCTTGTTCTGTGATCATTTGCTTCTTTAATTTTTTTTTCTCCAAACTATGTCTAAAAGTCAGAATTTGAAGCCTACTCTTTCAATTGTGAATTCTACCTATGTTCTCTGTCCCAAAGAGTATACAGAGCAAAATGTTTCATGAGAGTCAATTGTCTCAAAGTAAACCAAAGTTATTAGAAACCAAATAAACTTCTGGAAGAGAAAGTGGAGGAAGGCAATGAATTTTATACCACATGTGGTTTGCAGATACAAGGGTTTGGATTCCTTTGGTGTTATTCCCCATCTGATGGAGGAGTTTAATTTATTTATTTCCCTTCTGTTTTTAATCTAGTCTGGTATGTCCATTGACATATGTGTATGACTACCATAATCAAGTCTGTCCAATACTGTAATCCAAATGCAGATTTACTTCACTGTTAGATTTTAAATTAATTTTATTTATTTTTCCAAGTGGAGTTAATATTCAGACATTGTCACTGTCAAGTGATAAAATCATTTTCAGATGTCACTAGAGTCACAAGGCCCTGGACTGTTCTTTATGGTGTCTGGTATAGAATTGATCTTGACTTTTTCATCTGCTCAGTGATTGTGAAGTTGTTTTGATGCCTATTTATAGATGTGTGTAAATGTGCATGTAGCTAACACTTAATATTATAAATAATCATGTATAGTATTGTAATCAATCACCACCTCTGTCTTAAGGTTCCTGAGGATTTGGATGGGGGGTTTTTCAAAAGCAGAGCCCATGGCATGGCTCTAATGGAGCTCTCCCTGTGGCTCTTGGACAGGAACCTCCTTCTGATATCTTTTTTTTCCTTTTGATTTCTTTCTCCATGTCCTCTGTTTTTCAAAAATAAGCAGCTTTCTCAAGTGTTCTGCCACTGTGATAGAATCTTCCCTTAATGAAATATGAGAATGAGAGGTGCTCCCTGCTTCTTCACTTATGGGGGAACACCGATGCCTTTTGAGGAGTTGAGAGCAGGAGAAAATTCACAAAAAACCCCAAACAAGTGAAATTCATGAGTTTTATAGTAATATGTCTAGTCAATGATTTGAAGAGGCACGTTTATTCTGACAGTCAAAATAATTTTGCTTTGTGATGGATAATCCCAGGTAAATATGTTCTGGAGATAGTAACTCCAACTGCTCTGTGTAGTGTCAACTTTCCTCATCCTTGTGAGGGCCCTTTGCTAAGGCAAAGAAGATAGTTGGGCAGAAACATTTTGTGACAAGCACCTCTGATGAAATATATTGTTATATAAAGCTGTTTTTTGGCTGTGACTTGACATCTGGCCTGTCATGAAACAGCTTGGTTTGGAGCTGTGCTTGTGTGAGCAAGTTCTGACATTGGTATGTCGTATTCTGCAGGGCTCAAGGGATAAAGATATTATACAATTTGGTTTTTTTTGAGTAGCAAAGTGAACTGCCAGTAACTGTGGGCAGGAGAGATTTATTTGAGAGTAAATTTATTTACAGGAACAAATTATGATACGGAGAAACTTCTAATCTTTTTCGTGTGTGAAACACAGCCTGGGAAAAATGCTTTTGCATTCAAATTATTCTTGTTAAGATCTTTTTCCATGCAGTTAACTGATTAAATTCATTCCAGTTTTACCTCCTCTCTGGTGCAGAAAATAGCCATTCCTGGTTTTTTTTTTTTTTTGGAAAGAGCTCTGTTTATTTCATATGAATAAATCAACTGTTTTTCAGTTGTGTTTTTTTACTGCTTCTCTCCCTCCATTCTTGTTTTCTGTCTTCTGTATTAAGGTGGCAGTTTACCTTTGTGTTGCACTGTCTTATGCTTGTGTGTGCAGTGGGCATCATATATATGAGCTTGTTGCTTTGTTAATGCTGTTTGTGTGCCTTCATTGCTGGTTGTATTGCTCTACAACTAAAGAGTTGCCAAAATTTTATCCCTTGTGCTGTTGTGGCTGGTGATTTCTGACAATCAGAAAGTGCAGCTGAGGAGAAGCAGGGAGATGTCCCAAGATGCAGGTCCATGCTCTGCCAGTGAGGACTCAGATCTCATCTGGAGCTGCCCTGCAGAAGTGTGGTATTTATTATCTTACTATTTATTAGTCAAAGCTGCAGCCACCCTGAGCTTGTTGTGCCTGCACAGGCACTCTCAACAGGGAGAGTGATCTTTTCTTTTGAAAAAGAATAAATTAGGCTTTCAATTTCCACAGGTATTTTTCTGAAGAGTGAAGATGGGGATACTCTTAAATATGTTCAGCTAACCTTGCAGCTTTGAATGGTGTTGTAAACTTTCAGAGGGGAAAATGACGCTTACCTGTCCTTTTCAGGACTCAGATTTTAAAGAAGATAACGAGTGATAATTACTCTGCTTGTGCTGGCTTTTGTCACTGAGTTCTTGCTGGAGCATTTGCCTGCTGACCCGGCAGGAAGGCAGGATGCTCTGTCAGCAGAAGTGGTTTGTGTTGGTGGGAGCTCCTCACACCCTGCCTGTGCTGGAGGAGGTGACCTCTGGGCAGGTGTTTGGCACAAAAAACTCCTTGGGTGCTGTCTGTGCATCTCTGGGACTGGGTGCAAGCCCCTGCTAGGAGCTCATGCTGCCACAATGGTTTTAATAAATCAACCAGTTGCATGGGGAAAGGAAAAAAAGCTTTTTGCCAGCAGCAGGTCTGCTAGATACACCTCTGTCTCTGGCCCACAGCATTGATGCAGTGATAGTTATTGTTGGCTGTGGGTAGTTATTTCTCTTCCAGACCTTGCTGTGTCAGAGGAGGTCAGTTTGAATTAATAAAATGCTCCCTAAGTTCCTCTGAAAAAAAAAAATTCTCGAGTTTTATTGTCTTTTCGAGCTACATTAGAGGAAGGGCTCTCATTCCTATCATGGTCCTTTGATTGCTTGCTGAGTTTCTCAATACATCCATTAACTCTGTGCAAATTCAATTACTGTTCTTGCTTGAGTTTCTCCTAGCGTCTGATAACTCAAGGTTAAATTGCTGGAAGATTACTGCCTTTGCTAATATTATGGCCCAAAAGGTATTTTGAAATACATAACTCATTTTATGGGGTAAGAGAACACTCATTTTGATTGAAGTTTTTGTTAGTCTCAAGACAGAAGGTTTTTTTTCCATCTTAGTTTCCCATGGAATAAGGTTTATTCAGCAGCTTTGTTCAGCAGATTTGAGTGTGCTTCTGTTTGTCCCCATGAAAATACTCCTGGAATGAATTTGCATGCATTGACAGAGAGAGTAACAAAGTTTAATACAATGCGTTTAAAAGTCCAATCCACCTACTCAGATGTGTTTCTATGACACCAGCAACCTTTGGATAAGGTGTTCATACCTTTCTTAATATTGGTTGTAGAGAACTTTCTTAAATTCTGTACTCTGAAGTGGCACAGCTGCCTAATTCCACCAGGTCAGATGAGAATTGGAATGGCATTAATTTTAGACTATACTTCCTTCAAATGATACTGAATTTTAAAGGTGATATTTTGTTGTTCAGAATTGGTCTTCCTATTTTCATCTTTTACAGTACACAGAGATCTTACAGGCCTTATCCTTTCTGAGAAACATGAATCATTTTAACAAAAATATTTATAAGCATGGGCCAGGATGTAGTTATCATGAAGTGCTTAGAAACTCTATAGTAATTGTGGCTATATTTGTAATTCAAGTGTTTACTCCCCCTCACAGAAGTCAGGGAGCTGAGATACTCTCAACAGGAAAGTGCTGGAGAAGAAATGGGCAGCAGTAGTGATATGAACCAGGGAAGGAAGGAGGGCTGAGATTGACATACTGCCCTTTACCAGAGTCTTCTGGGGAAGCATAAATATAGTTTTTGTTATCTATGTTTACTTGTGCTGTTTGGAAAAATTTGCGTAAAGCCTTTTCTGTTAATGCAGTGCCACCAGAATACAATAAGATTGTTTGTTTTGGAGAGAAATAGTAGGGAAGGCAGGTTTCCAGTCATGTGAGAACATGGCATTTTCAGAATAATGTGCTTCTGGTTTTCTTTTGTAATTGTTTCCTTCTTGATTTTTAAATTTAGATGTTATATACAGAATTAAGCTATAAAACACAATATTTTGTTTCAAACAGACATCAGAAATGTTCAGAAAATATTTTTTTTTTTTTCAATTTTGAAGTTGCCATCTCAAGAAATCAAATTCTGAAAACTTCACCAAAATACATTTGCAATTCATAACCTTTCCTTTCTTATTTCCCATGGTTAAGTTTTTGGATTCTGTATCTAATACTAAAAAGTCAGTCAGTTTGACATTCATTCCATTGTTTGATATAAGAGAATTCTTCCTATTTCCTAGATATTACACTTATTCAGGCATTTTTTATTTGAAAATGTCATACACTACATAACTGTCTTTGGAAAATGTCATACATGGCATAACCATTTTTGGATGGTTATTTTAGGAAAGCTGTCTTTCCTGACTATCTAAACACTTTAAATGGTAAAGTTGTTGCTGAAAAATCTCAGGGAGTAGTACACTCACATGGAAAAACTCCAGAAAGTTGTTCATCCTCATCAGTTTTAATGACAGACATCAGGGTATAATATACATTCATATGTTCTGTGAGAGAATATTTATTATTATAATTATTATTGTGTTAAAGAGAAAGTGAAGAAGAAAAGAGTAAGTGGTAGCAGTTTGTTTTAGGATTTACAGTTCATTAGTAAATTGGAAATAAAATTGAATCCACCTTTTCCCAGAGGCATGCTTTACAGAAATAATGAAAAATAAATCACTTCTAAAGGAAGACTTGATTTTTCTCTTCCATCCTCCTCCTGAAAGGTGGTTGAGCTGCACAGCAGGCCCTTGCAATTTATTTGCCAACATAAAACAAAAAGGTAATAGCAAATTATGTATTCCAACTTGGTAGATATATTGCTAATTAATTTGTTTTGGTATTTCTGATCATAGCTGCTTAGTTTGCTCCTTCAGAATGATACATAGAATAAGTCACTTTAACGAAGGTGATCTAAAAAGAAAACCATCATGTCTTCTTTTGCCTCCAGTCAGATTTTTTCAAACACTGCAAATCAGATGGTGCTGATTAGGTGACTATGACTGCAGTCCATCTGCAGCAAGGACAGGATCTCCAGTGGAGGTTTAAATAGAAAAGAGGAAAACACATCTTCATTGGAAGGGTGGTCAGGCATTGGAATAGAACTGCTGTTCTATTGCTGGACCTCTGCAGCTCCTCTTCCCCTAGGTTCTGTATATTGTTGTTTTTTTCTTCATACAGACAGTTCTCTTCCTCCCCACTATTGTGTGTTATTTGTGATTCTTTCTTTGGATATTTGTAGGGTATTAGTGGGAGAAGTTCTGTCACTCTTAAATAAATTAGAATATTTATTTAAGCATTAAAAATATTATATTTTTCCCCAAATGCTGGGAAAGCAAAGTGACAATAGAGAAGTAATAGGTTATTTCTAGGGTTTAAAGATTTATCCAACTGACACTAATGGAAGAATAAATGAATCCCAAGTACATATAGTCCTTGCCTTCCTGAATACTTGAAGATTGTCCTTATTATAGATAGTAGACATAGTCTGTTGTTTTCTGGTCCATAAAATTGTTCTGTAAAGCTTCTCTAGTATTGCTGGGTAAGGAATATTTTAATTCTATCCATAAAATAAATTTTTTTGTGTGAGAGGTTTTTTGTTATAGGCCTTGTTCTTAGGCAGGAATACATTCCTCACACTGTGGAAACAGGCTTTTTTGTAACTTTAACACATGTAGCTCAGGAAACAGGTTGTTTATTTGACTTTGGTATGGACACTATGTCTTTTCATTATGAAGTGAGTCATCTGCTGTTTCCAATGCTGGAATCTTTTCTATCCATATCCACAATGCTTTCCTTTCAAATGAGTTATCAATTAAACTGTGAGAATAATTACATTGCTAGCTAGTTGAAATGAAGTATTTCTTATTTTGATGGTCAATCCAAGATAGAAATTTTTTGGATTATTTAGAAGAAACAAAGAGGTAATTTCTTTCCTGTCAACTTCAGTGGGAAATTGGCTGGTCACAGACTAAGCTGTGTCTGAGAAAGGAATATGACAAAATATTCTTATTTGCTTTGTAAAAAATTTTGTGTTTTCTTGTTTTCTCTGTACTTTTTGGACTTTTCACCCCCCTTTCACACTTTTATAACTTAACAGCACCTTCAAAATGTTTATGCAATTCCTTTTTAACGGGGGCAAATAGCGAGCCCGTGGATCCACTCTTAATTTTTAGTGGCGTTATTATTTTATCACAGAAATATACATGAGAGAAAAGGAGACTCCCTAATTCTTCTGCTACTTCTCAAGAGCTGATCCTGCCAAATTGTACATAAGGAATTACTACGTGTGCTCTTAAAAGTACCCTGTGGACTCTAATGTGGCAGAAAGCTGGCTTGGAGATTTTGTCTACAATTCCTTTTGAAATTGGCATTTTTTAATAAAATCACTATGCTCAGTTAAAATTTAATTGCTAAGCTAAGTGATCATCTGGTGTATAAAAGTTGAAGATACAGTTAATGTTTTTCTTTTAGAAAGGGAAAGGAAAGCATTAGGGAAAAACATGTTGGAGATCTAGAACATAAAAGGCATTATGTGGCATAAGTAGAACAGTGTGTGTACTAATATTTTGATAGCAGAAGTGCTGCACTGCATATTGTTCTTGGAAGCTCTTGTTTTTAAACTGACTTGCAGAATCACATAAAAACTAAAACGAAGCATACTCAGCTTTGTTACAACAAATGCTTGGCTTGTATACTGCAAGATCAATGTAGCAATGGTTCAGGCAGTTTGCTGTCAGTGTTTCTTTTTTAACAGCTCTACTTGGGAGATATAAAATGGTTCATAAAATGTGAAGATATATGCATTTTTGTTTCTTTCTCCTGCTATTTTGCAAATTTATTTTCTTAAGGTCTGTGTTTATAGAGTAGTGCAAAATGCCATCCTGGATGATCCCTTGCCTGTTAGACTGAAGCTGCTTTTGTAAAATGGAATGTGAAAGTTCAAAAAACTCTAGAAATTTAAAATAGGTGTATATTTTTTGTTTCAGTGGATTGGGACATAAACAGTAAAGTTCTGCCTTGAAACCTCTGTGGTTTAGAAGAAGGGTTCAACATAGGCAATAGTGACAAAATACAAGTGTTCTGCAAGTACTAAAAAATCCATGGACTTCCTTCCATTAATGGAAATCCCCAGAACTGCTTGTAAGGAAATCCAAAGGAAGAGGAAGAGGCTTGGGAGGGTCTGCAAGGTTCCCACAGGGAAGTGGAGTCTGAAGGCTGAGCTGCAGAGGACAAGAATTTCCGATATTTGTCTCTTCTGCTTTCCATGTCAATCTCTTGGTGGCTGGGTTTTATCCAGTTTCCTGAAGTCAAGGAGAGAACCTGGATTTAGAGCCTGTGAGGTGAAACGCATCAAAGTCTCATTTTTGTCTTATTTCTTAACTAGCTCTAAAGTCAGCTGCTTGTTTTGCCTAGCTGTCCTTGAGTACTAACAGGAATGTGACTAAGCAGCACACCCTTTCAGCCTATTGGTTGTTCTTGTGTAGTTCCAATTGGAAGGAAAATTAAATTAGTGCTGTTTATGTTTAGAGAGTGGTGTGAAGCCTTGGAGCAGTTTTTTTTCATTTATGGCCCTGAGCTTTGTCCCTCAGGGAAATGGTAATTCTCTGATACTGTCTGCTAGGTGCAGAATTGAAGAAGTCAACGATTTCAAAATGTTTAAAAAAATTTTCCACCAGACTTTCTGGATCTTTCAAAGTGAGCTTTGGTTGTAATGAAGCTTAAAATTGGACAAAAAGTATGTAGAAGTTTAATGTATTGTGTCAAGTCCTTCCTTGACAGAAGTCTGATTTCGCTCTCTATATTTTTAGGGACACTGAATTCTTTCTTAAACCAGCAATGACTCCTATGAGCCAGAGTAACTTTATATCTTTCAAGCAAGTATCCTTGGTTTAAAAAATTGCTTTCACAGTTATGCTTTTATAGTACCTTTTCTAAAGAAAGTTTGAATTGTCATAGTTACATCATGTGATGCTTTTTTTTCCCTCACACCAGGGAGACATACTACAGCTGTCTTCATATAAACAGTGTATAAATCAGCAGAGTGCTACTTAGATTCTTACATTTCTAAATATGTCAGAAAATGTCATGAGTTACGTTTATTATTTACCAGCTGTGGATTAATTTTTTGAGTCATGCTGCTGAATCTGCATGAATATTAACTTCAGTTGTGGGGATCAGAGGTGATTAGATATGATGAAATAGTGCTGCCTCTTCCCTACTTGTGTACTGCTGCCTACAGAGAACAGAATTCCTTTGTCATACCAACCTGGTGGGCCTGCAGGGAAAGGAAAAAAGAGTTTGAGTTGGTTCCCTGACTTTGAACCAATTATTGACTTCTATTACTCAAATAAAAATAAATGAAGTGTTCTTTTTGTGCCCATGGAGGTGGTGGCTCTCTCAAAAGTCCACTTGGCACTGCACCAAGTTCTGGTGGCAGTTTCTGAGCTGGTGACTTGAACCATTTCAGTGACATGGATTTCTCACACCCCAGGAGAAAACACAGACTGTCTGCTTGTTTTGCTTCAATGAGATGCTTAATTAAATAGCTGGTAGTGTATTAGTCCTTTTCATAACTTATGGTTTCAAACTGACTTTGGAACAGTATTTTAAGAATTTCAATTTAAATAAATCAACTATGACAATGTGATAGAAATAATTTATATTAACTTCATTCCTTCCACCCCTCTTCTGCTGAAGTTTAAGTCTTGTTCTAGAAGTCAGCAGATGGTTTTAGAAAGGCTCCAGAATACAGTCTCCTCTTTGCACAGTTGCTTGCAGTTTTCTTACATGATTTTTCAGAAGATGTACAGGGCAGTCTCTTTGGAGGAGTTAGAAACTCCCTCACTTCATACTCAAAGTGATGGCAATATGTCCTGCTGCTCTGCCATGAGTATTTTAGTGTAAAAATACTCATGCTCAGGGCTGCAATGAGATTCTCTGTCTTATTTCGTTTCTACATGGAAATCTTGGCCTCTCAGAACTGAAAAAAGCTGGGACATTCTTTTATATTAGTTTTAGAGATATAAGAAAGAAAATATTTTTAATCTTCTGCATAATGCTCCCAAATAATGTTAGTAATATGGTTAGGAAAATTGTATTTTATAAAACAAAATTTGGAGATAATTAGATTTTATCTTATTGTTTCAAATCCAGGGACCTACAGCTGAGTTGCTTAAAAGTGTCTGTGTACATAATCTCTGCTTGCTGTGTGTGAGTTAGATGTATTATTTTTCTATGTCCAATGTTCAGAAGGGGCAACTGAAATGTTCTGGATGAAGCTTCTCCAAGTGTCAGAATCCATTCATCATGTGTTGGTTTTCCTGATTTACTTCATGCAAGTCCATAATCAAAGCAGAAGTCATTTATTTTGACCAGCAAATGAATAGATTCACTTAGAGGTGATTACTTCTAAATGCAAATTACTTCTAAGTGCAAACAATTCTCAGATGTGTTCTAAGTAACAAGAGAAAATAAGTTTAACAAAGTCTGGGTGGAGCTAGTTTTCCTTCTTAGCAACATCTACTGTGTGTTTTTCTGGATATGAAATTGCATTGGATTTGGCATTTATTAACTCCAGAGAATGTGAAAGAGGAACAACAAATGAATTTTTAAGTACATCAAGAGGCAGAGCAGTAGCCACTATGTCTGTATTAAGTCAAACATGGTGTATGGGATGAGGACATTGATCTGTGAGCTCTGTTGAGCTGTCATTTGCTGCCCAGTCCTGTTTGCAGAGTAAGGACTATTCTGTCTGAGTTTGCCTTGTGGTATTGGACCTCTAATAAATAAAATGTAGACTGCCCTGAGAAAACATCCCCTGTGAAGCCAAAGGAGTTGTTCTAGTTGGGGTGGGATGCTGATGTCAGAGAGGAATGTGCCCAGTGGTTGTGGGGTGAAAAGCAGATTCAGGGAGCTGTGTTTGTGTTGGCTTGGTGCTCAGACATTCCTCCTGCTCCCCACGCCAGTTCCCAGCTGTGCTCCTGCCACTCCTACCAGCTTCCTTAGCAATCCTGGGGGCTTCCTTTGCCGTGCAGGAACACTCCATCAAATGCTTCATCAGGCAAGTTCAGTGCCCTTCTGTGCATTCACTTTGTGCCATTCGAGTTTATACTCAGATGTGGTGACCTGCAAGCTGTAGGTGGGGTCTGGAAATACAGAGAAGCATTTAAAAATGAGTAGAATAGGTCTGCTGGCATATTGAGCTTTAGTTTTCTCCCTTCATTCATTATTACTTTTTAGTTTTTCTGCTAAGTTTCTTTTCAGTGCATCTTTTTGAAACTACAACCCCACACTTGGACAGCCTGACCCTACCTCTCATTGCCCAATAAATCAGTGTACTCACAGCCTCAGTTGTAAAATATCCTGTTTCTTAGTTAAATAACTGCAGTGCTTTAAAGGCTTTGGAACTAAAGCCCTTACAGTGTTTCATCTTTCTACCAAAAAAGTCTTCATGTGGTTTTAACATTAATAACAGGGAGACATAATTTACCATCTTGTGGCAGATTCCTGGCTTGGCAGATCAGGCTTTCCTTGCACAGAACTCAGGTTACAAAGCAGAGTGGCAGCCAGCCTGTAAAGGAGGTTCTGCAGGGCAGGAGTCCCAGTGCCCTGAGTTTCCCTGGGGTGAATGAAACCCTCTGTGGCTCCACTGACAAGTGGCTTTTGTCACCACGGCTTACATTTTCCTACAGACCTCTGAATCCTCTGCTGTCAAAAAATTGTGTTCTGCTGCAGCGTAAAAAAATGTGAATCTTCTTGCTGAAATCAAGGTATGTGTTCCTTGTGCAGCCTTTAATTAGCAAAACGTGAAAAAAAATAAATAGCTGTTATAAAAATGTGCTGACCTTCAAGTGGATTCAGTTCTTGAGAAAATCCATTTCTGGAACAGGCTTGGCATGCTTTGTTCGATCAAATTCTGGATTAAGTTTTCACTTGCTGCTCAGGTCAATCCCTCATTTTGGAGGGTATTCCCTGGCTGGTTGCCAGCCTCTGCTTAAAGTTCAGCAGAAATAATTCAGCAGAGGCACACACATGTCCTTTGTAAAACATTAGAGGATTTCTAGGATGATAAATGTCGTACGCCTGAAAGTTTTTACATTGCAATTTGGGATGCACTGATGCTGTGAAGGTGTGAATATTAGAGACAATGTTGAAACGATTTTACTCATTTACATGCTCTCTTTGTATGTTTTTTAATGTGCAATTTAAAAATACTCGATTTTCAGGTAATTTAGATGCTCTCCTGGTGCACTTTTTGATGCGTAATTCTAAAATATTCCCCTTTTTCAGGTGACAATGGCCAGGATTGGGATAAATGAAGGTGGCTCAAAGGAGACCTGTGAAACAATACTTTTCTCTCTCCGAATGGCCACGTGGAACCAGATTTTAGACCCCTGGGTGTACATTCTGCTCCGGAAGGCTGTTCTCAAAAACCTCTACAAGATCACCAGCGGGTGCTGTGGCGTGCATGTCATAAACTTACACATGTGGGAGCTCAGCTCCATCAAGAATTCCCTGAAGGTTGCAGCAATATCAGAGTCACCAGGAAGTTCCAAACAGATAAACCTCCAGCCTCTCAGCTCTATGGGACAATAAAGTTTTACTCAGTCTATGAAGAGACGATGGAGGCAACGCTCCTGCATGGGCAGTACCTTGAAATGAGTTCCAAGGCTCAGTGGTTTGGCATTTGTTTTAAATTGTGAGTGGTTTGCTATTGTTGCTTACCAGTTTGGTGTTGCTACTCCTAAAGATGCCCTTGAATGTTTTAATTCACTTTAGAATACATCCCTTCCAAAACTGGCAGTGGAATGTTAAATCATCTATATTTTTCCCTTCCATGTACTAAAGTGAAGAGGGCTTTTTATAACACTCCCCACCAAACCTTTCACCTTAAGAGGCTTCTTACAAGTGCAGAAGTGATCTCCAAGATGATTTTAAAAGGGGTAGATTTTTTCCTACCAGAGATAGCCTCAAATCCTTTGCAAAGTCACTGTTTTCTGGAATAAAGTCAAGCATCCTTTCCATAAGGGTATTCTGTGCTTTCAGGCATTGAATTTCCCAATTGTATATATAAAAGACATTTTGCTTATGTCTAGTTTATTAAATGATCCACTGTTGTTGGTTCATTGGCTTGACCTCTTAATTATTTACTGTTCCATGAATTTTTGGGAGAGCTGCAAACTCGGCATCAGTGTTGGTGTTCCTTTCAAACCACTGGCAAAACCTGAGGTTCCCTGTGGGAGCACAGAAGCAGATGAGCTCAGCTTCCTTATGGTTATGTTTTGAGGTGTGTTGGTGAGCTTTTAGTCCTTTCAGCAAATTTTGTTGAAACTAACAGGCACAAAGCAGTGGTTAGTCTGTGAAAGCAGTAGTTTTCCCTCCCAAATCAAGGATGGTTCTGGAAGCATTGCCCTAGTGCATGAGCTGAAATACTCATGTGTACATCTGCTTCATTTGTAAAGGGTCACACGTGTCGTGGAAATGTGTGTGACCCAGTGGGCACCTCTGCAGGGAACTGCTTTGGGAGCAGGGTTTTGTTTGTGAAAACAAACTGAATGCTCAGTTTTTGCAGGGTCTGAGTCTGAAGAGCTGAGAGCATTCAATAACTTCAAGGTACCAGAAAATTTTCAGGACAGCTTCACATGGAAGGCCCTTCACCTTTAATGCTGCTAAAAGAAGCTTTGGTTTTTGTGACTGAATGTATTCAGAAGCCAAAAATGAAAGATATTGTTTAAAGATAGGTCTACGTTATTTTTATCTACTTAACTTCAAATAACTACATTAGCAAAGTGTTGGTATATTTGAACAAAGTAGTTAAAAACAGATGCACTAAGAAGACAGTCTGAGGGACCAAAACTATTCACAAAGTACAAATTCATGTTGTATGTGAGAATAGTTTGTAAGTCAGAAAATAAAAATCCAAAAGTTTTAAATATTTCTTTTTTTTTTTTTAGATTTTATTTTTAAAAGCTATTTCCTTTTTGTTTTAAAAAGGTTGAAAAATAAGTGGGTTAAATAACCCTGTAATGAAATGGCTTTATTTACCCTAAAGAATTTCTGTGTGTGATTTTTTTTTTCTCAGCCATAAGGCTGATAAACGGTGGACAGATTTGATGCTGGTATTAAGTTCTGCACTATTGCTTCATGTGAGTTCTGCTGAAATCTAGAAGCATTCAGTCAGGGCTCAACTTGGCTTTTTCATATTGTAGAATGTGATGTCAGTGTATCTGTTGACATAAATTATTTGTTCCTTATGGAAAATTGTTGTTTTAGCAGCTGCAAAATAGTGTTGGTCCATAAATTGTTGAGATATTTGATCGGTGAATGAAGCTTGAAAATGTCCCATTTTGTTGTGTGAATAACTGTAGCTTATGTTGTTCATTCTGGTTGGCTTGTAAAACAATAAAGCAAAGTTTATATGTATATGTGATTTCTTATATTTTGTGTACTGATACACATTGAATGTAAATTGCAAAGTCTCATTAAAAGTTACCAATCTGTATCTGAGAGTTAAGGTGTTTTTGTGTAACAAAAAAGATCCTAAGTTGTTAAAAATAATCCTTATGACAAAAAACATCGTGCAGGATTCAAGCCAACCAATACCATTCCCACATTTGGTGGTCTGGGGCAGACAAGTCATGTTCTGATGATCCATGATTAGAAAATGCAAATAAAAGTGGAACTGAGGCAGTTTGGTGCTTGGGATGAAAGTATTTTTATCCAAGTATCTGCCTGTATTTCACGTATACTATGAATCCTGAAAAAAATGAGTTTTGCTGTTGATATTTTGCCTTGCTCAGTGATGTGAGAGCCTGCAGAGGCAGCTCAGGATGCAGTCACCCAAGGACCTGTTACCACTGAAAGTGATTGGATTTTCATTTCATTCCTTTCCTCTCACTGGAGAGCCAGCAACGTGCTGTGTTGTGTGATTAGCAAGTTATATGTTTTATGGAATATGAGATTATTAAAAAACCAGTGGGATGGCTTCACATTAGGATGAGAGTATTGCCCAGGCAGGGAGCAAAGGACACAGTGCTCAGTGCTGATGATCTCTTTAGAGGTTGGCTAATGATGCCAGCAGTCATGAGCTGCCTGTTTACTGCTGGCAATAATTAGTGCCTCCAGAGCAGGCAGGGGCAGTAAGTGCTCTGGGGGGGAGAAAGTGAATCTCATTTCTGACTAATGACTGAGGAAATCCTCAGGGTGGGGGAATATTTTAATCTAATTGGGATTTTAAGCAACGGCAGGCCATATAAGGAAGCACATTATCCTAAAATGAGGCCCTAGCCTGGGCTGAATCAAGTGCTGAGAATGGAAACCATCAGTAACCAATTGCTCATCACTGGGATTATGCAAATACCTGTAGTTTGTTACCTGGATACAAAGATGGAGACCGAGGGTTAAGATCTTTTAAATGTGATTCTTGAGACAAAGGGTCCACCTTGTTTGCTTATTTTCAGATTTCTGTATATTAAGTGTCTTTATTAGTTTAGTCTGATATGTTAGCAACAATTTCAGGAGCAGTAATATGTACCAGTTCTGTAGCCATGGTGATCCTTTAGGACAGGATGCTGGGACCTTTCAGATGTGCCTCACCTGCCAATGCCCTGCTCCAGGATGCTAAAGGTAACTCAGCACTTCACTGAATAACAGCATAGATCAGAATGAGATTTAATTTTCTTGGGAAAAGTGCTCAAATGCCAAAGGAAATTTACAATGCCTCTGGTGACTTTTATTGCTTCCTTAAAAAAACCCAGATGGTCTTTCAGTTTTAACTTCAGCAATCTGCCACCATTAAAAATGGCAAAACTGGTCTTTCATTTCAGCAAACAACTTTCTATTAAGAGTTGCTGCATTATATTGAGGAAAGTATTTACTCTTTGAACGATGTTTTCCTGCTGAATGTCAGTTAATTTTGACACTTACTAAGAAATTGTTAAATACTGTTTCAAGAGTGAAATAAGAGAGGGGCTGTCTAAAATGCATTTTGTGTTCTTGACATAACCCCAAGTTTACTGCTATGGTGAGGAGTAGCTGCAAGGAAAAAAGGCAATCATGAGTTCCACTACCCCTTGGCCATCAGCTTGTATTGAGGGTGCATCACAGGTGGAAAACACTGCCCATTAAAGCTGTGCTGATTGGTTCAGTAACAACATGCTTTGTATTCTCATAAAAATGCCTTTTTATAGGTGTGTTACTCCTACTGTGGCTGCAGCAATGTGGAGAGATATGTGTATGTCTCACAGGTTGTTGTCTTGGACACTGGAGCTGGGCAAACAATGGGAAAAATACCACATTTGATTCTCTGCATGGAACAGCCACTATCACAGCTTACTTTTTGGTGACCATTAATATACCCAGCTGGTTAGTTTGGAGGGAGATCTTCTTATGTCCTAAACAGAACTATTCAGACTATCAAGTAAACTGTTCTCTCTACAGCAAAATGTTTGCTGTTGATTTTATCCAGTTGTTTTGGGAGCCCTTTGTGTGAGGAGCTAGTGAGCAGGACCTGCACTTGCTCATCATTAGAGATCCTTGATTGTAACTTACAGATTCTTTAACTCACACTTTCTTCAGGCTTTTGCAAGCTTTCCTGGTTATTTAATTAGGTCTCAATTTTTTTGGTGAAGGCTGAAAGGCAATGACAGTTGCAGGTCTTTATCACCTGTTATTGGTTTGTCCTTGGAAAGTCGTAATCCATACTTTTTCTGGCTTTCAGTTCACTTTAATAGTGTCTGGGAAATCAGAACAGATTTGTAGTCTGACCCTTTTGTAGCTGGTGCTCTGCTATGTGCAGAAGGATGCAATGAACTTGTGGTCCACAGTTACTGTCTCAAGTATCTTGAATGCAGTCTCTCTCTGATCCCTGAGTACAGTTTGGTTGTTTTTTCTTTTTCTTTTTTTTTTCCTTTTTTTTTTTTTTTTTTTTGTGTGTGTGTGTTGTTTTGTTTTGTTTTGTTTTGTTTTGTTTTGTTCTCTTAAGGGATGCCATAGGAAAAGGCTCCATCTTTCCATCTGGTTCTGGAGAAATGCAGAAGTGATTTATGTTTAGAAGCGATAGGCAGTGCAATCGAGGAATAGATCTGCTGGCAGAAAGAGGGATTTGAGCAGAGCCTGAAAATTGTGCAAGCCCTAAACCATTAGGTCTTAGTACAATTTATTCGTAAGAAACAGAAAACAAACAAACATAATATTTGCAGCAAGTTACAGGAAGAATTAATAGCACAGAAATGGCAAAGGTCGAGTCAATCAGAAGTGCTTGCTGTATTAGATCTGACCCTCCTCGTGGGGGGAAAAGGCTTCCTGTAAACACTTGAGGAACTCCAAGTGATGGTGCTTTAAGAACAGACTCATTTACTTCACTTGTCCCTTTCTACTGCCTCTCATAAACAAAATGACATCTGAAGTGATTGGACAATGCTTAAATATTAAACATATAATTTCAAATGCAATTTAAAAAAATTGTTTATAATTAGGATAAGTTAAAGAGTGACATAGATATATGAAATACTTGGTTTCTTAGCAACACATTCGGATGGAGTCTTTAAAAAAAAGTCGTGTGAGTGCAGGAATATAAACATGTATCTATCTAGCTGTTTAATTTCAGCACCATGGTTGCAAAATAAATACTTTCTACAGAAGTTTACAAAAATAAATCCATTTCAGTTTGTTTTTTTTTAAAAAAACCCACCAACCTTACTTTCAGTAGGAGGTTAAGAAGTTAAAATACTTGAGGCAAAAAATTGTTACCGTAAAACATCTGTATGAAGCAGCTACCCTTCCCAGAAAAATTTGTGTGTATCTACTTTCTTCTGAAGGCAGCAGCAGAAAAATGCTTTGAATTCTGTTGTAAATTATGCATAATATATTTGTAATCTAAAGAAGTTCTTCGTTGGATTGCATCTTTCAGTCCTATTTTCACTTCTGATGATGGAGGCAGAGCTGGGTGAAGTCAGAGCTGCAGGGGAATGTAGAAGAAGCAGCCTGGTAGCCTGGAGTGGAACTTCTGCAATGGCTCTTGGACAAGTGAGAAAGTCTAAGTTGAATTCCAGGATTATTTTTATAATTTCTGACAAGCAGGGACTTCCAATAATTTCTAGGATACCTTAATTTTTATGCATGAAACACCATGTGCTATCTGTGTGTCACACAGGCACAAAAGAAAGATGAGGAAGACAGACTTTTAATCCATGATTGCCCAAAGCAACTCAACCCCTGCTTTCTAAAATGGTAATTTGATGTTTTCCATCTCTGTTGAAGATATTCTGTTTTGTCTTTAAACTGAAAGAGGGTAGATTCTAATCTGTGTTTGTGGTTGATATAACAGGATTTATTGTTGCTGTGCTTACTTTTCGACACGCTTGTGCCTTCTGACAAAATCTTTGGTGCACTCTATATCTCTGGTAAGTGTTTTGTGGCCACTCTTCTTGCAGCTGTGTTGCCCACAACCCTGGGATTTCAGCAGTGATCTCCTTTAGTTTCAGCTTTGAGCAGTCCAAACCATATAACCTCTTTGACTGCACATCCCAAAACATTTAACAGAGCACATTAATGTTGCTCCTTTGTTGTTTCACATCTCCTAGAAGAGAATGGTCACTTTTATGAGAATGTGAGGGCAGTATCAAATTTTACATGGTGTAAAATAAAATATCTCCTTCAGACCTATCTCCTTCAAATGCACCAATGTGTTACAGGATTCTTTGTAGATACTTTTAACCTGGAGATACTTTTTACGGCTGTACTGCAGTCCATAGAATCAGAAACTTGCAGACTAATAGCATCTGGAAGAACAATCGTAAAAGCTTTTTTTTTGGGAAAAGCTGAAATGAAAAACCTTGTATTTTCATTCTGACTAATTTAGAATCTTACATATAGCACCTTACTGATCCTCTGCCTCCCTCCTTTACAACCATCATGCAAGGACTTGTGTTGTAGTAACAGTAAGGATTCTTGGGAAATGTAGCAAAATCTCTCAGTAAGAAATGCTATCACTTTTAAAGTAAAATTGTTTTGTTAAAAAATAATTATAAACTGCGTAAGGTTGATCACAGCTGATGGCATTCCTCAGACAGGAATAGAGAACAAAGTCAAAACAGCTCTGGGGTGTGCTTGGTGTGCCAGAGCACAGGTCCCTGGCACCTGCCCTTTGGAGGAACTAATGGCCAGAAGGAAGGAAAGTGCCTGGATGATTTAACCTGCAAAGCTGGATAAACAATTCTCATGTGTCCAAGAATTGCTTATATTTTTGTACAGGAATGTCAGTCCTTGTACATTAATCTTCCCTTCCAAGGAATCATTAATCCACTTGAGGGAGAGACTAAAGCCTTCTAGTGTATGGAAGCAATAAAACAATTTTTAAGTATTTGCAAAATTTAGTATTGCATTTATGTGGTATTCTTACTGCAATCCTTGTAACCTCTTGTAAAATCTTGTAACCTCTGACAGAGTTCACACTGACTTTGATGGAATGGTTTTCAGTTTTGCTACAGCTCTGTCACATCAGATTTGACAGAGCTGTAGCAAAACATTCACTGCTTGAAGAAATACTGATATATTTTGCAATTACTTCCTTCTAAGATAACTTACACCTTGACACAAGATAATTCTACAAAATATCACTCACTGCTTCATTTTACTCCCAAATAAATGTTCACATTTCACCATGTTTGGTTTGTGGGTTTCTGCTTCCATAAGTGTCATCTTGGAAAATAGTTTATTTCCCAAGAAATAGTTTATCTGCTTTCAGCGATCTGAAAGGAATGCAAGATATGATTTACAAATACATAGAGAAAAAACAGGTTTCTCCCCAGAGCCTTTGCAAGCTATTTCAAAAAGTTCCGATTTCAAAGAAACTAACAAAAATTGCCAAGTGAAAGTTCACATCGTTCGTGTTTAAAAAGTTACTTTTGTTCTTAAAACACTTCAGGTCATCAAGCACGAACTCTGCTTTTTGCTATAATTGAGCAGGGGTGGTTCTTCCAACTTGTGTGCCTCTTCTTTATTAAGATTATCCAACTCAGTGTAACTAATTTTAGAAGGTGATATTTTTATCAAGGGAAGATACATTATTGTTGCAGGGATATCCCAATAATGAACCATCATCTACTGTGTCAAAAAGCTGTACTCGTTTTTGGTCAGCAGTTTGTGCTGTGTGTTGTCGTGCTGGTGCTGAAATGCCAACAGTTCATGATAAATGGTCTGAGTTTAGGGTGGTAATCTGCAGAAAAATATCATCCTGAATCAAAGCCTTGTTAAGGTTATATGTGAGCACTGGTGGCTCCTTCCAGTGAGTAATTAGTGTTGTAAGGTCATGCATACCATGTTTTGCTTACTTCATTTTTCTTTGTCAGATATAAAAATTAGAAATGCCATTTTAATTTTAGAGCTGTGAATAACAGGAGAGTCAACCCAGGATGCATGTGTCTGTGCACCAGATGTTTTCCAAAGAAATACAGAACTACAATAAATTTATTGTGTAAAGGTTTAGCAATGAAATAGATTAGGAGTTACCAGTGATATTCAAAGTTATTACTGGCATACCACTTGAGAGTAATAACTAATTATAAATGTTCCTACTTACCCCAAGTCTTACTGACTATGTGCAGTCAGAACGAAGAAATTTCTCAAGCAAGCCTGTGTGGAAGGTAGGGACAGCCCTTGGGAGCAGATCAGGAATTCCTTATTTACTTGAGGCACTGGTTTTTCCTGCCTCAGGTGACTTAATAAAATCATCCTGCAATATGGTCAGTAATTTCTTGTCAAGGAGTTCACCTAGACTGTAACAATGTCAGAGAGAGGTGAGTGCACCAGAGTAAAAAGTCTACATAAATTCAAGGGACATTAACATTTTCTGTGGAAAGTACTACTGCTATTTTTGTGAATTTGAAGAGAAATTAAAGAAAGTCTGGGTGATTTTGTGATGGTATTTATTTTATTATGTTCTACCTGATAGGGGAGAAATATTCTTTTTCATTTCATTTGTTATGAAAGTGGGACTCGTTTCTGAGGAGACCTCAGGTTCTATAAAACCTCCTACAGTAACAATGCCCCTTCAAATGAAGATTTATTGAATGTAAATGTTGCCCAATTGGGGCTGAATCAATTATTTTTACTCACATGAAAAAAGAGTGTATTTGGAATTATAGCTTTGTACAGAAGAAACTACCACAAAAGCAATCCATTAGAAAGAGGAAAAAGCTAGCACTTCATTCAGCACTCCTATTACCAAACTGTCTTATATTTTCTATTTTTCATCTTTCCTCAATTTTTATGCCTCTTCTCCATTTTAATTGCTTTGTATTTTTGTTGTCACTGGTGGGGATTTATGGCAGGAGTAATGAGAGCTGACCCTGTTACCCTTCTGGCATGATTTTGTGTCCTAGCTCCTTCTCTACTGCTTATCTTTGGGATGATGAAATGCTCATCTTCACTGTTCTGCTTACAAGCAGCAGCAAGATCAATGTACACTGTTTTTCAGAATGAGAAGTGGTGTAAAAACACGGAGTTACAGCAGAATAAACAAACCAGAAGCACTCTCAGTCAATGCATCCCCAGCTGCTGTGCTCAGCCTGTCTGTGTGCACATCCAGGGCTACAGACACAGCTCGTGTGACTGTCACCTTTTTGGGAATATTCCTGACTGGGGGCCACGTGCTGGACAGAACTGTCTCCCCTGGGGGAGAATGAGACATGCCTGCAGTCCCATCCCCTCTCTAGGAGGGTCTGCTTGGCCAAGGGAATCCCAGCAGCTTTGCTGCATTTCCCCTGCATTTTCCTTATGGAACAGCAGTGAGAACGTGAGGGGAATGAGGACTGTGCCACTGGTTAAAGGACTTTTATGAACTGTGCTTGCTAATTATTTTTTTCCTTCCCCCCCCAGTATTAACAAACATTTATTACTGCTTTCAGACAAAACGAGTAATCATAGTGGTCATGCTCTAAAAATGGATTCTCCAATGTCCTTTCAAATTGCCATAAACTCTGCTACCAGTTTAGAGTGGCTTGTTCTGATCTGGGGATGAGTTCTATTTACTGTGATGGATTCCACTGCTGCTCACCCAGGATGATTCACAGCAGAGTCTTTCATGAGTGCCTCGTGTCTGCTCGCCTCACTTTAATGCCTCCAGTAAACACAACAGCCCACAGCGTGCCCCAGATAAAAATAAACGTGTGAGTAGGGTTAAAACAATGATGCTCAGTTATGTCTCTGGGGCTCAAGACAGTATGTTCAAGTTTTGCCATCCAGATGAGAAGAGGGTCTGGGTGAGTTCTTCAATTATGGTTATGAGGGAAATTTCTCCTTATCTGGGGAAGAGGAGTGAGCAGACACCCCATTCCCCCCAAATGTATTAATTTATGCTAAACCTGTTCAATACTTGCTGATAGCTCTGTATGTATGAGGCATCATGCCACTATTTTACTCATCACCAAAAGAATTTGGGGGTTGCAGGAAAAAATGCAGTCACAGAACACAGACTCCACAGGTTTCTGGCTGTTTGTGCACCATTAAAAATGTATGTGTCTGCCACTTTTTTTGACTCTGCTCAGGTTTTTGAGTACAATTTATTTATATTTAAAATAATTTTAAATTAACAATTCCCTACAGTGACAGGGATCTGACAAATATTTATCAAAATCTTTGCAACTACTCTAAAATTAATAATCTCAGAACAAAATTTCATATTCATTAAAAGACTAATCTGACAGGTATCCTCTTGACACAACATGACAAAACATAAAAATAGATCCTTAGTTCTTTAAAAATATCCCAAGGCTCTAAATGAACCTGTTGGAAGACTTCATTGTCTTTCATCCAACAGAAAAGCACAGATGCCTTTTCAGTGCCCAGACTGGATGTTGTTATGCCAACATCCAAATCTTCAGCCAGCTTCATTCCTCCAGATCACTTATTTTCCTAATTTATTCAAAACTCTTTGCATGATAATTGTAACTAACTTGGATCTCTCTGATTAAAAGTCTTGTGGGACTCTAAGCAGAAGGAAAAAAGCTGGGATTGTGGAGTGGGCAGAAAAAGCGAGACAGAATGAATGTTTTCTTTAGGCAGATTTAAGAGATTTTGAAAAATAATGAAAACCAACATTTTTATAAAAAACCCAAATTTTGTTTATTTTCAAAATATTAATAATGGGAAATAAATTGCTATTTAGTCCCAACTAAGTAGTATATAATGAAAAATGTCATGTGTTACTGTTTTTAATGGTCATATAACCTGTTTGTTGTATCATTGTAGCACTCAGGGTAAAATGCCAAGTGTAAGATGTTCCCTAACTATCCACATTGTTTTTTATTTGTGGGATCTTGGGATTCTCCATAAATGTAGAATGAGACACAGTGTTCTGAAGGCACTAGTGAGAATTCCTTTTACTAATACCTAGCTCTCTTTTTATTTTTTTTTTATTCTATTTTAATAGAAAAATGTTTCTTGAAATAACCTGAGAGGTGTGATACAGATTTATGTGAAGTGCAATTTCCCATTACACTTCAGAATTCAAAGATGACTGAAACACAATTTTACTTTTTCACTTGTTATTTCATATGGAAATTCAAGTGCCTCCTCTGTGTTGATGCCACTTTCCCCCCCTTTTTTCTATTTTTTTTTGTGCCAAGAAATGTGGCTTTTGATTCTTTTGAACACTTAGGAGTATATTTGGGCACTGAAGCCACGGAGATATTTTTTAATGATGATCACCTTATATTAATGTCATTAGCCTCAGTGAGAAGATAAAGGAATTTCCTTTCAGTTATATGTCAGTAAATCTACAGATGCTTAATGACACAGCAGTCAACATAGGCAAAGAGGCTCCTGTGATTTTCATTTTTAAAATATTATTCAAACTCAGCCACAAAAAGCCCTATGAGATTTTATATTTGAAGAGCAAAACTCAGGAAATGAAGGGCTGTATTTTTAAGTCTCCAGAGGCCAGAGAACTCCTTTCTCATCCCTCTTCAATCTAAGTTAGCTGATCTCCTTGTTAGCATCACAAGCTGTGGACACTGTGTGCTATAGAGCAAGTGTGTGTGGTGAATAGAGCAGATAAATCCCTCATGCCTTGAAAGAAAAACAGCTTGAAATTAAAAAAAAAAACAAAAACAAAACCAAAAAACAAACCAAAACAACCCTGAAAGCAAACTAAGGGAGACCTTGTCTCCATTGCTTAAGTTGTGTTTGCTTGGGGGGGTCAGCCCTATTTGTGTAAGAGCAGATTTTAAAAGTTCAGAGTCCAAATTTTGAGAACAATAGGTGCTAGAAGTGAATCCCTTATCTGGATGCCATTAGTAAATGCTGACTGCTGCCAGAAGTGTGTTGACACCTCAGCCACAGCTCCACTTTCTAAAGCATTGACTTGTTCTTTTTTTATCTGCCTTGGAATAATTTGGTGAAAGCAAGAAGTTACTTATTTGAGCTGGCACAATAAAGATAGGTATGTAAATAGGTATTAATATGCTTTTAAATGGCTATTAAAATGAGGGAGGTATGATTAAATCTGCAAAAAGATTCAGTCTTGGATTTGACTCTGTTCTCCCAGTTATAGAAACAAAAAGCATTTAATGGAAGAAGAAAACCACACCATGCATTTTAAGGATGTGCCAACACCACAAGCACTCCAGTGTGCAGTGCAGCAATACCTAATCTAAGTTCAAATAATGTAGCAGGAACATCAGGAGCAGTGCTCCTGCAGTATGAAGCCCTGCAAGGCAGGCAGGGATTTTGTAATGGAATCCAAGAGATGGCCTTGATTTCATTCAGGAAATTGGCTTATAATAAATGTACATGGTTCAAATGAACATGAAAGAAATTAATATACTGTAAGACTGACTAATTTGGTTCTGTGTTCTAGCTGAATTGAAATGATGGAGCTTATAGGTAATCTAAGTAATATCCTACAAATAGTACACAATTGTATTACTTAGTAGTAGATTTAATAATTACAGGAGAGATAAGATTTTCTTGCAAGTCCTTTTCATGTAATTTAATACAGACCTCTTGTTAAGTTGGATTTTATGGGGCAGGAATTCTGATCCTGTTTCTAGCTCCAATGGTAGGAACTGCCTGTCTTTGGTTATTTCTTTGCTACAAATATGAAATAACAGTGTAATGTTGACTGAAGTTTGAAACATTAACCATTTGCTGGAAATAGCAGTGTTGGCTGGCTTCCTGAAGGGAGTCTTTTTGGGACAAAAAATCAGCTAAATTGGTTCAGCTGTGTGTGAAGACAGGACTGGGGAATAATATGTTATTTGGCTCCCAGCTGGTGGGAAAAAAAGCTAAGGTTTGTTTTGTGGTGCACATGTACATGAACCATGAAATTTGGCTGCAAAGGCTGTCTAAATTATTAGGAATTTTCTAACTTCTAAGCAGTTAGTTTTAAAACCTTAATGTCTTTAACAAATTTTTTATTAGTTGTAAATGTGATAAAAAAGCTTGCCTTCATTAAAAAAAAACTTGATCAATACAAAACCCCATCGGAAATTAACTGAGGTGTTCACTAGGCAGAAAATAGACTTCTTTGGGCTGCATCCATTCTGAATTTCTCTGGCATTGCCACGTTTGTGTCTTTCATGGAGGGAGCAATATCTGAAGATGCTGTGGTGGGGACAGGTTGTAATAGAAAGCAGGAAGTGCTGTGTGGGAAATGAGGTTTGAGCCAGGTTAAAGAGCAGCACACAGCTCCTGCTCCTTGGGGTGCTGCTTGCTGGAAGCCTGAGCTTCAGGTGTGGGATAAAAATGGAGGCTGTGGTATAAAAACACCTTTTCTTTCAACACTGAATAACAAGAGCTTGAACAGGAGAGCCTCCATCACTGAGTTACTCCACTGATGTAGTTATGATGAAGAAGTAAATTGGTTTCTGTGTTTTAGGAGACAAAATTTTTATTTTGTATTTTAGTTTGTATTTTGAAAATAAATCATACTTTTGAGCACAATAAACTTCTAGCATTTTTTGTTGGAGAGGAAATGTTTTTTAGTTGTTAAAAAATGCAATTTCCTGCTCCCTCTATTTCCTAGTTCTACAGAATAAAGTTTAATCAGATTATATATAGAGAAGAATTTAGGAATATATGGGAAACTTTGATTTTAGAAAAAAAACTTGTTTCAAACTAACCTTTCCCCCCCGCCCCCCAAATTTTATCTGCTTTCACATAAGATACTGCTAATCCCATAACTGCCAGCAGTAAACTAATCACATCCAATTATTTATAAATGTTCATATTTTTATCACAGGAATATATACTTTCTTGGGATCATATATCAAATGATAATGAACAGGAAATGATAAAAATTAATAGCAATGTTGAAGTAGTAAGAGGCAAATTATTTAAACAATTTTTTCTCTTGAATGGAGTATGTCTGTACATAAACATGTTCACACACAGAGCGACATAGATATGTATAACATGACATAAAAGTTTTAATTTAAAAGAATTGAAGAAA
>JANRMJ010000125.1:11446096-11457678 GCA_025584955.1 Alethe diademata
AACGTCTGTTTGAAAATGCTGGAGAAGGTGAGGAATTTATGTATATAAAACCTGTTCTATCATGTGCCTTGAAAAGCTCACTTGACCATTTTAAGTAACACTTGAGTAACACTTCAAGAAAATATTTTCCAGCTGTTGTTTCTGTCTCTTCACTTCAAAATGTTATTTCTAGCAATATTATTCAACAATTGTGTTGTATGCTGTGAAAATCTCTCACTTCCTACTTCTGCAACATTTCATTTTACTAACTGTTTTTGCTTTTTCTAGGGAATCAGAAAATAGTGTAGGTAGGAAGAGACCTCAGGAAGTTGCTTAATCCAAACCATGAGTCTAAGTTGGTCTAACTTTAGATCCTATTACTTAGGGCCTTGCACAGTCAATTTCTGATTATCCTCAAGGACGGAAATTGTAACATCACTGTAAAATGCTCTTTGATTTCTGTGGTGCAGATCTTGGGCTGAATGTATTTTAGGAGAAAAACCAGTCTAAGACTCAACATTCAGGTGGTTACCAAAGTTGGGATTCCTGTGATGAATCAGTGGCTTGGGAAAAGACCTTGAAAAGGAGTTGGATTTTCTGTGTGACCTCAACTGGCATGATGAAAAAGTAGTACTGAGGGCTCAAGTGATGTTTTCCTGTAAGGAAACAATCAGTACTGAATAATTTAATCATTATCTCATCAGTATTGCTGCTGTGTACTCCACTAACACCAGATTATTCTGAAAAGCCAATTTTGGTGTACATCTCAGTAAAACTGTGTTTTATTTCATGTTTGAACTTTGCAGACTTTGATTTCAATGGGATATTGCTGTAATTTTGAAGAACATTTTAATATGTCTGTCTTTACTGATAGAAATGAACCTCAAAAATAAGGTTAAATGGATTAAATAGTAGGACACTGCCCTATAATACTGTAAGATTAATGCACTAGGATGTGCTTTTTATCTTTATTTTTGGTAGAATATATGCTGGTTGTGCACGTCTGGAAATATCTCAATGCAGTTATCTTCTCAGGGTTTATTTCTACAAGCTACATTTACACATCTGAACTTGTTTTAACACACATTTCAGCTCTATAGATACTAGTGTACTAGATGTATATAGGATATTTGATTTAATAAATCTATTTCTACTAAGTTACTGTAAATTTCCATTCATGTATAGAGTTCTCCCAAACTAAGCTATGGTAATATCTTTTATAGATGAACTAAGGCAAATGACAGCACATTGGAAATGTTGTTTTCATTCCTCTATGCTGCCAGAAAACAAGAGATGGCAAAACTACTTCAGACACAGAATCTAATTTTTAATAAAGTTAATAATATGTATGTTTGGTGATATTGGTGTTCTTTCAAAATCACAGGATATATCTGAGATGATGTTTCAAAGGTAAAACACAAATTTTACTTTCTCATGTCTGTTTTGGAATTTGTTGTTTTCAGATGTTCTTTTAGCAGTGGACAGGGTTCTATGGAAACAAACTTATTTCTTAATATTTTTCCTCCTGGGAGAGCTTTATATCATCAGGGTACAAGTGAGGGGTGGGACTGAGCATCTGATATCAGGAAATCCATTCAATTCTACTGTGACCTGTAGTGTGGGAAATGTGTAGTAATATTGCTTTCCCAATTTCTCTGTCCTGTTGGCTTCCTCCCAAGCCAGATTTAGGAAGAGCAGACTCATCTGGAAATGCACTTTTTCTCGTTGTTCTTGTTTTTGCCAAATTTTCAATTAAAAGTGTTCAGCAAGCCAAGAAACCTGCCTCCCTTCTCCGCTCCCCCCTCCTTTTCTTAATATTTATTATGTTTTTGCTATTTGCAATATTTTTGTACTTATATAGCCTCACTTTATGCATACACACATATAAATATTTGAAAATATTTTCCATGTAAAGGCTTGATAGGAATAGTTCATAATTTTTAGAGGACGGAGAGAGATGCCAAAGCTCCTCTAATGGGGCAGCTATGGAGTTTATGCAAGAATGAGATTCCAGTCCTGAAGAGCAGAGCAGGCCTTTAAATGTGGATCTCTTCCACTCTGTATGAACAAACTACCATGTGGAACGTGTAAATTTGTCTTATCAGGAATCTTTGTCTTTTAAGAGAAGAGATTTGACATTAATAAGTTTCAAACCCTCAACATTCATAGTGAATAATACTCTTGTCAGTCATGAGCTTATTTTTCTCTTCTTCCCCCATAATTTTTTTGGGCCTTCCTAGGAAAATGGGAGGTAATTCAGTTTCACAGTGTTTTAAGAGCACTGCTTGAAAACCCAAGGCATGTAATAACTGCCTCAGTAACAGCCCAGGACTGGTGGCTTTCACTGTTAAATGAGCAAAGAAAAATGGATTTTTCACACACAAAAGAAAGCTGCATAAGTTAGACCCTATCCAGTGAAAGACTTGATTTGATCACTGAAAAGCTATTCAGGTATTCTCTGTTCATTTACTTGTTAGTTTTTGAGGTAGAATTAAGTCATCTGAGCCATTGTGCTTCCTGTAGGAACCAGAGCATTTCCAAAGAAAAGGACCTGAATGCGAATCTGACCTATGGCCCTTCTTGAAGTGTTTAAATGAGAAAAAGAAACCATGAACCCCTCTGTGATCTTGAAAATGTTTAGAACTGAGATGTACTCATGAAGTCCCTTCCCTCTGCACCTTGAGGAGAAAGGGTGAATGGGCTCTTTGTGTTATCTCTGAGAACCCAATAGCATTTGATATAGTGGTAAAATGTATACTGAGTAGGGAGGAGGGATGATTTTTCTACCATGTGTGATGTGAGACACGTTGGTTAACATCAGGGAACTTGCCATAAAAAGCACAACTAGAAAATTGAAGGTAAAAAGGAAAATGAGCTTGTTGGGACTGGCATTGTAGCACTCACTGGTATGTGCACAAAGGAAAATTATTGCCTAAAACACCCCATGCAAGTGAGGGATTGATGGAGACTTGAACAGTCTTCCAAAAGATGGCCTAGGTTAGGGATTAGGGCAAAATAAGTGGCTTTGACAAAATTTCAACTTACTGTTTTATGTAGAAATAACTAAGGGAATAAATACCTTTTACCCAGAATAAGACAGAGTTTCATTGTAGAGAAAACAAGACTTTATTCTGTAGATTAAACCTGTGAATTGCCTATGTAGCAAGATGAAAGATGCATATAGGATATTTGTGTTTAATAATTCTATTTCTAAGTTACTGTAGATTTTCACTAATGCATACAGTTCTCCTAAACAAGGATGTGTTAATATATCTTTTAGAAAAGAACTAAGGCAAATGAGAACACATTAGAAGTGTTGATGTGCTGCTTTCACTAGAGAATCCACATATCCTTGAGGAGGTGAGGAGGAACTGGATCCAGTGATGCCTTAAGTTTCAGCTTTTATATTTTTCAGATTCTGTACTGCATGGGTGTGTGACTCTGAACTTCATATAAAGCAAGTTCTCTTCACAGTATAGTTAGACAAAACAATCCTTTTCCAGCCTGAAAAACAAGGGCACCATTGCAGCTTCAGGCCCAACGGTGTAAACAGAAAATTGAGGAGGGCAATCTGGGAGGATGGGACTGCAGAACCTGGAGCTGTAATTGGACAATGAACCCAAACACGTAAATGGACCAAAACTTATAAAAGTGTGAAATGTGTGACTCGCTGTCCATCTTGGGTGAAGCATGGGCAGGCTCTTGTACTGCCCAAGGTGAATCCTTTGAAGGGTTTCTAATAAATACCTACTTTATTCCTATAACACTGTCTAGCCTCTGCTCCAGGAAGCCTCTCAAGGTATCACAAAGCCTAGCTGGACCAGCCATTATAAAAAGCATTGCTATTAGAGAAGTTTGGGAAGTTAAGGAAGGAATATACAGAATTAGCATTTAGTGATAGAAATGGAAGGACTGAGAAGACACTTTTAGAACTTAGTGTTCTGAAGTTCTTCATTCCATAAGAAATCTGAAAAGCAGGTTTTTGAAAGCAGTGATTAAACAGATGTAATGATGATGCTTCTTCAGCAGCTATTTAGCTGTGAGGAATGGTACAGCATAACTCAAAAAGTGAGCCAGGAGCAGAGGCATGCACTTCTCCAAATATTGACCCCAAAACATTTCACTTTAAAGCTCTGGTCTCTAGCTATAAGGAGCCTAGAACTGGAAATAGCAACTGTGTATTTCAAACGATTGGATTTTCAAAGTACTTTTTTGTTTCTCTGGCACAATTATGTCATATTTCTGAACAAGCAAGAAGATTCCTTTTTGTAAAGTCATAGAGTAAAGTGCTGTGCATTTGACTGTGAAGGCTGGATCCTAGCAAAGTAAGTCATGGTAGTACTGGGGGTTCTATTAAGCTTCCCAAACACAACTCACAGTATTATATCTTTTATTATAATTATTACTATTACTAGTAGTGGTAGTAGTATGCTGAGACTTTCTGATGTCTTGTTGAAGTTCAGTTTCTTTCAGTCTTCTTGACTATAAATATATTGGAGAGAACAAAAGGCAGTCTGAGACTGAGCCTCATGTTGGGCAAAGGGAATAATATGTAGGATATAAATAGGTCTCAGGCACCTCCCACAGCCAGATCAAACAGATAACACCAGAAATTACTTCCATCATGGCTCAGCCTCACTCCTAGCCACACCAGTTCAGAGTATCCAAGAAGACAATGTGAGCCCACTTTTGACACGTTTTCTTCATGTCTGAAGTTGGACTGGTTTGTCTTTATTTCTCAGTACTGGCAATCAGAATTGCATGTTTGCATTTCTGCAATGATGGTTCCCTGAACTGCAGTGAGAAAATGCTTAGCATGCCCTAGGAAGATGTGCTGTGATGGAGTAGAGTGTGTTGTCCTTGGACTCTGAGCTCTGTGAATTTTTTCCTTGCCTTTCTTGAAGTTCTTGTCAAAGGAGATTGCCCAAGATTTGGTTGAATCCAACATTCAAAAAAATTGATGCCTTCTCTCTAATCATTGTAAGACAGGCAGCTAAATAGGTTAATGCAAGAACACTGGGAAAAGAGAGTCTGGAAATAGAGTAAGGACATTTATTGCAATTTAGGAAGGATAACTTTGAAATATTGAAACCAGAATTCCCTGTCTCCCATATTTGATCTACATTAAAGGCCTATTTCAATCTCAAATGTGTTTCAGAGATCTATTAAAATGATGTGCCAGGAACTAAAGACAAAATCTTAAGTACATAAATGGAAAGATTTTTTTTTTCCTGTAACTGCCAGCCTAGCAAATTAATTTTTGGCCCTGGAAGCCAAATCATGTTCTTTATTTCTATTTCATTACCAGTTATAAGTGGTTAGCAGGTCAAATTATGCTCCCACAAAAGTGTGCCACCTTTTCTGATGTTCTGGTAGCATCAAAGTAGGAGCAAAACTGGGCTGTTACCAGGCAGCACCTCTGATAGCCCTGCAGAATAACAGGTACCCTGCAGGAGCAAAAGGCTGGAGCTCAGTGGAATAGGAAATAGTCTTAGGGCCACAGTAAAGTTGTGGGGCTATGTTTTTTAAGGCAAAGATTAGGGAAATGATTGATAAGTATGATACTGTTGGAATTATCTATGTTTTAGCTGCAGGCACAGATCAGAGATAAGGTACAGACTGAAATTGGAGAAAGTGAACCTGGCAGGTTTGGCATCCCCAAAATGCCACCACTCAAGTCCATTTCTAGAAAGGATGGAAAGGCCTGCAGTTTCTTTTCTTGCCATGTGAAACAGAGGAGTCCTAAAGATTGTGCCCACAGTGAGGAATTAGAAATAACAAAACATTCCCTAGTGAAATTCATAATGGTTTCTTTTATTTCAAATATTCTTACTGTCATCACTTTGGAGCACTGGATGCCCACGGGAAATAGGCATACCTGACTAATATGTGGAGCATAAATTGTTGCTACTCTTTTGTTCAAGAGACACATTTGAAGTGTGACTGGTACCCTGTCCTATTCTAGAATATCCCTTTGCTTTACTGAATCAGCATCACATCACCCTGAAATTATCCCAGCTCACCTGGGCTGAGACAGGGATGTCCTTCATCCTGCTGGCACTTCTTGTTGTAGCATTTTACAGTTTTGAACATTTTCAGTCAGGAAACTAGTAGGTTTCTAGGCAGGTGACTATATATTTAATTCCTTGGCCTGCTTTGAATCATCTTGATCTTACCTTTCAGGAAGTTCTTTTATGGAAATTCTCCAATTCTAGACCAGCAGAAACCTTAAAAAGAGCTATTCCTGAGCCCTGTCAATACAGCTGGAGGCTGCAGAGGGTCTCATGGAAGCAGAGACTAAAAGAAACAGTTTAATTTCCTTGTTTGACATCACTGTGCCTGATCATGTGACTTTTGGGGAAAAAAACCACAGGAAATGAAACAATGCCAGGTCAAATATGCCTGCAGAAGCAGTACCAAGAGCCCTTGGGAAAACAATGGCAAGCAAGAGATGCAAAAGCTCAGGATGGGAGAACAAGGAGGAGCTCTGCTTGCCCAGCCCTTGTGATGGGGAGAGGACTCTGCAGATTCTCTCCCAGGTCAGGGGTGTGCAGTGGCTGCACTGGGGGCTGTGTGGCCATGTGGAGGTGGCAGTGAGGAGTGACAGCATGTGCCTGCTCCTGTGCTGGGGCCAGGCTGTTGGGACAGCACAGCCACAAACTTGGCCTCAGAGCCTGTGAATTAATCTGACACATTCAGGAATTTTGCTTTGTCTTCTGCTAACAGAAGGTAGCAGGGAGAAATAGACTATATGTATACAGAAATAAAGTGAAACCAGAATATTGCAAGCTATACATCATGAATAAGGCAAGGATATTGTATACCACAGCACAGACAATATACCATGAGGGCCATCTTGTGGTCAGAGAAAGTTTATTTTCTGTGAGCATAGGGAAAAAAAAAACCGCTTCCAGGATTTTTTTAATGTACCTGACGATATTGTCAGCTCCATTGTAATTCTTAGAACCATGGAATGGTTTATTTGGAAGGGAACCTTAAAGGTCACCTAGCTCCAACGTCCCTGCCATGAAAAGGGACCTTCCTCTAGACCAGGTTTACTGAACTTGGCCTTACTGAACTCCTTGAAGGTTGCACAGGAACACCTCTCCAGCTTGTCAAGGTCCCTCTGGATGGCATCCCTTCCCTCCAGAGTGTCAAAATTGATTCTGATATGCTGTAATGAATGGAGCTGCTCTGCTGCTCCATTAATCCTTATGGTCATTAATCCTTGAGTGACATACAGGATTAGCTGTGATCCCATGCCAATAAACAAAATAAGATGTTCCATGAGTTTAGAAGGCTGTTGTAGATTATTAACTAGAGTCAGAGTTTTTGCTTGGTGAATATTTTATGCCTATTTGCTTTGGAAATTTCTTTCATCCTCTATGTTGTATAAAAGCTTTTTGAAATCCATGGATTAAATGCCATTATAGTGCTAGAGTTAAGAATGCTATTATTCACTGTCAAATAACAGTTCAAAAAAAGAATCAGCATTCTTTTCATGGTTATCATATGATGAACCCACTCTGTGTAAGTTAGAGTTCTCAGCTGCACACCTCTTTAGTTCTGTATCCCTGTGTTCTGTGTTCTTGATCACAGACTAAAAATGCTAAATTGAAAGGAGGACTGTCTATTCACAGTAAATTTATTATCCAATACAGACATGGAAAGTTGAATAAGATCTTCTCTGTATTAACTGATCTACTCAGAATTACTCAATTTCCCTATTTTTTTGTGTGCTTCCCAGTGAATCCAGATGCCTCCCAAAGAACCCAGGAACTTTTCTTTACTGCTTTCCTAATGGGAACTGTCTGCCAATGGTGCAGGCACAGCTCTGCTTAGTTGATGGGACCATGATCCATGGTCGATTAACCAGGCTGTTTTGGTTCTAGAAGAGGTGTGTTTACAAAAACCCAGCCACACCATCTGGTGCCATTGGCTGTAGGTCTGCTGTAGATCACTCACAGTGAAAAAATATTTTTCTCATTTGTCAGTCAGCCTTTGTCCACACACAACTGACTTTTCTAATAACATTAAGTGTTCCTTATTGTACTGTTTTACTGCTACTTATGGATTATTTAATTCTTTTAATGGCTCTGCAATGGTTCATTTGCTTTCTAAAATTATTCTTTAAAGCACTTGTGCAGATGGGGATAGACAAGGTTGATTCCTCCTGCAAGGAGCTGTTGATGGATTCAGAGATTCTGGCTGCTGAGCACTGCTGTAAATATTCACTATCTCAGCTCTGCAGGCTTAGCCTCTTTGTAGGGTGTTTGGGAATATCTGACAGTACAGACTATAAAAGCACAACAGTGGAGAGCTGCCTTCAGCTTCCAAATGAAAATGACTGATTAAAAAGCCTGCATTTTAATGGCATTGTCTCTCTCAGGAACATTTGAAAGTTAATCCAGCAGAGCCCCAAACAGATTTTATGGGCCAGGCACATCTGTGGGTTGCAGAGGCACGTGCCACTCACTGTGCACCAATCCCCAGAGTCACAGCTCAGGTTTTACAGCTCTCTGCCCATGTCCTCAGCAGTGTCTGGAGCCAGCCAGGAGAGACCTCACCTGCGAGGAGCTTTCACCAACAGCAGCTTTTCAGGAAAGGCTCAGCTGGCCTTGATGTTCTGAGCTGTGTGATGACACAGCCTGGCTCCTGGACAGCTGCTCAGAGGAGCAGCCACCACCTCTGCAGCAGGGACCACGAGAGCAGTGTCACTGAGAATGGCACAGTGTCCCCTGGGGGGATGGATGTCCCTATCCCTTTATGTCCCTATCCCTTTCCAGCTCTTTCTGGCATTTAAATGTATTTAGGAATTTTTATTTTTTTAAAAAGCAGCAAGATTTCTTGCATCTACCTGTCAGATTATGCAAGTGTAGAATGCTTATTAGAGATATTGTGATTTTTCTTGTGATGCTGAATCACAGAGGATCTCAGAGATGGAGAACAGAGCCATGTAGGAGGTGCGCTGGATATATGTATATAATTCATGTACACAACACACTTTCTTACATTCCTGAATGGTCTGATAAGGAATAAAAATTAAAAAAAAAAATAAAGGAACTCTTAAGAAATTCAGATTAGAATTAGTTCGAATAAATGAGATTTTTCTTCAGATAAAAGCACAAATATTGAGATAGATATGCATATATGCAAAGCTGATTGATTTCTTTCTTGTAACAATCAAGATCCTTCAACTGCAAAACACCTGGATCCAAACTTGCTTGGGATTCTGTCAGCACAGGCATATGTGAGGACTTGAGGGGGCATTTTGACACATTTCTGCAGTTTTGGAGGGGTAAAGGTACCTGACTCTGAGGTCAATTTGCACAACTTGGCTTCAGAACTTTTTTATATCTAGTTAAGTTTTCCCCAGAAGATGGAGAAACCTGATTTGCATTTTCAAAGGCCCTGCTTGGGGCAGCAGCCACATCTGACACCCTTTGGGAATGGGGGCTGCTTCTTGTGGATGGGCTGTGCTGCTGGGTTTGGTGTCTTGGCCAGGAGAGAGTCAAGAGAGAGTCAAGGCAAGAGGCTGAGTCCCCTTTCTGACCACATCCACAGGATTATCAATTCCCTTCTGCTTTTTCATTGCACTGGAAGGGTGGCTGAATGTAAGCACTTCTCCCACTTGTTCATTTCCATTCCTGAGAGCATTTGTAGTAAGTGGTGAGCACACAAAATTACAGCTTGGTAGTGGGTGAGAAGGCTGCTTGCTGCAATCACAGTGAGACAGACTCTTGACAGCAGACTTTGGTTCTTGAACAGAAAAACAGAATAAATAAGAAATGTCAGGAATTATTCTGATGACATGCCCAAAGCTTTGGGTGAAACTTGCCAGACCCCAGACCAGATGTTTAACCCTCCCATCTTCTTATGACATTGCCACTTGTTAAGAAAATGCTCCCATGTAAAGAAAATACAGGGTTTTTCCATCTAGGACTGTGCTGAGACATTTCAGAGTGTTTGGTCTGTTATTTGCAGGCATTGTAGTTGCATTTCCCTCCCTCCTTGTAGGCAACAATTGCCCCTTTGCAAAAAAAATACAGTCAAATATCTCTCTACTACTGTATACATCCTCTAATGGAAGCCTCAGAGTATTTTCATATCAATAGTAAAGAACAATGAGCATGGACATGTTCCTTAGTATTAAAATATTAACAAAGATAGGAAAAATTAACACAGTCATGGATGAGCTTCCATCAAATTAATTGCTGAAATCTGGTAAATACTCATTGATATTTTTGATTGTGCCACAGCTGGCTCATATTTTACATAAGGATATTGTTCAGAAAGGGTTAATGCAATTGACTGATTATTAATAGTTACTTTTACAAAAGCAGACCGTAATGTTATTTATTACAAAGAGCATACAGGGGAACAAATCAGTGTTAGCAGAGTAAATCTGTACCTAGTATTTCATATTGATTTACTTTTAGCTCTCTGGAACTCAAGAGTATTCATGTGTAAAACATACTCTTGATATTTTAATTAATTAGCTCATCTAAACCAGTAATGGAAATTGGAACCCATGGCTTTGGTGCTGTTTGGTTTATTATTATCCTGCTACCTTTTTGGCTAACAAAGCACAAAATTCATGCTGTAATAACTCCTCTTGGATTAGCTAAGGAGCAGAAGGAAGGGAAAAGAGAAAGGATATAGAATGAGTGCTATGTTTGCAACTTGTGTTCACTTTTTTTGTCCCCTGTGACAGTATAGGTTTGATGTAATATTTAAATACAAGCAAAGCAAAGTTATTGATACAATTTCTTTCTTGCCCCATGATCTCTTTAGGCTGAATTCTGTTGACAGCTGAGTAACACTGTTACCTGCCAGTATGATTACAGCAGGTAATTTTCAAATCCAATTTGCATTTAATAAAATGAAAGATAAAAGCAACCTGGCTGAAAGTGCACCATCAGCACCAGCTTGCTGAATAATGGATTTGAGTGACTGGAAAGAAGTCACCAAACTACTTACAACGTTGGAGTGAATCTAGGTCAGAGAAACTTCAGCGTGACTTATTGCAAGCCCATGACATAAATCATCCAGGAGAGGCCAGAGAAGACCAGCTTCTGAGCTGATTTATTGTGGGGAAGATTGGCATTAATGAGCTGGAGGAGCAGAACGCATCCATCTGGGATCACAGCACCAGCACGTCCTTCGAGGGGATGCTGGCTCTCCAGAAAACTGGAGCTGCTGGTGCAGCTTGGCTGGTCTGGGCTCAGCTGGCATTTCCATGTGGTGGCTGTGAGGGTCCTTGGTCGGGGTGGACAGTCAGGGACAAATCTGGGAGTTCTCTATAAGCTGGTCTTAAAGTTGCAGTTTATTGTAAGGGCGTGGGTATAAAAAGTCCTGCTGAGAGCTGCCAGCTGCAGATCAGAGCAAGATGGAAAGAGAGTGGGGGTAAGAGAAAGAAATAAGAGAGTAAGAGGGTAAGGAGGTAAGAGAGTAAGGGGCTAAGAGAGTAAAGGGCTAAGAGGGTAAGGTAAGAGAGAGATTTTCTCATTTACAATACAATAAATCTTCTTCTATGTTGAATATTCTGATTTCCACTAACCAATCTAACACAAGATACAAATCCTATAGCATTTACATACAGC
>JANRMJ010000125.1:11457778-11474782 GCA_025584955.1 Alethe diademata
AAGAGGGGATTACTTTCAGCTGGCCATCCTATTGTCTTCTAGTTATTTAGTAACTGAGGTTCGGTATGTGGGTTGAATTATTGCTGTTTGCTGCCTTTGGACAGAGAGGATTGAAAGTTGTGGGATTGAAAGTTTGTAGCCTAGTTTTCTTCTCCTCTGGGGTATAAATATTTAGTGCTCAGTTGGACAGGGACATTTTCCAGTGCAGTTCTGTTTTCAGCATGATTTCCATTTTAGCTTCCATTTCTAAATCACGAAATTTTGCACTAGTGATTCTGGGTGCAAAAG
Organism: Alethe diademata; assembly: GCA_025584955.1. NCBI lineage: Eukaryota > Metazoa > Chordata > Aves > Passeriformes > Muscicapidae > Alethe > Alethe diademata. The sequence goes on from JANRMJ010000125.1 coordinate 11,458,067, forward strand.
AATGGAAGCAGATGGATTGTGGGAGATTGGATAGCATGACAATGTACATATGTTATTTTCTTTCCTTTATCTGATTTACTTGTAAGGCCTGTTACCTAACTGTCATTTTCCTGGCTGGATTTCCGGTTTTATGTTCTTGTCCCAAAGTATTTGTTTCTCTTTTGTCTGCACCCAGCACTTGCAAATGTCTTAATTTTCTTTTTTCTTTACATGCTCCTGTGATGCTTTATTTCATAAAAAAGTGCACCTGGCAGGGAAACCTTGTTTAGCCCATCAGAGTAAAAAGAACTTCCTGATGTTTCTGAAGGCATAAATGTGTTCAGCCACACCTAACATTCACAATTGTAAGTTATTTTAGTGGGGTTTTTTTTTCAGGAAATGATAATTATACAACAGTAAATTCTTTCAAGTTTTACTATCACACGTATTGCAGGGCATGCAGGAAACTCTTTGGTTTCAAAAACTTATATATCTTAAAAGGGCTATGACTTTGGTTATTAGAGCTGGCACAGTCTCTATAATGCTTGTCATTTTAACAAGATTTTAAAAATTAAGCTGTATAAAACATGTTTTTGAAGCAAGGAAAGAGGACTTGAATATACCTAACCAGTGAAGATGGGAACAAAAACTACATAAGTCTTGCTGGAGGAGCTGATGTAACTGGAACCAGGATGTCAAAACTTTCAAGGGCCTGACAGCTATCAGCAGGACCTTAAGTGAGGGGAAGCTTTTGTTCAGGAGAGCTGATGAGCAGCTCACTGATGCTAATAGGGCACTTTTCATGTAGTTTGAGTTTTTGGACTTTGAATCAGGTCTAACATTCTCATTGAAAGTGTGATATTGCAATCCTTCTGTTGTCATAAGAATGACACCTTCTTCAGAGGAGATTATTTTCTTTTGGAAAGGGAGGGAGCCATGAAGGAAATAATTGATAGTCTTAAATCCTGTACTTTGGAAATTCAGGTTCTCTTTATAATCCTCACAGAATGAGAAAAATTACTAGCAACTGCACAATACTTACAGCAGACTTGATAATGGAGTAATTATTTTACAGAAGAGCCCATTCTTTATTTCAAAGATGAGCATTTAATTCTATCTATACACAGCTTTGCAAAAAAGGTAATAATTTCTACCAGAACATGTGTGATTAAATGAGCAACTCGGTATAGAGTTGTCAATCTTGAATGTTCTGGTAGCAAGGAAAGAACAAGGACACCTTGTCTGTGATTATTGTTATTGGGGTGGGGGTGGACAGAAAGATCTTACGAATATTGTCTCAACTCACCTTAGCTGTATCCTTTAGATCCACAAAAGAGAATGGGGGATAAGGGGAATAAAGAAGATGAAATGACTGCCTGCTTGCTGCTGAACAAACCAGTCCCTAGGAAAAATGAAGTAGAAGCATAAGATGGGGGAAAGGCATGATCTGTGCCTGAAGAGAATAATATGGAAGTAGACAGAAAAAAATTAGTACAACTTAAAGAGAATAGCATTATCTAAAATTACTGTGCCTTGAAGGCAATAAAAATATTTTAATATCTTTTCCCCCCATTTTTAATCTGTGGGATTTTTTTTTTAATTAATAAGAATTGGAAAAGCTAAGTTCTAAATTTTTTTTTAAATATGCAGGCAATTATATTGTTCTTTCTAATGGTACATATGGTGGATTAGTAATTTAAAAAATGATTTTATTTTTTGCTTAAACTGATAATTGCATTAATGGCTCATAATCTATTAATAAGGATGTAACTTTCATGTACTTTGGTTAAAAGACATGCTCCAAAGCAGAAAAAAAAACATTGGAGATTTGCAGTACAATCCTCAGTATACTGGCAAAAGACATGAATGGGCACAGTGGAAGTGAAAGCAAATTTTTAGGAACAAGTATTGGGACTTCACAGTTTATATCAATGATGTGTCTCTGGAGAGCTGTGGGTCACAGCAGCAGGAATTTCTGTGCCCTCTCACACTGCAGACCTGGGAACATTTGGAAGGTGACCACTGCAGGGCTTCAGGGCAAGCAGCATTTTTGTGCCCAGCACTGCAGCCATCAGCACACTACAGAAAAGAAAGGAGGATCATTTTTCATCCCTTAGATTTTGCATTGTGTGGCACAGATTCTAATGAGCTTTTTCCTGTGAGTTGTGTAAGCAGTGGAACTATCTGCAATGTTTCAGTTTGTTGTTGTCCTGTGGCATTGAGTCCCTTGAATTCCACAGACTGCATTTGCATGAATTTTTGGCTTCTAACTTTCCTGTTATTTCTCACTTTGGGCATTAGTTTGGGAAGACAAAGGAGTGTGATCTCTGTTTCCTGAGCCCTGCTGCAGCAAGAGTTGTTTTATAGGAACAGAGCACTTGCAGAGGACAAGGACAAGAATGTATTTGTTGGTGAGCACACAACTGGAGCAGAACACCAGGAGCTGTGGGCACTTTGAATTTGGCCCTTTGTTGATCTGTTATCTGTGTGCTGTCCTCCTTGCTGGGAGAGATGGGGTCTGAGTGGATGGGGCTCTCATCCTCCTGAGGGTCTCTTGACCTGCTGTTAGTACTTTGATACCTATGCTTACCCAGCTGCTTGTAAGTGAGGTGATAATGAACATGTAAAGGGACTCTCTGTCCTATAAATATTGAATAAGAAGATGTTTCTTAGTATCAGGTTTTCTTACACAACCTGAGAACATTTGTTATGGTGCATGTTTTATTATAAAATGACTGTACAGATAATACTGATCTCTGTTTAAAAGCTGTGCAATAGCTTTGGGCTGGACTGGGCTGGATGTAAATACATTGTCACCCAGCTACCAAACCAATGAACCAGGTTCATGAATCCTTGTTCTTTCTTTGCAGCTGGTAGCAGTGAAAGCCATCTCATTTTGGCATCCTGCTATTCATTCATTCATTTTATGCCCCTTCAAGCTGCTGGTGTTTTCATTTCTGTATTGAAGCTTACAAACCACAGAGAAGTCCAGGATAGAGCCCAGCCCTTGCTGACTCACTCCTGCTCAAAAAAAGGTATAGATGAACGCTACAGAGCTGTGGATTTGAGGTTTAAGGAAATCTAAGCCTCCACAATGGAAAAGTACCCTGTAACAAAAATATTAACCCCAAATTGCTTCAGAGTCCAAAGCTACAGATCAGATTGAGAGTGTTCACCTCTAATTATGTAGATTTTTTTTCAATGCAGAGATGAAAGAAACCAAGTGGCATCCATAGGAACTTCACAATCCTTTTTTTGATGAAGACTGCAAGATATGTGTGAGAGGAAAGGCAAGGGAGTCTCAGCAAACCTGATGTCTTTAAAAGAAAAATGGGTGAGCCAAATCTATATAGATATTATATAGATGTGGAAAGGGCTGTATTTAAATTCCATACTGGTTAAATGATTTTATAAATACACAAGAATGGGCTATGAACCCTTGGCTTTTGTTTGCTCATAATCTACTTACATGTTTTAGTGTGTACATATGCATAGAATTGGTTATTAGGTCCTTAACATCACTGCTAGACATTTTCAGCCATCTCAGCTTTTCTACATCCCATTCTCTGATCAGCTAAAACCTGAAAAATCCCATCCTTTCTCCAGTGACAGTTTTAAGAAGTGATGGGACATAATGAAATGAACATCTTCCAGTGTGTGCAGAGTGGGTGAAGTCACTTCTTTAGAAGCAAACATTGCATGAAGAAATATGGTTTTCCAAAGAAATAGCCCTTATAGGGAACATTTTCAAGAAACCCACAATGAGGTCTATCACTGAATAGCTGTCTGTATTTATGAAATCATGCTTTATTTGTGAGAGCATAGTGATGAGTTTCAGACAGAAAGCAGGCACAGAACTCCATGGGGAGCAGCAGTGAGTGTAACCCCAGCACTTTCTCTCTCTGTAGGCTAGGGGACATGCTTGCAAGTGACAGTAACACCAGAAATTAAAACATTCCCTTGACATCAGAGACAATAATTCAGTCTTTTTTTTTTACAGATGAAAACACAGACACTTGCTTGCCCCAGACAGAAATAATTTCAGAACAACAAATGTTAGAGAGCACTCCATGGGCTACGATGAGCTACAGGTTTATTGCATTTTATACCTTTTGTATCATTTTGTTTTGGCTGGATTTAGGTTACCTAGGGAATCTTGGAAAGATTCTTTTAAATTATCTGGGGCTGAGAGGAGATAATGTTGTATGTATTTTATACAAAGTATAAGCATGCTGCCGCATGAAGATTTACTTTTTTAGTGTACAGGTAGATGTAGTCAAAGAGACCTTTTGATAATACAAAATAAGAGATGTGAAAGCAGCCTGACCCACTCGTCAGGAATCAGCAGTCTGGGCTATGCATACCTGGCCAAAAAAGCACAATAACCTTGTTTGTGGGATGTTTTCTCATCTAGCTGAACAGGGAAGATTTATTCTGGCAAAGCTGCCAGTATGAAAAAGAGGGCAAAGGGCAAAAGCAGGGTGTAATAGAAAAATAATTCAAACAAGAAAACCAACAGCTGGTTTGAGTTGGGTCAACCCATACTCTAGTTTTTGACACCCATGCACAAAGAGGAAAATGCAAGTTGGCTAGGAAAATGCACAGGTAAAATTGATGTGCTCCTTAAGCTATGCAGTTTGATGAAATTCCAGAATTCAAGGTTTTTGCAGACCATAAAAATGTCAGTACAACAGTCTGCTGTATGATCAGTATTTATAGAAACTGTTTAAAATATGTCTATAAAAAGTTTATAAATAGTGCAAAACATTAGTGAGGACATAGATATGATTTTATTCACTCAGGAATGACTAGTCTAGTAGTTTTTGATGCCTTTTTAATGCTTAAGAAAAAGTAATTGCGAAGATTATAAAGTCCTTGAGACTATTTAAAGATTTGTCTTGTGTCTCTTTTCCTTTATCTCAAAAATGGAGATAAAACCAGTTTCTTTTACTCATTTGCCTTGTTTGTTCCGACTCTGGGCCTTGAATTTCAAGAACCATAATTTCTGTTCAGGCATCTCTCTGACCTCAGTAGCCCTGACCTCAGGCTGGTGTTTCCAAGCACTGCAGCTAAAACTATAACAATATTAATGTTACCAGTAATAGCTACGGCATCTGATGTGGGAATAGATCTGTAAATAATTTTTTTTTTCGCTTTCCCGTTCAAGAGAAAAGAAGTATTTCTGAATTACTGGAATTTAATTTTTTTATCTCTTCTTAATAAGAACAGTGTCCATGGTTACCTCGCTGCTGCCAGTAAAGACAAGTGTTGTCATCAAGGTCTGACTGTTAGCAGTCATACAGAATAAAACTGTTTATAGATGCTGTTTATAGATGTTTCATTAGTCAAAATTATATTCCAGCTGAAAGGTTTGCTAAAGACGAAATGGATTTTCATTTTACAATAAATAGGAAAGAGTGCAAAGGAAAAGTATCCTGTTAGAGACAATGCACTGTGTGTGGGTGTATAAATTTGACCCTTATTTTAATTATTATAATAATAATTATTATTTAATTATATATTACAATTATAAAAATACATATTTTATATATTATATAATTTGTGTATTACACATTTTGGAAACAAGTCTCTAATCTTGCTGTGCAAGCAACACATGCTGCACAACAATAGCACAGCCGTAACATCAGGTTTTAAAAACTGCACATTCAATGTGACAGACTTCCTTGGAAATTATCTAAATCTTGTGGAATGTGAGTCAAAGGCTGGTTAATCCTCAAAACCTCTGGTTACCCACTTTGAACGTTGCAGTGCTCTATCCCTGGTGAGTGTCTGACATGGACACAAATTGCGTGGCAGAGAGTCCTTGCAGCAGCTGCTCTTGACTGTGCTTGGGAAAGTGGCTTCTCTTGGAACTAACTAAAGTAGGTCCTAGGAGGTCATTTAGCTGTCTTTGATGCTTGAATTTTAGGTTCTTACCCATTCCTAAGAAGTCCAAGTGCCTCAAAGACCAGGTGCATTTATGCCTGAATGGCTTCAGTGTGCTGGGACATGGCACAGACTGAAACTGGGGTCTAATTCTCTGAGGACATCCAAGATGTTTCATCCTTCCAGTCCAGGCATGCAGCTCTTGGTTGTCCTGATAGCCCAGGGGATCAGTAGGGTCAAGGCTGGGATTCTTGGAAGCTGTGTGCTCAGAACTGCTTCAGCAGGCTGGGGGAAATGTCCTTTTTCCCCAGACAGGCACTTTGGGTGGGAGGCAGAAAGCTCTGTACACCACACCAGGCAGGGAGAATGAAGCAGTGCCTCTTGCATGCTCCCCAATCTTGTGGTGCTGACCTGGAAATGCAACTGTCCAAAAAATCTCATCCCCATTGTAGAGAGGATAAGATGTGTTAGAAAATACAAGGACAGATGAATTATAACATACTGTTCCTTTTCAAATCATCTTTACTTAAAATCCTCAAGGATATTTATTCTAAAATTGTTTAGGTCATTCGTTCCTGGATAGGGGATTTTCAATTTAGCTTTATTTTTACTGCCACCTAATTAAATATTACTTGATATATAATATTACATCATACAGGGGGTATGATACCCCAATTAGATGGATGACTGCTGTAATCACAGAACATTTTTGAAATGAAATGGAAAGGTTTCCTGTTCCAGGTGCAGGCAGTACCATGGATACCAAGGATATGTACTGTTCCAAAGACAAATGCATTAGGATAGTGAAGCTGCAGTAGTTACATTAAGGTTTTTATTCCACATAACTTCTCTGTGAGCCAGGGAATACAAAAGCTTGTACTTCAGTGAAAGAGAAGAAGGAATATCTGCACTGTGCCATGGAGGGGCAGTGCAGAGACATTCAAGCTGCTGCAGAACTGAAATAATATAATTGCTCCAGCACATTGCAAATAAGGCTTGCCAAGAGGACTGGCATCATTATCTAACCTAGTGATTATGGAGCTTGGCCAAGAGTGATGTATTCCTGGTCCCAGTCTCCCTGTCCTTGATTATTTCTGGCTTGTATTTGTTTTTTAATCCAGATGCCATCTGATGTTAGGTATTTGAACATCCCAGGGAGCAGAAACTGAGTCCCAAGTCTCTTCTACTCAAATCCAGGTTTGTCTTTCTTTGCAGACTCTGCATTTTCCCCCAGGAAGTAGAATCCATAGTTTCAGCCCTTCTCAGCAGGGAAAAGCCTGGAATTCAGGACTGCCACTTCCTGAGCAAATACTCTTATTCGGGTATTATGTGAAAGGCCATGTCTGTGAATAAAAACTTGGCATACATTAAGATTGCTCAAAGCATACCAAATAAATCAGGCTCTTCAGGAGGGACAGCTAGTTTGTAAATCCCAGGCAGCCTTTGTTGACAGAGAAGTGCTTAGATTGTCAGCTCAGCCTGGATTTTTCAGAAATCTAGTGCAAAATCCCTTTGTGTCTTCAGCTTTCATTACCCCCTGAGCTGTGAGGTGGAGTATTCGTGTTTGGCATTCAGGATGAGGTGCTTTGCCTGTCCTGTGCACCCACAGCAGCTGCACCCAGAGTCCCTTTCCTGCAAAAGGATTTGTGGCCAAAGAGCAGCAGCACAGTGAGAGCAGGAGCAGGGGACAGCACCCACTGAATCAAAACTCAGACCAGGAGACTGGTGAACCTATCAAGAGGGAAAGCACAAACAGATCCCCAGTCTGCTTACATGCTCGAAAGCTGCTGCTTAAAAAAAAAAAAAAAAAAAAAAAAAGTGAGGGAGAGAGAAAAGGTTATAGCTAGAACAAAGAGCTTAATTTTAAAAGAACTGTATAAGCCCAAATTTTATTTCAGTTCTGAAAGGAAACAGCCTTTTAATACACACTCGAGCAGCTAATGTCTCACCCTTGTTATTTTCCCGAAAAGTGATGCTTGTTGCTTACAAACTGAGCACCCAGAGCAGCTGTCCAGAGGCTGTGGCCCATACCTAAGCAGCCAGATAACTTAATAACAGTGGCAGCAAGTTCTTCTGTGCAGCTATGCTGCACTTGCCTAACTTCTCAGTATGTCCTGGAAATAATGTCTAATGCCAACAACATTTGTGTCTTGGTTCTTGTCTCAGACATGTGAAATTAGAAAGCTTGATATGTCTGCCCTGGGTATTCAGAAACTTCTTACTTCTCTGGCATCTTTTCCCAGACAGTATTAATTCTCCAACTGAGTTACACAGTGGTTTATACATACTAAATCTATTTATGTGTTCATAGTATAAGGATTGCCAGGGCTTATTTGCATTTGTGGTTTATAAAACCTGAACATGATTTCCTGAGTGCGTGACAGTGCCCTGTATTGTCTCCTGATATGCTCTGAAAACCAACCTCCTAATGACTTTTAGCCTGTTCCTGAGGCTGCTTACACTGTGGTAAAGTTGTTGAGTTACCTCTACCAGAGCCAGCAGCTCACTGTGGTATTTTATTCCCTTGTGAGATGGTAAAGCAACCCTTTTTCTCAGCTGCATTAGTTGTCTTACTGCAGATAACTCGGCCCAGATTTACACAGGTGTTGGATGTCACAGCTGCATGTCCCAGTGGCAGCAAAAGGCACGTGGGAGTGCTCAGTGCCTGCTGAAAAATGACACTATTCAGATTTCAAATTTACCACTGCAAATTAGAGGAGTGGAAAGTATGAGGCAATGAAGGATGGGATTTATTTGCATTCTCCTGATTCCTGTATACTGTTGTGACTGCTAAACGTATTTTGAGATCCCCTGAGTCTTAGTGTGAATGCAATATTTTTTTTGGTCTTTACAAGGAAAGGAAGAAAATGATGGATGAAATTGGATGTCACAAATTTTATTTAAACATGCTGTCATTGATTTGCATTTTAGTTCTTGGTCCAACTGGAGTAGGAAAATCCTGCTTTTCAGCTCTCCAAGTTTTGTGATTACTGGAGTACCCCCTAAAGAGCTGATAAAGCAACTGTGACAACTCAAGATAAATAATTGCTCCTGGCTAATTGTTTCCAAGCTACAGATGCAATCACATAGTCAAAAATCATCTTGGCCAGTTCATGGAACAGCTGTTTCATATAGAAATGCTGTGATTCATTTTGTATTCCTGTCCATTTTGTGCTCTTGGTGAATTTAGTGCAATTATGTGTAGAAAAAGGTTATTACTGTTTTTGAGGGAGGCACTGTAAACTGTCATTTTTCAGCACTGTATTTCAGTGCTGTATTATTCCTCTCTACAAGAAGCAGCCGGAAAGGTGTGTCAGAAAGACATTATCTTCAAAAACACATGAAAGGTGTCAGTCTGATTTTAGCACAGTTTTGTGCAATTTGTATTTGTTTTCTGTCACATTAACTGTTAACTGTCCTGTTTGGTAAAAATGCATGCTGATAGGAAAAAAATCCAAATGAGAAATGGCAGGATTTTCTAAAGAAAATTGCTTGTGAGAAATTTTCTGTGCTGTTCCTTCTATTGCAACAAATAAACTGCCATCCCAATAAACAAGATTCTGCCCAAATTTGGCTCTCCACCCATGGGAATGGATGTGGAACTGAAACTGCAGTGATCCTGTCTGTTAATTTTCCTGGATGTTTGCTCTGTTATCTCACTTTCCTTCCTATCAAATGGGATATTAATCCTTCTCTCATTCAGAGAATTAGTTGGGTTTTGTGCAGTCCTTTGGTACTATTAATGAAGGATTTCCTCTGCAATTTAACTCATCTTTCCCTCTTTGCACAGACAATCCTCACTACACCAGGAACCTTTCTTTTCAGAGTCAGATTTGCTGTTTTTCATTAGGAGCTGATGAATGCAAAAGCCAAGATTTTCCCTGAGAATCTGGAAGTGATGCTGAAATCACTTCAGTGAAAAGTGATCCAGCATGGTGAGTTTTATATCCCTAAATTAGCACTGAAGAGAAAGGGAAAACTTAAGAAGTAATTTCACAGAAAAGCCTCAGTGTGCTGGTGAGTAGGAAAATAAAGTATTCTTCCTCCATGAATCATGTTCACTCCCTGGGAGGAGAGAGAGATACTTATTGCTCTTGCCATTTACCCTCTAGCCAGCTGTCTGAAGAAGAGTCATGCACCTATAGCCACATCTTGAAAATATCTTCTCTGCTCTCTCGAGTTGTTATAATGGTTAGAACAGAGAAGAATTGTGAAGGACTTCATTATTCTCCCCATTTAATTTTGCAGGATGCCCTTTGGTGCTTCTGCTCTGCAGTGCAGCAGAGTCATTCTGATTGATGTATTACATCTGGTGGACACCAAAATAAGGCTGCCATTACTAAGAAATACTGACTTTGAAGTCATGAATTACAAAAAGAAGAAGGAAAGCAGTAAGAACATTTTGAAAATATGAAGTAGCAATGCTTGCTAATTTAGCAGATATAGCACAGAAGGAGAACACCAAAAAGCAAATAAACCCCCTAGAGTATGGGACTCTAGTGCTGGCAAGCACCAGTTCAGTCTTGTCTCCTCTGGATACAGCTGGATGCAGCAGCAGGAGTGTTATTTTCTCCCTGCATGCTACAAGTCACTTCCACAGGAGACAATGTGCAATCCTAAGAGCTAAGCACTAGGTGTTTCATATTTGCTGAATCTCTTGCTTTGAGTCATTGATTTCTTCACATCGAATCTCATCTCTGGCCCAGTTAGTGAGCCATTAAGTGAGGAGTCTACTGTGTTGATGAAATAATAATTCTGTTTACAGAGTGCCTTCTCACCAAGGCACTGTAGGTGCAGCACACTGTCTGCTTAATTCACAGTCTTTTAATAATTAAAGCTTTTCTACCTAATGCCTTTGTGAAAAACTGAATTCTTGTGTGAGCTTCAACCAGAAGCAATTGAGAGAGGCTTCCCAGGGAGCAGTTCCTAGAAGGTTGCCCATTTGTTTGGTGCCAGAGCATACTTTTCTCTAGAATGAGGAAAACATTTCCTTCTTAGGAGGAAGGTGCTCAGCCTTGTACTCGAGCACATCAGCTGAGGAAAACATGGCTCTGCTCCATTTCTGCCATACTTTCGTCCCATCAGGGATCACCATACTCTGAATACATAAGTCATGGGACAATTCAAAATCTTTTTTCACCTTCTAAAAAATTAAGGTGTACTGAAATGATGCATATTCCTCAAAGGATAAATTGTCCTCTGTTAGCAGAAAAAAATATGAGCTTAGGGAAGTAAGGGCTAGCACCAATTGCTGCATCCAGCCCAATCCAGAGCAGCAGGAGTTTACCCACCCAGCTGAGGAGTTCCCTTGAAAGAAAAAATCTTGTTCATGTATTTTTTGGACAATCACCTTCTACAAAACTCCAATTTTTTTTTTTAAATTCTCATGCATAATTAGGGAAAGAAGGAGAAAGGGAGTGTGGTATGCTCGCTGTTAGGTGTTGTGCTGTCCCATTCCCTAACACCTGACTTCAATGTGAGCAGTTCTTTATGTTCCTCTTAGCATTCCATGGGGGCACTTGCAAAACCTGTCCAGAGCTTTTCTTTCCTGGGCCACAAAAGCACATCTTTGTATGCTTGGTGAATCCAATCCAGGAGGGAATAAGATTTAGTTACAAAGGCAAAAATTCTGCTTAAACTTTAAGGGCTTGTGTCTCCTTTTTTTTCCCCTTTCTGTGGACATTCATGTAGGTTTTGTAAAAAGAGACACTAGGTCTCTGTACATACCTTGTGTGGGTGTAAAGACACCCAAAGGCACACAAAAAGAAGGATGTAAAGGATCACATGTCATAAAGTGGCATTATTTCTGATTTGCATCTGTAGAGCTGCTCTTGGGCTGATGCTGGGTGATTAATTGGATGTAGCTCTGACTGACCATCTACAGGGGCATAGCTGAGAAACCAGCTATGAAACCTGGTCACTCTCACACCTGACTGATGTGATTTCCCTTCACCTGTGGGAAGGGCTCCTGGAAGCTGAAGCTCTTGTAGCAAAATTTAGACTTCAGGTCACATTACTGCTTGTTTTTGAAGTATGCTTTGAACAGGAAGAAAACCTAGCAGGGAGCAGACGATAGTCCATGTTGGCAGGAATGAATTAATTTGCTTCTTACACTTGTGTGAACCTTGGTTTCAGGAAGCAGTGTCTGTTCCCACTGCTGTGGCATGTCCCCCAAGTCAGGGGACCTCTGACATAAGAGATCAAGATCATCAAGGTGAAACAGCTTGAAAGTGCCCAGCTATTTTTGTTTTTTTTAAATTTTCTTGCATTTCTGTTCTCTCTCTCCCTAAGTTTGGAGGGTCTCTGGCTAAGGGATGGTGCAGAGAGTGCACCTGCACCCTTTCTCTGAAAGCAATAGGCTGCAGTAGCAGGTGAATAGTTCTGGTGGCATCAGCCCACTGTGAGCTGTTTCCTGAAAGCTGCTGGGTGTCCTGGTGTCTGGCTGCTGCCAAAGGGCTGCAGCTCGTGTGGGAAGGGTCACCAGAGCCCCAGGAAAGGTGTTGGCTGAAAGCAAATGTCATCAGCCAAACTGCAGCCCTGTGTCACCATTGCTGGTGTGAAGGCAGGGCAGCAGCTAACACTTACAGTCTCCTCAAAAAATGCCTTTGAAACTATTTTACTGAATTTTTTTACTTTGCTTTTGTCAAAAAAACAAGGCTAGAAGATAGTTTGAGAGCTCTTTAAGATAAATCCTTTTGTGCCTTTCCTACAGATGCAGGTAATTGCAGAGAGATTTGGGATCTGTCTAAGTCAGATCCTGCCCATTAAAAAATATATCTCAGTGTTGGATTTGACATGCAGTGTTGACATCCTTCTTTCTATAGCAAGTCAGATGATATGTTTAGCAGACAGCTACTTTGACAACTTTCCTTCTGAGAAGCTGGAGGAAAATGCTGAAAATTTCCTATAGATTTTGACATTTTATGTGCTTGCTGGGTTAATCTTTGTAAAATCCTGATGTTGGGAGGTCACTTACTGATACCAGAGGCACATGCAACTCCAGAGACTGCATTTCATTGCAGTTAGGGAGCTGGACCTCCTGTTAACAAAAAATATTGCCTTGCTTACATTAAAGGGAAAACAGACTCATCAGCTTCTGAACTTTGATAGCAATTCTGCAGGATCTTTCTAAGCCTATCATTTCTTTCCATTAGAGAAATCACCTGTGCAAATATTTCAAGAAATTATCAAACTAATACTGTTTCCTCTTCATAGTTTAAATTACATCTTTAATGATTCCCTACAGAGTTTTTTTTTACTTTCTCCTTTCACTTTGCTGCACTTCTGTATCTCGAATAGTTGAATAGCTAAACACCCAGATTATGTGATAATGACTAACTCCACATACAGACCCCGAAGCCATTATGAAGAGTTATTGAACAAGACTTGAGCTGTCTGTGTGCTCATTCAGAATGAGATGAAAGCCAGACAAAAGCCTTGCACAAGGAGTAAATCTGGATGTCTCATTGTATCACCTCCTCCATTGACATGAAACACCTCGAGTGGGATCTCAACAGTTTTCTGGAAGCCTTCTGACTGGTTACTGGGAATATATTTTTTAAAAATAATTCTTTTCTGTAGGGTGTAAAATATCTAGTTTGTTTTCATTCTTATTGGTTTGAAGAACATCAATGCATATACCATATTTTTTTCTTGAGTATCTGAGGAGAGTGTTTCATTTGCTTGCAGTTATAAAATTTTTTAGGGACACCTGTAATAAAGTGTCCTTGTGTTTTGGGAGAGTTACAATCATGAATATTTTTAGTGTGTCTGACATCCATGTCTCTGGTAGAAGATACCATCACAGCATCCTTTCTGAAGGTACAAGTAGGCAAAGAGGCTTCTTCTCACAAAATTAGCCATAATGAACACTGATTATCTATTAATGTACTGGGGTTTATTTTGTTAAATGGTTTGGTCATGTTTGCCCTCTAGTGGCAGTGAATTTGCAGCTGATGGACCCCAGGAGGTGGCTGAGAGGAGCAGAGAACCTCTCCAAGGGATTTTATTTAACTCTGCTGTTTGTTTTGCAGTTCTATTTATCAGCCTCCACTGTGAGCATATCGCTGTACAGGGAAGGCTTTTTCTCACCTAGAGGTCAGGGTGAAGTGTGAGCAAACCCAATTCCTGCTGCTCCATTCCCTCAGGGGTGAAACCACAGAGGAGAGCACCGAGTCTCTTATCTAGAAGGTTAATGCAGCAGCAGCTGGCAGGAGCAGAGGGGGCTGCAGTTTGGTTTCCTGAGGGTTTGCTGTAGGAATCTGTTCAGCTTGTTGAGACACACTTGATTATGTAGTGCTTTCCTGACAGCCCTGCTTACTGACTAACAAGGGAAAAATAAGCACTACAAATAGCATAATGCAGAATTCAGGCAAAGAGAACTTAAAGTAGGAAAGGTCTTTTCATAGGAAAAAAATCTTCTGGGGAGGGAAGAGGGTAATGAAACCCAGTAGCTGTGAAATTGCTGTGTGATCACCAAGCAAGAAAAGCACTTGGTTTGTCATTCAGAAAAATTATTGCAGTTTTCAGTCTTGAGATGTAAGACAGACTCTGCCACACATTTTATTTCTCATATACTGTTTTAAAAGATCTATCAATATTTTTGCAGCAGAAGAAACTTATTTTACTTTTTTCCTTAAGTGCATATTGACGTGGAGGAAAGCAGCAAGGCTCATGGTTTCAGTGTTAGTGAAACTATAGAGGAAATGGTTGACATTTAAGGATGATGTAAGGAGGAAATTACCAGGTATCTTCCTGAGGGGCTGACTCTGGCTGATCCCACTCCATCTGTGTTCCAAACACCTATGACTCAGGGCCATTGGTTTTTAAAAAGTACTATTTATTACTGTCTTGATTGCCTTAGGATGAAGTGCTTGTAGAGCAGTGGAAGTGTAATGAGAGTCTTATTGGATGAGAGACTTCCCAAGCTAAAATATGACTTTTGGCAGCTTGGCTAAATAAATATGTTTCCAGCTACCCGTTGTGAAGATCTCACAATGTCTCCAACCCAGAGGTTATGCAAATGTAAGCTGTTGTGGCACTGCTTCTCTTTTCTGCTCCATATGGAGCTGCAGTTAAAAGGGGACTTGACTGGAACAATGGTGAAGGGATGGACACAATTACAGGAAATATTTCTATTGCTGTTAGGGGACCATTTGGGCATAGAGTCATGATCACTGATTTCAGAAAGAAATCAGATACATATATAAATAATTAAAAAGCCTCCTTTAAAATGAGACTTTTAAGGAGAAACAAGCTCAGGAGGAGCAAAAACTTATACATTTAATCTACTCTTCGGTACCATGCTGAAAACGTGCAGCAGGTGACATTCAAATGTTTGTACCATAAAGGAGTTACCATTAGAATTGATAATAGAAGCTGTAAAAGAAATGAGAGATCCTTCTTAATTATTTTTGTATTTGTATTGACCTGATATAGAGCCATCCTATACTCTGAGCTATGATTCTGCTTGGCCAGGACAGGGTTTGCTCTGTAGGAGTTTGTCCATGGAAAGCTGCAGATCTGGTAGAACACAGAGCTTTGCCTGTGTCTATAACCCAAACCATGACCTTTAATCCAGCCAGTCTGTGCCTACTCATTGAAAGAAAGCTGAAATGGGACACTAAATGACATGCAAAAATTTAGTGCTTTGAGCTTCAGATCCTTTGAGAAATATAAATGAAATGACTTCATCACAGCAAGCCTGGGAAGTTGCTCTGTCCCCTGCCCCAGAGAAGAAGGTGAGGCAGAGAGCCTCAGCTCTGCAGGTGCTGCAGGAAGGATTCACTGCGGGAAGGATTCCCTGCAGGAAGGATTCCCTGCAGGAAGGATTCACTGCAGGAAGGATTCACTGCAGGAAGGATTCACTGGAGGAAGGATTCACTGCAGGAAGGATTCCCTGCAGGAAGGATTCACTGCAGGAAGGATTCACTGCAGGAAGGATTCACTGCAGGAAGGATTCACTCCCAGGGAGGTTTGGGGCTGTCGCATCGCGCCTCGCTCTGCGCAGGACGGCGGCGTCAGCATCCCCGAATTTCTCATGAGTGGAGCAATCCATTCTGTCTATCTACCAGCTGGCCAAAAGCTGGGGGCAGTGCCAGGCTCCCTGCCTGCCTGGTGCTAACCAGCTGGCCCTGGGCAGGCTCAGGAGGCTGCAGAGCCAAGCTGAAGGCAGGAGCTGGCAGCCTCGCCCAGCCCAGGGAGCAGTGTCATCCATGTGGCTGCAGCTGGGGATCTCAGCACTTGGCAAAGGGGGCAGCCTGCCTGCCAGATTTATTTTGGTCTGTCAGGCAAGGTCACCAATTAATTCCTCTGGAGCATTTCAGTTTGGTTGCATTAGGATTTTCCAATGTGAAGCTGTAGTGTTGTAGAGACTGATGCCCAGCTTCACAGAGGAAAGAAAAAGACTTACATACAATGCAGGTGCTTATACTCAAGACTGAAATCCTTAATACCCCCTTCTATACTTTTAAATACCAAGTCTTTCACTGCCTAATTTTCACAAGCTGTAGAGTTCTCCAGCATCCTAAAAAGCAGCCCTGCCTTTGCTTAGAAATGGTGGAAAATCTGCAAGGCTCAGCCCCTTCTCACATGTATGATATGAAAAGCATCACACAACTTCCTCTTCCCTCTATACTCCACCTGTGATTATGCTCATACCTATTTTCATACACTGATTTAACAGGCTGAGCAATCATGGCAGATGTGAGCCTCCTTCCCTGTCCCACCATCTCTGCTGTGTTACAGAATTGGCAATGCACATGCCAAAACCTAGAAGGTGATTTCAGGTATGGAAACCAGGGAGCCCAGGGCCCTGTGAAATGGGGTGTGTATGATGACATCTTCAGCATT
>JANRMJ010000125.1:11474882-11492798 GCA_025584955.1 Alethe diademata
CCAGGGAGCCCAGGGCCCTGTGAAATGGGGTGTGTATGATGACATCTTCAGCATTTCCTATTCAAGTTTGGCAGGTATTGGGCTGGAGGGAAAGATGCCTTAGATCCCACCTGAAATCCCTCACTCTCCTTGATAATGGAATTCCGTACATTGCCCTGGGATGGACACTGTGCCCTGGCTTCAGACACAGGAAGGTCAGACCTTGTAATGCAGAGACTTGGAGAGATACTCGTGGTGTAGATCAAAAGGAAGTGGTGTTACTTCTCAGAGGTGAAACATTCAGAGACTGATGTATCTGCATTGAGTCTGCAGTAATGTAGGCAGGTTAAAGCCAGGTGAGACAAGCCCTTGTCTGCCCCAGTCTGAGCCTATGTTAATCTCTTATGCTCATAATGAATCTAATCTGTATTTCATCCCCCAAATCATGAACAGATCTTGAATATTAATAGTTTTGCTTTGACCACAGAAGCAGGAATCTGAGTAGAATTCTAGCATGTTAGCTTATTCAGCCCAAATTCTCAGCTCTGTTTTTTTTTTTCCTGTAAATATCTTTTTTTTTTTTTTTTTCAGCTGGCCAAAAACAAAGCATCAAAGCAGCTCTAATTAGACTAAATACTCAACCACATAAGAGACAGTTATGGCCACAGTTACACTAGGCATTTAAATATTGTTTCATATAATGTCTATAAGGAATGGTGAGTTACTTTTTGTTGTGAAGGCTAAGAAGATACATGGAGGAAATAATGTAAAAAAAAATGGAGATAAATTTGAGGGCGCTAGTCACAACATTTAATATGTTTTTCAACATTTACTTTGTTTTGAAATGAATTTCATTCCCAAGAAAATTTTAAGAGTCATGAAAATGTCCTGAAGCTTCAGTATGAAAAGAAACTGTGGTTATTTTTCCAAGTGAAACAAAACAGAGATGTGGCAAAAGCCTGAGGATTATTATTTCAGCACCTTAGTTCAGCACTATACTTGTTAGAGTCACACTTGCAGAGTTTATGTAGGATTTGGGGTTTGATGGTGCAAGTCTCCAATTAGTATTTTTCTCCAAAGTACTCTCAATTTCCCTAAAGATCAAATGCATCAGAGATGGTGGAGAGTCTGGCTTTTCAGTAGGAGGACCCAAGTATACTTGGGTTAGCTGCTATTGTAAAGATTTTGACTTAATTTTGCCTATGGTATGCAGATGGCAATTGGAGTTATCCAAAATAATCCCTAGAGATTTTGGATGTTCAAACTTGGGGCCTGAACTCCAACCTTGCCTAAAATCAACATCACCTTTACAACCATGGTGTCACATACACCCCTGACCCAGCCTGATCACAGATGAGTGAAAGGCACTGCAGAAGGAAAGTCCAGAGAGGAGAGGGAGCAAATTTGTAGATCTCCAAAATCTTCTGCTCACTGATATTTCAACCTGGGGTACAATGTGAATTCTGAATAGAGGGGGCACAGTGCCCAGCTGTAGCACTGCCTGCTCTCCCAAGAGCAGGGAGAGGGTGCCTGCATTTGTCCTGACCAGTGGATGCATAAATAGGGAAGGGAAAATGGGACGGCAGGAAGAGACAGGCTACAGAATGGAAAGCTCTGTGATCGGATCTGTTAATAATTCCTGCTTCCCAAACCCCATCTGAAAGGCAATTTAATAATATTAGTGTGCTGGTTTTGCATAGAAGTGTTTGCTGTGAATTATAGCTAAGTGAACTGCAAGTGAAAAAAGAGGGATAATCAGATTTTTTTTCTGTACATTAAGCATTTTCAGGTACCAAAATAACAACCTTCTCTCACTGATTCAGGATGAACTGTAAGTACTATTTTGAGCAGTTTTGGATTTTCTTAGTAAACAGTTCTTCCAGTACTTGCAGTATAATTATTGCCTATCCAGCAATACCAGAAATAAGAATGTCTTACGCAGTGTCTTTTGCCTCTGGGGACAATGTGAAATGGTACTCAGAATGGTACCAAACTGTACTGTACTTACAAGAAGAAAAATCACATAATAATCAGGTGTGAAGATAAGAGGGAAAAACATCCCACCCCAAACCCTGATTAGAATTTATGTAAAACTACCTGGAATACATCAGACCTATAAAAAAACCAAAAGGAAAAAAAATTAAACCATTGTAACTAAATAAAAAAGCCAGTAGATGGCATGAGAGACCTTGAGATTTGACGTAAAACTCAGATGGCCACTAATAGCTACTCACTTCTGCAACCTTCTGAGCTGTCTCTGGTTTTAGCCATAACTACTGTATTTGCTAGATTCCTGAGGTTTGTTATTCATCAGCTGCACTTAGATCCACACAGTGCATTTATTTTTAGGGACAACTAAAGTTCATTTAATAACTCATTCAAACATGCTGAGTAAAAGCCTAGCTTTGTTGAGTTTAACCATTGCCTTCAGTGGGGTTAGAATTGTGGATGCTTTTTTTTTTAATGCTCAAGCTGTGGAGCTGGCATTTCATTTCCAGGAGGGATCTGGTATCAGTGGTTTTGTCCTTTCCTATCACGCTGCAGCTCTCTTCTCTGGAGCAGAATGATCATGCTTTCCTGAGTCACTGTGTCATTTAAAATTAGTGAATCAAAAGAGCCAGGTCTGACGGACAAAAGGTTTGTTGGGTTTGTCCAGGATACAAAAGGCTGTGTCCCTGATAGCCTTTTTACCTGTCTGTAATAGCACCATCCAATCCTAGGCCTTTAGGAATAATCCACTAAGGTTTAACCAAAGCTGACCGTGAACAAATTAAGTATATTGTTTTGATTTTTTCCAAATGTATAGTTATTTTACAGTTGGATGAATCTGAAAATGAAAACCTTCAACTTAGCAATAAAATATACTCATGTGGTTAGGAGATCTAGTGGAAAAATTTACTTTTCATTTCCAGAATCACTGAAGAACTTGCAAAAGACATATGGGACTATAAATTCATAAGCATTTCTGACTCCATCAAGTAGGTAAGTAGTCATGTCTTTTTGATGCAGAAAAATGAGACAGCTTCATGCAAAACCACATTACAGTGCTGCAAGGGCAGGATTAGGACTCAAGCCTGGTTTATGCTTAGGTCTGCATCTTTTTTCTGATACTTTAAAAAAAATAAGTACTAGAGTACCATAATTGCAAGATTATATTGCTTGGTTACTGCAGTAAAGTCCAGAATTCATTAATACATACAACGGAGAAGCACTAGGAATGAAAAGTAGAGTGCATAAAAGCTCAGCCTGCGTCGCACACATTTTAATACTCAGTTGGGTACATAGCTTTGGCTTGCTTCATAGGATAGGACAGGCATGATTTCCAAATGAGGTTTAAATCTGGACTGCAGATATTCACCCAGATGGGTTGGAAATGTCTGTGTGGTGCATTAGAAATTCCAGAAGGGCTTTTTCACACTTGTACTGCTAATGTTCTTAATTCCTTTGGCAAAATGAGCTGGTTCTGAGTCTTTTGCTTTGCTGTGCACACGACCAACCTCAGGCTTTTCTAACGTTCATTACATTGTGATTTTGCAGCTGTGGTGAAGCCTTTCAGGCAGCCAAAGGCATCCAGCTGTCTCAGCAAGAGGGCAGTAAGGAACAGGAGCTGGACAGAAAGGAAAGCTGCCCCTTGGAAGTGGAAATAACGAGAGCTGTGTCCTGCCCGTGCCCTGTGCAGACCAGAGAAAGGTCTGTGCCTGGGCTTTGCCAGGGACTGCTTCCCCCTGGCTGAGCCTGCACCCCAGACCAGGCTGCAGTACTGAGTGAATTCCCTGCCCTGGGAGCAGAATTTCTTCTCTTACTAATGGCTCTTTGCTGTTACTACATCCCTGTTTTAGTAGTTGAGCATGAAACTTCATTTTTCTTCTCTCCCTACTACCTTTGTCTTATCTGAAGTGGTTGACTGGCAAAAGTTTCTCTTTTGTAAACAAGGGGATTAAAGAGAGAGGTGTTGGATTAAAGATGACAGTCTGATCCTATGAAAGTCAATGTCAAATCTCCCATAAGCCACAGTGAAAACAATACCAGCAAGAAAAGAACTTTCCGGGTGTAAGACTAGTGTGATTTTAAGGGAAAGTGGAATGCAATATTCTTTATCTCCCCTCTTGTTTGAGGCTATCTGTTTTGCATTCTAGAACTTCTGATGAGTTAGTAAAACACAGCTTTTGTACAGGAAATTTGTGAATGCTTTATTACAAATAAAAACACAGGGCAAGAATTCATGTTACTGGCCTTAGTTTGGAGATACATGCATGAAAAAAGCTGTTGAATAGAGCACTGGCTATTTGCATATATTCTCAAATACAATACAGAGATGAAATTAAACCTGGGGGAAGAGAAAGAGGCAGGTAACTGCCTTTGCCTTTGTAGGTTATCCCCAGGAGAGAGGCTTGGGGCAGATGCAAATACCCCTGCCCCAGAGTATGCACCAGGCATGAACAAACTTGTAATGGCTTACTTCTGGAAGTGATGTTATGGCTGTACATGGAGAAAAACTGGGCCTTTTCTGAAAGTGGGTGGCAAGCTGCAACTCGAGAGAGAGTAAAAGGAGTGTGTCCTTACCTTACTCAAGATTCTGCTCTTGAAAGAAGAGCAAGGGAAGTGTTATGCTGTAATTGTTCAACTATTTAGTCTTCAATCATCTTTCTGATAGATCAGTTTTTAGTTAAAAAGAAAAGTGTTTTCTTTAATGAGAGTTTCCTGCCAGGGTTTGGGTTCAGCTGTACCTTGCCCACGCTAAGGCTTCTCTAGGAAGAGAGTACTGGCTGCTGTTTGTTGTGGAAAACACAGCACGGTCCAGTGCACGGCTGATTTGTGACACAGGCTGAAGAGATATTGTGCCACTGCTTGGGGGTTTGAAGGTGCCACCTATTCATGCTCCCCTGGGGTGGGAGGGAATTACCTTTCTGCACAGTGAAAGCTGGCAGATTGACTCTTCACTGGTTAAACACAGCCTGACTGTCCTGCTTGTGTTTTATTTTAGCTTTACGATGCTATTGATCTTACATATCTTTCTATATAATGCTTTTTGGAGTATTTGGAATGCTACTTGATGTATTATTGTTCCCCGAAGTTTTTGAAGCCATCATTTTCATAAATATACAATAGGAGATGGTAAAGCAAAAAAAAAGTTTCTATTCACACTTTTAGTTAGTTCATGAAGCAACAGCACATCCATTGAAATTTAAATGAAAATGGGGACTGTGTCACACACTATAGCTCTCTGGAAAGCTACAGTGGGAGTCTAGCAGTCCAATTCATTCCTTTGTAGAATGTACTAAGGCTAATGGTCTTGCTGGGAGTAAAATATATTTTTTTGCAGAACTATTCCGGGAACAGACGTTGCTCTTTACCAGAAAACATAAAAGAAAACAAATGCTTACTGTGTCTTTAGTATGCTAAATATGAAATTCTTTGCACAATGGAATTTTAGCAGTAGCCATAATCATGTTTTCCTTTCATCACCTAGTGAACATAATTTTAAGAGCAGACTGCTGTAATTATATCGCAGATAAAAGGGAGCAGAATTTCTGTATAATATTATAGTTGGCCTGATTGTTTTGTTGATAGGGAAAAATAAAGAGAGCCCACATGAATACTTATTTAATGAACATATTTATTAAGCAGTGCAGACTGTACATAATGCATTTGACTTTGCAGTAGGCTTATTTTCTTCAAGCACCTTTCTTAATATTTTACTACAGCTATTGTGTTTCCTTCTTATCTGTCCAGCTATTCAATTATTTGTGTGGTATGTCTACAGCACAACGCCAAAGTGTTTGGCTTAACTACAGCTGCCAGTGCAGGTACAATCAATGTCAGCATCCACAGACTCCACAACATCCTCAGATGCAGATTTCTTATCGCTGCTTTTCTGCCATTCCAACAGGCTTACAGCAGTTCCTGTCAGAAGAGTGAAGCCATTGTTAACTAACATCAAGCAAATTAACACATTTCAAAGAAATACAGTTTTGATGGCTGTCAACTCCCTCGTGAAGCAAAGAGTGAAATCCTGCCCTCACGACTGACATCTGACTCATTGACTTGGAACAGGATTTTCATCCCTGATATAATTACTGTGTAATTCTTCCCTAAAACCAAACTGAATTGCATTTCATGAAGCACAAAGACAAAAGGAGGCTGTGAAAGTGCTGGAGGTAGCCCCTGTCAGTGTAAGACCACCACGTACCAATCCACATCAGCAATCACTTCTGCTAGTGCTGGGTATTTCAGCTATTTGTCCAAGTTCATTTCTGAAGGGTAAGCCCTTTGGAGAATTTTCAGAGGTTCATAAACTTCTAATTAAAGTTTCCCATATATTGTGAAATCTGGCAGAGCATTGTCAGTTGCAGTATTAACCTTACCACACTGCTTTATCAACAGCAGCTTGAATAAGCCATATTCCTTAATGCTGAAATAATCTAAATGGAATAATGATATTCATCCTCCCAATAAATATTCCTAGCTAGTTGGAGGTTTATCATTGCATCTGGAAGAATATTAGGACATCCATTTAGATTAAGTTTGTATAATGAGAATGCATAAAGCTTTCATAATTTTACTTCCATTTGTTTTATTCCTTAGTTGGACAGTACATTTATAACATTTCCCTCATCACAGGGAATATGGACACTGCTGTATGAGCTCAGGTTGCATCAGACACTTATCTTCTGAAAGGTTAACACTCTCCATGGCTAAATTACTGTCCAACATTAAGCACAGGTTTTGCATAATAAACTGGATAATAAATATTTCCCAGAAAGATGCTGGAGATGCTTTTAAAAATATGTATTATGTTTTCAGGCTGTGAAAGGAGAAATGCTATAAAACGTCTGAATTCTGTTGTTTATATTTATGTCTCTTACTCTTGGCACACTGTGGGTCTGAGCACATTGATATCCATGTAGGAAATAGTTTCCTTGCAAACTGGATCATGGATGAGTAACTGATCCCCATGTGTAGGCCTTGTGGCATGATTGAAATATTAACCAGGATGTGGACTCAAACTTGGACTGATGTCTGCCTCAGTCAAGTTCCTAAGGTCTTGCTGATTTGAGGATAGCAGGAGAAATTATGCATTCTTGTACTTAATTTTATCCTTGCTCCACTGATGACAGTGATGGTTCAAAACAGAAAACTATAATGTCTGAATTCTCATATAAAGAGTTGAGAAAAGTTCTTTGTCCTGAGCATGCATGTTTCTAGATTGAGGAAGGTGAAGATTTCTGCTGTTTCTATTGCTTCTCCAAGTCACCAATCAGACAAAGAAAGAAAAAGAATAGTTTTTAAGTACTGGCCTTATATTCCTAATGATCCCTAGCCTGAGAAAAGACAACCAATTTAGCAAGCTAAAGAACAATAAATAGCATGTTTTTTCTTCTTCTCCCTCTCCTCCTCTTTTTCTGCTTCCTCTTCAGGACAAATAAATGAATGAATAAATAAATAAATAAATAATGCCTTGATTATAAGTATTGAAAGCAGACTTCCCAGTCTCTGCTTCAGTAAATGAACAAGAGAAGCCTGCAGTTGCTCTGAAAGCAGCACTGGCTGCAGCAACTAACATATCTTTTTTTCTGATTTTCCTCTTTTCTCAAACAGTTTTGTGAGAGAATGAGACAGCTTTATTAAAGCCTAATATTCTGAGGCAGTGAGTGGTCTGGGGTTATGACACTTCAGAGATACAGACTTGGGTACACAATTGAAATCTGTGAAACATGGATATAACAGATTTTGGAAGGATTTTTTGTAAAGGGTGGGGTTTTCTATTTATGAAAGAGTGCATCCATTCTCATCTCAGGGAGCCATCAGAAAACTATTAACACTCTTTCTGTGCTACTTGTTGAATAGACTGTTGCAGATATTTGACTATTATAGAGAGATCCTCTCCACTTTTCTGGGCTGATTCAGCACATTGCAGATATTAATAACACAAGCAAAGTACAAAGTTCTACACAGATGTTTAAGTTCAGACATAAAATACCTTGTCCTTTCCAGTACTACTCAACACAGGGGTGCATTGGCCCCTGTGAAACTACACTGGATTATCCCAGCTAACAATGGATTTGGCCAACAATGGTTAGCAGAGAATAAACCACTTCAAAAGACACTTCCTAATGGTAGGTTTCCCTGTAAGCTATATAGGTAATTAATTAAAAGACTTAGGCAAGAATGAACTAGAAATATCTGTACGTTTCAGGTTGGATTCTGCTTTCATGATTATATAACTTCAGTGTCAAACTGTGCCTCATATTTTTTTTTTTAAATCTGGGGCATGAGTGTGCGTATAAAAAACCTTAAAACCCAAACCATTTTCTGGAACAATCTAGAGAAACTTCCAGCAATGTGTTTTTGCTGATGTACTGCACAGTGGCATAGCATGGCAGTCTAATTACAGCACTCATGTCACTCTACTTGACTGACTTTCAATTGCCTTGCCTGCCCTGGTCTCCATGAATTTGCA
Organism: Alethe diademata; assembly: GCA_025584955.1. Classification (NCBI taxonomy): domain Eukaryota; kingdom Metazoa; phylum Chordata; class Aves; order Passeriformes; family Muscicapidae; genus Alethe; species Alethe diademata. The sequence continues at coordinate 11,483,323 of JANRMJ010000125.1, forward strand.
GGCTGTAATGTACATAAAAGGACTCAGTGTTGCTTATCTCAACTTTATGGAGATCCTGAAGACATGACAAATTTTATTTTGTGATTTTATTGATCGCTGCTGCCCCTTTTACCTCCTCAAATGTTTTTCTCAGATGATGCTACCTGCCATCACCTACCCTGGCTTTTAGCTGGCCAGCACTGTCAGCAGTTACAGCAAATACTAATGGGATTAAAAACAGCAGCTCAGAGAGGAGCTGGAGCAATACAGGTCTGTGCTGGTTTTTGTTCTTTCAAGGGCTCTGACAGCTCCTGCAGTACATGACACATGGAGGGAGAAAAATACTGTACCTTTTGGGAAGCAGTGGAAGCCAACCTTTACTGAGGTTTTTTCAATTGGAGTACAGTCTTTCATACATTTCAGTACTGGGTCAACAGAGTAGCACGTAGATTCCTCTCCATCAATAGTAGGATTTCGATTCAGCTGCACATAACTGCGCTGCAGCTTGCACCCTAAGAGGAAAAGGAAAGGTAGTTAAAATTGTGGAAATAAATCCCAATCGATCCTTGCAATAATAAAGGTCCACATTTTCTCTTCAGCTTTTATTAAAACACAGGTATCTGACAAACCATTTTCACAGTAGTGAGGTTATCAAGATAGGACAATAACAAGTTGAGGAAGGAGTCTGAAAGGGGAGCTATTTTTAAAATCTAATTGCACAGTATAACCCAAATGGAATCATGTATACTCAGTTTTTTAGAACTACATAATACACAGAAAATAACCTCTCATGTCTGAAAGCTATTAAGAATAGATACTGCAAGCACAATGGCTACTTCATTGCATTAGGAAAAATGTCAACCGTAGTGAATGGGTAAAAAAAAAAGGCAGCATTTATATAGTAAAAACAAGGATAATTTTTGTATTGGATGATTTTTATAATGCTGCAATTATCTCACTAGAAAGGTATAATGTAACTTAACAGGATTCCAGCTACCACTCTGTTTCCTGACACACAGATAAGTACAATTCTGCTGGCACTGAAGTCAAGGAGAAAGCAACCATTAACTTCAATAAAATTATTTCAGGTCTGAGGTAAATGGAGACCTACCAAACAAAATTGTATTTATATTATGGGAGTCTAACTTTGTTTTTCCAGCTACATGTAAGATGAAGCTCTTTAGTGTAGGAGTAGTTCTAAATATTTTCCTGAGATTTCACCCTCAGATGGTGCAGAACAAAAATAAATTTTTTTTGTGCTTTGGAAATTTACATGGGTGTAGGATCTGACAATGCATTCATAGTCTGCAACTTGTGGGGTGAAATTAAGTCTGCAGATAACAGCTGAAACTGTTTTGATACAACGGTGAAAAATCACACTTTTTTCCAGTGGGAGCAAGATTTGGGCTGATTTTACCTTGCAAGAAAAAAGCTATGCAATGTAAGAAATAAAAATTCAGTATTTAACATTGAATTGCACATGAGACAATGACTTTTGCTGGAGTATATATTCTCTCTATTCACAGGCTGTGTTTTAAACAGTCAGTGATTAATAAAGTTAAAATGGATACAAATTGCTATTGAAATTTCTGAATAAAAGTTATCTACCGATTTACAAAAAAATATTTTCTAGCTGTTGGCAGAGGAAAAGTGAAATCATAATCTATTCAAGCATAAAGTTTTTCCAGACCCACTCACCACCAGAGCAGGTTTGTTCTAGCAATACCCATGAGTGAACAAACGCAGAACAGCTGTGTGCCAGTCTATGGTTGGGCATGAGGAATTCATTTTCCTTTTCTCTGTCATTATTGCCACAAACTCCACAGGTCTTTCCTCTCATCCATGAAGCAACTGTAACCTGCAAAATAGCACATCTTTGTAGGGAGTGCTGAGGTGTTGGTCTGTCACACCAGCAAGGTACCCGGCAGAAAGAAAGCAGTAACCTTGAAAGTCAGTGCAGTACCTTAAGATTTACACCATCAAAAGTCACCTGCTTCAGTCCAAGTGCTGGAACTTCCACGGTAACAGTTTTGCCATTTTTATAAATTTTAACATCGCCTGTAAAATGATGTGAATAGTGATCATCTTAAACTAATAGAGAAACTGCAACACAAAACCCACCACAAAGCATTTTCCTTCACAGTGATAATTTTGCTGCTGCAGTTAAATATATATCTTTATATTAAGTGGAGAGGAAAAACAAAAATAGAAGAAATAATATATTTTCAAAAATATTCTACTGCTATTACCTATAGCTAGAACTGACTTCTCTATCCAGTGTACTAAATTTTGAAATGATAATGACAGTGGTGCTGCTCCAGCAAAATGTCTGAACTAAAGCATCTCTCTGTGACTATAACATGAACTTTTTCTTCTGAACAATCACCAACCTGGGTATATTATAAGAAAGGGCTTTATTTACCTCTCTGTTATGCTGGAGGACAGTAAGAGGAATACTGTAGGAAATATGAACACAAGTCAATGCAAATCTTAGAAAAACTAGTCTTTAGTTTTCTCTTTGAATTAATTCCAATTGTGTTTTCTGAGATTTTTCTGTGAAATTTATAAAATCTTAATATTTAGTTCCCAGGTCTGTCCTGGAAAACTGGGTATCACAGCTTACCTTTTACATACTCAGAACCTCCACTGTGTGATAGAACTTGTTCTTCATTGCATGCCACAAGGAGAGATGAATTTGAAGCAGGACAGATTGTGATGTTCCTTCAGAAAAAAGCAAAAATCAAAGAGAATAAATTAGTGGGTAATTTAAAGTGTGAAAAATATAGATATTTGTGACTATCTGAATTTGAATGAATGAACAAGCAGTTTTCTTTCCAAAGTACAAAATTCATGGGGACTATGGGCTTTATTACTCAATCTTTAAAGAAAATACAGCATGGAGACTTGGAAGTTATCACATATGGGTGGCTGTGGAATTTAAGAATTCAAGATAAGAGCAACTACACCATAGAGTCTCAGATGAGGACCCCTTCTGGAAATTCTGTCTTTCCCCATATGTCTCATTGAAAACCAGTTTCAGCTAGAAACTAGATATCTCCCACTCCCAGACTAACTCCCTGAGCAACTTTATTCCTAATTTCTAAGCCTCAGTATAAACCACACTTACGCTAATGTTGTGTTTATGTGAACCTCCCTTGAGAGAGATTGAGGATCAACCTTTCTTGTAGCAATGATGAATTTTGGGTGTTCAGTACAGTCTTGAACCGCCACCAGGTTGCAGCTTTTATTGAAAGAACATGAATGGCTCACACGATCAAAAGTTTTGAAATCTCTCTCCCTGATTTCACACGTGGCTGCAAAATAAAACCATGAAAGAAATGGCAGATATGACCACTGTATGTGCTGCTGTGAAGGTCTGAAAGACACCTCTATGAGCCTGAACTACCCAGCAAACAGGAAGAAAACTTCTCCTTGGCAGAAACCAGAGTCTGTAAGGACATGAGCACACTGCAAAATAACTACCTGCTGTACACTATCCTAGTATTGATTTTGATTACATGCCACACACAAAACTCAAGCTAACAGGGGTTAAAATATACAAAATTCTTGAGAAACTGGATGCCATAACAAACTGTGGTAAAAACTCCCCATTCCCACAGGAGTGCTAGGCACCAACCAGGTGGAGACACACATGGCTCCTTTTTGAATAAAATAAACTGGACAGAAAATACATGGACTCTCTTGTTCCCATCACCTGATGCCTCTCAATGCAGAGCTGGCACCTTCTCAGGAGGGGCAAAATACAACCTCTAGTCCTTGAAGACAGGAGGGATTCCTAAACTCTGAATGCTTACAGCAGTTTGAAGCCTCTTCATACACCTGCCAAAAAACCTGCTTCTCTGTGAGGGAACAAAGTGCTGGAAGCAATGCTGTGCTTCCCTATAAAACCATTAGAAGGAAAGGCAAGGCCCAGCCATGGCAGGGTATGCATCTAAACCCATTGCTTATTCATGAGACAAACATATAAGTAACATTTACATTGATCTTCTTGTGCTATTTGTGAAGCTATTTCAGGAAATAAATTCCAGGCAGTGATATCTCGAGTCTCGTAAGCTGGAGATGGGCCTAAGGGCAGAGTGAATGGCAATCGGAATCCCTGACAATAAAGTGTTACCTGAAAAAGCAGAAATGAAAATACATTAAGATAAATTGAACCATATGCTCAAGATATGACTGGAAAAAAACACCCCACTCTTATCTTGGAAAAAAAAAAACCCTTGAAGATGCATTTCTACAATTGCAGTTGTGTTAGTCTCTGCAGAATGCACCCTAACCTTCAGCTTCTGTGAGAAATCATTATCCTCTCTTCTAGTCATACTTGACTTTTTGAGAAATTGTTAAGAACATTGAAAAGTAACTGATAGAGATGAGTTTAAGTGATAATTGAGTGACTTCTTAAAAAATAAGGTAACGAGTTGAGTAACTGAGATGATGGATGTGCTTGGAAAAAATTAATATCATCCATTAAGGGCTGAAAACCAACATGTTCAGCATTGGGGTAAGACCCTTCACTGTAGCCACAAATTATATTTGCCAAGAGAATCAAATGAATGCCTAATGCACCGACTGCTTCATTGCCACACGTTAAAGATCCTGCAGTATCCTGCAGGGTTGAAGATACACAGATTTCTGATTTTCAGCTTACTACTGTGCTGGGCCAAAGCAGCACAAAATCAAGAGAACTGTTGTATGTATTTGAGCACTCACCTAATATAGTCAGGTATATAGCAACTTCTCTAAAAGAGAATGTTTTGCTTTTTTTGTTTCTTTACATTGAGTGTCAAAATATTCCAAGCTGAAAATCATTCAAGGTAAGGAAAAGCAAAATAAAAATTTAACGTACCTCAGGAGCTTTAATTACTGTATCAATTGTTCGTGGAGATGTTGCAGCTGCCCTTACTATAAATTCATGAGATGGATTTCTCTGATCTACTTCTGAGAAGCCCAACACGAGTGCTGCACCGGGAATGTATTGCATGAATCTAGAGATAAACAAGATGTGACAAACTCAGGTGCATGAGCAAAAGCACACATGGGATAGTGAGGACCACTGGCAGATCCAAAAAATCAGGAAAATATGGAAGAACTGAAAAGTCAAGGAAATAATACTTTGGGTCAAATTAAATGGTTGATTTTATCCAGAAGAAACACACTGGTTTTGTTTTGCCTATTTAAAATGGTTATTTTTTGAGACTAAATAGAAGTTTAAAATAAAATGGCATTTTGAACTGAAATAGCAAATAATTTAATATTGAAAATTAAATCAAGCATACTTTAAAAATATTTGGAGGCTCTCATTTAATATGAAATGTGGAAAAAGTAGAACATATTCATAAAATACTTGTGTACCACTGAACTTGTGGTTTCCATTCAAGCACTGCCTGGACAGTTTGGATTGAAAAATTTTATCCAGTTCTTCCAGTGTTTTTCAAAAGCCAAGTAGGGTAAAAAAGTAAAATAAAAACGTGGGAAATGATGAATTACATACGCTGTGCTTGTCTTTTTTATCCAGGATGGAAGCTTTCCCCATTGCACCTTCAGCTGTGCAGCTGGCTTCTTTGCCAGTTGTCCTGTGGTAGCCACTGCTGCTATCCTGTAATCCTGGCACTCCTTGCCCCATCTCAGTCTGGCCTTTGTAAACAGGGAAACAGACACCCAAAATTCAGAAAAGACTTCCAGAATGAACCTTGACCGTTACAAAGTGCAAAATTTTCTTTCACCAATTTGTTCATTGATCCTTCACATTTCCAGTCTTTTACTCTAAACAGAGAAATTTTGACTTCTTCATGCAAAATCTGAGGCATAGTAAGAAAAGCTTTCAGGTCTGTGCAGAGCTACATATCCTGTCTCAAAGCAGCCACTGAAACATGTTGAGATTTCCTTAGATGTGGTAACTTCTTTGTTAATATGTACTTTTTTCCTAGAAGAGGACTGCATTAAAATTTCTCTTTACCTTCCCCAAGACCTCCTGATTTTAAACCACTCCCCTTTCTTCAATGCTAAATGTCATGCTGAATTTGCTAATTGCAGCTGCAAAAAGCTGAGGTTTATAAATTGTTGCACAAACATCTCTTGCTCTAAAAAGCTCGTGGGAAGCATAGCACACAGATATGCAAAAAAAGTAAGGACCTGTTCCTTGATTTAGGATGCTCTCTTTGGCATCAACCTGTTACCCAACTTTGCTTTTTATATAAATCCTAAGAAATACAACACTGTAAATATATTTGAGTTATGAGTCTTTTGACATCACAGAACAGTCTGACTTGGAGGGGACCAAGAAGGACCATCCAACTCCATCCAGAAAGAGTTCAACTGGTAAGTGAATGGCCCATACAGGGATCAAATCCTGGTCCTTGGTGTTATCAACATCATGCTGTAACCAACTGGGCTAGTCTTGGGTCAATAAATAATATACAGAAAAACAGGCAGATTCCCAGACAAGAAAACTCATAGTAGAACAAACAATAAATAGTGATGAAGAAGTCAATTTTTCAAATATATTTGTGCTTCTACTTGTTATATTTTGATTTATCTTGAAAATCAATATTTTTTGCCAGATTTCAAAGTGTCTGTTTCTTTTTTTTTTACTATTATCTATTTTTAATTCGAAAGAATGGCGAAACATTTCCTGAAACTTCCCCAACTTTATGAAACATTTAAAAATAAGTATTCTTTTCCTGTTTAACACTCCTAATCAGCAGATTCTCTATGCCTACTCTTGGTAGATGTCTCTCTGTGCACTTACCTGTGCTTTCAGAGGCACAATCACAGCATCAGCACACGCTTTCCAATTGGTTTCAGCCAGCTGAACCACAACTAGTTGCACATCAACTTTGGCAGCATCAGAACGAACATATGCTGTGGCCTGATAACCTTGATTTCTGCTGTCACTCCTCACTGCCTGCGCCACCACCGTAATGCCAGGTGGAATTACGTCTCCCAGGAAGTTGTGCTGAAAAAGAGCCCCCAACCATCTGTGCTGAAGGATTTCTGTGCTCCCCAGAGAGCCTGCAGTCCAGTTAGTGTGTGCTGGTAGCAGGCTGCAGCCCTTGTCCTTCACCAGTTCACTTTGCAGCACATATCTCTGTATCCACAATAGTTAAGGATGGATTTGGTTGGAAACTTAATTATTCAAAAACGTGATTATTTTGGTGAGGGATCCAAGGTGTTTCCAAGCTATCTTTATGCATACAGTAAGATTTTTTCATTATTTTAATGTTTCAAATAGCTGCCTACAATGTGTACTAGAGAATTCAGAGTAGTGTACACACTCACAACTTATTTTACTATACTACAGTTTCTTCAAGTCAATCAAATACTTTGAAATCCTGCTTAGTAATAGAATTCCCCTAGACTTTGCCTGCATTTGCAGAGCTATTTGTCCCATTATTATGTAGATACCTTTATGCAGTACAATTATAGAATACTAAGTGCACCATAAAGGTAAAGACGATCTGTGCTTAATGGGCCTTCACATTTACCAATCAGTAATGTCCATGGAAAGTCTGATTTTAGTTATATTCTGCATGCACTTGTGACCTCCAGTCCACATTTGAAAATAATTAGGCAGACTTATTTATTTCTTCCTCATTTTTATCTAAAGCAACTGATTTTGTATTCTGGGCTTTCACAGGGAAAAGAAAATTCTTTCCTCTTTAACTCACAGCTACATTCCATTCAATGTGTATAATTTCCAAATCCAGCTCTCACATACTGCAAATACCTTCAGAAATGAAGGAAAGAAAACAGGCCAACAAAAACCTGAACACAAGGTGATTTGAAAAAAAAAAAAAAAGAAAAAAGTTGTTTGTTTTTTTTTTTTTGGGTGGGGGGAAATATCTCAATGAATTTTGACTTTCAGTTTACACACTTGACTTTTAGTGCCCCCCCTGAGCCTAGCCCCTCAGCTGGTTAGTGGCAGCACATTTAGAGCTGAGCCTGGCTGCTCTGGGTGCCACACACAGGGCTGTACCTCACGTGTCAGGCTGGAGCCATGGCTGTGGTGGTGGTAGTGAACGCTGACTTTTTTGCTCCTCTTTGAGCTGTGGGCAGAATTTTCTCCATGGTGGTGGCTGCTGCTGCTGCTGCTGCTGCTGCCACTGCTACTGCTGCTGTTTCTGTGGCTGCTTCCTGACTCAGAGGAAGATGATGATGAGCTGCTTGATCCTTTATGATCTGGATGCTATGAAATAAAAATAGGTTAAAAAAATCTATGAGGTAGCCTTTAGTTTTAGCCTTTGCTGAAAGAAAGACTGCATAGACACTGATTGCAAGTGACAGTTTGGGTCTAATGCTAGGGAAAATGAAAAGTGGCATTTCATAAGTAGTCAAATGCATCCATATCCAGAAAAATAAAGATAATACAATTTTATGAATAATGGTATAAATCATCTTCCTCTTTCACATGCAGGATATATAATAGCTTTACAGGTAACATCTTCAAAAGCCACTCCATTATCACCCTACTAATATATGCTAAAAATACCTTTGTGCCATGATGTGTACTGAACCTGGTTTCTGAAAAAATCAGTGTAATGATTTTGCCATGGTTGCATAAGAACTGTGGACAGAACTGCTCCCATTGGAAGGCCCCACTGTTTTGTCATTCCCCCATGGTCTTTGTTAACCTAACTTTGACTGCATTTGTATGTCCTGACCCAAATTTGAGAATTGCAAGTGCTGCAACACCGAAAAGATGCAGTGTAGTAATATATTAGTAATAAATCTGCTTTTTTTGGTTCATCATCAGTATGGTTACTGGGCATCATGGAATGGTCAAGGGAAATGGCCCAAGCAAAGCCCTTCAGTAACAGGCTTGATCACATCAGCTGCAGCTACCATGGCAATGTGCACTTGAATTAGCACCTACCCAATGGATGTGAGCAGACTTGAAGCGGAGACTGTACACTTTTGGAAGGTGAGATTCCTGCAAAATTCCAGAATAAGTTATTACCTACAGCTCAGTCGAGACCAGCTACTGAAGTCAAAGTATTAGATGGACATTTTACCCATTCTGTGCTGGTCTCAGCTCGTTTGTCAGGCTTGCTGTGCCAACGGGAAGCACCAGTGCTTTCACTGCTGCTGCTGCTCTGGGTTTTGGGCTTCTGCTCACCCACACTCCTCTCTCCTTCAGCAGCACTGGCAGGTGGAAATGACGTGGTCTTGGACTGCTTCTTAGCCTTCAGCTTTATAGCAGGTGCTTTACTACTGCTGCTGCTGACTGTGCTGCCTCTGGTACTGCCTTTGCTGCTGCTTCTGCTGCTCTGGCTGCTGCTGGTACTGCTGCTGCTGCTGCTGTCCTTGCTGCTGCTGCTTTTGCTGCTGCTGCTTTTGCTACTCCTACTATTGCTCTTACTACTACTATTGCTGCTCTTACTGCCACTATTACTGCTCTTGCTGCTACCACTGCTGCTTTTGCTGCTACTACTGCTGCTTTTGCTGCTACTACTGCTGCTCTTACTGCTACTACTGCTGCT
>JANRMJ010000125.1:11499989-11541632 GCA_025584955.1 Alethe diademata
CTTTTCTTTTCTTTTCTTTTCTTTTCTTTTCTTTTCTTTTCTTTTCTTTTTTTTCCCTGTGATTATTTACTTGAATTTCTCTTTAGCTCTTGAAAATTTATATAAATCCCACTGCTGTGACAGGTTATAACCTTTATGATCCTTTATGATGTGCAGGATAGAAATAAACTTAATGCTATTGAAAACTGTTTGCTTCCTGTGTCTGAATGTGAGAGATGATGAGGAAAATAGCTTATTCTGTCTAGCTTTAGTTACATGGGACTGTCATTAGTAACCTGTTGACCATCAAGACAGTGCCCAATACTAAAATATTTGAACAGAGCTTACAAACATATGAAAAATCAATAGCTTCCTGAATCTATTTTTTTTAAATGGGGAATTTAAAGCTAACAAGGGAAGGTGTTACAATATCTCTAAAATACTGACTTCAGTTGGATCTTTATTATTTGGTAGATATACGCAAAAGGAAGAAAAAGACTGTGTTGAACTAAAATTTTAACTCGGTCTATATAGTTATATATAGATAGATCTAAATATCTGTATCTATGTATCTCTCTCATTTCTCTCTACCATGCCTGCTTGTTTCTCTTCATACCTCTAAGATTTTACTCTGCTTGGTCTTTGACCTCCTCAGTGATGTGGTTCAATGTTACATTCTCTAGTTATTGCTTTGCCTTCACTTGCACTCATTGCTGTTTCATTGCTCTGTGTGGTTTCCACTGGCCATTTGTTTTGTAACAGTGAATGGGAATGCTTTTTGGAGAGAAATTGATGGTGCTAGAAGTCATCTAGTGAGTATTAGCTTTCTCATATACTTGACATTATGGAGCTATTTCCAAGTGACTACTTCATTATATAAATGGTAACGCTGCAGGGTCTAGAGCAGGGCTTGTGCTGGAACTCATGGGCTTCTCTGCTGTAATACCTTGTTTCTGATACTGACTTGCTTTATGCTTTATGCAATGCATTTAACACTTTTTGTGTCTCATTTGATCTCCCCTTAAGTCAAAGGAGGAGAATATTTTTTATTTATTTGCAGGGAGGATCCTTCTGCTAATATTTCTCTCTGCTTGGGGCTCTAAACTCTCTATCAGTATTCAATATTCTCATTTCAGTTCAGTGTGCTTATTGAGCTCATTAATATCTGCCTCACCCTCTCTAACAGTGGCAACTAGTGAGAGTTATTGCCTGGTGTCCCTGATAACCTTAGGAGCAGCCTGTCCTGGCCTCCCTAAGAAACAACCAAAAAACCATGCAGCTAACTTTTCATCTCTGAAATGCTGAGACCCTCCCTACCTCTGCGTGGAGAGAACCTTATTACAGCCACACTTGATGGAGTGGAGGAATTGTGTTAGGGAGCAGGATGAGATGTCAAATGCATGTCAAATGGTCTGTGACTATTGAAGGACAAGGGAAAATAATGATTAGCCTAACTAGTGGCTAAATTGAGGAGACCTGCAGAGTGTCTGGGCCAGCAGCCATGAATGCTAATTGCAGCTGGATCAAGCAGCTGAGCTCTTCTGTTACGGCTGTATTTCTAGAGCAGAAACTTGTTAACATTTCAGTGGTTTGTGTAATCGCCGATTTCTGTTGTTGGTGAAGCTTTCTCCTTTGTGATGAATTTTCAGCTTCTCTTTCTCAGGGTTTTTTCATGTGTGTGCACATGAAGGTTTTCTAAGTTTGGTCTACTGCTTTGATTCCTTGGACATACTCTTTCTGTTTCCTCCTGCTCTTTGCTTTTGCATTTCCATCTGTTTTCCTTTGTTTGGCATCTGGCTACAACAGTTTTCCAGAGTGCATTGTAATTGCATGCGCTGATAATAAATCAAGGAGACCTAACGGGTAAGAACACCAAATGGCAGCCACAGGGGAACAAGGTAAAAACATAAGAGACAACAAACCCTCTATGCTTCAATGCATCTAATGCAAATTTAGATGGGCTAACTGTTCTAACTCATAGGATTCAACTGTTTGATATCTTACCTAGTGTTTCCAGTTCAAATATTTGTATCAAGATAGAAATTTTATATCATTTGTGTTTCAGGTAGTTTATGAATCTCAACAACTGAGATATAGTCCTAAGGAAGAGTTTCAGTTGAAGACCACGGAAAGTAACACATATTTTCAAACAAAGCTTTAGTGCATGTCACTTCATTTAAAACAAACATAGACTATACCAATCACCACCACTTATCAAAGCTATTATTCAAAGACAAGGTTCCTGAATGTATTTGGGTTTGTTTAGGGGACTCTGCTTTGCTACATAGAAAGATTCTAAAGGCTATGTCTTACCTTAGGCTAATTATGTTAGTCTCATCTTTACATGGTGGAATTTCAATTTTGATGCTTTTTTCCTTCATCTGGATAGTGGCAACAACATTCACAGGTATAAGAGCATTCATTTTGGTGCGTGCTTCCAGCCCTGCCTGGACTGTGTGTGTGTTGATTCCCATTACAAAGGTCATCTCCTTGGCCATGCTGAAAAGGTAGAATGAGGGTATAATTATGTTCATGCAGCAAACAGCTGTTGAATATTTATGGCCTCTCTCATTTGAAAATATTATTATTTTATTTTATACAGAATACTTACCTTAGACTTGTTTTGGATCTCAGCTTAATGTTGGCATTTAGTAACTCAGTCAGTCTGAAATCAGACTTTGGAGAAGGCGTAACCTGTGCTTGAACTATTACAAAGAAAGCAAAGAAAGGGTTAAGAAAGCCCTCCAGTCCTAGCAGGAATGTTTGTATTGCTAAAGCAATGAGATATGTTACCATTTCCTGCCACTTTTGTGACAGAGGAGTAATAGAAGCTGGTCTCTGTTGGGAAGCCAGTGCAGGTGGGCACAATGCGGCGGATCTCAGAGGAGAGGAGAGCTTTGGTCCACTGCCTCCCTACACCACTTTGAAGGCTACTGATTATTCTCCTTAGTGAAGGGATTTTTTCATCAGATCCATACCACGCCTGCAATTACAGAGTTCAACATGTCTAAATAAGCAGAACTTGAGTATCATGATCCGTGTCATTAACTATGCCTCAGGGGAAATTCTGCCAGCAATGATTATAAATAATTCTGATCAAAGCTTGACCTTATTTGCCTTGATTAATACTAGAGACAAAAGAGCCAACCATGAATTTATAAAAGGGAGAGAATGAACGAAAGTAACAGTATTTTAGAGCTTTTGATGCTTGGGTAGTGGTGCTTTAAAAATGATACCTGCAGTGCATTTTGGATGGCGTTTTTATCAAGTCCACCAAAATAGAGCTCTTGGCCAAACATCTTCAAGTAGCCTGACACAAAAGGTTTGTCACTGGAGAATGCCTTCCAGTCAGAGAGCTGTGTGAGAAGATAAAAAAAGCCTGATTCTTCATAACATTTGAGAAAGCAATATTAGAGATTTTCTTCTCCCCCAGAATTTACCGTTTTCAGGATTTTCTTGAAGTCATAGTCAGTCTCCCAGTCCCTGTCAGGAGAGTAACCTTTAGCAAATATCTCCTGCAGCCCTTCAGCTGTTATTCCTACCTGTGGGAAGAAGTAAAGTGCAGATGCCAGTGGATGACAGTTGTAAGAAGGGATGAGAGGGCAAACTGTGGGTAGACCAAATTACCTCCAAGGGGTCAGCCACTCTTCCAAGGAAATGTGTCCGTAGCTGGGACATTGCTGTAGCTGGAATTAAGCTACCTGCATTATTCAATACCAAATATTTAGCTGCCAGCCCACTCATAAGGAACTCTGCAGAGAAACAGGCAGTGAGACACAGCACAGTTAGTTTTTAGGTCAGAGTCTGCAGATTGTGTCTATTTACTAATTTAATAATCAGCATCATATGAGCAAGGCCAGAAAACTCAGCCGTAAAACTGGTGTTCTAAAACAGTTATTAAAAAAATATTCTGAATTCAGAATATTTTTAGACTAATAATGGGCAAAGCTACAAGCTCACTGATCATTCCATGGTGGTTATGCCATTTTTCCAGTTGCTTCTAATATATCATATCATAGTATGGTTTGGGTTGAAAGGGACCTCAGGGATAATCCTGTTCCAACCTCCTGCCATGGGCATGGCACACTCCAGTAGACCAGTTTGCTCAAATCCTCATCCAAACTGGCCTTGAATACCTCCAGAATTGGGCATCCAGAACTTCTCTGGGCAAGCTGTGCCAGTGTCTCATCACCCTTGCAGTAAAGAATTTCTTCTTAATATCTAATATAAACCGACTCCCTTTCAGTTTGAATACACTCCCCTTTATCCTGTCACTCCATGACTTTGTGTAAAGCCCCTCCCCAGGTCTGTCAATGTGCCTGTCCATATAATTTACATCCAGTCACACTCTGCAAAATCAGCTTATGAAATGCTTTTATGAGACATCATTTAGGGCACCTTCACAAAGGAGGTGAGAAATGAAAACAGAGTTGCCATCCTTTGCTAGCAGTTCAGGGAAAGTGATACAGATGTCCTGTAAGGACAGATGGTGAGCAATAGATTTGTCTCTCAAATGAGTCAAAGTCTATTTAATGCATCTAGTTCCAAATGCTGTAACCCTGACATGAAATGCACCCAATATTAAATTATTTTTGACTGTTCAGTGAACTTTGAGCAAATATTTTGTTTCTATTTATTTCTCTACTTAGATTTATCATCTGTAATGTTTTTAGCTAGAGATAATCAGTGCAGAGCACAGTCAGGAATTCTTCCCAGTCTTGGCACAGTTATATCCTCTCCTGTTTTATGAATTAAAGTAATGTCACCGTTTTTCTAAGTTTCCTTAGGTTTCAAGAGGAACAAGGCTGATGGGATATGTAGGCATCCTTGTTGTGCTTCCTTCTAGCCCTTCCTCTCCTGTTGCTACACCCTTTGGAGGATAAGGAAATATGTTTGAACTATAATTTTACCACTCTGCCTTCATTGTTTTGCTGTATGAATCTACTGTGCTATCCAAAGTGCTGGGCACTATCTACCTACAACACATGAGATTCAGAAACAACTCCTGCAATCAAGACAGGGATTTATGCCACCCACTTTTGTCAGAGGAAAAAGTGGAGAACATTCAGTAGATAGTAATGGTGATCCTATTAAAAATAAAACAAAAACAACAAAGCGGTGCCACACTGGGACATTACTAGTGAGTTGACAGGAAACTTGGAAATGCAAAGACTAGTTTTTCTCTGCATGAGTTTAGCCAAAGCAATGCCAGGCATTCCATGGACAGGACTCTAAAACTGAGACACAATACTTTAAGTGAATTTTTTAAAGCTATCTTTTATGTTCTTACTACAAAACCCATTAGTTAAAAAGTCCATGGTACTTACTGATACTTAATAAGAAGCATTACCTAGAAATGATTATTTAGAATTCATTGACCTGAAGAGAGCAGGAATATTTTCCATACCTCAGGCCTTACATAGTGCTAATGCTCCAAGAATATATTTGCCACTTTTCGAGAGTTTGGTGACACCTGCATGTATCTGATTAAACATCTTGCCCCAAAGATGAGGGGAAGAAAATTTAGAGAGCAAATAAAGCAGTCCTTGGTACCTATAAACAATAGTACATATTTAATTACATGAATCTGTGCATATTGAGAGCCAGATTCTCACAGTCCTGACACTGAGCAGAACCTGAGCCATCCCTTTGATTTCAGCAGCAATGAGGAGAGCATGAAGCAATATTTGTGGTGGCCATGTGTGACAAATTCCAGATTAGAGATAGATTCAGCTGACATTATTGCCTGTCATTAAAAATTCAGCATAGAGCACCACAAAGATCTGTGATGCTGAGGGCAGATTTTTGTTTTTATCAAGGAAATAGGAACTGCATTACAGCCGTCACTATGGTAACTCCTCCAGAATGGACTCACAGAAACACATTTTACCTGTGGCTAGTGGAGACAAATCAAATTAGAAAGCTGGAGGATGGATCTTCTTCCCACACTAGTGTAGTAGGAGATTGACTTAATTTAGCTGAGTTATACAAGTCTAAGATTAGGATATGTGAGGAAAAGATTTTGTTTTTTTATTCTTCAGGATGAGGACCTACCTACCCATGGCAGCCAAATTACTGACAATGGTCTTCACCAGGAAGTAACAATTCCCTGATGTTCTGCACTTCCAGGCTACAGCCAAAATAAAGTATTCCATTTCACATAGTCCCCTGCCAGCACCCCTCATACATATTGCACCGTTCTTTCTCACTGTGTGAAAATTTAGATGGCTTAATTTGAAAAGCAAAAATTAGAAGACAAAATGAGTGCCCAAACCAAGAAACACATATCATCATGTTAACAAAAAAATGTATCTACCCCTGAATGTGTTTTAAGTAGTACAAAAGTTCACATGATATATATTAGTGGCTGTGTTTCTTTGGGCACTTGCTGTCTCCATCATTGAGGCAGCAAGCACATGTATTACTGTGTATTCTTGCAGTATGTATTAGATTTATTTCTATTACAGAGCACATTAAATTGTCATGTAAAATCCATGAAACTGGAGCAAGACAACAATAATATTTACAAACCACACCCCTGTCTCCAAAAAGGAGGCAGAAGTAATTGTACACCCAGCACTGTAGATTTCAGATGTTTCAGAGTCTCTTAATATTGATTACTTTGAAAAGAATCTTAACACATACCAGTGAATAACAGAAGTGCTAGAAACATATAACTGCTGACAGATAAACAGCATGTGTAAAGAGACTGTGTTTGGAGCTATAATCTCCCAAGTCTGCCAGCTACATATGCCAAATCACTAAGGCTGTCGTGGCCATTTACATAGGAGAGTTGCTTTAAAAAAATCTACTGAGAAAAATAATATACATGGAAAATAGCAAAGGCTACCATGTGGCTGAGCAAGAACTTGTCTTCTAGTCTGGTCCTTACATGCTTTAAGTACATTTTTATGTGCAACTCTGACATAACTGGCCAGTCTCCAGATACCCTACATGGATCTGCTCATTCTAGTAAGGAATCTTGGTAGGAAGATGCAAGAAAAATCTTTAGACAATAAACCTGACGTAGCTGCTCAGGGGTGCAATGAATGGCCACATCTGAATGTTTGCAGAGTTTTCTGTTTTACTGGGCACAACTGTT
Source organism: Alethe diademata (assembly GCA_025584955.1). NCBI lineage: Eukaryota > Metazoa > Chordata > Aves > Passeriformes > Muscicapidae > Alethe > Alethe diademata. The sequence continues at coordinate 11,507,071 of JANRMJ010000125.1, forward strand.
GGGGTGAAGAGTATTTAGCATCACATTTGAATGCAGCCAGAGTTGTAGATGTTCAACACGGGTAGAAATTAATCCACTTCAGCAGTAATTTCGGTCCCTTCTGTTTGTTTGGTGCAGAACAATGGTATGAAATTGTTAAGCACCACTGAGAATATGGTATTTGATACAGGAACATGTGCCTCCCTGACTAATGAAAACAGAGGGTTAGAGCCCCACAAGTCCTCTGGTAATTTCATGCTGGCAGTGTACAATGCAAAACACACAGGGACCTAAACAAATGGAGAGCCTGAGACTCTTATAATTTTTTCACTGAAGATAGGAAAATACAGAAGAGCAACACGCAGCCCAACAGCTGGCTAGGAGAATTGGGCTCTCGTACTGTACAATTTCTTCCCCACATATTCACCAGTATATATTTCTCTACAAAACCTTCTGGGTCTTACCTTTAAAGATACTGAAGTGGAAAACTTTGCTGAACTGATATCCAGATTTGTCAAATTTGGGACTTAGTGCTCTGATAGCCATTCTGCAGGCAGAAGCCCTGAAAAATGGCAAGCTCATTAACATTTCAATTAGCTCACAAGAAGTATTTCTTCTAGGAAAGGAATTTCCCTTACACCACTTGAAGATCTGGAGCTGTGCTTCTACCCAGGGCCCTCAGGTGAGAGAAGATGAAGCTTGCCACTTGCATGCTGGGTTCCTTCAGCACAGCATCAGCCAGTGTCATCACAATTGGAAGACCTGGCTTGGTTTCAAGCAAGACCACTGCAGCTAACATTCGGATTCGAGGATGAAGTTTTTGATTCAGGAAAATCTCAAGAGTGATAGCCTGGACCTGAAAATAATAGATATATCCAGTTTTGCTGTATTTTTGAACATTTTGCTAATAACCACCCAACACCAGTGAATGATCTGTTTCATCACTGGCACAGTAGAAATTTGGATTATTTAATTATTATGGCAACACTGTTCCTGTTTTCATAGTCTGAGGGCTGGAAGGGGCATTATGGTGATGTAGTCTGTCTTCCTACATGATCAAAGCCAAGGAACTTCACTGGATAACATCAAATCTTTTATCCCTTTTTGAGCTATCACACTCTAGGTAAAAGAGATTTCAGGAATCCATTACATACCTGAGAAGTGATTTCAGTGATCACTTATTCCTATGCACAAAGGTACAACTTATTTCTAATAATGTGTTCTTCCGGGGTACTTATTCTAAATAATATAATAAAAATTAAACAAATAAACCCCAGTTTATTACCAGAAATTGCTATGCCATATAAGCAGCTTGACCCAAAATTTAATGCAATAAATGTAATTTCCTTAGTAGCACTTGTGGTTGATGTGTTTGCCCTCAGCAATGTTCACTACCAAGATCAATTTTGTATTGGAACCTTTGCAGTTTCCAGGGAGGCACAGGAGCCTTTGGCTCTACCTTTAAAATGGATGTGGATAATGTGCCACTATTCTGGCAAACTTTCTGCACAGCCCTGTCCTGCCTGAGAGAGTGTGCATCCATGAGCTGTAATGAAGAACGACCCAGGAAACTACAGCAAACTTTAGAAAAACCCTGACTGGTATTATTAATTTGAATATGCTTATTATCAAATGCTAGTGTAGAAGACCTGACAAAGATGCATTAGGCCTAATTCAGGCTTTTCAAATTAAGCAATAAAAGAGGTCATAAATTATAAGTATGTTTAATCCAAATATGGGTGTACACCTCGCTGCAAACCAGGCAGTAAACTGTTTTTTGGACAATAAAAAAAAAGTGGTCACAATCATTAACTTGTTCCAGATCAATCTTCTCCAAAGAAAATTCATAGAAAACAAAACTGAGTGGCCTGGGGCACCTGTGGAAAGCCAGGCCAAAGAGCAATCAGAGATGCAGTGTTGTTCTCAAACACCAAACTGGCTTTTTTCCTTCCCCAGCAAATACTTTAACTTCTACCCTTGCAATTCTCTCCCTTCCCTTCCCTGTATTTCCCTATCCAGCTCCTGCACACCACTAAATTGTTTCTTTATTCTTTTGGTTAAAAGCATACCCTGGCATGCTATTGTCTGTGGATCAATATGTGCACTCAAACTGGGAGGCACATGCAAAAAATGAGTATAATGGAAACACTGATTAGTAGGTGAACAGTTAATGAAAGTTTTTATTTTACTTTTTATGTTAAGAATTTACTTATATAAAACAAAAAATTTCAACTTCAGGAAAAAATCTTGAGAACCTTGAAAAGGTTTCCTTTAAAAAGCAGATTTCTTCAAAGTGAAAATGATTGTAAAGTGATGCCTGTGGTAGATGAGAGTAGGCTGGTGTAGGCATTGTATGTGAGTTCTAACAATTATCTCAGGGACAAAAGTCACATTTAGTAAATGTTCTGTTTATGACTTAAGCCTGCACAATGTCTGTAAATTTGTAATTAGGATGCAAACCCCTGGTATCTATTTACAATAAAATCTAGTCTTGAATTACGATTAGATGTGACACTTGGTATTAAATGTCAATTCTCTGAAAACCTTGTTTTGTGGTTTTCTCACATACAGAAGGTGAAGTAGCACTAAACACATTTGGGTCAATAATTTAGTTTTCTGTCGAATGTCCTTGGAAACGAAATGTTTGCAATGGAAATACTGATTCGTCTTCAACAACAATGAATGTACTCATTTAATGGGATTTTTTTGTTACAGTCTGAAATACTGGAGGTTAATGTCAAAAGAAATAAGACATGCCTACCAAGGAATGGTTAAGTATTTTTTTAAAAATATCTTTGAAAAAAAATTAAAAATCTGTTTTTCCCTCATTGCCCATTATCTATTAGCAGCCTTGTAAGTGGAAGTCACAAGGGCAAAGGAGGCAGCTTTGTTTTCTTACCATTTTGGGGTCTTTCAGGCCTATGTTTTTCAGGGCCAGCACAGCAGTTGCATGGACCCTGAGTGGCAAATCCGAAGCACCAGCTGCATATCCTGGCAAAAACTTCTTGATGTGCTTGATGCTGGCTGGATGTCCTACATTCCCAAGGGCTTTCAAAGCCAGGGAAATTTCTTCTGTGCTGGACTTGCTCAATGCCTCTCCTGCAAAGCCATGAAGAAGCTGAAAAATGAAAACAAATCTGTTGAGTTCAATTCCAGGTCTTATCTAAATTCCATCCACCAGCCTCTTCTGGGGTTTGACTTCCATATTTTCAGTTTGTTCAGTTCATTTATTTTAAATATTTTCAAATTCTTTTTTTTTCCCCTCATGAATAGAACATTTTATTCATAGAACAAGTATAGCTGAGAAAGCTGCAATGAACAGCTTCTTCATCACTATACCTTAAAGTTATCAAAAAAGATTTTTAAAGGAAAAAATAACAGCTAGGACCTGGTGCTCACTGCCTTTCAGGATAAGTTGTGAACCCTGAAATACTGCTGCTTGAACATCTCTCTCTCATGGTTGAAGACAGGTGCAAAAACACAGATACAGTTAAACTTTCAGACCCTAAAAAAAGATGCTTGAAGATATGGCTGGTGGTGCCCTTAAGCAGCTAAGGCAGGCTCTGTTCAGTGTGGATTAAAAAATGAGATCACTGCCAAAAAATCAGGTCGTTTTACAGCCTTCATTGTAACCAACTGGATCACACTCCCATTAGTATGGCAAGATTAGAGGTAGTTGTCTGAAGGCTGAATAAGAGCAAAGAGCTAAATCCTAATAGATACCAGTTTTAAATGATAACAAATGGCTCTAAAAAGGAAACAGAGATGTTAGAGAATAATTTCAATACAGATTCTGTACTTTAAAATAACACAATTGAGATGCCTTGGTGGTGCAGAAACAGTCTACTTGATATTATTAACCAAATGAAGGGACATCTGCAATGCATTGAATAAGCCTAAACAATCATTTGCTTTGGGAAAGAATTTTCATTCTCTGGCACAGGGCTTCTCAGATTTAATTAGCTCAAGAGCATTGGTGGCAATTGTAACACAGGAGACGTTTGCAGGAATGTTGGCCATCCTATGTACTACAGGGAAAATATCATGTCAGGCACACAGTGTGTTTGGAACACCCTGCTCTCGCTGGGGATGGTGGATTGATGGCTGCCAAAAACTAAGCACACATTTCTCTCCCCCCACCCTGTTACTGCCTGAGTGGTTGGCCCCTGTAAAACATGACATGCATTTTTAGAGCTGGGAAATGCTATTTAATGACTACTCAAATTGTTTTGAGGCCTGCTGATTAAAAGCAGTGTAGAACAGGGAGAGTGTCACTGCTGTTATAACAACCTTACAGCCTATGTTGATGACTGGGCTCTGCTTCTGGCTGGGTTACATTAATTCTGACAAAAACTCGGGCTTTTGTATCAGTTAAAATATAAATATTCATAATACCTATATTTAAAATATTTTTGAGCAATGTCACGGGACTTCATTAATAATTGGCAATAAAGAACTCAGAGATACTCAGATAGAAAGTGTTATGAATTGTTTGCTTCTTCCTCTCACTCTCTTTGGTGTGCTAATCTAAAGATAAAAATGCTGTACTTAACCAACTGGCGTTCCTTTCCCCAAAGGAAACACTGCAGTGAAGTGAAACACAGCTTTCTGAATAACGAAAAAAGAACTCAAGGCCTAATTTTTCTTTTAAATGGTGACTAACAGTGCGGTTACCTGGAGACACTCGGAGCAGGAGTCGGAGGAGGAGCACTGCTTGTGGCACAGCGAGGCGTAGCTGAGCTGGCAAACCTTCCCAAGCACAGAGCTGGAGCGAGGGCAGTGCTTCTTCACAATGAGCTGGGGAGAGGGCAGCTGTTTGTTACTACCACTCCTGAGCACAAACATTGTGGAAAAATATGTTTCTGCCCAATGAAAGGCAAAACCAGGCTTTTGGTATTTATTTTGTTGATGGATTTTCAGTTAATCTGTGGATAGTATTTTATTTGACAGTCATTGTAAAGTAATTGCAAGTAACATCTGGGAGGCAGATCTGTTTCTTTTACTGTGTTTCAGTTTTAAATTTGGCATAGCCTATAATCCAAAGGGAAGAGATCATCCAGTTATGGAATGGAAAAATACACATTATTGAAGAAACATTCATCATATTTTATGACTGCCTCAGCTATAGGCAAAATGAATTTGAGATTTGCTGTGAATGGACCTCACTACTTGGGCAGACAGGAATATTTTTTATAAATGTAGGCGGTGACAGGAGGCACCAACCCACTGGTTTCTTGTGTGGGAAGCAGAGCACCAACACACAGTAACAGCTGGGTTGTTATGGCTTTAACTGGGGCTAAAATTCTAGTCTGCAGTTCACTGTCTCTGCCTAGGGTAGGCAGAGAGAAGTTCTTGCATCTGAGACTGGATTAGACCCCACATATACAGAAAAAATTGCAAAAATAATTAGACTTTCTCCTACATGGCCTTCCCATTGACATAATTTCCTTGGTTTTGACAGAACTCCCAAATTCATACCCATCCTCCTAGGTCAATTAGGACAAATATGTGGATATAACAAATATGTATTTCTTGCTCCCTTGTCCTTGTAGACAGATATCTAATCTGATGTAACTATAAAGTACATTTGGAAAAAGAGAGACTAGAAGCCACTGTTTGCAGCCATAACCTCTGTCCCTGAGGGGTATTTTAGTCTTTATTTCCTGTTTCATTCTGGACTAATTTTTGCCCTTTTGATTTTCATTCTCCTCTCCTTAAGACACTCAGGAAACAAAGCCCTTTCAACCTTGCTGGAGGGTACAAAACCTTTATCTTTTCAAAGGAATAAATACAACAGATGCTAGAATCAACAGAGAGCGATTTGAGAGTGTTCAGAGAGTCCTACCGTGGCTTCCTCCATCACAGCCCGGGTTGGGGTGCTGGAGTGCAGAGCCACCAGCAGAGTTTGGGTCACCTCCCAGCCGCTGAGCTCCTGCCTCTCCATCTTGTGCCGCAGGAACCTGAGCGCGCGGTGGCTGCCCACCGCGGGGATTACATCCAAAATGTGGCGCCTGCAACGGGAAAGGCAAGCAGCATTTTCCAATCTGCCTGCGAGCACAGGCCCTGCAGAGGGCCTCCAGCAGAAGCAGCACCACCTTTACTCCCTGTACCTGTAGGCTGGCCGGTTGGAGAGCTGCTTCCACACGGATTCGTAATTCTCCTCGCTCGCCGCGCGGAAGAGCTGCAGAAGCTTGAGAGCTTTTGCTGGTGCATCACTGGGCAGCTGGTCAGAGGTGGCCTCTACTAATTCTTGCAGGCATTCCTCTATCTGCAGAAAGATGAAAATGCAGGAAGCTCACATGCATTGTTTCCCACATGCTCGGATTTAAATCCCCAACAAAGAATCTTGCCCAGTGGCTGGGCTTTACCTGGCTTTCCACATCTTTTATTTTGAATAAGTGGACAGGAAGCTGAAGCAATTCACTGCCAAACTGATACTGAATAGACCCACGATTCTGGTAGTCTTTTGGTGGAACCTCTGCCCTCTGCTTCTGCACATCAGTCAAAACAAGTTTCTGCCTGGAATGGAGAGCCCAGGAAGAAAACATCACGAGATGCAGCGTACAAATTAAAAAACCCTCGATAATTCTGCAACTACAAAAGGTTTTGTTATTGAGGGCAAAGATATTTACAGACAGATGCATTTGGACATGCTGCTCAGAACCATACTCTGAGAAAGTGTGCCCTTGCACAGCTGGGCTCAGCTCAGAGCCAGGCTTTGCCTTCCTTTGGGAATAACTTGGCTTGAGAATTTACAGAAGAGGGAGATGAGAAGATGTGGCCTGGAGAATATCACAGGAAATACATGTTGTGTCTTAAGGAGTAAACTATGGACTGCAGAAGAGCACAGGTGGGAAACTTGCTCAGAAGTTACAATTTAATTTAAATGTTTTAAGAAGTTCTTGAAAGCTGTTATGTGTCTGTGTCTCTCCTGGAAGCTTCAAATGGAATTGGAGGTTTTTAGATACAATAAGAAATGCTACAATCTTTTTACTTGAACTCTTACAATTCCCTCCCCATTTTGTTTGGTAAGCTGAATATCCTGGGGACTACAAAAGAAGGTTCTCATGAAGCTTTAAATTGGATTTACCAAACAAAAGGAGCCACATAAACTCAGGATTAGTCTTTGGAAAAGTGCTCAACCTTTTGAAAAGTTTTAAGAAGCAAGAAACCTTCATAATTTGTTATTAAGAATAATTCCAATGAGAGACTGTCTTTGTAAGTATTTGCTATCTTTTTACATTTTCAGCTAAAGAGATGCAGCCAATCCCACCAGTTATGTTTAAAATGGGTCATTTAGGACACTATAATAAAGTTAGGAATTTGTACTGAACAACTGAAACATTCCAAAAGCAATATCGCTGTACCATAGAGTCTCTCAAAATCTCTGTAGAAAATTGGTGTGTTTATTTTGGAATCTCTATGATCTTCTGTATCATTTCTATTCACTCCTTCCATATGGATTGCAGACAACTGCTGCAGAAAAATAGCACATAACTGCTTTACAGACAAGCCACTGGAATTTGAATAGATACTGCTACAGAATCAGTAGAGATTTTTTCTCTCTTGAAATTTTATACAATATTATTGAAGGGCATTTGGGTTAGTAAGTATAACATCAGGTACACTTGGGCAGATTTTAACTCCCCCTTTCAAAGCATGATGAATCTATTATGTCTTCATTTTCATTGTTTTGGGAAGAGATATATCTACCCAGAAGAGATGGGAAAATGCTGTATTCTGAAGAGAAGAGCAAATGAATGCTAAAGATGGGATTATAATGGTGAAGCAATAGTAAAACCTCTCTTGGCCTTGAAAGGTGCTGCAAGAGTCTTACGCTGAGCAGGTCTGAAAATTCAGCTCCAAGTGCTTTAAGGCCTTGATAGGTTATTATTTTTAACAGGGAATGCATTGTGGAAATAACTTCTGAGACTTGAGTGAGATAGTCACATCTTCCCAACTATCTTATATTTGTCCTCTTCAGCTGGGTAATGATAAAAATGCAGAGAAAATGGGAAAAGTAAAGATACTACCCTTCTGAGAGCTGAGAAAGACCTTACTGAAGACAATCTCTACAGGTTGCAGGAGGAGAGTGTAAAGTGTCATAAATCCATTGTCTCCAGATTAATGCTGACTCACAAAAACCTATAATTTCACAAAAGCACTGCAGTTGTGTCTATCTACACCGTGATTGCTTAAGATAATAAAGCCACTTCCATCTTTTGTTTGTTTTGGCTTTTTGTTTAGTTTTGTTTGGTTAGCCAAATTGAACATGTTCATTATATAAATGAAGTTAATCAGTGAGTTACTGATACAAGGTTTCTGACATCGCTGTTTCCAAAACTGTGTATTATAACAATAGATCCTTGCAGAAGCTAATGGAGCAATGAAGATAATAGCAGCTGTAGAGTGGGATTAAGAATACCTTCTGCACTGTGACATTTATGCAAAAAGCCTCTCCCTTCAGTGAGGAGAGTACATAAATAAATACATAACTGAAAATTTTCTCAATTTTCAAACACTGAAACTTTGAGTGCTTGAGCTAGGGGCACAATTTCATAGACAACCATATTCTTGTTTCGCTCCAAATTTTTTAAAGAAATATGCAACATTTGCTGTGAAGTAGTAAATGCATTTAACTTGCCTCGTGCCGAATTGATTTACAATAAAACTCAATTTCCTATCACGAAACAGTTTTGATGGGAGATTTGCAAGCTGCCCATGGTATTTAGGAATCCAAAGTCCAATCTAGGTTTCTTGTGAACTAGTCTCCATGGATCTCATACTGCATTATTATTTTCCAGGGAACTCTCTTTCCTGAGTAACTGTCTTTCAAAGTATTTTACTTCAAATATATTAGTTCACAATTTCCCAGATGGAATTACATTTGTTTTGGCTTTTATGGCATAAATCAAATATACCTGAGAAATAAAATAGTCAAGTCCCGCCAAGTTTAGCTAACAAAATTTGGATAGTGATGTGGATGTTTCAGATTTACAACTAACAATGAAGGCTGTTTTTATGAGCTGTTTGGGATTTTATGTAATTAAATAGTGACAAACAATAGCCTGTGGAAGTAAAAGGTTCATTTCACTTACAGATCTTCACTCAGATTTCTGAGTTGCTGAATTAAAGGAATATGTATGGTACCTTGCTTCCACGATGGCATTTCCTCCTGTTATCTCGTTGAAGGGTGAAAACTGGTGGATTTCCTCGACATCAGCTTGTGTAATTACAGCTTCACTACGTGTATATTTAATTTTGTAATTGTAAGTAGCAGTTGCACGGGAATTCTTGTTCCTCTTTATAACACAAAAAAGCAATGAAACAAAGAAAATAAAAAGTCATTGAACTTTGAAATTCTGTGACTAGAGTCTATTACATCACCCACTTCAACCCATTTATTTTCCAGGGCTGTTTTGTTCATTGGCCATAAGAGCAATCAATGTGAATTCTGTGTGCTCACTTCTATTGGAGAGGTCAGGCACGCTGCCTCTCTCCATTACTTTTACTGCTAAAAAGTGTTAGCTGCTTTTTCCTTTTCCCAAATCTAGTAATTGGCCATTCCCCAGAGAAGCAGACAAATTTTCTGAGGAGAGCAGCTGCATAAACCACACAATTTTTTATTTCAAAGACAGGATTATAATAAAATGCAGCAGTACCTGTCTTGAATAGCAGAAAATGGACATTGTGATTTTTTTTTTTTTTTACTCAACAGAGTAGATGAATTAACTCATGCTGATAATTAATAGTTTCCAAGCCAGCTAGTTTGAGCTAGCTCAAGTGTGCTTGCAGTACATGACAGTGTGCAGCCCAGACCTCTGCTTCTCTGTGGGATCATTTTCATACAAAAAGAAAATATTGACAACTGGATATAGCAGATCTGATTCTTCCCTCATTTTTAGTATTTCAAATGAAGAGATTGTGTGGATATCAAATGGTGTTCTGCATAAGAATATAGAATACATATACATATAATAATACCACTCTGATTTACCTGCTGGCAGGTCTTGCATGGATAAGTGTATGCTGAACCTGTGACAATTTGAACTTTCTCTTCACAGCTGTTCAGATCCTTGGATTTGGTCACATAGACTAGGTTTGCTCTCTTGTTTTCCTGAATTGCATAAGTTGTGTTACAAATACCTCCAATCCCAGCCTGGCAAAAATGAGAACAGGATCAGAGAAGTTCACTATTATGCAAAGTTTCACTTCACCACATGAAATTCCCTGTTTAATTCTGCATTTTCTAAATTACTAATGGAAATGAATGCTTTATTTTTCCTCATACTCTTCAGAAGCAAAATCAGGGTGACCATTACTTTAATCTCTTTTTTATGTGTACAGGTCTTTAGTAAACCGAATCAGAGTAACACAGAGAGAACTAAACCTCCCCAAAGTTTCACTTGGAGCCTCAGGGAAGGGGAGTAATAATTTTCAGCTAGAGCTGTTGATTATGAAATATGATTTGAGGAATATTAATAAAAAAGTGTCAAAATAATTTGATCAGTCAGAATGAAATCTTAACAGCAAAGAGTGTTTCAAGGTTGGAGATGACATTCTGCCCTCAAAACTTGCTTTTACAGACAGCTTACAAATGCCTATGGAACAGGCCTTGCAATATCAGTTGATCTGTCACAATATGACCAGTTATAATTAAAAAGAATTTCAGGATAACAGAGTTTTGATTGCAGGTCTTCTTGAGTTCACAGTTTTAGCTGAGCTCTTCAATAATATTTTGAGCATATGCATTTATAAGGGCTCTTAAATCTCCACAGTCAGTGAGATTTTTGTAGAAGAAAAATGCTTGATTGCATTTTAGGAGGAAGAGTTATTTTCCTGATTTTTTTATTAGTGTTATTTATAGCATAGCTAGTGCAGAGACCAGCTCTGGGCTATGTGAGAGCAGTGAAATGGTCACGTGCTGTTTAGGAAGCAAGACATACCCACTTCATCTTCAGCTTATCAGAATTCCCTGAGACACTGTGGCGTTGGTAAAGGCTAGAAATAGGAATTGCCCAAGCTTCCTGAAAGCCTTGTACTCTGCAAACACAGGTGTGGGTCTCTGCACACTGCAGGGTATGGGAGAGACATCCAGATTTAAATGGGAACATCCAGCCCAGATTGCTCAGTGGGATGAAGTGGATTCCTGCCCAGCTGAACTTCATGGCTCTGTGCAGTTTATGGCTAGCTCAGATAGCCTGAACTCACAGGATGGGATGTCACACCTTCCCAGGTTAGTCCTTTAAACCTCCCTGCAGCTCAGATTTTGGGACTAATAATGTTTATCTTCCTTTGCAGAGTGACTCAAGACTGTCAAGCAAGAGTGCCAAAGCTCATTAATCAGTTGCTGTCTGAGAAAAGCAAAGAAAACGTGGAAATTATTCTAGGAGGTAAAGTCACATCTATTGCCTAGCAGTGAGAGTAGAACATATTGCTAACTGAATTAGAAAGAATTAAGATGTGAAACTAGATATAAGAAAATAGTGTTGCAGAATATCCAACAACACCACTCAGATTTTATGTGCAGCAAACAGAGTGAAAAATATTAAATCATCTAGTTCCTTTCCCAGAAACAACTCCACTTACATAAAAATAAATTTTAAAAAAAATTAGAGTTACTCTGGTCTACAGTTTCAATAAAAATAAAATGAAAGCATAACAATTTCAAGGTTTTTGCTGATCGCTGAATTGTCTGCAGTCTAATCAATGTAAATATGGTTTCACAAAAATTAAACACATTGCAATTTCTGTGGTGAATAGTAATATCAGATGATTGACCTTGACTAATACATTAAGACTTGAAAAACAGTGGAAAATTCCAACAGAGCATCAACTGCAACTGTCAAAGCTGTTACAGTAATGTTGTGACATATATACTATTTTCTTCCTAAAAGAGGAGCTAGAAGAGATTAAAGTATATATGATTGGTAGAAAAAGTCAAATTATTGTTATTTTGACTCTAATATTAAACTGTATTTTAAAGCTTGTTTTACACAGTGTTCACATTTTGTGTAGGCTTCATCTTTCACAGCTGACTTTCTCTGGAATCACAAGCCAGATTTTCTAAGGGTTTAATTCTGCAAATGTATTTCCTGAAATACTTTCATCAATTAGTTTAAAAATATACTTTTAAACATGACAGCAGAAGAGCATATCTCCACCAAATGTTGTCCCATATGAAACTTAATCATATGACTAAGCTTAGGTCTTTTTTGTAAGTGAAGTTTATGTCAAGGATGAATTCAGAAAATGCAGTAGAAGGCTCTGAAGTGAAAGTTTATTTTCAAAGCCACCACAATGGCCAAACCCAAAACTCACCTCCTGCAAACTGTATGAATTCTGTGTCTTCTTTATGCTCAGCTCCAGCACGTTCATAATCCCTCTGTAGATGTTCAGAGCATCGTCTGAGACAGACTCAGGAGCCAAGATGCTCCCAACGTGGCCATTGCTGTACTGGAACTGGATGGGGGTGCTGAGCTGCCCTGTCAGGACCTGGCTCAGTTTCAGGGAGCGGGAGAAGGAGCTCGTGGGCCAGACACCGTTGTACTCTGCAGCTTCGATCGAGTGCGCCTGCAACACAGGGGGAAGAAAATCCCTCTTTATTTTATTTTCTTTTATTTTATTTTTTACTTATTTTATTTTATTTATGTTATTTTATTTTATTTTAATTTAATTTTTATTTATTTTATTTTATTTTATTTTATATTTATTTTATTTTATTTTATTTTATTTTATTTTATTTTATTTTACTCCAGTTAACTTTTTTTCAATACACATAAGCATCGAGTGTGGACACCGCTGAAGGCTCAGGGAAAATTCCAACTCGGATTTTTCCCAGGCTAGAGGCTTTCTTAGAGATAAACAAGAGAAGGAAAAATAAACAACATAAATTAACACCTAGTGTTGATCACAGAGCAGTGTGTGTGCTATGTGCTAAGTGATGTTTTGCTGAAGCATGTTTTCAAGAAGTGTTTCATTCTTAGACCAATAAACTTTTCTATTCTGTATTGCACAAACTATCCTATATAAGTACAGTAACCTTTCAATAAAGCGCTTCTTCCTGCCTCAAAAGAAGAAGTGTATCTGTGTGTGTTACTATATTCGCTGCTCTTAACCAAACAGCAACAATCTAGAGCTTTAATCACATCAAAAATATACTTGGAAATAACACAAAGCCTCTTCAAAGGGGAAACTTAGAAGCTGTAATTTAGCATAACTAGTGTTCGTATACGTATTTCTGTATATAAAAGGAAAGAGCACTGCAAATGGCTGATATTTCCACAGCCACTGCACTCTGTTCTGTTTCACAGACAATCCATGTTGCCAGAGGTTGACTTGTGCAAAGAAATGAGCCAGAGAAGAGCCACATGAAGCAGGTTGCTACCCAAAAGCAGTATGGAAGATCTGCAGGAAATTGCAGGAGAAAGTTAATGTTGCATAAAGCATCATTAACTCCTGTTGTGAACTCTGTCATTTCCCTCACTGGGGTCACAGAGCGCAGGCAGCAATCTGAAACTAATAAACACACGGCCTCTAGGCCAGACAGACATGCAGAATTAGTTTGAGCAGTGGACAGCAGATTACAGAAATTGTCCTTCCCTACGTGTTTTGCCAAGGAACCAAAGGCTGAGGCACTGGCTCCAACCCCAGCCTCAACCTCCAAACACGGAGAAAGTTGTGCTAAACTATGCAAAACTTGAATAATTCCTACCCCATGGGAACAGGCATGTGTAGCTTAGTTTCTCAGGGGACCCTTCCCTTCTATATATTTTGACAATTTAAAGAGACTTTTCTCTGACACCTCAGGCTGGTGATGTGGCGCAAGACACGGATTAATTTCTCAAAAAGCCACACAAACTAAATCCTCACACAGCAAATCGCTGGAGAACGCACTTTCATATTTATTTTTGTTATTGTTGGTGGAGATCACTGCCAACCCCAGTAACTGAAGCTTACAGGGAAGGCTGTTAGAGAGTAAATCCCTCATGCTGCCTCTTGGACATGCTTCTGGCATATTGCACACAGGCAGGTTTGGGACTGCTTGCAGGGTCAGGGTGAGGTAGTTTTCCCCAGCCCTCAGGGCCCAGGCAGGACTTAGGCTGTCTGCTTGGTTTTGAACACAGCTGGCAATTCTTACTTGTAGGTTTGTGATGAAAAAATTGTCAGCTGGAAACTGCTCAGGGAACACAGCTTTTTGTTTGGGCTGAATGTGAACTAGTAGGCTGCAGATGAAAGTTTAATTCCCTGAACCATCCCTCCAAACTGTCTAATTTAAATATAACAGCAGCAAAATAAACTTTTCCCAGAGAAGAAGGGAATAAAGGTACTATTACCTTTACCTTAGAACTTGCCCAAAAAGTTGTGGTTTTTTTTTTTTCCTTTTCTCCTTTTCTTGCCTGAAATTATTTCTGAAACGGAAACTTTTCACAAATGCAGTAACACCAGTAAAATTATGTCAGAAGGTTTTAGAGAATAGGAGTCAATTTTTGGTGAAGACCCAGCCTGGTACACCAAGGGCCATTTAGGCAGGAATGAAGGAGGATCTGGGATAAGGACAAGACTGCTTCTGCCTCTTTTCTGACAGGGAAACTTTCTACTCACCACTGAAGATGCTTGACTCTTATTCCCTTGGCTTTTTTTTTTGTTTTCAAATCCATCCCCTTACAAATGTCATGGAAAAGCAATATTTCCCATCTAGATTTATTATAATTTGAACTTACAAAAATACCTAGTAACAGCAGGCTAATTCAGGCTGGAAGGCTACAACATTTACAAGCATTTATAAGACAGTCACCGGTCTTTTTAATCTGAAGTTTTCCATATGCCAAATTAAAGCTTTTAAAAATACCAATTTTCTTCTCCGTATACATAAGACTAAGTGGAGTTTGTGCAAAGAGATTGAGGTGTGCCTTTCTATACAGTCATGATAAGTAAGTATAGGCTGCTGTTAAAGACAAAAGTGTATTTCACGTAATCAAAACCCTCAGTAATTACTCAGCAAGCAGTAAAATTATACAATTGAGGATGACAAAGAATGCCACTCAGGACCCTTTAGAAAAAAGAAGGATGACATTAATTATGCTAAATATTGAATCACATGCAAGTACTGTTGCATGTTTTATTGTCTTCTGTCTGCTGGTTATGAAATCAGTTGATTAAATAATCCTGTGTTGTACAGTTTGAAACAATTGGATTGATCCAGTAAAAAATTATTGTGCATTTCAAATTACATTCCATTGTCTCCCTGAACCACAAAGCAGAAGAAATCCTTCAAGCCCAAGGTTGGCTTGAGCTGAGAATTACCTTGCAAAGTGCAAATAGAATTTAGGGCACTGGATAAAAAATAACAGTGTTAGTTACATTATCCCTGAGTAAGCACAACGCATGATGAAACCTGATTACTTCACAAAAACTTAAAAAAGAAGCTAAGTATGATGAGAATTTTACCTTTCAAATTGAATTCATTTTCTTACCCTAATAAGACAAAGTTTTGGCCCAATACCACTTATTTCCACTTTACATTTTATTTTTATTCCAGCTCTTGCAAGTCCTTTCTCTGGAAGTCCACTGAGAAGCGTGGTTTCATAATCAAATGTATAAACCTTGTTTTCACTGAAATCAGGTTCTGCAAAGAAATGGTTCCCATAAAATATTATACAGAATGTACAGAACATATTAAAATTCCTGCATTAGAATGTATGGAACAACAACAAAAAGATGAATTTGTTCATTTTTGCATGGCACCTGAACAAAATTAGCTGTTGTAAAGCTATATTAAACCTTGATACGCTTTTCAGATTCTATTTTTAATTTCACTCATTATAATTTTATTAGTTGATAGGAAAATTACTTACGGTAATTAAGATGCTGGCTCCCTGAAAGAGAGGAAAAAACAGAGGAATGAAACAACAAAGAAAAAAAACCAACCCCAAAATGTTAATGTATTGTAGTATAAATGACTATATCTCATCTTGCACATATAGCATAACACTTTTTGATTAACTTCACTTCTATTTCAGTGCCAGCCAAATCCTTTTTTTTTTTTAAACAACAAAAGAAGTAATAAAATATTTTTTCTATAATATGTTAAAGTTCATGTCTGCAAGTGAACTATATTTAGATTCTGAAACCTCTTCCTGAATATGCAGTTTTAAATTCACCAAAGCAGATAAGTTAATACTTACCCACCAGGGTTAAAACCAGGGCTAATATCAAGCCCCTCATGATGGGAATAAAGTAAAGGTGAACTTGATGGGTTTCTCTTTTATAAAGGCATGTGATATCACATGTTTCTTTTGGCACATTAGTTCGACAAATAAGTGTATTCTAGAATGCATATTGATCAATCAAAAAATAAACATTTCTGAGGTCAAGAATGCTGACAACTTCAAATCACCTCCTGATTTCAGCTACCTTACTTTCTGTGTGGTTCACCATGTTTGTGAGCCCTGTGGAATTCAGCAGGACACCTTGGCCGGTATATGCTGGAAAAGAGATTTCATTTTCAGAATATCCTGCTTGCAATTTCCCCCCATTTCTCTACATTCTATTTATATAGTAAAAACCCCCTAAAATTTAAATTATACATATAAAGTTCCTCCATCATAACTGAAATAATTTAGCTTTCTTTTAGTCATGTCTTCAACCTCCTGATATTTTACTCTTCATAAGGGTCACTGCTTTGGAGACAAACCTTGAAACTTTACTTTTAGAGGAGAATTTGTGGTTTACAGCTTGAGACACCTTCCAGCTCACAGGCATGCAATGAGAAACTGCCTTTGTGTGGTATCTGCCACATCTGTCTATGCAAGCATATCTTGTTACCCACACCTGGAAAGACAAAAACTTGTCAGTATGACCATCACATTAGCCTGTGGTTAATAGTGAAACTTTATACTATGAAAACAGGAGGGAAATTAATCTCTTTGTTTATAAGAAGAATCTAATAAGAAGTGAGTTACATTTCCAGCAGGACCTCAGTGAGTTGGGAGAATTGGGAGCTTCTCAGTAGGTTCTCACGGGGCTTTTGCTGCTGTCACTCTTGGGGAAATATATCCAGAATTTCTCACTTGTAGCAATAACATTCAGATCAATCCTTAGCAAAATTATGTCAGAAGGGAATTTGCTCCCTAACTTGAGTAATACGTACTTTTTTGCAAGTGTTTAACATTTACTTTGAATTTCAGCTTGTCTCTTGTTCAAATGATAAATTAAATATCATGTAAAGAACCACCAGCACACAAAAGTTACTGAGGGGGCAGGAAGGGGAGCTCAGGAATGCAAACCTGGTATTTCTGAGAGGCTGTGGAAGGTGCAGCACAGCAGATACTGCACCAAGGCAGGCAGCCAGACCTTATCCTTCAGGAGGGGCACAAGGATTTCTCTGCTGGTGCTATCCATCAGGGAGGGGAAGGGTGAAACCCAAACCCAGGTCCTGAGTTCTTCACCTTCAGGCCTGAGGACATGTTTGCTGCAGATCCCCTCAAACAGCCCTTTACATTATTGCTTCATTTAGTTGGAGTGATGCCACCTGACTGAGGAATAATGAAATCATTATTGTGGTGCCAGGGCACCTGAGCTGGAGCCAGGGATGCATGCATGGTTCCTCTACTCCATCACTGCTCCACCAAGTGAGGGCTCCTTCACTACCCAGACCTGAAATCTCAAGAATTTTGACATCTCAGCTTTCCTTCATGAAGGGAGTGATATAGAATTGTATGGGTAGTCAGATCTTCCCTGAAATGAAATCTGTCTAGTAAAATATTTAAATATACAGTAGACGTATGTACCATTAAAAGAGATTAATAATTGTGGTTTTGGTTCAGTGTGAGCTCAGGTGGTGAAAAATTAAGTGCACAGAGATTTTCCTTGATGTTTTCTCCTGGGGTGCTAAGTTGTGTGAGCTGGGACAAGACACACCGTGTTTGTGAGCCCTGAAATTCAGCAGCACAACTTGGTGCTGTGAGATGTAGCCAGAAATTCCTTGCAAACAGTTACATTTTTTGCAGCCAGAATGGAAGTAAATGCACAGCATAAAATTAATACTTTAAGTGATACCATGCAAAACTCCTGCTTCAATCCCCCTGCTTTGGTGACCCTGCTCATCAATGCCCCAGCCTGACCTCTGCAGTAAGAGTGTAATGTCATATTGAGCTCAACTACCTCCTTTGCACAGGGCAGAATGTATAAGATAAAGTTAGATGTACACAGAACTGTATCAGAAAGAATATTTATTTAAACATTGTTATTAATAGCTCATTGAAATGCTGTGTGAGGGACACATACATATTAAAACAGAACCATAGCATTTTTCAAGTTTAATAAAAAGTTTTATAATTGAGGCGTAGCATGAATAAATTTGTTCTGAATGGGTAGTGAAAATGCTGCATTTCTTTTTTCTAATGAAGCACACTGAATCTAAGCTTACAATCAGCATGTGGATACCCGATTGCTAAAATAACAACTATAATAACTAAGAGGGTGCAGGCTGCCATTTTCTCTTCATTTACAGCATGCACTCTCTCTTTTTAATAACTCCTCTCTACCTAGGCTTGTTTTCTTGGGGGAGAAAAGAGAGTGATCTCAGAATTGTTGTACCCATTATTACTTTAAAGAAACTGCTGAATGAATGCAGTAAGTAGAGAGGAGACACAGCAAGAGTTTGAGGGTCACAGCACTGAGCTCCAAATCCTTTCTTCAAAGTAGACAGAGCATTCCAGCTAGTTCTGAGGGAATAAACAGGAGATCTATCGTTTTAAGGAAATGGATAAAAGGAGGAAAGGTAAGAGCCACACTTTTGAAAGGCAGTACAATTTTTCTTAAACATTCAACAGGTCATGTTAGTGAGCAAGAAACCACATGAAAAATATATAATCCTCAATCAAACAGGCCCTCCACAAATAATTTCCAAGTGCCTAATTTGGTTGCAGAGGAAGAAAGTTTAATGTGGGCAGAGGCTTTATACAAAACCTGTATATTTTCCTTTTTTTCTTCTTTTAGGCATAAACAGTGAAGATAAGGAATTGTTAAAAAGCAATGGGAAATATCTTGGGATGTCTTTCTTTTACAGAAGAAAATATATGGTATTGAGTATTACAGGGAATGTGAAGGCTGTATAAGGAGTGCAGTAAGAGGAGGTAGACTGCTTTGATTTTACAGGGCACTTGCACCATAAATGAAACATGAATACAGCCTAATTAACCTGATTAGAGCTATTGCTTCTACACAGCAATTGTCTTTACATAACACATTCTGCTTGAGTAACAGAGTCTTATTATCTGCTGTTGTACTGCCACTGAGCTCTGCACTCTCCTTGTTCTGCATTCACATTGCTGAATTATGGTGCAGTGATGCCATTTCCATCCTGCTCATGTATGGCCTAATGGCAAAGCAGAGATCAGCCAAACAGCTCCCAGGCAAAAGCAGCAGGTTAAAATAGATATAATCAGTTGGTGAAGAGATTTTTAGCCTTCAGTTTTCCTCATTTCAAAAGATTTTTAAAATGCAGCTTCACACCTACTTCATATTTAACATTCACTCCTTGAATTTTTTGATCAAAACATCCAGCATTTGTAAGTGTGGCATAGCCTCCAAGATAATGTTTGATATCCTCCCCAGAGACATTGTCTAATGAGTAAGAATGTGTTCTAGGTTGGGTAAAATTGCCATATGCTGATTCTACTACATTTACAAAGGGATTTTTAAACTAAAACAGGTAAAAATGCTATTTGTGTATTGTCTAGCTTTTGATGTATGCATGGTTTGAAAGATACCGTTGGTCTAGATTTATAGAATAGCTGTAGAATTTTATTTTGATAAATTTGCTTTTTGCTAATATATGCTGCTAAAATAAACCCACATTTTGGTGCATTTTGTGAAGTAGCTGGTGGGACTGTTCCTAAGGCCAAGCATGCATTGCCTGTCATTTCCAGATAAAAGAATGAAATTAAAAAGAGGAGTGTGCAATCTCACTCTGACATTCTCAATCTGCAAACAGATTGTTTTGCTACAACTTAGTTTTACTAAGAAGCTCAAAGGTTTTTATTTGTATTCAAATATGGAAAACACATTCTGAAGCCTGACAGTCCACCTCTGTGGCTCTCATCCCTGGCTCATCAGCCAGCATACTGATTCAGTGGCTTCAGGATTTCCCCTCCCCTTCCAGGATTTATCATTTCCCAAGTCATTCACTAGGGTTAAACGTTAGACAACTTGCATCTGAAGTTTGAGTCACGTCATATTTGAGGACTGGTGTTTGCTGTGTAATTCCATTGCACTAGAAGATAACTAATAAGTTTATCTTAACCCTTAGACTTCAGGGTCACAGAGTGACCAGCTCCTGTGGGGTTGGTGCTGGCAGGAAATTCAGCTGTGTCAGGAGCCCAGCTCAGCCACTTTGGGGATGGAATGGTGACAGGACAGGACACAGGGAGGGAGCTCTGTGCCCTCAGGGCTGCTTGTCCTGCTGGCTTGGCTGACGGTGCCAAGGCTGGTGGCTTACCTGAAGGGAAGAATACTGGTGTAATGTTTATTGTGATGAACTGTGTGTAAAGTGTGGGCACTGCTGCAGGGAGGAGGAGAGCCCAGACCACCCCATGTGCCTCAGGATGGAAAGCAGGAAGAGGGAGAACACCTGGTTTAGCCTACTCAGCATCACAACCCTTTTTTCAGGGGGCACTGTGAACACACAAAACAGCTGCCAGGAAACAAAAACCAACCCATGACCCTCTGCCATACTGCATGAGGATGCCTTTCTATCCCTGGAGGAACACTGCCCAAGGCAGTGGTGGAAGAATTTTAAAAAGAAGAAAATTCTCAAAGCTTTCATTCTCCTTTACAACAGCCAAAGTGTTTTACACTGCAAAACTTCCGATTCTCCTAAGAAAGGAATTTGGATTATTGTTTCTTTATTTTCAAAATACAGAGTTGTAAAAATATGTAATGATTTCTCAAAATTATTACTTATATTGTGGTCCCACCCAAAATGTGCAAATTTTTTTAAGAATATAGGAAAAAGCACTTATTTTTTCTTACAAGTCACTATTCTTAGGTATAATGATGATTTTTTTTTGTTTTGTTTTGTTTCATGGACCTCTATCTTAGTAACACATTTCTTTATATCACAGAACTCTGCAAGAACACAGGATGGGTCTGGATCATCTCTTTCTAGTGCCAGAGGTTTATGACAGGTTTATGGTGTCAGGAGGAAGCTCACTATGAATTTACTCTCAATGTGGAATATATGAGGTGAGTGATACCTTAGTTTCACAGCACTGGGTCACTGTGACATTAGGTCATGGGCCTGATAAGATAAGCTGTGTATTATTCCTAAGGAAGGAGCAGATAATACTCAGCCAGCTCAAACAACAGGCATTGACTTTACCCTCACAAAATAGGTAAAAAAGGCAAAATCACCCACCAGGATTTAATGAATGACTATGACTTCCAAAGTGTAAAAGGCCTAACCATATACAAATAAGAACATATTTTGTGTTTGTGTGAAAGTTAGTTCAGTAATAAATTGAGCACCATGTTTCATCAGTTTAAAAGCAAGTTGCTACATGGTTATTCACACAACAATATGTATTAATCATCATAATATTTTCTGTATGATACAGTTACAGATGAAGTACTAAATGGAACACTGATATTCATACCTGCTTATCAAGGACTGCAGCACTGTGGTTCAACATTGCCCATAAAAATCAGAGGGCAAACGAACTCTTGAGCACACCTTTGGCTAAGACCATGAAGATTTAATTTAATGCCCCTAGTATAAAGAATTAATTCTGAGCAAACATCCAGGAGAAGTCAGATCTGGATGCAGATCCAGGCCCGCTGCCTTGCACATTTACACAACTGCATTTCCTCCCATCTTGCAGAAAACCTCTTAGCCATTTGACTGGGAACAGTTCTAACACTTATGATAGAGACTGTCTTTCCCTGAAAAAGGAACATATATCACTAAAATTCTTCTCTCTGGCGTGGTATGTGCAGCCTTGATGTGTAACTACTCAAAATCCATTTTCAAGACTTTTAAATAGAAATATATGAAGAAGTTAAAGGCAGGCCCCTGCTCTCTGTACCCTGCACTGAAGTTAATGGTATCTGTTTGTGGAGTTTAACTGGAGCTATATCTAGTGTATGCTGACACTAATTTGTTCTTTGAGAATTCACTGTAATGTCAGTGCAAACACTCAGGGAGTAAAACAGTTCTCAGTATGAATAGGGCTTGAAAATCTGCTCTAGCATGGGCACCTCTCAGAACGTTAAAAATGCTATATGAGAACTTTATTTCAGAAACCATCCCATTTTTTAAGCTATTAAATTGTTTTTTAATAATTGTTTTTTAATAATAATACCTAAATTAATTTCCTTTTTCTCACCTGTGGAGAGAACACTAGGAAGATTGTTATTTTTTTGGTTTTGAAAGGCAAATAGCTGGGAAAGAAACTTCTAAATTTAATTTTCAAGGAATGCTTGCACTGATAAAAAATAATGTCAATCTCAAAACTTAAATTTGACATAATTATCAATTTTTTAATTCTTCAGAGAAGGCAATGGAATGAAGCCAGAGAAATTACATGGATATTTTCTGCGATTTTGTCCTGTTGGCTTTCCTTTCCACCTGAAAATTTATTGGTAATTCATTCACTGGGTGAATTTCTTCTAGAATAAATGGATGTAGCTCCAATTAAATGAAATTGGTTCTGTTTACTCCAGCTGTGTATTTAGTATTTTACGGTTTTTAACATAGGAAGATGTTGGTTGATACTAACTTCTCATTTTTCTAAAGACTTTCTAACAGGCAACTAAGTTCCCTTGACCTGATTATTAGTGCATAAACCCTCTAACTGAGGGCTTATACTGCAAAACACAAAGAACCATGAGTACAATCTAGCAAATGATTCAAGCATTCTTATTCATCTTCCCAGAACTTCTGGACACTGTGACACAAGTGAATGGAAATTTGTCTTCCTCTTGACTCAAAGATCAATTTAAGCTCTTTCCTACAGCAAATAAAACTGTTTCAATTCATATATCTGTGAGTTTTCTGAAGTGAATGTTAACTTTACCACTCCATTCTGTACTTGTGCACTTTTAAATATATGCAGCATATACCAGAATCAGGTGTAATAAATACGTGCATTTAGGCATATATATATTTTTAACTCCTAATTATTATACAAATATTTTATACCACTTGTGTTCTTGGTCCAGCTATCACAGACATCTACTCCCCCGTGCAGGTGCCAGTGGCTGCCACCTCACACTGAGTCACAGCAGAAGGGCCCATTAACACAGCCAAGGCTCTTAACACAAGATTTTTGTGTCTATAAAGCTCAGCTATCTTTCAGCTCTCTATTTCAGCTATCAGCTATCTATTTTAATAAGCTTTAAAGATTTTTTTTCAAATCTGCCCATGTTCAGCCTCTCCAGACAGCTCCTGGGTTTTCTGCAGCAGCAGTGTGCTCGAGCAGATGATGGCAGTGCCACTGCTGACTTGGAGTTAAATGATGCAATCATTTTAGGTAGAAGTGGTGATACTAAATAATTCAGTGTCTTTCTGGAAGGTAGCAGCCCTATAACCTTTCAGCTCTCCTCACCAACCAATCTACAAAGAAATGTTGCTAGGAGAAACTATGGAGGAGTGTGGGAACAGCTCATCTTCCAGGCATAAAAGTAACTGCTGGTATCAGCAAAGGAAAATTAAAATATGAGACATACAGCTGTAGAAGAAAATATGCTCTACATGAAAGCACATCAGCAGCTCCATCTGTAGATTTGTACTCACTCAACGTGTTGGGAAATGTATAGAAAGAGACAAAAGTGCATGTACAAAGACTTAGGCAATGTCTGAAGAGAGGGTAACAAATGTTCTGCCTTAATGAAGCACGGAAAAGAAGCCAATCTCACAGTACAGTTTGAAAAGCCAGGCCAGTCACCTGGGAAACAAGAAAAAAGGACAGAAAAAAAGGCAAACCAAGAAAATAGGCTATCAGCCTAAGCCTCACAAAGCATTCACGAAATATAAGTGCCATAGACTCGTAAGTTAGTGGTTAATAGGCTCTAAAATTGTAGAACTGTCTATAGCACACATGGAACCACAGGTATGTGAGGCAGCCTCATCACTGCAGATTACTGGAGCAGCAGGTTCAGAGCACATTGAAATGAAGACCATTACAGGAGTTTCTAGATACCTTTCTCTGACTCCAAGGAGCAATTTAGCAATGGGTTTGAAACAGTCTGCCTTTCCATCCTGAAGTTACAGCAAATAAGATTTCATTGCCATGTAATGGGTAAAATCCCTCATGCAGGAACAGTTAGACCTGTGGACAGCTCTTTAAAATGGACCTGGACTGAGATGATGACCTCCAGCTGTAAGAAATAGGGTGCAACGACCACAGCCAAAGGCAAAAGGAGGCAGTGTGATTCTTCAGAAACAGTGGGAGGAATATCCCTGAAACAGGCTTGAGCTGCCTGGTGTGAAAGGTGGCACAAGGTGTGAGAAGAATTGTGACAACTGTAGGGAAGTGCAGGTTCAGAGAAGCAGCCAGGTTTTTCATGAGGGCACACCCTGACCCCAAGAGATAAGGGTCAGGGCATTTTTTATTTTGCTAAAAAGCGTGAGACACACAGGATGCTGGCAGCAGCTTCAGATTGATCTGGAGAGTGGGAAGGGGCAATGGACTTCTCAGGGAAGGAGTTCGATTTCTCATCAGAGCACTTTGCCCTCACTGTCACTCATTCTGCTCTAGAGCCTTTAACCCAAAACAGGTGATTTTGTCCTACTAATGAGACTTAATTGGAAACCTATTGTTTTTACAGAGAGACTCTTAGGTCTCCTCAATAGGCAGATCAAAATAACTTGAGGGAAAAAGGGATTTAAACTGAAAGACACGAGTGACATTTTGTCCATGTTATTACCTCAGTATTAAGTAGTTTATTTTTGTCTCTCTGTCTTGGGGAAAAATGGTTTGGATTTGCCCTTGAATATGAAAGACAATAGAGAGGTTTTAAACACTTTAGATAAATACACAGTAAAAAATTACTCTGGAAACAAATGAGAATAATTTGAACATACACAATAAAAAAGATAGAGATATATAGAAAATTCTACTTTTCCATTTTGAAGTCTATTTAATATACTTCAGATTAGAAGGCTGGAAAAAGGTGTCTACTTCAGTTTCTTATCTGAAGCCAGGAGCAAGTGTACAATGCAGAAAAAAAGGAACCAAGAAAAACTTTTTATTTTTCTCTTTGATGCCTTCACAGATCCTTCAGAACAATATAAGAGAGCTTCAGATATTTTCTTTTTCTAAGTCTTGCACTTCTGGAAGACCCCTGAATTTTATATATTCTGTTTTTTCCAGTTAGCTTTTCTTTTTTATCTAGAAAATTTATTTTAACGTCTCCCACCATTTTTAGCTTGCCTCTTGCTTTGTTGCATTATAGACACA
The DNA here is from genome assembly GCA_025584955.1 of Alethe diademata. Lineage (NCBI taxonomy): Eukaryota > Metazoa > Chordata > Aves > Passeriformes > Muscicapidae > Alethe > Alethe diademata. Next base: position 11,532,513 of record JANRMJ010000125.1, read on the forward strand.
GTGACTGTCTCAAAGTCAAATGAGGGCAGCAATATTCCTCAGATGGCTTTCTGCTCTCTGAAAAAGCCCATCCTGCAGTTCTCTAATCTTCTCATTTATATACATTATTTCATGGGGGCTTCAGGAAAGACTGAGTAAAACTAGAGAGAGATGAGTATTCCTGTACTCATGAGAGAATGGGAGCTCCATTTAAATCATCCTTTAGGTGCTGCTGCCTCCTCCTGTGGTGCCCTGACTGAGATTTGGACACTGACCTTGCTGCTTCCCCTCCCTCTTTTGGGAGCTCACACAAGGTGTGGGAAAAAACCAAAAAAACCCAAAGCCAAAAACCCAACCAAAGAACCCCAGAAAGACCAAAGGGGAGTTGCCTTCCATGTGCTGTGTGGGTTACCAGGGATGTTAACAGCTGCCACAGAGGTGCCAGAAGGCAAAAACCACAACCTCACCTCAGCATTACAGCACAAGGGCTAAGTGGAGAGTGAGGAATAACAAATATACAAGAAGAGAGTCCAAAGACCTGATTCATTTGCTGGTGGTGATTCATTTGCTGGTGGTAATTCATGTGCTGTGGTGGGAGGATGGTGCCCTAAGCAGGGGTGTAAGGACAGAGAGCAGGATGCTGACTTATGAGCTCCACTCCTACAATCACATTACTGTGTGCTTGTAAAGTGCCAGGGACAATGCTGCTTGAGGTGTATCTGCTTGAAGGAGGTTAACAGGAATGCCATCTCTCCTCACATTTCTGTTTCTCATTCCTTTTTATTAGGTAAGATCTCTCTAGCAACAATTTGTCATATCCCCATTAGCAATCCCTGACAACTGCTTTCTCTCCAGCATTGTTTTCTCTCAATTCTTACGATCAAGAAAGACTTTTCACCGTTTTCTCTTCCCTTGTTTTCTTCCATTTGTATTGGTTTTGGTGTTTTTTTGTTTTTTGTTTTTTCTTTAATGAAAGCCTGCAGTATGTAATGAAGGATTGCTGCCAGGAGCACACTGCAAAGTGTCTATGTGATGATTATGTGAGTGGCTCACAGTCTTTCACGTTCCACAGTATAGAAGTGAGCCTTTGGGGCAACTCAGAAAGTTTTAAAACACTTGATTTCATTCAGGGAAGAATCAAAGAGTTTCACCAGAAGAAATTGTCTTTACACATATAAAAAAATGAAGGTTTCTAAAGGGATCTTTTGGTTAGATGACAGAAAACCTGCATTTTGTAATACCGCAGGGGTTCTTTTAATAAGTCACTGAAAAGTTCCATTTGACAAGTCAAACCTTGATTTTTTTTTTCATACTTATTATAGCCAAGGAGGTGCTAACCTAATACAATGGGCAAAGGAGTGTCATCACAATACAATAGACCAGACAGAGTTAGTACAATGCTGGGCAATAAGGGATCTCACTATAATGAGTGAGAGAAGCAGTGTCTGCAGCATAAGAAGCAGGCTTCAGAAAAGAGAAAAGAAATGTGTTTGGTTTGTTACTGGTCATTTTATAGCTGCAATTGTAACCCAATGCAATGACCTCTAGGTGCTTAAGAATAATTTCAAAGGTTCACAGGCCAAAAGAAACCATTGTGGTACCTAACTGGGGGCCTCAGTGACACAGGCTTAGAGATTTCTGCACAGTGTTGCCTCTATCTAACTTGGTAATTCAGAATTACATCAGTGGTGTTAAGCTGAGGCTCAGTTTGGCTCTATATTGTTCACATTGATGCACTGTGAGAGCTACAGAAGTATTAGAGGATGAGATGAAAGAGTTTTCTCTTGACTTTGGTTTAATTATATTTGGCAAAAATTGCATAAATTAAGTCAGAAATCTCTTCTTTTCCTGTTCTTTTTTTGGTATCAGTTCCCAAAATTTTTATTAAATTTTTGGCCCTCTAATCACTTTATTCCATTTATACTCACATCCCAGCTCATGTTCAAATTTCAAGGTGCACTAGCTCTGGCATCAGGACAATCCCATAGAAAGTGTGAAGGGTGTTTGGCTAGAAGAACATTCCCACTCACCACATCATTCTAAAGCACAACATGGGCAAAGGATGCTCAGAACAAATCCGTACAATATGCTATATGTAAATCTCCACAGGTTTTCAGCAAACTACACTCTGCAAATTTATGTGACCTACTTTTTCAGATTGCTTAGTGCACAATAGCATCCTTGCTGTCAATCACATGGCAATTGCAAGTATAATATATGCCCTTGATGTGGAAAGAAGAGAACGAGGCATAACTTGAATAAAACTTGGACAAGACATAGAAGAATATGACGTAGGTATGAGTTCAGATTTACAGCAAAAAAATACAAATGTTTGGTTGGGGAAAAAGTGCTGCTCATTCACTGGAGAGCAGAATGAAATATATGGGGTAGAAGGGAGTAATTGCAATATACAGAGATACAGTTTGGATTACTTAGATATGCACATGACAGGCATCTGAAAGTCCAAGCAGCACCTCTCCTGATTGCCCAGGAGCTCTGATGCAGAGCTCCAAACTAGAATTACATCACAGGATCACAGAATAAACTGAGTTGGAAGACACCCTCAAGGATCATTGAGTCCAACTCCTGGCACTGCAGGGCACCATTCCCTGTGCCTGAGAGCATTGCCCAAAATCTTCTTGAGCTGTGTCAGGCTGGTGCTGTGACCACTGCCCTGGGGAGCTGTTCCAGTGCCCAAACACCCTCTGGGTGAAAAACCTTTTTCTTGATATCCAGCCTAAACTTTTCTGATGCAGATTTGAAGAGAGAAGGCAAACACAGTATGTTGGAGTTACTTGGTGCAGTACAGTTTAATGAGGAGTGCATTTCTGGACCTGATTTTTCAAACAATTTTAATAGTTTAGTACTAACGAAGAATGACATTCTTATTTAGCACAGGAAAGCTGTAGTGGTATACAAGCTCTAATTCAAACATGGCAAAACACAGCCAAGCTGCAAACATCACTAGAATGAAACAACACTTTTGACTTCAGTAAGACTCAATTTACAGCTACTAAGGAAAAGAAACTATGAAATATTTCTGAGTTCCAATTGCTAAATGGCCTTCAGGAGCCAGAAGAGTTAGTTCTGTGGTTCAGGCAGTAGTGCACAGGCAGTAAAGCCTGAGAAGGACTGGTTTCAATTTATGGATCCATATTGGTCTTGGAGCAAATCACACTTAATACAAAATGTGGATAGTACATCATGCCTGTTGGACTATAAATGTTTTAAGGCAGGGAAAATCTCTCACTAGGTGAAGACTCAGTATCTACCTCAAAGAAATATCTATCTTGACTGAGAGGCTGAGGTATTTTTATATTAGAAATACTCATCAATAACAAAAACAAATATTGCTGTCTTTTCCCAACCTCCCTTGGTTGCTGGAGCTTATCTCAGACATGAGATTGGGTACACAGATTTTCTTCTGCACTTAGCTTTGTTGGGGGCAGGCAGTTCCTGCTTGCTGATAAAGATCAAGAAGGCTGGCAAAGAAGAAAATGAACCAGTGTTGTGAGGGAAAACAGAAAGAAGGAGGAGCTGATGGAGGAAAAATACTGGTGGAGATATCCTGGTCTGCAGATGGCAAAGGGCTTATCCCAAGTGCTTTCCACTTCACCATCTGGCACTAGCTAGAACAGAAAATTCTCATGGAGTTAGAAAAGGTTGCTTTCACCTCAAAGATAACCCAAATAGAGGGCTAATGATCAAGGGAAAAAAAAAAGGTTATGTTGCCAAGTATTCAAGTATTCAGAAAGTGGGGAGAAAGCATAAGCAAGAGAAGATGAGAATTCCAAACCTTTTTTTTTTTTTTCCCAAGCTAACATTCAGGGGAAAACTAACCCTTGCTCAGAATTCTCTTCACCTTGTTCCTTGTGTTTGATGCCTCATGCAGTCCTTACCATCCTACTTCTCTCATCCTTTCCTTTCAAAAATCCCTGCATCTGCAATATCACTGACTTGCTTCTAGGACATAACCTGGCACACAGGATGAGGGCTAATGGGTTCAGTAGATTTATATGCTTTTTGTTCTCAAGGGAGATGGCATAGGTTAGAAAATGAACTGCCCTCTCTCTATCAGGGTTATATTCTTGCTTCTCTGAGGGATATTTGGGGCTTAATGTGGTGGGAAGACATGTTACAGTTGGGTAAAACATGGTGAGAAGTTGGTTTTATCTGCCTCAAATTAGACATGGAGACAGAAAGGACAGCAGTTTCTGAACATTAGGAGGAAAGTTTGTTTGGCAGGGTTTTTGAAACTCGGTCACATTTTTTGTTTAACAGCTTACAAGATAGTGTATTATAAGATTGAGTGAGTGTGTATGATCTGTGTTGGAAAAGGACTGTGGGATGCAAGTTGCTGGTGAATGGTTTCAGCTTATGTCTGAAAGGCTGGCAAGGATGAAGGAGGCACAGTGCAGGGCCCTGAACCCTGGAGAAACGGATGCTGACCACCCTACATCTGCTCCATGGCTCCTCCTGGGGAGGAACAGTAGCTGCTACCATTCCATGGGGGTGTTCCAGCTCACAGTGACTACTTCACTCTGGTGTTTTTGGAGGGGGACAGCAACTTCCTTCAGTTTATACCTGCACTTGTATTTATTGCTAAGGGAATCTAGCTTCCCATCTGAACTCAGATAGCTCCAATTGTTCTGCTTTCATTTTTGTGAAAGCGTGTAAGGAAAGACCCATACTACCAAAGACAACTCTGCTTCTTATTCTTTAAAGGCTTTGCACAATATTCTTACTTAATACCAGTTATCTTTATCTCGTAGAGGTACCTTTTCATAAGCTAATAGTTATAAAGCAGTGTCTACTTTGCTTAATGAAACCACTTTCCCAATATAAAACAGGTCTAATGGGTGACAAATGTGAAAGCAATATTCCTGCCATTTATCACTTAAACCTTCTTTCACTCTTTTGGGGTGAATTGTTGTATTTTTAAAAGGAAATTGATCGCCTTGAGCGAATTCTTTTGTTCTTCTACATTAACAATTCATGAATGAAGCCAATAGCTGCAACACAATCTTCAGCTCCTTGTCCCACCAATAACCTCAGCTGTATCCTGGAGGGTGAACTCACACTGCATCAATCAGCTGTCTGCAGCACAGCCATGTGAACTGTGGCTTACACTGTGCTCTCCTTTGCTCCCTTGACTTTTGGCAGCAGGGAACTCCACAAAAATGAATTAACTGCTGCAAAGTTTTCTGGCGTGCTGCACTTCACATGACTGGAAAGTTGCGTTACTGGAAGGAACACAGACATTCACTCTGAAGTTCAGAACCAAATGCCAATGGTCAAATGATCCTGGGCACCTTTCTTCTCTGCCCTCTTCTCTTTTCCAACATTGGTAAGCATTGGGCCAGTCCAGTTTAAAAGATTCTGGGAGATTAAAGAGGCTTCTGTTTAGGAACATTTTGGACTACTTTTTTTTTTCTTGAACAACCAAATGACAGAAAAATAACCTGAAACCAGGCCTATAAAAATGAACTGGGAAAGGCAAAGAGGGTAGCAGCTTAAGAATACATTAAGATTGCACCTGCAGATGAGTTCATTCACTTCTTTCCATAAGCAAACCCTGTGCTTCTATTCCTGGTTTACAAAAAACCAACCAACCAAACAACCGAAATATCTTTCATTGAAAAAAGCCATTTTTCTGTGACCAAAACCCCAATAAAACTTAGCAAACAGTTACTTTATTTCCTCAGGAAAACAATAAATTAAAATGCAAATAAGTAGATCCTCCTTTGTCATTGAAACTATATTTAAGAGAAGCTCCTCTGGCCTAGTTGCTTTAGCATATGACCTCAGTGAGATAGAGGAGATACAAAAAATTACTTGTTTGCAGATTGCAAGATAACAAGCAGTACATCTGAAAATGCAAACCTGAGATGACTCTTCTTACAAATGATTCTGGGAGAAGTTGAACAAGTACAAGAAAGAAAAAAAATAAGAAAGAGGCAGAGAAATGATTGACAGACCTGTAGGCTGTATGAATAAAAATCTAAGAAAAGACCAGTGAAAAGAATTAATTTTTCTGATTCACAACTGGAATTTCTTGAAAGTCCCCAAGAAACCTGATGTTCAGCTGAACCTAATTTTTTTTTTTCCTAGAATTATCCACATTTGAAACACATATTGCCTAGGATGAAATTAAAATGTTTATTTTAGCTGAATTTTATTTTAAGCTTTGATTTTGGTCTTCTCTGAGAATTTAGAAAACAAAATAAGTACTTGAAAACAAAGGGGTTGACTCATAGAGATAACTGCTAAAATAGAAGAAAGAGAAGCTGAATGTGCTCCACTCACAAAATGGAGCAGAAACAATGTCTTGGTTGTAGAAAAACCAGGCTTAGATTTCACCTCTACCAAAGCTGTAGTGCAGACATGAACCTGCCTTTCCTTTCCTATGCTCAGGCCGTTTATTCAGATAAACATTCAATGAGAGAATGAGAGTTTATTTACATGCTTATTATTCAACATGATATAAAATTATATCCATAGCCCCAAGCACACCAGGAAGAATTAATGAGGTGACCTTACATGGTGGAGAGAGAAGATCTGCATCCTGCTCTTAAGCTATGGCAAGACAAAAAAAAAGGCTAAAGTTTTCTTGTTTGTCCAAAGCATTCCCTGGAAAAAGGGATCAGAAATTCCAAGTCATGATACAGTGGCCTTCCTGAAAAATATTCTGCAGGACACACTATAAAGACTCTCTCCCATGTCCCTCCACCCCTTTGCTCCCTGAGCTGGCTGTGCTGAGACTCCAGGAAAGCTCTGACCACATAACCTTGATTGACAAAACATTTGACAAAGACAAGGGCAAGGTAAACTTCCCTGGACTAGTCTGCAGTGTCATAAATGTTTGCAGAATTGCCTGTTCCCTCCAGAGGCAGCCCCATGCCTCCCTGTCCCTGCTGCATACAAATGAAGTCACTGCACAGCACACCAAGTGCATTTGCTGTGGTGTGACCTCCTGTTTGGGGACATCCATCAGGAATTGCTCTGTGGTAGCGGCTGTCTGAAAATCAGCTGGTACATGAATTTCTACTCTGATTTCACTAAAAACCAATCAATAAGGGCACATGGCTTTAGTGTTCTCATATACCTGCTCTGTGAATAAAGCAAATGAAATATTTGCACAGACTTTTGTGAATCTTTTTAAAGGGCCTGACCAGAAATTGGAACATGTCAGGAGCTCTGAGGAGGGGACTACAGACAAGCAGCATTGTATGCACAGGAACTGCAAAGTCCTCTCTGCTAGGTGGAGGAATGGGAAAATGAACCCAAATATCAATGAACACTTATAAAAAATCCTGAAAGGTTAATTTAGCATAAGTTAGTGCTAACTCTCTGATGCTGGACCCTTATCCACAGGTAATTCTGATGCAACTAAATAAGCATTATGGATAACTGTTCTAATATAAGCAGATATTCTAGCTATATCTATACTTGCATAGAAATTTGTGAAATGAAGTTCTCTTGGCATGACAATTGTAAGGATATTATGGGGGATTTTTTTTTCTGGTAAAAAGCAAAACCATTAACCAACCCGATTATTTTGTAATTATGGAAAGATTAGGTAGGAAGTGGAAACAGTGGCTCACTTTGTATTCTAATAAAAAACGGAGACAAAACAAACAAAAGTGCATATAGCAGTTTCAGAACAAAAGGAGATTCCTCTGTACTGAGTGTGTCACTAAGCACAACATGCCCCAGCTATTGAAAAATATCCATGACTAATTGGAAATCTTCTGAAACAAATTGCTACTAAGGCTCATACAGAGCTATCCCACTTGGACCAAAAAAGACCCAATGCCCCTGGTGGCAACACTGAGAAAATATATACACTTGTTATTTTCTGAAGTTCATTCTTAGGCATTGTCTTTGAGTTACAGACAGTACGTGTGGCTTTGTGAGTAAGATCAGCAGTGCCAGCATGAGACAGGGGGGCTATTATTCCTAAATGTTATGTTATTGTTCTTAAAACATTTTTCTGCTAAGAAACAGTGCAGCAAGATAAAAAACAATGGTATTATACTCAGGAGAAAAAAACAATGGCTTTAAAAAAAACAACTCTGGGAAATGGAGAGGAGGCTTTGCAAAAGAGCTCTTGTTTTGCTTTGCAAGGGTTTTCATGGGACTGAACACACACAATGGCTAAAAGTGGAGACCAGAGCATTTAAATGAGCTTTTCAGAAGTTTACTTAATAAGTACATGTTTTACATCAGGGATAGATGATAATAACTTTCCTTGCTCTGGGTTTTTGATTCTGATAAAGGTGTGGGTAAAAGATAAGCATATCTGCTCATGTTTATTACTATTCTAGTGAGAGAAAGATATTTGATTAAAACTGTCATTTACTTTTCAGCTACAGAAGCTATATGCCAGTCTTTGGTGTTCAATAAGAGTTTTGTTACATCATCTCAAGCATTAAAACTGTTGGTGCCCTGTCTTAAAATCCTTCACCTTCTTGCCAGTCCTCTTAATTTTTGTTCCTGTCTTATTCCCTAACTCCTTTTCCAGCTGTCCACAATTATAAAAGTAAGTGATTTCAATATGATGCAAAAGAGTAAACAAACCCTTACCCTGCAATTGTTCTAGGCACTGTGAAAGAACAAATAATCATTTTGACAGGTAGACAGGAGACAGGTCAAAGTGATCTGCTGAAAGTCTGCCTTCAGGAAGGGGCAGCAATGCAAAGCTTCTTTCCCTTTCTTTTCTTCTACCGTTGTTTTCTTCCCTTCCCCTCAGTCTCCTAAATTTCAGGGTGACCCAACAGCATTCACAGATTCTGAGCTAAAATAGTGACTTTGTTGACAGCAAACCATTTCTAAGGCAGATACTGCATAAATATGTCGCATTTTCTGCATTTTTAAAGTAGTGTTATGAGATCCTTTTGCATAATGATATAGACCCATTGCCATTTTCTCAATCTATTACAATAAAATGCTCTCTGAACATTAACTACTTAGAGATATGGTAATAAGAAACTTTCTTTCATGAGGAAAAGTTTGGACATGGCAATGGGAAGAGTACAGCAACTTTTTCTTTCTACTTCTCATACTGGAAGAAGATATCCCATCCTGTTAAAACAAGGAGGGTTCAAAATAATAATTTGGAACCCTAAATTATGGACCTTA
>JANRMJ010000125.1:11544586-11559023 GCA_025584955.1 Alethe diademata
GCGGGGATGGAGATATGGGGATGAGGGGGTGGGGATGCAGGGATGGAGATAGGGGGATGAGGGGATGGGGATGCAGAGATGGGGATTGGGACAGGGAAGCGGGGATGGGGATGCGGGGGTGGTGATGCGGGGACGGGGAAGCGGGGATGGGCCGGAGCGGAGCGGCGCTCTCCAGGCTGATATCGCGACAGCAGCCTCTGTCCCGAGTGCCCGCGGCCGTGCCGCCCTTCCCGGGGCTCAGGGCCGAGCGCTGCAAACCCTCACGGAAGGAGAATTTAAATTATCCCCAGGGGGAAATGCCTGCATTGAGAGGGGAATATATGTATGCGCACTGTAACTCCTACTGGTGTTAATGGGAATTATGTGTGTAAATCCCCGAATTCCAGCGTACAGAGATGAGAGTGTCCCCGGGAGGGTCTGAATTATGCATTTGAATTAAACCTGACTGTTGGGAAACTCATAATGCTGCGGCTCTTATTATAAATTTATACTTAGCAGGACTAAGTTTCACCTGAAACAACAGAGCCTGAAGTGTTATTTGTTCCAGCACATTATTTTGTTGGATGTGATAATCAGCTCACAGCAGGACTGTGAGAGGCTACTCAGCTTGTTGACAATTCTGGGTCCCAACTTCAAGCAGCTTCTGAAGCAGCTCCAAAGGCTGCAGAGGGCGATCCCAAACCTGGCTCTTCAGTAAGATATGGCCACTGCTGCCTGTCTCCAGTCCTTGCCCAGGTCATCCCTTTCCCTGGCACAGTTACCTGTTCTGTTCTGTTCTGTGTGCACTCCCACCCCAAAGCAAAGACTGCAGGTGAGACTCAGCAGAGGTGCTGCTGTTCCCAGCCCCCTGTATTTTGCCAGGTGGATGAGATTTTTTTTCTTATGAGCTAAGTGCCTAAAAAAGCAGATTGAGGTGGAGGAGGAGCTTCAAATCAGTTCTCCTTGACTTACTGACTTACTCTTACTTGACTTACTCTTACTTTGTAGATTATTTCAGGAATTATGTGACCTGAGGGTATGACTTCCATTAGCATTACCTTTGAATTAGGAAGGTGCCTTTCACAGGAGCATTTGTCCCACATTCATCATCTCAGTCTCAGATCTGTTTTAATCCCAAGGTATCCCCTCTCTCAAGGCTGCACGTTTTCTGTCTGGTCTGAAAGGAAGGAAATCCTGTCCTGACCCTCATGTGTCAGCAGCTGGATTTGGTGAGTAGCCATGGTGCTGCAGGAGGGAAGGAATTGCTTTACTGTGAATGAATCCTAAATCTAGTGAGTTATTTGGAACAGCACAGTTAATTATTTTTAAACCTCGCTCTCCCACCTTAAGCCTGGGTGTGTCTCCAACAAATTCACTTTCAAATCTTTGAATGGAAGTATTGCCAGTCCTCATAAAAAACACTGCAAAAGCCACAGCAGCAGTGCTGTGCTCCTTGTAATGATTTGTTTTACTGATAGATCAAACAGCCTGTTGACAATGGTTGACTGCAACTGACAGCCTCTTCTAAGATAAAAAAGTTGTACATTTTATTGATTATAAAACAAATTGGGGTTTTGTCCCTTTACATTTTTTTGGACTGAAATTGGAGAATTTAGGCCTTTGAAATTGCAGCTTGCCATGACATTACAATGAATTATAATCCTAACCTATTCATACTTCCTCAAAGGTCTGAACCATTTGCCTGCCTTGCAAGCATGTTGTAAAATGCCCTGCATTTACATACATATTTTCAGGAGCTTTTTATTCAAGAATTGTGGCAGACTGGAGAAAGAGAAAGGGGCTGAATGGGCAAGAGTTCTCAAGATCCTGGTATTTTAAGAGTCATGCAATATTTTGTCACAAGCTGAGAGCTTGAGGCAGACATTTTCTGATAAGGTTCTTAGTTTTTCATTACACAGGAGTTGAAATTTTTAATCCTTTCTGGCTGTGAAGATCTATGTTCCTCTGTTATAAGGATAGACTATTCCTGTGCTCCTCTTTAAAAATACAGCGTATCAGACACCACACCTCCTGAAAAATGTCACTCTGGACTCAGCATTTTGTCCATATGACCCTTTCCATGCTCTCAGCCTCAACCTCCTTCTTTCCTCTAAGAGGAAACCACACACACACACAGAGTCCATAGCAAGTGAAAGGAAAAGTGAAACTCAGTCTCCAGTTTCTTTAGGGTGGGCAATTTGTCAGCTGCTGCCCAAGAGTGATGAGGCACCTCTGAGCACTTCTCGTGGCCTGCAACCACTGTGGCACTTTGGCCTCTGCTGGAGCTCTGTCCCTGTGGAAGGAGCAGCTCCTAGACCTGCATGTCTGGTCTGTCAGCCTGGGAACTGGACCTGAAACCCAGCTCTTCAAACTGGCAGAGTTTCCACAAATGGTAATCTGCTGGTTACACCCACAGTTTGGTGCTTATGTATCTTATTTTTTAAAAAATTATTATCTGAAGTGGTTCAGTAACTCCATCATAGATTTCAGTGGGGTGCTTGAGCTTAGGAGAGTGGTTTGAAAATTTTGACCCAAGTATATGGGTTATTAGCAGGCAATGTCCACTCACTCACAGAGAGGATCAGTTGAAAGCAGCTTGCAGTGCAGCAGTTCATGTTGCCTCTGTCCTACAGGGTTGAAAAGTACTTTGGTTTCCTGTTTGTTGATCGGGTGCTTTCTCCAGTGCTCAAGTCAGTCAAAGGAAGAAAAAAAAATTAACAGAGCTTTATAGAAATATTACATTCTTTCCCGGAGTGGAGGCAAAACAAACAGAAGTTTAAAGTAAACAATCTCTACCAGCAGATCTTTTCCCTTTTATTGCATGAATTACAATGCCCTTCAGCCAGCAGAAGGCAGAGAAAGTTCTGCCAGGAAAAAGAGTTATTTGAAAAAGTTTACTTTAAACTTTTGTTTGCTTTGCTGCACGCACACATGCACATAAAAAACAAAATGGAAAAAAAGGAGAACCTTTCTTCTTCCACTCTAGTGCTAGGTAGAAAGAAAATGGATTTCTCTTTATTGACTGGTATGTGATTGGCAGAAGTAAAGGCAAGTTTCCTCATGGTTATGCCTCTGTGCTCAACCATGACCTGGAAGAACACTGTGAGAGGTAAAGCAGGACTGTCTTGTTCACCAAGGACATGCAGAGCAGTGGAAAAAACAAAATATGACTGTCTCTGATCATTCCACTGATATAAACAAGCACAAAGCTACCAAAGCCAAACAGCACAATTTTATTCTAATATAACTGCTCAATGAAACTTTTTCTTCTAAATCTCCATCCCTTTTGTAACGAGGACAAAAATTGCAGTCTGTTTTCATTCTCACTCTTGTAAATCTGGAGTAACTGGGAAAGAGATAAAAAAGCTCTTTGTTGGCTAGGACAAAAATTCTGACTAAAAAGTAAAGTGTTCTCAAAACAAAACCCATCACCTTTTGTGAAAAATGTTCCCATTTCTGATCGGTTCTAATGTTTTCATTTGAAACAGACTTCTTGATCAGAAGTTAATAAAAGTGTGTTGTGAAATACTCAGAGCATTTTATAAAATGTATAACAAAAATAGGTGGTTTCATGAAGACTTCATAATAGACAGAATAACAAAAAGAGACAAAGGAAGATAAAAGGAGAGTTCTAGCAATGTATAAGCAGAGGGGGATAAAGCTGAATAGCACTTGGATTAGTGCAGCATGAGTTTGTTTTTAAAGTACATCCCTTTTCTGCACTTCCACCCTCTCCTGTTTGCCCCACAACCCTGACCTTGTTCCTCCCCATTTCAAAAGAGCCGTCCCTTCTTGTTTCCCTTCTGACCTGCATTCCTCACTGCTGGCTGTAATGTGGTGATAAAGGCACCAGCAAACCCAGCCAGCTTGCCTAAGATCAGAAGATATGGAGGGTGATGTTAGCAAATTAACTGATTGGTATAAAACAAAGGGGGAAAAAAAAAAGTTGTCAGGAAGCTGAGAACTTTTGAACCCATTTAAACAAATAGGTGGCAGAGGAGCAGGCTTGTCTGTCTCAGGAATACCCAAATCTGTTTCTGCAAGAGCCAAGGCAGGGCTTGGAACTGCAATCAGGGAGCAGCCCCTGGCAGGGGAGCAGAGCTGGGTGAGAAAGGGGAGCTCCTGCCCTGCAAAAGGAGGGGCACAGAGGGATGCTCCTCACTGCCCTTTCTGCCCTTACACCTGTGCTCCAGACCCTCCACTCTGCAGCTCCTGCAGAGACAGCAAAGCCTCTTTGTGCACTCCCCTGTGACTGTGTGTCCAAGGGCTCTGCTAAAGAAAGCACGCTGTACTGAAAATAATTGCACTTAAGGCTTTGAGAGTCTCATTGGTTTAGTACTTTTAACTGGCTTTCCTGCTTCTCCACCAGCACTAAGAGGGTTAATACCTTCCTCCTGGGCTGGCCTCCAGAGGTTCTGCTCTCTGTGGCTCCAGCTGGCTTTCAGAAATCTCCAAAATTTTGCTGCCCTCATTAGGGACAGATGTGTCATAATTTGAAATGTAGGGTCCCTAAAGCAAAGAACTGTGAAATCCCAGGAACCAGTGGAAGGACTCTTCACTGTGCCAGTGGTACAGATCACAGAAAAAAACATGCCTTCACATAATGCTGAACACGAGGCTTTATTGCCAAGAGCATCACTTTCCTTCTCCCCCTCCACTTTGCCACAAAATTCCAGTGCAGCTTTCCCTGGGAGCCTCCCACTTGGCTTTTGCAGCTGCCCCAGAGCCCCACAGCCTGGTCAAATAACCAGAACACATCTCAGCCACTGCTTTTGTCATGAAGGTGGACAGAGATTTTCATCACCTCCAGCCAACACACTTGAGAACCACCTCTGGAGCATGCCTTTGTTACAAATTCCCTTCTTCTCTCTCTGATATAGAAAGGGGAGACCTGAAACGTGGCTGCAGTCCTGGCTTTGATTTTGGTCTGGGGAGGAGGCCTAAAATAACCACAAAACACAGGATCACTTCTGAATGGGCTTGAGGTAGAGAGAATCTCACATTTTGGTCATTCAAGTAGTTAGGACAACGCTGATCACTTGAAAGGATAGCTTACTTTAAAACATGGTTTTGTGTAACTGTTGTACACTATGCATGACCAGAGAGCACATTTCTGCTCATCCTTCTCTGCACTGACATACATGTGTAGAGAAAATATCTCTGAAATGGATGCAACCTAAGGTTTCCAGGTGCAGAAAGATGCTGCTCATTTGTAACTCACAGCACATGTATTCTATGCATTCAGTGTGTTTCTGAAGAAAACAATAGTTTTAAAGGAGAAAAAACAACTGAGCAATACCACTCAAACCATACAATTGAATAAGCAGATCTCACATGCTCATGGTTTCATGAAAGCTGTGCAGAACTACAGGGTCTGTGGTTCTTTTTCTGTTCTCCTTTTTCTCTCTTACTGTAAACTTTTTCCTGATTTTCCTGCAAGATTATGCTGCCTCATTCACTAGTTCATAACATTTTTAGTCTAGAAATTTTTCACACAAATAATTCATTAAAAAGATAGCATATGGGATGTAATTGGGAGTTGCTTCAATGATCAGTTGATTTTTTTTCACTTTTGTTTAGCTTCAGGGAAAACATCCTTACAAAATCACCATTGGATGCTACTCTCATTTTCTCAATAATCCATAATCTGTGTTGCCCCCACACCCCGACCCTCTTTTGAGTGCTACTCAGCTTCCTCAGCACTACTCCCCTTTTCTTTTGGCAAATATTCAGGTAGGGAACCATGAGGTTCTCTAGATGATAGCTCTCCACTATCTATTTTGTACCAGAATTTATTATTTTATCTTTCCCCCCCCGCTTTGTAAACTTCACATATTAGGGTTAGGACTCATTCATGCCTTTGTTTTGCTGCTCACCAAGAATCACTGTTTTTACCTGTTATTGCAGCACTGGCATCCCTTACTCACTGCAAAGCCAAATGTGGCACTCCATAGCACTGGCATCCCTCACTGCAAAGCCAAATGTGGCACTCCATCCTTCTCAGCTGTGCTGGGGGCTGGAGGAGAGCAGCAGGCCAGCTCTGGGAGCTGGGTGCACCAGAGGGGGGGTCTCTGGGCAGCTCTGTGCCCATCAGTACCTGCCAGGGAAAGGTGCTCACCTGGTCCTGCCCCACCCACTCAGAGAGGGAGCAAATGCAGCGCTGCTCCTGAGGAACCAAACCCAAAGCCTTTAGGAGCTGTGTTATAGGTATTGAGTGTCAATCATGATGAAGACAACGCAGAGCTGAGCATTAGAAGGGAGATTATCCTTCAGTAGGACATGCACTGTAATTTCAGTGAGGGTATACTTTCCTTTTTTCTGCTTCAGTGCGACCCACCTGCCAGAGAGGAGTACAAGCTGCCTCTCCCTTAGCTGGCTCTGCACTAAATGGGTTACAGCTGCTACTCACTTCATTTAGGACCTAACCCCTTGACGACAGAAGCCATGACTTGTGCACAGGATTTTGATGAGTTCTAGCTGGGTATTTGCAATTGGTATTTCTGCAGCTCTCTTACGCAGCAAGAAGCATATTTTCAGCTTAAGAAGTGTGACCTGATGTTTCATCTTGAGCATAAATGAGCTCATGCTAGCATGGCTAAGGTGGGCATTTGTAAGTGGAGGGAAAAACCCCACATATGTTAAGTGATAGGGACAAAATTAAAAATGGCTGAGGAGTGGTAATCAAAACAACTTGAATTTCACTTAATTAAAAAAAAAAAGAAAAGGCTCATAAACATCACAGAATGAAAAACAGCTAAATTAATTCCACTACTGATAATGAGCAGGAAGCCCAGTGCTTGGGATCATGAGTTTATGCAAATCTGTTATTACTGCAAATTGGCATCCTAAGACCCTGATCATACAACACTTGCACATATGCTTAACTTTATGCACATGAGCAGCCTCATTAACGCCAAAGACTTAGTCGTGCATAAAACTGAGCAAATACATGAGTGTTTGTAAGACTGGGATTTAAACACAAGGGAGGGAAAACAAATTTACTGTATCATCAACAATTATTTCTGAAACCCAGCAGAAGCCAAGGTGATGCCAGAAGTCTTCATAGTGCAGAAATATTCAAAGAGGGAGAGGAATGGGATTTTGAAGATTTTTGCCTTTAACTCAATCCATTAGACCCAATAATGGTGGGCCAGACACAGGAGGAAAAATCCCTGCCCAGATTAAAATATAACTGATTTTAACAAAGTAAACTGGATTGTCTCTTAAAAATGTAGTCTTCAAACTTAGTTACTATAAAGAAGAACAGTTTATAATCAACTTGGATTTGACTAAATTATTCAGCAGAGTCTCACAAAAGTCTTACAAATTTAATTTAAATGGTTTTAGGTTTATGTGGATATAGAGCTGACTGCAGCATTTATATAAATAGTTACAATAAATACCAAGGCTTACATTGGAGGAAGGTGCCTATTGCACTGCACTGAAGACTGATGGTCAGTCTTGGAGCTTGTTTTAATTAGAATATTCAGCAATGATTTGGGAAACAGAGATGCTTCCCCTGTGTTTGATGAAAATACACTTTTTCCTTAGAAATCCAGAAGAGTAAACACAATAAAATTTGGGTACTTACCAACAAGGAAGAAAAAACCAAGGAGCTGTAAAACAACATCTGTAGAAGTAAAGCTTCTGCCAAATTTAAAGAGATAGTTCTGGAAAAGGAATTCTGGGAAAAATGCAACCCTGTATTGGGAAAATGTAGAATAAGGCCTCTACAAAAAATAATTGTCATCATAAATAGAATCAGTAATAATTTCTGTTTCATGATAATTTCAGTGTGTTTTTTAAGCATTTTTTGTTCCACTTGGGAAAAAGAAAAAGAAAGAGTACATTCTTAAATGTCAGTTTTACTGTTACTTTTTGGTGTGTATGGATTTTTTTTCATACCTTCTGTTCTCCTGACCCAGTAGAACTGCTGCTGCCAATATTGCTGTGCAGCAGTAAAGCTGATGGAATTATTGTATTTCACTTACTCTGAAGCAGCAGCTGCAGGGCCTGCAGGTTCCATGTGTGGCCATGGACCTGACTCCTGGCAAAGCCTGGATGTGCCAAGGGCTCCTGGCTCTCCATGAGGTTTTTTTAGGAGGGTTGTGATGGAGATGCAGGGTCTGAAAGCAGCAGCCCTGTCCTTCTGTGGCTGCGTCTCCATGGACAGGCTGCCCCCAGCCATGGCCACGAGGGCTGAGCTTGGGAAAATGCCTCAGCACATTTGCACTGGGCAATTTGGTCGTGTTCAAACGGACTATCAGTGCACTGGTGATCAGCTGTTTTCAGGTCTGCATCCATCTAAAAGGCTTAATTTTATATAAAAATTGCATGGGCGATGACTTTGGTGAGGTGGCTTCTGCAATCTCTGAATGTAAGAGAACCAAGGGCAAAGAGTAACATGGGCTGGAGGAAGTTGTTGGCCAGTGGCCCTCCTCCTTCCACCTCTTTTCCCAGAGGAAAAAAAGCTTTAACCTTCTTCATGGGTTTTGACTTTTTAATCTCATCTATACAGATTTCAGAGAAGGAGGTAGGGCTCCTCCTGGGATTAACTGGCACATTGCAAGAGTGTGGTTATGAACTGGCCTTTAGGGAACTATTATGATAAAGATATAAAAAGTGATATTATTGATGAGACAAGTGATACTGGAGGTGTAGCAGCTGGAGGAATCGGCCCTGAAAATATTTGTTCTGCTTCATGTGCAGCATTGCTTTATGTGTGTGGTAAACGAGGTGCCCAAGTCTCCAAAGTCCTGGTGTGGAGCATCCCCATTTTCTGTCTGAGCTGAAGGTCTGTGACAACTGGAGAAAAGTCTGAAATAAATCTGCACTGAATTTATCTTGTTATAAATGACTCCCTGCTTCGTTCCAATAGGTAAAGAGCACAAAAGATCTGTTTATTAGCACAGCCCCAGCAGACAGAACCT
The DNA here is from genome assembly GCA_025584955.1 of Alethe diademata. Taxonomy (NCBI): domain Eukaryota; kingdom Metazoa; phylum Chordata; class Aves; order Passeriformes; family Muscicapidae; genus Alethe; species Alethe diademata. The sequence continues at coordinate 11,553,496 of JANRMJ010000125.1, forward strand.
CCCAATGGCTATGGTGATAATATTGCAGTTTCTGTGAGATACATTTCTAATTCTTTGAGGGAATATTCATTTCAGAATAGACGAGTCTTCACCTTATTTATTGTATTCGGAAACACACCTTGAAATGCAACACTGAACACAAATTTCTGTTTGGTTTAATGGAAAAAAAATTCTTCATCAAACATTTACTTTCAGGGTGAAATTGTAACATTTTACTTTTTATCTCTCTGGTCAATCACTGAATTTTTTTTTACTTTTTTTTTTTTTTCTTTTATTTTTTTTTTTCCTGTTGGCCCCCCTGGATATGCCACACATCTAAAAATTGTGTAATCTTAAAAAGTGTTGAACAAAGTTCTTAGTTTCCAAACCAGCCAGCTAGTTGCTCTGATAAATAGATTACATGAATTTACTTTTGGAAAAACAGTTTGCATAAGAAAATTGTAACTAATGCCTGATTATTATTTTTCTGATTTGATACCATAGACTAACAGAACAATCCAGAACAATCTCAGAGGGTCATCTCATCCACAAACTCTCTGGGCAATCCTTTCCAACACTTGACTGTCCTCATGGTGAAAAGGTTTTTCCTCACATCTTGTTGAAACCTCTCTTTTTTTCAGTTTATGTCCAATGTCAGTCCTTCTCTCTCTGCTGGGTTGGGGCTCATGTAACTAAGGGCTGTGACAAATAAACCCTTTAATTACTTGTCAGTACATCTGCAAGCTCTAGGAAGGACAATTGCAATATCCTTCAGGGTCTGAGGCAGGGAATCTAAAAAATATTTCTGCTCTTTATATGCTGTATCAAAAGATGAAAACTCATCCTTGTATGTAAGGAAAACAGAGTTTCAATGAAGATTTGACCCAGAGACAGGAGAGCAGTTTTCCTATAAAAGATGTTCTTTTATTACAAAGACTATTGTAAGCTAAACATTTATGATATATTTTCTTTCCAAGGAACTTTTTTCAATCTCCCTGAGCATGCTGAAGTCATTATATAGTTACTAGAGATGTATTGTCCAGATCAGCTTACTGTAGGTTACAGTTCTGCAGGAGATTAAAAATGATGGGCTGGTAGATATCCTTCTAAAAATACTCTTTTAAGTAATATCTGCATTTCCCAACTTTAGAAGAACATATACAACAGCAAAGGAAATACAGCAAATAATTGAGGGCAAATGACATGTAACAATGAGAACTTTAACCACTGTATTTATTTAAATGAATGGAAATGTCAAAATGTAAAAGCAAAGCACTCCAGTTTATTCACATTTTTTACATTCAAAGGACCAGGAGACTTCTTTAGTATTTTTTTGAAAAATAGACTACTCTCTTTTCAAAAAACTTGACGCAGGCATGGAACATACTTAATGAAGCCTATCATTGCAGTGCATACAATGAAAACCTTGTGTATAAGGAAAAAAAAGATAAAACCCAAAATTGACCATTACTAGAAAAAGATTTCCTTTAATATAAATAAAATTCAGACTAGTGCTTTATTTTAACAGACAACACAACAGTGGGATTTATTAACAACTACATATTTACAGTGCCTCACTGGCAAAAATACTGGGCCTCATCTGAGATCCTGGACACTTCCTGAGAAGGCAATGTGGACAGGAAATTGCTCAGCACTTCACATAATTTGGGTGCCAAAAGGGTGAAATTAAAGCATACTTTTCCAATAAGTCAGATGCCATAGGTGGAATGGTTAATACATCATGTTTATGCTCTGATCTGCCAAATTTGCACCTCAGTACTCCCTTGGATTTTAGTAGTTCTGGAGATACTCCCAAGGTTAAGGGCAGGATAGTTTCAAACCCAGGAACCTCAGAGGAAGACAACTGCTTGACTCAAAGATGCTAGGAGAAAACTGCTGTAATTGGAATTTTACAGAGTGCAGGGCTGCATTACCTTGAATTTAAATCTGTGTTCTTCTGCGTGGGTCATTTCTACCACTTTAATTTGCTCCTACAAAGTCTGGATTCCAAGTATCTCTATGAAGTGAAAAACCTGTGAAAGCATCTTCTTCCCACAGCCTCCAAAATCATAGTGCCAGTTAAGCAGATCTCAGTCTTTTTGGCAATTAAATAAAACAAGAACCAGATCTTTTTCAAAGTATTCACAAAATAATCTTTCAGTTATAAAATGACTGTCCCACCATTCTTGTATCAGATCTGACCTCAGCTCTTTAGATATAAACAGTTCTTTAGAAGTTATAAAAATAAAGGATTGATTAATATACAAATATATATTTCAGAGTGATAAGGGAATAATATTAAACAAATTCCTTTTTTAATCTACTTTAAATTAAAAGAAATGTTTTCAAAAGTCTAGGCTGAAGCAGATCTTTATCTATTGACTCTTTAATGGAACCCATTCCCTGCAGATGGCCACATACAACTTCGTGTATGAAGTTCATTACTACAAAAGGATGGTGAACATGTTTCAGCTAACAAAGTACTTCATAAAATCTGCTGTGCCAGTTGGTTTTTGGTATCTTGCTTTCAAGAACTGCAGATATTTTTAATATCAGAAACAAAACCTCAGTTCTGAAGTCTTGAGGTTCTTTAGAAATTTGCTTCTTTATCTTGTCTTTATTAATATTTGTTTTGCAATGATCCAGTTTGTTTTGTATACTGTTAGTATACAGAATAATAAAGATGTTCTGCATGAATGCACGTGTATGTACAAAACCATTAATTCAGTAAAGAGATATGCCTGCTCACTGGGTCATTTCATACTTTCACAATACCATATTTTGCAGTAATATCCATAACAACACCATGTAGGTTGCTTCTTTCTTCTGCTGAGATGCTTTTGGGTGGTTTCCTTCCCTTTATCTCAAGCAGCCAAAACAGCAAGGAACATTTTTGAACAATCTATAATACTCCTCCTGAATCTGAAATAAAAATATTGAATTCAATTATGAAATAGATTTATTAATAGGTCAGTATGTCTTTTAACTCATTTTGTACTGCTCCTGAGATATTTTAAGGTGGGGCTGACTTTTACTTTAGGACAGAACACTGAAGAAAGTGTCATCCCAGGGTAGAGTGAGTGAGTCTTGCTGCTAACTGAAAAGACTGGAAGTTTTATTGCACACATTGTATTATTTCATCAGGTTAATGGCACTATTACCAGTTTTATAGTTAAAAAGCCCCGTTTTCTCATGTTTCATACTTAATTTTAAGAACTGGAGAGGATATGTAAATGTAAAATGTAGAAAAAAATTAAAAAATGAAAAAATGAGAGAAAATGTAAAAACTGGACAGGGGTGCTGCCTCCACTGAAAGCAGAAGCTCAGCTACAGGGCTGGGCACCTGGACAGTGCAGTGATTTCCCACAAGGAGCAGGGCACTCACCTTCCTGGACAGCACACAAAGGAAGATGAAGATGAACATCCCCTGGAATGCATTGAAGATTGTAAAAAGATAGGCAGTGACCACAGAGCCCTGGACCACGTGGAGCACCCCGAAAATCCAGGTAGCCCCAAGGAGGAACAGGAGAGCAAGGGCACCTCGAGCACAGGACCTGGGCAGGAGGAAAACATTGTGAACAGCATGCAGGCACATGCTACTCTCCTTTTCCTCCACTCTGGCTGGTGAACACTGCCTTGGAAATTTTTTCACAGCTGCAGAGGCCTGAGAAGTGCAGGTGCAGGGGCTGCTCTTCAGGGTGTGCTGTGGCACTGCAGCATGAACAAAGTCACATAATCACTCTGGAAGAGCAAAGGAGTAAAACTGGAGGGCCTTAAAACACTGGCTTCTTTAATCTTCAGATATGTTTTCTCTGGTGTACTGCAGCACCATATGATTTGATTTAAATCTACTGTTAGTGTAATTCCCCAAGGAAAAACATATGTCTGTTACGAAGCATTCCCCCACTTTTCCTCCTCCCCCTTATCTTCCTCAAAAAAACAACCCAGAAAAATGTTCAGTATGCTCTTAGGTCAGTGCATGTGCATGACATCAAAGGATTCCTAGGCTGCCTCTCAGGTTCACTGCAGAGGATGGTGCCAGTTGTAAAACCAGACTCTTTTTAAAATTGTCTCTTAAAAAAAAAAAAAAATTGTTTTTAGAACACAAGGACTCTCAAATAGTTCCTGGGTCAGCATATTGATGCCTTAAAATTGCAGGAACTGATTGGCTATGATTTTTTTTTTCCAAGATGCTGTAAAGCACTGTTCACAGACTTGAGTAAATTACAGCATGTTGTCTTGGAAATGAAGCCACTGATTACTTTCTTATTCATTCTCAGCTCAGTCATTGCAGGACTTCCTTAGAACAGCAGACATTTTTAGTACTGTTCCCCTGAAAATGAATAATTTTCGACTTCATTAGAAACGGGTCACCACATGACGCTATGAAAGGTGAGGAATAAGAGAAGGTAATCAATCAAACAATTGCTAAATCCTGACTATAAATCTAGTGCAATGTATTGAAACTGCAGGAGTGTTCCTAAGCAACACAAACAGTACGTTGTTTTCAATGTTCCCTGTAGTACACTTCAGCTTTTCCTGCACAAACGGTTTTCAAGGTCCCTATAAATCAGTTTTAAAGAGAGTGAGTTGATGGAAAAATCATAGCAGCATGCAAAGTCAAGAATCTGCTCCATCCCCCCAGTGCCACAGAAGCAAAATATCCTACTGCAGACTTTTCCCAAGCAACAGGAATGGCTCCCATCTCTTATCACTTCTTACTTCAAGGCAAACATTTTGGTCCCATTTCAGGTGCAGTTTTGAATTCTGTTTTGCCCTGTATAGAGGCTGTAGAAAATACTTAGGACAAAAGGACAATTACTTCTTAACTTTGCCATCAGCCTTTACCCTCACTTGTTTTCTTTGTGCATCCTTCACGCACACCCTATCATGCAAGGTATTGTGCAGTGAGAATAATGATTGCAAAATTTATCTCCAAATTTATATAAGGGTAATAACAGAAGAAAAAATAGCTTTTTCTACAAATCTCAGGATATTAAACTATCACCTTTGAATACTCATTATCATCCCTGTCTGTATTTAAACCTGCAGAAGGTAGAATTTGTACTGAATGGCAAACTTACCTTATATTTTCATAACAACTGACTTCTGGCTTTAACATTGCAGTGTGTCGAAATACTTTATAAATAATCACTCCAAAAGCCAACAAATTAACCTGGGGGAATGAAGAAAAAAATTTTAGTTCAAACTAGGAAACTTTTGAATGCCAATAACTCTTAAACATTTAAATGGAACAAGTGAGATAAAATTTCTGTGTATCTGAAATCTACAGAATCCCATGCCAGGAGGGGAAAAAAACCACTCTGTTCTGATTCACTTCTATTAAAAAAATATGAGCTCTGAAATAAACATTGATCAAGCAGGGATGTAACCCTACCTTATCTCAACAGTATCACTACCAACAGTCTGCAAATGTTTATTGATTTTATTGGTAAATCTCTTCGATTTCCTGCTGAGATTATTTTTCCTAAGTAAGAGGAAAGGAAAGGAAAGGAAAGGAAAGGAAAGGAAAGGAAAGGAAAGGAAAG
>JANRMJ010000125.1:11559123-11616068 GCA_025584955.1 Alethe diademata
GGAAAGGAAAGGAAAGGAAAGGAAAGGAAAGGAAAGGAAAGGAAAGGAAAGAAAGAAAAAGGAAAGGAAAGAAAAAGGAAAGGAAAGGAATTAAACAAGGAAAGAGAAATTGAGAAACTCCCAAAAACCCATCTGCCCTATGGGGTTTTTTTTAATGTGTGTCTTTTGTTGCTGAATAACATTAACAGCATCATATGTTTTGAGGTCTTTGGGGTATGAAAACTTCCAAGTGACACAAAAATCTTAGAGGCTTACACAAATAATTTAAAAAATCTAGCTTTTTTGGAAAGGCTTCTTGCTGCATATCTTTTATGCTTTTTTCAGAGATGAATAGTTTTGATATTTTTTCCTTGATTTTTGTACAATAGCGTTGCTTGATTTGAGTTTGAAACAAAAAAAAGCAACTAAAATAAGCAATTTTTCAAATGATGCTCAGTTGTGGTTCTGATCCTCTCTTGGCTTGGCTAGGCTTCACTGATCTTTCAGTTAAATTTATACTGCATTCCTTTAAAAATGTGGATAGTTGCCTTCTTACTTTGCAGCATTTAACATTAGAATATATTTAAAATGTTAGTTAATGAACCAATTTTATCTGCGTGCCATTCAAGTACCATTTGTAAATCCCTGGTTGCAATCCTTTGTCAGTTCCTGTGGGCTTCCAGCTCTAGAATGAATAGAATTAATGCCTTCCACAAGTTGTTTCTCCAGAAAGACTGTATGGTTTTGCCCTTGCTTCTTTTTCTTTAAAAAAAACCCACAAACCAAACCCAAAACCCAACCCAAACAAAACTCAACCCAAACAAACAAAAAAAATAGCCTCTGAAATAAAAACAAAAAGCTGTTGGAGCACAGCACAACTTGAAAAGGAATCACTTTCATTTGTTAACACTTGTAGGATATGTCCTTAGAATATTTTTGTTGTGTCAAAGAGGGAGTATCTGATATTAAAGCAGGCTCTGCTTTAATTAGCTGCATGCTCATAGTTAATGCAGCATAATATATTTACAATTTGATAAGACAGGAGATAGAGCTGATGAGCAGTTTAGGGAATTAATCCTTGAATACCTTGTACTAGTGCTGATCGTGAGAGCTATTCTGAAGCTCCTTGTATTTAAAATTGTAATCTATGATATCTCCTAAACCAGCAATTTTTCAAAGTTAATTATAAGTCAGTCAGCAGTTGTGGATAATTATATGCAGACTTACTTTTTATCTTATATTTGTTGGCGAATAATACATCAAATAGCTTCATGCATACACTGTAATCTGCATAACCCCCCTAATGTACTTATTAATTTGAAAAGGGTGGCGGGAAATGTGATCAAAATACCATGAGCATGGAGAACACGCTGCTACTTCTTCAGAAGCTGCCAGAAATAGGTTCTGTGAGAAGCTCTGTGGGCCAACCCCCCTTACTCACAAAAACAGCTGCAGAACTGGCAAGGTTTTGCTGAGCAGGGATGGGGCAGGGAGCAGGCTCCATTTCTCCTTGTCCCGGTGGGGCTCCTTTACACAAATGCTATTTGCACTGTCCGTTTCACAGCATAATAGGATTTGGCCTTCTGCATTAAAGTAATGCCCATTAACTGTGATCTTTTCATTCACCAACCCATTCTAATGGGAATAATCTGTATGTATCAGGGGAACAGGAGAGGTTAACACCAGCTTCTTGGAGTCAGCTGCCAGAACACAATTATTGTACAATATGTCTCAGGTAGCCCCACAGGAGGTAGTGTTACAGGGTAATGAGGGTGAACTTAACTTCTGAAACACCCGGTCATTTCCAAGATTTATTAAAGTCTTAAGTCGGTCTTTGCCCCATTTTCAAGCAGTCCATTAATAAAAAATTTCCACAGGAAAGTGAAAGCGTAGAGACTGGCTTTACACAAAGTTAGAAGCCTAAAAACTGCATTTTGTCCTTTGAGGGGGGATGAAATGGATAACAACAAGGTTGTAGTAACTATCCTGTGACATAGAAATGAAGCAAAACTCGAGGGAAAACAATAGCATGAACTCATGGGTAAATCCAGGATGAAAAAACTAGCTAATGTAAACAACGTGTCAAGTGTGGCCTTTGGAGAAAACTGGTAATCCAAAAGATATCCCAAAAGGTATTCTAAACTTAATGCATCCTGCTTCAACCTGATACTCTGCATGTTCTTTGCTATAACATTCCAATGGCCTCAACTATTTCTGGGAAATGTAAAGTAAAAAGTTCATATTGGATGGCAGGACTGAGTACAAACACTAATAAGCTGGGCTTATTAGGACTAAAGGGGAAATAGAACTGATATCCCCAAAGAGCTATATGTGCTCCAACAAATAGAATGAGAAGTCAAATCACTTAAAATGCCTGGCCAAAGATACAAGCACTTAAGACATTTGAATTTGTATCCAGAACTGAGTTTCAAACAAGCAGAAATTGAGGTAGTAGGCTGTAAAAGTAATCTAAAATACAGGTGTACACAAGAAATCCTGGATCCCCAAATTTTCAATCTGGGGCAGAGGGGCTTCTGGATGAGAGACACTGAAACATCTAAAAAGTTTCAATTGCTCCTTACAGCCAAATGTTGTTTCGTACTTACTTTGGTTGCAATAATGTGTTTTCATTTTTGTGATTAAACCACAGTCTTAAGATCTTGTTGAATAAAAATAAGCCTAGGATGATATTATAGTTAAGACAGCCTTGAGGTGAGAGGCGAGGGGAATGAGAAATGGCAAAGAGGAGCTCAGGACAGCTCTGCACAGGCTGGCAGGGCCAGCCTGGGGACAAGTGACCTGAAAAACCAGCACAGCTCGTCTGCAGCTCGGGGCAAACCCGGAGTGTGAGGTGGTGTGGCACGGGCGCGGTTTTACCGGGTGAATAATGATGTTACAGTGTGACACGGGGAGCTCTCGGTGCCTTTGTTTGCCGTGCTATTACATGGCTGAGCAGGCAGGGAAACTGCTGTGTGTCCTGAGAGGGGCTTCTCGGCAAGGCTAAGGGACTAGAGGGGAATTGCATTGATTCCAAGCCCTGAACTGAATAATATTTGTATTTTATTTATTTAAGAAAACACCCCAGACTGCTATTGGGCAAACAGTACACTCAGTCCTTATCATTTTACAAAGGAAACCTTCTGACTTTCTCCCTACCAGGGCAATTCTCTGAAGTGCTGAGCATCCTCTGCAGTTCAGTGGGAATCATGTTTCACTCATCATTGCTCAGGTGCACTACAGGACTAATTTTAATAATTAATCTATTCCTTTTTTTTTTTTTTTTAAGTGGTTAATCAAAGTCAAGGACTGATACAGAAAAAGCCTCCACTCACAGCATCTTCAGGGAATCAAGTCTCCCTAAAGATATTTGTAAATGTATTTTTAGCCTCCTTAAATTCTAGAAATGTTGTGGTATATTTATGAACAAGTGAAAAACTTAAAATATATTTGTGCGAAATAGACATTGAACAAGAGCAATTATTAGGATGCCATGAAATCAGGATTCTGTAGATATGGACAACTACATTTATGTGGCTGTATAACCCTGAAATATCTCTAAGGAGACAAACCTGCATGAGCTGGGTTGTGTTGTACACCCAAGATGGAGTTTAAAGGAAAGATGGCAAGTGTTCGGTATTTCTCTCACTGGGACATCACATATGAAAAGGGTCAAAAGTATTTAGGGTTTTGGAGTGATTTCTGGCCCCATTAAGCCGATATGCAGAACTCCAGTTAAATAAACACTCCCATTGCCACCAGCATTGCCAAGGCTTTATCACTGCACACCACAGAGAACGGCAGTCCCAGGACATTCACAGGCAGCAGTGGACTCTGCTGCAGGTTTTGGTCTGCAGATTAGCACTCAGATGTGTCATGGATGCACTCTGTGGTAAAAAGCAGGACAGTGAATTTTTCCTGCAGCTGTTATGGGGATGATGATCAGTTCCCACGTTCAGAACTGTGATGTTGGTGGGTTAGGTCCACCAGGCACACAAGGAAAAGTTCAGAGCAATCTGGAGTGGTACAAGTCCTAGGATCAGATGTGACCCACGGCACTGATCTGGATAATTTCCTCTTGTGGGAGAGAAAAAGCAATTTAGAATTCAAAGAAATATCCTGGTGCTCTTCTAATAATCTTGTCAACAATAAGGAGGCTTTGCCAGAGGAATTATCCTGGGGAAGCTCTATTTAATAAATCATATGTATTTTAGAATAGGGTGGAAAAAGCAGTGTGTGGAGTTGACCTACCTCCATCTCCACCTAGGACAGCTTTGAGAATCTGCTTGCAGATCAGCATCCCTCCCCCTGTGTCCCTCCTACCACGGCCACCTGAGGTGATGCTGCAAGGAAGGAAAGCTGGGCATGGAAAAGGCAGGAGGCTCCTGTGGGACTGCCCAGCAGAGAGCACTGAGGAACAATCCCATCCATTGTCTAAATAAATTACCAACTTCTCTGTTGGTCGCTAGAATTTTGGAAACTAAGTAATAATATAAAAATGAGCATGTAGGTCCTCAAATCCTAAATGTTCCAGGCTGCTGGAGTTCTGCTAATGACACATTGCCTAGCAACAGCTATATTTAAAATAGGTCCTTAATTCTGCTCTTAAATGCACGTATTTTACATACTGGAAGAGTAAAGCATTGTTCTGTCCTCGAGTAAATATGATGTTACTGCTTCACTCTGCCTTAAACTCTCTCTCTGTAGATACAGAATGATACTTATTGTTAGTTAAGCACTGAATAGGATGAACTGCACAAAATTTAATAAAACTTGCAAATAAAAATATTTGCACTCATGTTGAAGAGCTGTAATTTCTTTCATAATTAATTACAATTAAATTGTAAGACACTGAGTGAAGTGATCTATCATCATTTTGCCCCATCAAGGTAGCTGAAAGCTGTCAAATTTGACAACTAAGACATCTTTTTTCCTTCTTCTCCCCCTTCCTTTTTTAAAGCAAGACAAAGAGCACTTGAAAGCTCAGAGGGGAATGGTCTGTCTTTCATGGCAGTAGCTCAGTTAGCACCTGGACTTCTGGAGAAATTAAATGGATCAGGACAGGGCATTAAAAAATATTTCATCCAATACATTTTTTCTTGAAAAATATCAGTTCATTAGCACTAAATGACATTTACTGTTTCAGACTGTGTTTTCACCAGGAAATGCTTCCTGACTAGGATAGCTTTTCTGAATAAAACCAGAAAGGACACTCCTAAACAATGAAAATCCCTGTGGACAGCACATTTATACAGGATGTTGGAGACATGGGGCACAATTTTATGTTTTACTTAATATTCAGACTAGGCTATGACCCTTGGTTTCTCCTGGCTCTGTATAGTTATTCTCTGCTACTGCTGGATCTATTCCATGCCATATAAATAATTAAATATTCACTGGAGCAGAAAGATCTGGATTTCCCTCACCCCCCAATTCCTCATCCAGGATTATCTAAAGAAATTTTTGTTTTTTAAACACTGCTGTAATTATTTAACATGAGACTGAGGTTTTGAGACTGTTTCCAATACCCATTATTTATAGAAGGAAAAAGGAATTCGTAATTTCATGTAGGATATCTTTGTGCAAAAGATACACCCCAGCCTTTCAAAAGTTATTAAAACATTTCAAATACCAGCCTTTAAAGGCTCTCTAGTGTTACAAAGAAGAGAAGGTATAAGAAAGAAGCAGCTAATTCTAAAGACTCAGACATACTAGTTCTGATTCAGTCTGAGCACTTTACATTCAAACTTCAAAAATGAAACCCCCAAATCATTCCCTTTTCCTTTCTTAGTCTCTGTCTCAATAATTGATGAAACCATCTATATGCTGATGTCAGATCTCACAAAAAAGAATGAGAAAATTTCTCCTGCTGCTCTCTTAGGCATATACTTGAATTTTTTACATATATCATATTGAATTTGGCTCTTTCAAAAAATGTCTGAAGTTCAGAGCAGCTGTATCTGTATCAGTCTGTACAATGACCCTCATTATGAGCTTTTGAATTAATGAGCTTGTGATGGTCTGAGTTCTGCCACAGAGAGCAATACATTTCTGTCTTTCTGCCTGGATGGCTAATGGCTGGGAAAAAGGACAACATTCAGTGGGTCATCGTTATTTCAGACAGGGGAGAACAGAATTAAGCCATTAACAATACAACAGTTTAAGCTTCAAAATGAAAATGTATGCTATATTAATTGCATAAAATTGGACACAAGCTGGCAGTCAAACAGTCAGGGCTTGTCTCCTGACTGATTTATCTCATTACCATGTCCCCAGTGAATATATCTTCTCGAATGCTTTAAGTATACAACAGCAGTCTTATCTGGGAGTAGGAAATGGAACAAAAACATTAATGAACCCCCCTTTAGGCTGTATTTTTGGGAAATATTTTCAATTATTCAGGGGTAAAATTTTATGCTTCTGAGACTTTAATGATTTCACTTGTTTTAAAAGTTAAAACATAGCCAAATGAGTTTATTACAAATCCTGACTCAGGAAAAAAAAATGTTCACGTAGGATTGCTTTTTATTTATGAATACTTCAAAGTTTTCTTTTACATACTTCAAGCTATAGGTATAGACTCAATTAAGTGTTTCCTTTATATTTTTAGAGCACTTAAAAGAAGATGTAAAAAAATAAATAAATGGGCTTTCCATGTTTTTCATCAGGGTAAAGAGCTTTGCACACTTGTGGATTCAGGGTTATTTCTTATTGGATTGCAAAACTAAACACATTATTTACAATTATTTTCAATTCCAAGCCAAGGGCAGGAGGGATGAACCAACAGAGCTCTACCTGACCTCAGCCATAAATGTTACCCCAGTTAGATCCAGGGGTAGGATTGGTGTCTATTTTGCTCTCAGTGTAAATAATTCCTAGGTTTACTCTTCTTTTCCAAGAAGCTTTTGAGAAGATGTATTGTCTTATGAGTTGGGAGTGACATAAATCAAGCTATTTAATGAACTGATTCATCAAAAAGTTCAGACTACACATTGCTCCTATCCTATGGTTTCCTTGCATACATGGAAACCTTTCTTAGGCTGCATCTGGAGCCTTATGCAGGAGCCCTGCAGGAGGAGTTTTACATGGCAAAGAGGAGTGAAATAGTTGTATATCATCTTTTAGTACAACTAGCTCCTGTGACTGGATGAGCTAAGAAAGTATCAGGAGCATGACTGAGATGTGAAGTCTGAGAACAGGCTATGTTTTCCATTTTGGAGGTGTGACTATTGGGCAGAGAGCTATTAATACCTTCCACAATTTGCCAAATCCTCTTGAGATTTGGCCTTTTGCTTTTTCAGAAATAGCTATGATTCTGCTGTGGAAATGGTCACAAAAGCCCATGGTGTGATTTATCCTAAACCACAAAAATTTCTTTCAGTGTCCAAGTGAGATTTCCAAGAAGAGTATTTCTGTGCAATTACTATTGTGAATTTAAATTCACGTCTCTAAATGCCTGTCAGAGATGAGCCAAAGGGGCAGTAGAATAGTGGAAGAAAATCTGATTCAAGTGAGAAAATATGTCATGTGGATGAAGTCATAATGTAATTGCTAAGAAAGCCCAAAAGACATCACCAGTGTATGTTAACTACCTAAAGCAAACCTGTGGTGTCCTTTCAATGAACAATTTAGGGTAAGCTTATATGTTTATAGTAATTGTGCTTATAACAAGGCAATCTAAAGAACCACCAAGAAGACACTAAACTGTTAAAAACCCCTAAAAATATAGAACAACAAAACCAACTTATTTCAGTCAGCTGTCTGGCTTTCTTGAAAAAAACATCCACAAAAGCTGATTATACACGGAGTCATTAAAAGAGTGGGCACAGTATGTCTTTCTAGAACTGAAGGGGGATGTGTGAGACTTGAATCTGCACTGAGCTGTGGAACATCTCAGGAAATCTGCAGCCAGCTGGCACATGCAGGTGTCTTCTCCTTTCCCTCGACATCCACCTGTGCTCCCTCCCCTGCTGTGTCTGCTGGGGTCACTCTGGGTGACAGAGGACAGCCTGAGTTTCAAGCCCAGTGTCCTTTCAGTGACTGCAAGGGAGAACTTAATGTACTTTTTCTTGCAGAACTATTAAGTCGATTTTTTAAAGAACAAACACTTTTATTTGGAACATCCTTCAAGGACCCTTCAGCCTTATGTGATGAATTTTTTACTATGAAATAACATTGTAATTTTTCTAATTACATTACTCTAATATGACTAAAGGACATTCCCTCTTTTCTAAGTATTTTCAGGGACCATAGAATTGGGGCTTTAATGGCAGAGAGAAGGAAGATAAAACCTTGATTCATGTGAAAGCTCAGGTCTTGCTGAGAAATTGCATTGGGTTTGGCAATATGGAAGCTGTGTTTTGGAGATTGAAGCTGATCCTGTCCACTGAACAGGGCAAGTATTTTCTGACTCAGTTATTATTTAGCACAGCAGGTGTTGTTGCTGAACAGCACTGTGGTTTGAACTAATCTGTTTCAAGCAAAGTTGCAGACTCAGTCTTTAATGCCACTGTATAATTATTTCTCTCCACTTTATCCACAATGGCATAAGAAATGCCATGGAGACACCTTTAACTTAAGCCACAGAGGGGCTAATGAAAAGGGGACTATTACTCTTTAAAAAAGAATAATAAAAGCATTGCTAGTCCCAGTAGGAATTTATTTCCACTAAAAAGGGAGACTGAGAAATAACACTAGATATAAAAAAACGTTTAAAACGGCTATTTTCTGAACAACATACTGTAAATGGTAGAGCACATTTATCTAAGAAACATAACTAAGAACTCATCACAAAAAAAAACCCATAGAATTTTTCAGAACATAAATATTCACTGAAAAATGTGAGATGGGTCTATGTTTTGTTGTGGTGGCAGTCAGAGGTCGAGCAACATTTTTGATAATAATTCTTAGAATATCAAGAAATGTCAGGAATACTGAATGTGCAATGTTTCACTGAAGAGCAGGGATAATAAAGTGAGGAAGCCCAAAGAGGCAGTGGACTTGATGACATCAGTGTGATGTGACTCACCTCAGAGGGGCTGCTTTTTTCCCTCTTTTTTTTTTTTTCCTTTTCCTTTTCATATTTATTTTTAAATGGTAACAATGGCCTGCCAGACTATGTCCTTTATTGAAGTTTGGGAAAATGTAATATCTTAGATTCTTAGAATGTATTTTTTTTATAAGAAAGATGTTCAGTTTGAATAGCCTAGATTAAGTACATGAAATTTGTGAGTATATGAGAAAACAGCACAGTGATGGATTTACCAGGAAATTTTTCTGCATTGATTGCAGGAGTATTACTAATCCTGAATCAACCTGAATGTACAGAACTGAATAAGTATTAGAGCTGTCCATTAAGATTTGATAAATGCACTAGTCCATTAATTTTACCTTTTTTTGTTGAATAAATTATTTGACAAATAATGGTAAAATTCATCAAATAAATTATCTGATGAATGTATTTTTTAAGTAATCGACTAGCCCTAATGAATATGCAGGCAGCTCCTTAATGAAAAGCATTACTCTACTGTTAGCCTGCTTTCATCACTCATATGTCACTTTTTGTATTTTGCAACTGCAATCTGTATATTTTATTCATTTACCCATTCATTTATACAAGAAAGGTTCAAAACAGTATGGTTAATCAATCACTGAAGTTCTTAGAATATTTTTGCTGTACAGTTGATTATTCATTACATTTATTAAAAAGGGCTTGGATATTCTGGGGATACTGCTCCCAAGAGTTATTCCTGGCTTTTACGTTCCAAGTCAAGTGCACAAGAATGCTCTGAAAATTGCAGGGTTCATGTATAAGCCATTTTTATAGTTGCAAACACTACAATTACCAATTGTTTCAAGAAACTGGAACTTGAAGCCAAGCCAGACACCTTCAAAGTCCCAAAAACACTCATTAGAGGAGTAAAACAAGGAATAGCACACAGGAGCTACCTCCTCACTGCACAGCACTGGGATGTTTGGATAAAAGCCACAGAGAGGATTATCTGGATGATGTTCAATTCTGGAAATGTTCCAACCTCAAAGAGCAAGCCTGTATTTTTTTATTACAGAGGCAATCTCAACAAATGATAGTGATAGATTTATACTGTCAAATGGCAAATTGCGCCTATTAATGTTACAACACGTCACACTTCTGAGTCCTGGCTCCTCACAGAGGTGTGCCAATTTATTGTGGCAGTGGGTACAACAGTCAAGTCTGCAGGACTCTGTCGATACTGCAAAGGTACAAATCACGTTTTCATGGGCGACTTTGAACTTGCTGCACAAAGCTCAGCTGAACAGATTTGATGGGAGAACATTGTGGGGGACAGGTATATTAGAAGGGTTGGCTAAAGCTACACTTGGAATAGCAGTGATTCTTTTCCAAATTTTGCTTTTAATGTCTCGTAGACTTTCATAACTGCAGTGTTAACAGCCCTTGGCCAACCCTCCCAGACATCATTTCTACTCCTGAGTGGATAACTAATACATAGCTGAACCTCAAAATAGGTACAAGTGGAAGGACTTATGCTGTGTCTACAGTTTTTAAAAGATGAAGTTTCCAAAAACACCAGGGGTGCAGAATAAAGCCCTTACATAGGTCTGCTCCCACTCACTATGATGCCAGAGGTGGGGAAAGCCAAGCTGAAATCCTCCACAATGGGAAGGAGTTTGTTGTTGGCTGATATTACATGTTAATCAAAACTGCAGCCACATCACCCTGGTGGCAAATAGTCATTTCCATTCTACACACTTATTACAGGGAGATTATTATTGTAAAAGTGTGTTACAACAGAAAAGAAAGTCTTCTAGGGCTTCTTTTTATTCACTTTTTATTTCCTCCCATTTTCATACTTTTTAAATCTGGGTTTTATATTTGTCTTTCCCTCAATCAGTCTTGGGTTGCTGTGTGTGTGAATGTTTGCCCCTTAAAGTTTGAGATAAACTCACGTTTCTATTAAAAAGTTTAAATACTTGTTATAAATAATTTCTCCATACTTGTATGCTTTGATCTAATCTACTGCATAGTTTTAGTTAAAATGGTTGTGGTTCTAAAGATTACAAATATTAGGGGGAAGAAATAAATTGTAGAAATTATCTTCAGTTTGCAGCTTGTTTTATAAAGGTTTAAAATGCTCTTTTTTTTGCTAAGTCCATCTAAAGAGTTTCTGACCTACTTCTTTTCATGCACAGTCACCAACCTAATAATAATAATAATTTTTAGATGGGATCAATAAGGCCATTGCTTTGCACTTAAGACTTCTAATAGAACCTTAGTATTAATAAGCAAACACCTTCAGAAGTAGTATTTCTGCTTAGGCAATCAGAGGAGAACTTAATTTGTACTCTGATAAACACTTGAGCTCCCTATGCTTCATTATAACTACAGATTTACAGCCCAAGAATGTCTTTGAAACAATGTGCCCTGAGACAGCTAACCCATTGGTACAGGAGTGGGTCTGTTCTTCATCATTTACATGCTGTCTCAGAGGCATATTACAGCATAATCCAAACCACAAATCTCCTGGGCCCCCACTCACAGAAATGGAAACCACTATTTGGATACATGGGCATTTGTCCTGACAATGATTTTAATGTTTCTGTGCAAGAATTTCGTGGTGAGTAGCCCTCCAGAGGACTGGTATCCATGGTCTCCCAACTATCTTGGAAAACCAGCAAATTCAATGCTATTAGTAGATGAACTCAGGATTAAAGGTGAACTTGAAGCTGCCAGATTTTTCAGCTTTCAATATGAGGGTTGCAGTGCCCTATCTGGTTATCCCAGAACAAAAGTGATATTTTCCTGTCAGAGTCATTAATTAATATTTTTTTTTCTTTTTTCTTTTTAATTAGCTGTGGGCAGAATGGAAATACTGGGAAAAGAGTGGGTCCTGTAATTAAAAAGACTGCCTGAGTGGCACTACTTTGGAAAGAGTTTAATCTTTGTCATGTTGGAGCCCATGCAGTGTCCTCAACATTTCTCAACAGGAAGGCTGGACAATAGAAACAGAATTACTAGCAACAATGTGCTTTCCATGGAGAAGACATCTGCCACCAACTTCATCTTCTAGTGTCAGTGCCTATTTTCATAGGGTTTTCCATATTTTCCTTTATTACCTGGATAGAGCATGAGCTAAATACCTGCACCCTTAGAAAACACCCCTCTTGCTGTTCAGGTTTCATTTTGCTATCACTCCATCAAAACAAGCTGTCCAAACCCTCAAAAAAAACTCCAGAGCAGCTGAAACACCTTGCTGAAAGCAGGTTGCCTTTCCCCCCATGGTCTAGTGGCACATTGCTACCAAGAGACAATAAATAAAATTATGTGATTACTATGAAAACAAGTTAGCACAAAATACTTGCAGAACACACCAAAAGTAGCTGAACAACCACAGGGTTCTTTGCTGTTCACCTCTAGGTCTTTTGCATGGCTTCACTTAGGCAAAGGAGTGAGAGAAAAAGAAACTGCCTGGCTGCTCTTCTCATCCATAGGAGGCCTGGATCAACTTCTAGCACCTCCCTTTTTTCCTTTTAATTTGCAGGGATTGCTGGAATATCTGGAGTGCTCGAAGAATGCCTCAGAGCCCAGCTTGCAGGATTTGCTCCTGCAGCCAGCCAGAATTACAGCAAAGCCACTGCAGACCTGCTCTGCCTCTGTGCTGTGTACCTGAGATCCCCACTGGGCACAGCTCAGCTGGAGCTGAAAACAAGGCTACAGGTGCCTGCACTTGGGGCGTGTTGTGTGTTTTGATAATGTGATTTTCGTGTGCTAACCGTACAGAGATACATCACTGTGCATAAATCTTGGCTTGAAGGCATACGAGGAACAGGAATGAGAGAAACAACAACAAAACCCCCAGCCCTGCCGCCTCCCTGGAAGAAAAGATAAGGTCCAAAGAGGAAATAGGAAATTGTAAACTTAAACCTAAGAATTGTAAGAATTTCCTAGTAAAGGATGATGTCTCACCGAGATTTTATTCCATTTTAGTAACCTGCTGGACACTCGGGCTGTCTGACCCAGAAGCACTGAGCCAAGGGAGGTTGTGGTGCTTTGCCTCTCAAAATCTGCTGTGCTCACCAGAAGGCAGAGATGGGGAGGTAAAACCTTGCACCTATATCTGGCAGGTTGTTTCCAGCTGTACCCAATATGCAGTGGGAATTTGGTGTGAAATTTGACCAGAATTATGCCTGATACTTTACTAAGCTTTGAAATTGATAATGCCTTGAAAGAAAACTGTTTCACTACCAAGTTGTACGTGTTAGGATCTTCCACTTCTTTTTTACAAATCCTCACGTTATACCAAATGGCTTAAAAAGCAACATAGCTGTAACTGACTTGACCATAGATGTGAGGCCTCACTATTGCACCTTCCCCTCCTGTTAGCTCCAGCTATCACTGTCAACACAGTGACACAGAATAAAGCGCCATTACAGCTGGAATGGTTCCTTAAACTTTATAGCACTTAGAAATGCTCCTGAGACACCAAAAACCTCTCGATTCAGAATTGAACATGTAATGCCTGCCAAATTTGCAGGTTTGAAACCACTTCCAACAGGAATTAAGAAGGCCCTCTTCACAGCTGAAATGGGGCTATCAATACTTGACTCGTCTGCCCGTGTGAAATAGCGGGTTCTTTTCTCTGACGTCGCAATTTAGTTTAAAATGGCTTTGATGATGACAGGGTACACGCCAATGATAAAGCCACAAAGATGACAGTCTAATCGTACCAAGATGACCGATCACTGATAAGAGATTAAGTCACACAACATTTGAAAAACCAGATTATCTGTCTGCTGGGATGGTGTCTGTGTACACCTCCTGCTGAGCCATGCTGAGACGCCAGTGACATACAAAGACACTTCTCTGTAAAAACCAGAAATGCTTCACAGAATTTCTCAAACCGTTGGGATAAAAGAAAGAGAGTAAGAAAAAAAAAACTCCTCTGATATTATATTGAACTTTTTTGTCAAACCTTCATTTTTCAGACTAGTAAAGTATTTAGATGTACAGCATATAAATAATTTAGAGGTACTATAAAAAGGTCTAAATTAGTCAATTCTCTCCTATAATTAGCACTTACAGCTATGCTGGCAGTGGGTGGGTGATTATTAAACACCTTTTATTATTGGCTTTATGTACTACTATAAAAAATTAAAATTATACTTACAAGAATTATTAGACATGCTGGTCCTATAAAACTCCATATAAAGTTATTCTTAGTGCTGAGCCAACATCTGAAAATTAAACAGCAGAAAATGCCTTGAAATGTGCTTTTGTGATTATTGCCTCCTTCTGTACAATGATTTGGACACAGAAACAGTGACTTACACTTCTGTGGTGCCATAGTACTTGTATCCCAGTGCAGCAGAGATTCCAACAACCACAGCTGGGCTGACATAGCCAAAGACATAGAAATTCTTGTGCAAGAAACCCTTGTTGTAGATGACTCCCACAACTATAAGGTAGAGGTGAATACCTTCAATGCACATCCATGCAAAAGCAGCTAGAAGGAAATAATGGAGTAGTCCAGCAGTAATTGAACAGAAGAGCTAGAAATTCAATCAGAGAAAGCAGGAGTCATAATTCTATTAATAGGCTTTTGTCAATGTATATTATAATATAATTGTGCATGCACAGCAACTGAGTGACTCTAAATTGGTGATTCAGCCCAGCTGTAATGCTGGTTAACAAGAACTTGGCCTACACCCATTTGCACATTTGTTCACTAGTGTATTCTGTAGCAAATGGTAAAATAAAGAGACTACATTCAACTTTTAAAATTAGTGTATGTCTTCCCAGAGAAACTGTATAAATGGTTTGACTAGGTTGATGCTATTGCTGAGTTATACTGAGTAGTCAATATGCTTGATCTACACGAAGTTAATTTTTGTTATTTTGATAACATTGCAATTAGGCATAACAAGGAATTATTTCTGAAATAACTTTTGTTATACAAAGCGTTTGCAAAATTATATTTTTCAATCCATCAATACTGGAGTGCTACCTCAGGGATAGCAGCTGATATTTTTTCAAGTGTTTTTAAATCCTATTCAGCTACTTATAGTAGGCTATTTTGATAATTTACATATAGTTTTATTTCCTAAAATTAATCTGAGATGCAAAAATCAGCAACCTAGCTTTCTGAAAAGCAAAAGGGGCAGATCAAGGCCTCACATGTGGTCCTCCAGCTAACAGTTCAATATCTCAGATGTCAGCTTGGGATTGCAGCTCTGGCCTGATTTTAGAGAAAACTGTCACCCTGGGAGTGACCAACATGGCTTTATACAGCATCCTAAGTGAAGTGAAAATGCTAAACACATTGAGATCACAGCCTCAGTAAAGGTGACAAATTTTAAATTAAATCCATGGAGTCAATACACAGCAGCTCAGACAAAGCTCTGCTTCTTTAAATGACCATTTTGTATTTCCTGTAACTGTACTGGGAAGCCAGGGTCACTGTTGTGAAATGCAGGGAGAAGGAGGAAGATCATATCTTATACTGCATATTTATTTTGCAATCCAAAATCCAGGCAAAAGTGAAAACTACTCACCTTATTATTGTTCATATTAATTCCAATCAGAAAAATAAGTTCTGCCAGGAAAAGGCTGCAGCAGAGGTTTTTGTGAATTGTCGTTCTAGTGCTTTGAATTTCACTGAAGAACCAGAATGTGAAAATGCACATGGAGAGGCAAATCAACGAAATAATTATTCCTAGCTGAGTGATTCTTGTAAGAATGCTATAATTTGTAACACCCTGGGGGAAAATTATAATATAGTATTTAAAAGAACAGCTTTGTAACTTCTCAAGAAAGACCTCATTCTATAACACAGCTCTTTTCTTCTTTTCCACAAAATATTAATCAAAACTGTTTGTAGAGTTTCACAAGAAATGTGCACTTTGGATAATCTAAAAAGTATTGGGTTTTCATAAGACAGATACAATTCTAGGGGAAATTAGTAATAAACTGTATATATCCCTGCTCTTGCATTTTCTGATATTTCTTAACAAAACTTTTTATTAACATCAGTATCTCCTAATAGGATTTTCAAAATCAGATCATTTTAGTGAATGACAAATACACTGGCAGTAGGACATCTATTAATATGACACAAACATTTTCTAGTATAAAAGGACTTAACACAGCAGTGACTTAGATAAGCAAGACTGAATAACTGTCTTACTGAATTTACAATATGATCAAAATAAGACTCTGAAATAACTATCACTTCAAGCAAATGCTATTCCAGATATGTAACATGAACTTTCTCCAGAAAAACACAAGATACTTCAATACAGGATGTGAATATTTTCTGTATAAAAACACAATTTCTTTTGCTGTTTGCTATTTGAACAAAGAAACTCTGAAATACACCTGACTGTACATCAGCAAAAGGATAGTATTCAGCTGACCAGAAAATGTATCAAGTATTTTTTTTACAAAATAAAGGATGAGAGATTCTTCACCTCCCTGCCTTTCTTTTCAAAATAACTATATAGGCACCTGCAAAGGTTTTAAAATTGAACTGAAGACTTAGGATGCTATTTAGCAACCAGGAAACAGCCTCTATCAGCATGAAATTCACAGTGTGAGAGAGCTGTCTCAATACAGTATATTCATGCTAATATTCTGCTTGCTGTCAGTTCTGATACCTTGTAAAGCTGCCTCCTGAGGCAGGACCTGAGCTCTTGCAGATCCCCACTGAGACTCTGGAAATCTGTGGGGCTTCTTCATATAAGAAGGACATAAATTGAATGGCCATTCTCCCAGTTTTGTGCTGGTCGTGAGCGTCCATGTTTAATACTCATAAACTTCAGACTGATTATGCTGCTGCAAACTCTCCAGAGAGAATTTAAAGCAGATTTTTAGATGCCAAGTTTGGACAAATGGGTGGCAAAGTTTTGAGAGACAGAAATTCAGGGCCATATGGTTGCTGACCACCAATGAATGGCAGATAAATCCCACAGCAGTCTTAAAGTGAGATTTAAAATGAAATGCAATGCTACCAAAATAAGCACAACAGACTGTGTTTTTGGAACAAGACACTTTGCTGCATCACTGCTCTGTAATACTGCAGAAAGGACATAAGGAAATTCAAACACATATGGGAGGAATTTTGTTTGCTTTGTGCACAATAAATTGTGCGTTTGCTGAACAAAACCAAGCCACAACCTAAAGGGGGGCAAGTATGCAGGTTGCACTAAAACAAAAACATAAGGAATGGAAATAGAAGAAAGTATCAGATAAAACACTAAATTAAAATAACACTTACAACAGAGCCACCTGAGGACATCAAAACAGCAAAATGAGTCAGATGATTGCATTTGCATGAGATATGAGTGGAGTTGGAATGTGTCAGCTCACAGCCTTCTGTAGCCCAGTTGCCATTCATTGTGTCTGAGTAGTTCCAAAATGCACATTTAATGTCTTTATCTGCAGTCTGGAACAGAAACAAGATGTTCTTCTGATGGCAAAAGGCAGGATATTTCCCATCAAGAGACCTCTCTTATGCTAGACTGTGCAATTCATTAAAAAATGCTTGTTATCTTTGGGAGGTTGGGAAACAAAAAACACGTTCTGCAAGGCCTATTCCAAGCAATTAGAACGTGGCTGGGGATGGAAGCAATTTATTCACACAGCTAAAACCCCACCAAACATGTAGTCTAACCAGATTACTGGACCCTTCTGGCACCTGCAAAGATGTTGGAATTTTTTACCTATTGAAAACATTTTTATGTATACACTTGCACCTGCTGAACATGGACTGGACTCCAAGGTTACAGCCACATTGCTTATCCATTCCAAATGAGCAGCTCAAACACTGAGCCTTATTCTGCCCATTTTACAGAGCAATCTGGGATATAGCCAGTCATATCACACCTGCTGTATCACCTGCTACACAACAGTGATGAGTAAGACCATTAGTATTATTTAGTACAGTTAGTGCTTACTAAATCTAGTCAAATGCTAAGTGTCTCCTGTAATATAAGCTTTATAAATATATGCAAATTTATATAAATATGATTTCTAACTCAGAAAGAAAGTAACAAATTCAAAAACTGTGTAACCATGGTTAGCACTTTGTCCCATTGCTCACCTCTCTACAGAGTTGCTTTCTTGTTATGTTTCTGATGATCCTTTGCGCCACGTAAAGTGATTTTTCACATACGAATGAAGCCAGCAAAAGTCTATATTTGCCGGAAGTAAACCTCTCAGGTTTAAGTAAGTATGTTCAGATTTCAGAAATAACAAAACGATAGGTTCTGCTCCTACCCCCTTATTCCAGGTTACCTTTTTTACATTAACCTTGAAGTATTACTTCCATTTTTTTTAGTATATATGCTTAACTGTCTGATAAACCTTCAGAAAGAAAACCCACCTAAAGACAGAACAATCAAGATCCTGTAATATTCTGTGGCTCAGACATCTACATTTTATCCATACTACAACCCAGCAAAGATGGCATCATTGCACTTGCTTTAGTCCCATAGCAATTTTCCTCTGTACCATATTTAGCACAGTGCACTTAGGATGTCAAATTTGAGATTAATCTTGTTAGAGTAATAAATGGTAACCTCACATCAGCAAACAACAGAATTATGCCTTAGTTTATCAAATGCTGCAGGTATGCTTACATCACATAAAACGATCAGCTAATGTTTTGTTTTACTTGAAGCCAATACTAAAAACGCCCCTTACCTTGGCATACTTTAAGGTAAATGTTATTTTCTCGAGCTCATAGAGCGTGGGTGGATTTGAGCTGATTGCCACAGCTATAACTGCTGAGCCCACTGTGTGTCTCTGCTCTGGGGGATCCTTGGAGGAGCGGTTTTGAGGCGATGAAAGCAGAGAACCAATGTTGCTGTACCTCAGAAAGACAACTGCAACGGTGCCTATCCATCAAACAGACCGTGGTTAGCAGTTTGGGGCTTTTTATGGAAGAGCAAAATTGAAGGCATTAAAGAAACGATAAACAATAGACATTATTGCTGCTGTTGCATAAAATATGCAAAACAGATGGAGCCTTTGTGGAATACTTATAAAATGTTTTAGAGACAGTGAAATATAGCTTTATTTAAAACAATGTAACTGGCATTAGAAATAAAAATGTGTGTTCCACTGGCAATACTAATTAGATGTGTGCATATGTAGTTTTCCTAGAGTAATGTATGCTTGCTGCTGTTCTGCAACTGGTTACACATGTGGTGTCAACTCTTATAAAGGAAAATGTCTCACAGCTGAAGTAAATACCAGACCTTTCTGAAGTACCTGGTTTGCTTTTGTAATGGCTTCCATTACATTGGACCCAGGATGGAATACAAATAAGGAAAAGGAAAAAGGTGTTTCGGATTCAGTGCTATCTTAAACAATGTAGTGACTTTCTCCCTGGCACCACAATAAACCACATTTTTAGATATTGACACATGGTGAGATACAGATTAGATGGACAATGAGGATTGAAAAAATCTTTTCCATGTTTATTAAATTATGTGGTTTAATTCCAGAGCTGTTTAAACACATGCATTTCTATGTAGTGATGACAGTAGTTGTAAACTCTTTCTGTAGCACTCTGAGCTACAGGCCAGATTTGGGTCCTGCTGGTTTTGACACTAAAGATTACGTGTTCTTGCCCCAGTGAGCTACTCTCTGAATGGAAAAATGCACCAAATTTTGAAGAAGTAGCACAGAGAGTTGAAGGGGCCAAGAGCAGATCTATGATTGAGAAATGGATAAAGCTCAGACCTGTGATACCAATCACTGGCCCAATGAAAACTCACTGGATACTCACTGTGCCACTGGATTAGTTAGAAATATCAGTCTTGTGACAATAAAAAAGAAAGGGTGATAAAAATACCTTGTCTCCTTTGTAGCTAGCAGTGTGGAAGTTCAGCCTTGGTTAACTGCACATTTGGCTGTTTTTTAGTGGTACAATTCTATCCAAGGTGTTTATTAACCCACCTACTCCCCAACCTTTGTTTCTTACCATTTGGATGAGGTTCCTTTCTCTTCTTAGGAGAAATCTTTATGTAATCTCCCCCTGTGTATACGTGAGGGTGGATGTGTTTCATGTGGTGTGAATCAAAAGCAAAAACCTTGAGTGCTGCAGAAGAAGAAAAATAGTGTACAAATCACTGCTCCATTATGGCCTACCATAATTTAGAGTTGGGTTAATAAATGTGCTACTGAATTGCATAATTACTGTGAATGTGAAGACTCTATCCTTGTGCAAAATATTGCAAGAAAAATTTCATTAATATAACATGTTTGTTTAAACATCTATTTTTTTTTTTTTATTTTCATGCATACATTTTGCTCTCATACTTTTTACTCTTTCCATGAAAAATATAGTCTCTTATTTACCTTGCCTTAAATTAGGAACTGGAAAAAACAATGTAGGTTACTTTAGGAAGAGCTATTGCTTTATTAAAAATGTATTTCTGAAAGGGACCACAAATCACAATTATAAAAAGGAAAGCGAAAAACTCTCCACTGAATAATAACATTTGATAAAAGCCAATTTTTGAAAAGTATATATTTTATGGTTATCTATCCATGCTACCAAACACACATTGTACTGTGAACTAATGATGTGTCTTGTCAAAAAGCAAGCAAGCATCACCCCTTAGGACAAAAACTACATTAGAGTCTATTGAGCTCTTTACTTGCTTCATTACGGTGCTGAGTTTCAATCACTCAGGATGGGAACAAAAAGAAGTCAATCAGGCTTTTTTTTGAAAACAAAACAAAACAACAGCAAACAAATCTAAGACCTGACTGATGGAGGAATATCACTAAGCTAGACCATCTGCATTGCTTATAGCACAGCACACAAAAATAATATGAGCTATTCAATAGACCAGCTGTCAGAAAATGTTTGTAAGGGCATAAGAAATTGTTTTCTTTGGCTGGAGTTTTGAAAAGCTCGTAGTTCAAGACCTTGCACCAAAAAAAAGCAGTGGAGAGAGAGGGGTGATGTTGTAGGTCTTATCCCAAAATAGTGGTGTTTGGCACATATGAGACCTGTGAAAAATTTATTCATGCTGAAAAACAGTAACAAAAAATTTTAGGGTTTGGGTCCAATTTGGAAATGAGCTCATTCAGTTTATCATTTTAGAAAAAAACCTAAGGGGAATAATCATTAACCTTTCAACGTAGGAATTCCTCTCCGTGCTCTGCAATAACCTAAGTCTGATTCTACAGAGTCTATGTCAAGGAACAAATCCCTCCCTACTTTTTCATCACTCTAATTTGTTTTCAGAAAGGTGAGGGAAGAACAGGCAGTTTGACCTGCCTCAAGACCACAGTAGGAATCTTTCTCATCAAGCCATCACATAAAACAGCAAGCTGCTGAGAGACACTGAAGGACTGTACTAAATATAAAATAAGAAATCATATCACATACACTTTGGGGACATTCAGAAAAACAAAGATTAAAGAGTGGCCATTGACAAAGGAATCAGCCATGCTTTATTAGGATTTTCAAAGGTGACAGGTGTCAGCCTTACTCCTCTCTCAGTGAAGGAATGGTAAAACTATTATTACCACAGCAAAATCAGCAGGTATAGGTGGGAAGACACCAGCACACAGGGAGAAGGTAGGTGAGCAAAATGGTGCAGTTGAGACTAACCAATTCTCCTCCTGAGGAATTCCTCTTAAAATGAGAAACTCCTGGTGAGATAAAGCCTCTCAAGATAAAACTCACTAGGTACAATCCTTATTCCAAGTTCATTTACAATAAATACACTGAACCAAAAAGAGTGAGAAAAATCTGTAGGGTGCAAGTCCAAATTTCATTCTACTGGTGTTTTTTATACACATAAAGATGCATAGGATAATTTTGTGCTTATAAAATGAATCTAGAGTGTGAAAGTATGGCCATAATGAGACATTTAAAGAGAATACAAAAACAAGTTCCCACAGACTCTCAATTTATTTTTTTGCTACGGACTCAAATGTGTAGCCTTTGAAAATTATGATACCTACACTGAAAGTCAGGTGTCAGCTACAAAAATCATACAAGTTAACGCCTGTGTCTTTCACATTACACCATTTCTAATTTTCATAATTATGCTGAAAATCTCCTTAGCTTAACCCACATCTAAAGTATATCTTAGATTAATTTTCTTTATCTTACCTACGTCACTTGCATTAGCATCCAGCTGGGCTGTCTTTTTGAAGCCCTGTGACATGAGAAGTGTTGCCTGCTCTGCAGTGTGCAGCAGCTTAGTCAGGCTCTGCCTTTGGTTATCTACAGGTAGAGCTTCCCAGACTGCAATTTTGTCTTTCTGTAAAAAATTGTTCACCGTGTTGACCAAAACCTGCAAGTAAAAGCACGTGTTTGAGAGGGATCTTTGGGATAAGGGTAAACCCCACAACTCCAAGGCTTGATCCACTCACGTTAATGGTGCTGTTGTGAAGGGCTTCATTGTCAGAGACAGAGTCACTCATGGTGTTCCATGATGAAAAAGACAGTGCTTCAACATATGAAACCACTTCTACAGGTGAAAGCGGTCCCAAAGTATTTTTATTAATTTCTTGCAGCTTCTCCAGAGGTGTTTTCAAGCGACTAATCTGAAAAATGCCAGAATTCATATCTTAATGAAATAAGCAAAGCCATATTTCTGCACGTGAAAATCAACCCAATAGACCGATTTCTGTTAATTAACATACTGGTTTATAAGACATTTGTGCATAAACACCCTTACTCAATCAACAGATTTATTTATTTTTATGATGTATTTATTGATAAATTGATTGATAAATTGATTACAAATTATTGATATTACACATCTAGTATAATCTTCACAAGCAACCACAATTTAAAAAATCATGTGCTATCATGACAAATTTTTTCCCTGCAGCAGTTAAATTTTATTTATTCTGATGATTGAAAGTGAACTAGTAAACCTTCTGCAAAAACAATTAAATATCAGTGATATGATTATTCTGCTTCTGTGTTAATCTATTGACTTTTATAACTGAAGAGGTGGGAGCAGATGGGAAGTATTTGTTTTTTTTTTTAGTTGTTTTTTCTCAAATGCAAATTATAAAGTATGTAGTTCAGTGAATTCTACTGCCTATTTCTACTTCAGTGCTTCAGTTTATAAACTGCTAAAGGCACTTCTGTAAAACAGCTAGTTTAAAAATATAGGCAGGAGAGTGTGAGATGAAAATTAACCTTCCACATTTCAGTCTCATGGATGAATACGAGAAGAATTCTTACTTCACAATACTGGAATCTAATTAATAAAACACTCAACATCTGATTTTGTATGGTCTCTCTGCTATTGAACAGCTTTTATGGGGCTTGCTTTGTCTTTGACTGCAACTGAACAGAACTAGAAAGCAGCCTAAAAAATCTGTCAGTTATTTACACAAAGGTATTTTGAATTATTGATTTTAGTTTGAGTATATCTTTAAAAAAATCTCACTCTAAGATTCCGCTGTAACATTTACCATGTCTTTGCACCTAAGTGTGATAAGCAGGTATTATGTTTGATATAATGTATTACATTGCAGGTAAACATTAAAAGTATGTTAATACAACATATATATAATACTAGCTTAAATAGGTTAAATAAAACTCTTTAAAATAATATCTTTTTGAATCCAGTAACTTAATCAAATTGCTTAATATCAAATGCAAACATATACAATTGCTTTTAATTTATTTATGCTTATGCTTCATTTATCCTTTAAAATTAGACAATACTGTAGAATAATTGATAGTGCATTCATTATTATATTTTTGGCTGGCTTCAGAAATCTCTGTTTCTGGTGAAAAAAAGTATTTTCTGGTGAAAAATACCCTGGCCACAGAGTATTTGTTTGTATAAATCCTGTATCACTTTACACACTCGCCTTTGAGGAGTAGATAAACCAGCATACCAAGATGTTAGGGCTCCATTTTCTATTTAGTCACTTGTTGACATTATTTTTGTAAGCTATCTTGCCTTCCTTCTGAACAAGCAAATAATTGCCCATCAGTAAATGCAGCAGTGTGTAACTCCAGAAATTACAGAAACAGCTGAGTGATTACCACACTTCTGAATTTTTCATGCATCATGACTCACTTTGCTGGAAAGGGAACACGCAGATTCCCAGCAAGTTATTATCATGAGTAGAACATACAACCCAGTTCAAATAATTTGAAATTTTGAAAAAGCCTTCTGTAAACATGCTTAAGTTCAATTGTATGCTTCAAGCCTTTGTTAAAAACTGTTTAAGAACTATTACAATTGAAATAGGGGTTTCAAACAGAAACAATTAAAGGATTTGAAAATTAATCTACAAACCAATGCTACTTACTCTGGCTAAAGTCCTATTAATATGTTCAGCTATACAGTCTTTGAATAACTCACACTTGGCCTTTGGATTTTCTGTAAAAATAGAAAGGGAAACTAATTATATACTGCAGTTCAATCAATATTAAATACATATTAATTGCAAAAGCTCTTGTCTAGGTCATTGCCCAAACCACCAGCATCCTGAATTTATGTGCATAAAACACAGCATTCCATTCTCAAAATACAATTTCAAAGACTTTATATTGGCCAAAATTATAGCAGTGGATAGGAACAAGCTGTTTTATTCAAGTAAAGAGTTTGGTCTCTTTTATGGGGCTTCTACAGGTGGAGTAGAGACAGCTCAAATTTACAGAGAGGAGTGCAGATCTGACAACTGTGAGGAAGTAACCATTATTTCAAATGGATCTCATCACACTGTTTAGCAAAAACACATTTACAAAATTATTCTATTCTCAGGAATTGTAGATGCCACAGCCTTGCCTCTTTTTCATGTCTTGCTGATTAATCTAACTGAAGATAAATAGGCTCTGGTGGGTTTCTCAGAAGATGTATCTCTATAATAACACATAAACCTTTATAATATCATGTACCTTGGCAGGAAGTGCCATCATTTGGCTTAAACTGCAATTTTCCTGTGGATGGTTGATAACCTTCCTTACAGGAGCAGTTAAACCCTCCATCCACGTTTTCACATTTTGCATGATCTCCACAGGCAACAGTTCCTTCATTGCTGCACTCATCTACATCTGCAAATATTGTGAGAAATTGAATTTTTATTAAGAATTTACAGACTAACACCTTGCTGCTTTGTTGATAATAGCTCTGCACACTACAAGCAGTTTCATAACAAAATTTCGTGTAATAAAAAAAACCAAAAGCAAACCCACAATGAATAGCAAAACCCCTGCCAATTATAATACTTAAGAATTAGAAAGATAAATCATAATTGATCATATTTTTATACCACCACTTTTATTGCTATATAATACTACACTGCTTGTTTTAAAACGATATTAATTCTATCCTAACAAAATGGTTGGCATGATGCAAATCATCCAAAATCCATTTTTGAGAAATTAGACTAAATGGATTTTCTCAGCTCAGTTGGAAAAAGAAAAAAACAATCTGCAGACTTGTCTTCTAAGTTACAGCTTTAAAAAGACACTGCAAAAACTCACTCTATCTTGTTAATCTAAGATTTAAACTCTGTGCCTTTTGAATTACTTGGCATATATTTTTTTAAATTTTTAATTATTTTTAAAATCCACATTTAAATTGCTTTTGCCTAAAATGTCTTTTTTGCTTCTAAATAAATTGCCATTAGGTAGACAAGTTCAGTAACTGGGTGGGGCATAACCCAAGAGTAAAACCAATGAATTCCAGTAAGGGAATCCATGAATTGATCAATTCAGGAGAGCTGGGTACTAAATCCCTGGCTGGAGTACTGATTATTTTGCATTATTTGGCTGGCTAAGGATAAAGATCAAATAACTCAATGGACAAAGCAAACTGGGAACTATACCAAATAATTCTGGAGAATGAAGTAATGGACTGTGAAGTGCTGTGCTGGAAAGGAGAAAAAAATGAAGAGCTTTGGGACAGGTATATCTGAAAAATGAAGTGGTACATGAGTGGGTTTAAAGTAACAGCCTGAGAACTGAACTGAAGGAAAGCAAAGAGTGCAGGGAATGGAGGAGAGAGGATGACAACTCCCATCAAGAGCTGGTATGATGCTTAATTTTGGAAATAAATTGGTGAAAAAAATAAGTGGTTAATTGATCAGCAGAGGAGAAAAACTATCTGAGTTGACAGGCAGCCTCTGCTCAGCCAGAGGGGTAAGAACAGACAAGCAGAAATCAGATATGGGGTGGTTGGAAATACACCATTAGCTTATAGGAACTAGTTTCACACCCTGCTTTTGATACAAGAATCTTGGTGGTTTTCCAAAAAAGGAGCACAAAGAGGAGCAATAATGCATGTGAAGTAGGGCTATTATTGAAAAATGGAAAGATGTACTGCATGTATATGGATATATCGAGGGAATGCAAAAAATACCTGAAGGATACTTGGGGGCCACCTGTCTGTATGGACAGAGATTCAAGGCTGAAGCCCCACCTCACTCTCATCTATCTCTTTTTCCCAATGAGCCATTGGCTCTGATTTGCACCTGATATGTTGTGTTTTGAGCCTGAAGTTCAGAAGTGCCTTGGAAAAGCAATTCAGGCTCCTGCACAGACAGGAAGGAGATGTGGGGCTGGAGGAGCATTTGTCCCCCCCAGCACAGCCACCACTGCTCTGCAGGGACAGCAACCAAGACTGCAATGTGTTTAAATGGCTCAGTGCCAGCATGGAAGTTTAAAGCAGGATTTTGATTTTCTGCATTAGGGCAATAGTTTGTTTCCATATTTAATACCCCAAACTGCTAATGTTTCTCTTTCAGGAATTGAGCTTTGCATGATTTGTATTTGTATGGTTTCTGTGACCTCAGTATTCATAGTTATGGAGCTAACCACATTGTACATGAACCAATCTGGCAAAAGGGAAGGAAAATAGCATGATATAGTGCTACACACAGGATACCTCATAATTAAATGCTGTCATTTAAAGACATAAGGCTAGAGTTCTTACTCTTGGCATTTAAATAACCTCTCACATCAGTAAATTATAAAGCTCTGTTTGAAACAAGAGGGTGTGTGTCAGTGCCTTGTTGTGTGACTGTAAGACAGAGAGACTTTGAATGAATCGAAGTGGCAAGGGTGAAAATCATGACAAAGCCAGTTTGTCTAACAAGAAAACACATCACCCTTAAACCAAAGATTTCTTTGGCCTTGTCAGCTACATGAAGGACATGTACATCTGAATAAGCCATTCATCATTTAATGGAGTGTTAAAATACCAGCAATTGACAACAATCTTTGCCAAAATTATAAAACTATTTATAACCTATAAATAAAAAAGTAATATTTGAATGCTGTTGAGAATACAGCTACCAAGGATCAGGTTTCTGTATAATTTACTGATACAAATGTTTCAAAATTGTCATGACACTTTTCTTTTCATAAACTTTTAGATCAGTAAATTATTCATTTGCTATTATTGGGCAGTCATGCAAGCTTTTTTGTAATTATGTCAGATATTAAGTGCAACGAAGATTTTAATGAGAAGACAAGATTATCCAAAACAACAGCAGAAATTCAAGTATTTTGGCACATCTCTGGAAACAGGACTGCTATTTAAAGTCTGACAGAGACACCCTGTTGAGTATATGCAAATAGACTTTCTGCAGTTGAGTTGTCCATATGGAATGGGTCCACATCAGGCCTATTTAATTTACTGTTTCCAGAAGAAAAAAAAAACAATTTCTGGATGACAGAATTAAAAGGCAATATGCCTGATCTCACAAGGTACTAATCAGCTTTGAATCCCTTTTAAATCAATGAGATTGTCAGGGGCAGCCAACAGTTTGTGACAGTTGCAAGATGCAGCTTTTAAGTTCCTGCTTTGAAATGCTGTGTGCAGGAGCTGTAGGGTTTTGTTTCTCTATATTTTGTAGTTATGCCTTTTTAACCAAATATGCAATTGTTGGACCACACATGGACAACAGCTTGTCAGTGCTTTCAGCAATCCAGTTTCAGTGGGGCTTTGGGGTGAGGATCCCAAACTCTCTCCTTGATGTGCTGTGGGAGCAGGAGTGGGCTGCCAAGGCTCGTGTGAGCAGAGACAGCATTCCTGAGCAAAGGGTGAAGAACAGCAGCTTTTTAAACAGAAGAGCATTTGCCATAGGTCTGTAAAAAAAGCCCTGGCCTTTCAGTAAATATTCAAAACAAATCCTGGAGCAGAACTTTGAAGCTTTTATAATAGCTGCGATCAGAAAAATAATATCACCAACACCACTTAGGCTAGTGTGAAAATAGATTTATAGCCTTTTATTTTGTTTCTGTGCTTTGTCACCCCTCATTTACTGCAGCAGGTAAGGAAATTCCAATTAAATTAAAAGTACTGAGAGCAGTTATTATGTTCAGTCTTGCCAATTACAGGATTGTACCTGCATGGCTTTGATTCCTCACCAGCCAGTCAAGACAGCTTGATGTCTACATTATACCTTCTGCTTATTAGTAGTTGCAAGTGATTGAAAAGTCCAATTGCAAAGGACTAGATGTTCCCTCCCCGTGTCTCCACACTGTGGAAGGCAGCAGCACACACAAAGTAGAAATGAAAAAGGCAATGAATGGCAAAGGAAAAAGAAAAGTTAGCAATGTGGCCCAACGCCAGATTCCATCCACTGTGCAGCTCCCTTGTCATAGCAAAGGATGAGATGGAGAATGGGTGCCTTCCCAGTGCTCTCAGAAATACCTGAAGAGAACTAATAGCATGTTCCCAGAAAAGGCAGAGTGGTGAGGATGTCACTTTCATTTCACAGATGGCCATTTTCATGTTTTTACTCTGTTGACTGGGGTGAAAAAAGTAGGTTTATATTTCATTTTTTTTTATCTGCAGCTCAACATTTGATAAATTGTGAAGTCTAAGGAAAAGTATGGCTTTTGCACTAACCAAAAGTAGATTTTAATAGTTCTCTTTCAGGACAGCAGAAAAATATCTTCAGAAATGTCACATCTCTGCATTCTTATTTTTTTCTTCTCCATTTCCTTTATCCTTTTCTTCTCTCTTTCCCTTCCTACTGTCCAGTTCCTCCTCTATCTGCATCTTTCTTTGTAATCTCTTCACCAGTTCCACCTGGTAATATGGAAGAAATACTTTTGACCCTCAACTCAAAACTCAGCATTCTGACTGGATTAAGGGTGAACCAACACTTCTGCTGTCCCAAGATCCCTTTTGATCTACTGCCTTGGGGAGCATTATCACTTTTTACTTGGGAGCCTGCAGTTTCCAAAGAGGGAACACACATGTAGGTGCATGGATTTTGAAAGTGAATTGCACCCCATGGGTATGTACCACACTGGAAACTCAGGTAGGTTTGAGGGCATAAACAAACAGGGTTCATAGTGGCATACTCTCCGAAATTCAACCACTAGTTGTTCAATAGTTTTAAAGTTACTGCCATGTACATATATACATACATTAAAAAGAGGATTTAAGACTTTGCCAAATCTAAAAATATATTGTGAGTCCCTATAAACTGGTGTGGGATGGATATCTGGTAGTTCTGTTCTGTGATTTGTACTAAATAACTTGCACTCTATTTACAATGAAATTTTGATATTTACTTGAGCTGTCAGCCTGAATACACAAATGTCAGCTGCTTGTGTGCAAGTCATATCTGCTACCTGTAGCAGCAGAACCACTGGGTACAAAATATCTTATTATGGTCGCTCTGATGGATAAAGAAAGAAATTAATTGTGGATCAAAAGGTTGTCTTTAGGACTCACATGTTGATAAAGTAATTGGTACACTTGTTTAATGAGAAAAGGTGCCCACAGCTAATTTTTTAATTTCAGTGTGAGTTTTGAAAGCTCTTGGGTCCTCCATGTGGATTTTAAAGAAGAGGTAATCTAAACTATAGAAGAGGATTAAAAAGATCAATCTGCCCAGTAAAGAGGGGAAAAAAAGAGAAGAAATTATCAAGGTAATGGCAAGAAGCAATGGCAAGAAGTTAAAGTGACACAAAAAAGTCAGAGAGATAACTTTGAAGACAAACTTCTGAAGCTGAGGAAATATCATAATGTAAAAATCAAAACCTGGAGCAGAAATGGTGAGAATATTTACAGCTCAATGTGCTAACTGTCTCCATCCCAGCTAATTTAAGAATGATTCATAGCAGCTGGATAAAGCAGAGCACTTTTAGATGGATGTGAGCAATGGGCAAGAAATGTCGATTAGATCACTTTCTGGCTTAATATGCAACCACTCTGCTGATATTAAGAGCAGTGAGAAGAGAGGTTGTCAGCACTCACCAGCTCACAGGAGACATACCTAGGCTGAGACACAGTCAGCATAAAGGTGTAAAGGGCAATAGATTTATTTCTCATTTTTCCATTCCCTGAGGACATTCACAACATACAGAGAAAATTACCAGGAGTTTGAAAAAAGAGAAATAGTTACAGCTCTTCCATTCAGAGGAAATCCTAAAGGATTGCATGGCTGTTCAGAAATAACATTTTTCCACAGAACTTTTCCCCCTCTGTAATCTCGAACATGTTCCATGCAACTGCCACAGAAACAGAAGCTAATGAATGGCACAGGAGGCAGGGTAACCACTGATCTTGCTCGTTGCTTTTGATCAGACTTGAAAAATTACCCAAAGTATCCTAACCAAGTTTCCAAACAAAAGACATTTGAAGTATACTAGTTCAAAATTACAGAGAATTTTGCTGATCCAGATCTGAATGCAGAATATTTTGTCACTTTTTTTCCCAGAGAATGTGACCACCTTGCTCACAGAACACTGATACTGTGGCATAAATGGGTGAATTGGTGATTTCTATGTTGCCTTAACTATATATTTATTGGGTAAATCTGTGACATGTGGATTTAAATATATTGCAAGCAGAGTCAAGATCCAAGTGTCACTGTAAGCAATGGCAGCTGCTCTGTTGTCAGGGAGAAGCGTGGGCCTGAACTGGAATATTAAACAAGCCTGTTCCAGTCCAAAATGTGGGAATTTTATATCCATACAGCAAATTTCACAAATATGAAAGCATTTGGCTAGATATTTGTAATTAAGAGAAGGAATAAGAGAAGAGTGACAATGTAAAGCTATCTGGCAGACAGTAATAACTTACCCACACAGGAGGTTCCATCGTTAGGAACAAAAATTTGTTGACCATTGCTGGGTTTGAAACCAGACATGCATGTGCAGTAATAACTTCCCTCTGTGTTTGTGCAATTGGCATGCTCTCCACAAGGCTGAGTAGCATTTTCACACTCATTATCATCTGCAAGACACAAATTATGGAGAAATATATTTACATTTGATGATTGAAGAAGGCAGTATTGTATAAGCTTAATTTGGCTCTGGTATTTCACTTGTGTTTCATTATAAGTCCTGAATGCTGAGCAGGCACTCTTGGTATTTGTCTGTATGGTTTTCCCACTGCCAAGGATGTAATCAGGTGTTCAGCAGCACTCATCTGCCCTCATCCTGTGTGAGTCAACAAGTGAGACCATCAGTGGGGTACTGAAATGAATGGTTTAATTGGATATACACTTGGAATAAAGGATTGAGACAAGTGCATGTTCTGCCATGGTTGTGACTGATAACATTTTATTCCTATCCAAAAATCTACAGGTGGATGTTCACTCTGAGGATGTGTCAGGGAATTCTGAATTGTACAAAACAGAGATCAAAAGGATATAAAGAAATCACCCCCTTCATTCTCAGACATCAAAGCAGAACCACTATAGCTAAATGCACAATTTTAATGGTCTGTTTTAAAAGACCTTCTGTGGTATTTCTCAGCATTACTGGAAAACAGACTTACAAATTCATCCTACTACTGACCTGAGTCTTCAATATCTTGTTTTTTCTTAGTTATCCCAAAGGTCTTAACAAAGGAATGAGCAAGATTCATGTATTAAACCTTACCTCCTAGCAATTGCTCTGCAAGTCATAATTTTTGTACCTGCAAATTGACATGAGCAATTTTACAGGGCTAATCCCAGGCCTCCAATGATTCAATGGAAAGGAGTGATATACACCAGCTTGAGACTGTCATCTCTGCAGAGCCTCAGCATGTGCTGTCATTGTGAGCAATCTTAATCAAAGGTCAAATAAAATCATAAACTCATGCTTTGAGCTGAAGAGTTGATCTGCAATGACTCAATAAAACCATTTCCTCTCCAAAATCTTCCAAGGTTTCCTGTTGTCTACTGAGTAATTTTCAGACCAAATTCGAAAAAAAATTCAAAAGCTTCCTTATTCTATGAAACTGAGAGAAACACTCACAATACTAATAAATCTATCTTTCCAAAAGCTCATTTTTTGAAGTATCCCAAAACTTTGGAACAAAAAAAGCCAATGAAAGTCTCCCAAAGAAGGTGGCACTCTTGAGTGGAATTCTCTATTTCTACATCATGAGAAAGGAAAAGAGTTAAAGGCTTCCTGAAATGTACTGGGATTTTGTTCCTGTTCTCAAGCAAAAGGTACTCATAAGATGATGAATGACAGGAAAGAATTCTAACAGGGAGAGAAATAACAATTTATTGCAGAAGAGAAATGATTTAGGAGCATGACAAGGAGAAGAAATATGATTTCAGAAAAGACACCCAAGGATGAGCTTTAGAAAGGTGCTCCTGCTTCCTGGTGGTCAGAGCTCTCATAAGCTGTTTACAGAGATAGGATGCAGATAAGGAAGGTGTCACTTAAGCTGGGGCAGTGACAAGATTAAAGTACAGCAAGAGCCACAAAGCCTTGCAGGAATACATTTCTGGAATGTAACTTAGTCACAACGCCCAGCATATCTCAAACAGGACATTTCTTGAGATTTGAAGTCTGACATGATTTTGAATGTGACTCAGTTGACTCAGACGTGCAAATATCAATTCAGAGCTGCAGTTTTCCTCAGGGGAATTTGGGTCAACAGTATCAAATGGATTATGCTCATTAAAACTCAAATGTAATGTAATTTAATGAGGCATCCAAGTATAAAAGCACTTTGCCAACACACGTCAACAATTTTTAAATCTACAGCCTTGGTATTCATGAGAATACAGCAGAGGATGTATATGATTTGGATCTTAAAGAATGCCAAAGTAAAACCTAATTAGCTTAAGTGGAATTATGATAGGGAGGAAAAAGTGGGATGTTGATCCCAGTTCAAAAAGAAAGCATAATAATATGAAAAATCTGGTTTATCACATAGAATTGCAGAGACCAGGTCCCAGAAAACTTTGCAAACTGTGATTACAAGTCCAATTCAAATGTGATTTTTGAGTGTCTGACTCCTTTGCAGCCCAAATTTGCTCCTAGACCCTAGCAGTTAAGGACAACAAAAAAAGAGTGGACTGTCTTATTATAGTTAATATTATAATACTATATAACTACCTTATAATAAAATAAATTTGGTCTTGGGAAATGTTACAGGTTCTAGAAGAGCATGTGTTGACTGTGGAAAGTTCATGGGATAGTAGTCTTGGAAGATGAGAAGCAGAAGGTCACTGATGATGGCTGGACTTGATATAAAGCAGAAGAATAACAGAACTAAGGAATAGAAAGGCTACATGCAAAAACATTTCTTATTGGATTTTTTTCCTAGGAGTTCAACCATAGTCCTTGATATCCAGCAATATTGCCTTTTTCAGGTGGTTCAAAGGATTTGAAAGCAATATTAAAATGACTCACACAGTGGTTATCGAGAAGTTTTCTACAATTATGCCTAAATAACTTCACTGGATTATTGGTGTTTTTTTTCTCAATGTTTATGATGTCTGCAAGGGGTGTAATGGTGACTCTATGCCCTTAGTGA
Source organism: Alethe diademata (assembly GCA_025584955.1). Lineage (NCBI taxonomy): Eukaryota > Metazoa > Chordata > Aves > Passeriformes > Muscicapidae > Alethe > Alethe diademata. The sequence goes on from JANRMJ010000125.1 coordinate 11,592,829, forward strand.
GTTTGCTTATTGAGACAACTTTCAGATCATTACAGAAACATTTTGAACATGGAAGAGCAGAGTAACTTACATTGCAAACACAAGAATGAAAATTTTAAAGAGTTAAATTCATATGGAGCTTTCTTTTCACTCTTCCCATGGTCTAAAGCAATACTGAGCAGACTGTGCTGGGGATGATTTACTGGGCCACATCCTGCTTGCATTGAAATTAATGACACAAAATTTACTGATGTAAGTAGGCTGTGGAAAACTACTAGGTTAATGAGAAAGGCAAGAGAAGAAGGCTGAAACAAACAGAAAAGGTTTTCATATACAGCCTATCTAAATGTTCTTTTTTACACAAAGTATTCTACAAGATAAAAAATGGTGGCAAAAAAATTATCAACTTCTCTGTGTAAACAACCTGAATTTTTTATTCAGGCAGCACTCCAATGAGAAGCCCAGGGGTTTAAAGTAATATTCCAAATTTTACATGATTTATAATGTTGTTGGATTTGTGATTTAAAGGATGTCAGGAAAAAAACAACGGGATTCATAGATGAAAAAATGTTCTTTTGACGAAATTTTCTGCCTATGCAGAAAGGATACTTTAAGTGACAGCACTCATATAACCCACCTGCTTTGTTGCTACCTAATTTAATTACAGAATGTGTATTTAGTGCTGCACAGATACTCATTGAACACTGCAGGCAGTATTTCAGGAATACACATTGCTTTAAAGATATATTTTTTTTGTCTCCAGTAAATTATGAAAAATTTGGAGACTTTAGAGACATGACTAGCCAAATGACAAGGCTAATTATCATGGCTAAATGGTGATGTTACATTCAAGTCTGTTTGATACACAAGGCATTACCTGAATGGCTGCACTGTCTTGAGAAATGACAGTGGGGGCATGGGTTGCTGGAATTCCAGGCTTGGTTGTTTTTTTTTTTTTTTTGGGTTGCTTGCCATTTTTGGTTAGTTGTTTTTTTACATGGCAGTTCCATGATTTGGACTGCTCTAAAATCTCATTACCAGTCAGATTGTAAGGCAGGCTATAAATAATTTCCAAGGAAATTTGTATTGAGTAACTCAAAGCTATATGGGAGATACAGGAATGTGTACCTGAATATTGGCACAATGTTTACATGATAGAGTTGTATAATAAAATCCATTTTCCATTTTTATCTTAAGACTGCAGCTAGCATGTACTTTACTGTACATAAATGTCATTATTGTTAGACAGAATCAACTACAGTTATAATAATCAATGTAATGTAATCATACCTCTACTAGTCTCTTGCAACTGTATTATGGATGTTCAAAAGCAAAAAAAAACCAAACAAACAAAAAAAAAAAAAAAAAAAACCATGAAAAACTGATATACCTCTAGAGCTCCATTTTAATTTAGTAATTCTGTTTTTAAACACTTGTGCTCATTAATATGAGTACATTTTTGTACAGAGAGCATTAAATTATTTTAGAAACTTTAAAACATACCAATATAAAAAGGAAGAATGATTTGTGGATTTGAAGGTCATGAGCAGTTGGAAGCTAGAGGAATCTGATAAGATTTTAGGGGGAAAAAAACCTGGAACATTTTTTTGTTGTACTCCATATCTCTTTTAAAGGGCAAGATTTACTGTGTCATATATGGTAAATATATGGTATTTTAATAACATGTGGCTATGAAATTACAACCTACAATTGGAAAACAACTACAAAATTGTATAATTTGTTTTTTTGTGACAAACATTGGAAAATTCTTCGAGTTATCATTATAATATTATTTTATATATATATCTCTCATTTTGGATAGAAGACTGTTATAATATTGTTTCCTGATTTACATGAAAAATGTCATGAGGAAAAGTCATGATAGTGGATTTATCAAACAGCTATGAAAGATTTTCATTGCAATGAAAATCAAAGCACATCTCTGTGATAGACTTTTGATTATATGATGACATATAATATGAAGAGTTAGTTTTGGGGTGAAACCTGTCATATTGATTCACAACCATAGAGAAGTTTTTCTTGTTTTCCCTTTTATAAATTTTGAAATAAATTGTTCCTCCCTTCACTTCAAGTAACAAAAAAACCAAGTGGAAATCCAAAGTTAAACAGAATGATTTGTGCGTTTTCAGTCTTCCCCAATCTATGCAAAATGAGATTTTTGTAGAAATGAAGAGAATAGAAGAATTTTAATGAATTAAGGACTCTTGACCAGAGCTTTAATTTGATAACCTGAGTTTTCCAAAAGCCACACTGGAACAAGCCTAGGCCCAATGCTGTGGTTTCCATAAGTTTAATGAAGCCTGATGTTACTAAGGACTACAGGCAGCTCTTACACTACAACATATGCACATTCTATTCAGTGCTGTTCCCCCATAAAGTGAATGCAATTAAAATAAATTTGCAATATATTAAAATTAATTTCATTTTAAAATTAATATTAAAATAAAATGCAATTAAAAATAATTTTTTTTTTCCCCTAATCCATGCAAACCCTGGAGGCCTCTGGGGCATACCCATCTGTCAGGGTGGACACAGCATCCCCTGGGCACAGCCTGAGAGGTGGACAGCAGTGGGTGGGAGGGAAATGCAGCCAGGGTGGCTGGGGAATGCACTGATTCATTGCATCCTCCTGTTCTCTGACAGCAGCCTCTGGGGGAAACAAAAACCACCCTTCCCTAGTGCAACCCTCGTGGGAAAACAGGGCTTGAAGTGCCTCACTTAACCCCTCAAAAGCAAGGAAATGAAAGGCTTCCTGTAAAACAAATTCCAGCGCTGTTCCCCCGCTGTGCTGAGCTTGTCTGGGGGTCTCAGAGCAGGGGGTGATTTTACATACATTACTGCAGGACTGCACCTACTGCCATCAGAGCCCGAGTTAAGAACAGCAATGCCATCAACAACCTTGCTTTCCTTGCCTGTGATTTGTTTCCATTAATGGCAATTTAACACTATTTGTTTATGATTCTCCAAAGATTCAGCATTGAAGCTTGGTCTAAATCAGCATGAAAGAGCAGATGCTTAGAATAACCACTTGAGACTGTAGAAGCTGGGCTGGAAATCTCATTTAAATATGAATTGCTTTCATAATGGGCCTGATTCATCTTTGTCCTACACCTGGGCAGGGAACCATGCAGGTGCTGCACAGAAAATCTTGCAACAGCAACCTCTGCCTTATTAAGATTTCTCATTTCCCTACTGCCTTCAAGAGCTTTTCACAAATGCCTTCTTGGGGTGTTTTGTAGTTTGGCAGGAGCTTTTAACAGATTTTAACTCAGTGGCTCTGCAGCTTGCTGGTTTCCTATAAGGTCTTAGTATGCCAAACAAATATTTTTTCTCACATCTTCATAGGCTATGTGTATATAAAGTGATGATTTCAGTTCTTTCATGCCTGGATGTACTAAAGGGCCTCACAACAGAAAATTCCCTTAGTCCTAGGTTAAGGAACAGGACAGAACAGTCTAAAAGAAGGAGGAAAGGAAAGTTTCCTACTTATTAAAGTCACACTCAGGTTGAGTTTCAGAGAATGGACAAGGTTTGGAGAGGTCAATATATTATCTAAACTGTTTCCCCATCTCTTGTTGATATTTCCAGACATTATAAATTAAACATGAACAGCATTTATTATCAGGTAAGTGCCAGTGCAGAAACTGTCATTTGTTTAGCCACACAGAACATCCGGCCTTTTCAACACTTGTGAAATATCAGAAAAAGGAAATCTATAATTTGCAATCACTCATATATGAAGAATGGGGTTATGGTGGGGTGTATATAATTAAAGTTACTAGTCCTTGACTGGAAAGAAACCATTTACTCAGAGAGGCATTTGCAAGAGTTTGAGAACAAAAAGGAACAAGGTGTTTAAATTAGTGAAACAGAAGTAAAAAAGGGGATTAAATAATTGAAGGAGGGAACAAATATTGAGTGGTCCTTTCACACTTTCCCCCCATCACTTCCTCCCCTGCACCTCTGGAGAGCAGAGGTCTACAAGCAGTGCATCAACACCCTCCCATCACTCTCCCAGGAGAGACCTCACTGACCAACAGAGATTCAGCAAGAAAACTTCAGAGCTGCAAGTGCAGAGCATCACTTTGGGTGTCTGAGCCACGAATTAGTTATTTATTGTCTGACTGACACCCCTCCCCTGGCTGGGTCGAGGGGAAGACCTGGGAGTGCTGTGAAGATTCACCCTTTCTGCTGCAGGCAAAAAAACCCCTCAGAGCTGGTCAGGCATCCCCTGTTTGGGGAGAGCAGCATCTCAGTGCCTGTCAGGGGTAGCAAACCATGCCCTGCTTGAACCTGGAGTATCCCAGGATCTCCTGCTGCCTTTCTCCCAAGAACATGGCATTAATTTACCAGTTGAGAAGCTGGTCTGATGAGTTGTTAAAATACACTGCTAAAAGAGGTGAGAGAGTGTAGCAGAGTGATATCAGAGACAGTACAGTGGGAAAAAGCCCTAAAATGGGTTGAAGATGGTCTGCTGGTGTTCCAAGACTGGTTTTTGAGGTGAGAAGATGTGACTGGGTGAATTATTTGGAAAATTGGCTAATAGATACCGGATAGGAGTGGATAAAAAATAATGCAAATTTCAGTTCCAGTCACATACAGCTCCTGGTTGGCCATGTTGTGAACTCAAACAACACAATGCTCCCATCTGACAGGATGTGAATGAGTGAGATGTCACCACTCAAATCTAAACATTTTGGTCCCACACAAGAGATTAGACAGAAGGAAAGCAGCTTAGGAAACAGTCTGATTAAGGGTGAATAAAAGCTTCCAGACAGCACTGTCCTAAATTTCAAGACAAAAAAAAAGAATAATAATAATAATAAAAAATTCAGAAAACACAGCCAGGAAATGCATCAGCACTTCACAGCTTATGTATGAAATCCAGAGTGGGGCCATCATGGTGTGGGTGAGCAGGATGTGAAGAAGGTGTAACTGAGAGATAACCCAGCTCGACTGAGGCAGGGGAACATTGTGCACTATCTGATGAGCTTTATCAAACCTGCTACAAACATGCAGCAAGGGCTGTGATAAGAAACGGTGCTGTTCTATGTCAGGATGTGGGCTTATCATCCCTCAGGCACTCAGGACTGCATCCTGGGCTCTGGGATGTCACATGGCAGCAGCAGCCCTGCATTCCCCCTGTGCCAGCCAGCTGGGGCCAGAGCACCCAAATCACCTGTGCTGCTCTGGGAGCCTCTGCCAAGCACCAGGGGCAGTATCTAACATTTGAGGTCAGTGACACTGTGAGGTGTGTGAGCTCGTGGCACACAGGGAATGGACACAATGAGAAAGCACCGGGGGCTCTGCAATGATTCATAAAATGCCTGCTCAGGCACAGAGCTAGTTGGCAAAGGTAGTTTTAATTTTTTGGGGTGGTTCATATTATACATTTGGGAGCCAGAAATTAAGACTGGGTTGCTGAATTCCTCCCTGGAGTGGGCAGACAGGTGTGTTTGAATAAAGGACAAACTCAGGTTCGTATCTAATTCTGAAGGAGGCTTCCCCCTAGCTGACTTGCTCCACTGCTCCTTGTGGCAGGCTCAGAAACACCAGGACTGTTTCTGCATTTCTTTCCAAGTGAATATGCTCATGTTTGATTTCAGTGTGTGAAAAGTCTGTTTCCATAAAAGAGCCTGACCTCAAACCCACGAATGCCCAAGGAGCAACTCCCATTAACCTACACCATTGCTGTTACAGGAGCAAAAGGGGCATAACCTGCCTAGAGCAGAAGTCAAGAATGAAGCTCACACTGCTCTTACTTTCCTCACCCCACACAGATTTAGTTACGAAACCCAGCCTCAACATCCTGGCAGACACCCTGTGTCAAACTTGCTACTTCAGGATTAGACAGAATGTAATTGAGACACATCATTAGTTTCTTGGTTCACCTCCTTCAAAAACAAGGAATTAACATGAATGAATGAATGGGGATATGCTGGATTTGGACTGCTGGCAGTGTGCAGGTGTCAGTATTTTTCTGAGTGCTACCAGCAGAAGTGCTTTAGAAACTTCACTGTTATTAAATTACATAATTTCCCATGTAGCTTTCATTTTTGTTGCTAACTTGCTTGTTTTCACTGAAAAACATCCTTTAACTGAAAAGTAAAACAGGAAATGCACAATCAGAATATTTTTGCTTAAAGGAAAGTGAGCAGCACAGCAGTCCCCTACTGAAAGGGATTTGCCAGTAGATAACCTTGCCCCCTCCTGCAGAACTGAATGGGAGGCCAAGTAGAAGGTCTGTTTCAGCACTGCAAATAAAACTGCATTAAAAAAAATCAAAGAAAACCAGAAATCCAACCAAACCCAGCACAAGCTACAGCCAGACAATATCTGCATTCTATTTTCTTGCGGATTTCCCATTGCATTTTCTCTTTTCCATAACACTGGCAAAGAATCATCACCATCCATGAAAGTAGATATATCAGAATGTGAGAGTGAAGTTTTGGTTGCATTAACTCTTTCTTCACAATATTTACTTATTCTGTGTACACATCTCTCTCCAACACTCCAGTAGCCACTGTATAATAATATTAAGGAAAATAAGACTCAAATTTGTTCAATTACCAATGCACCTGGTTCTTGTTATTTCCAGCACTAATTTCTCAAAACTCTTCTTGCAGAACTTTCTGAAACACAAACTCAGAACCATAAATACTATTGTAGAGGACCTAATTCTCCAGTAGCTGCAAAGAGGTTGTAGATTACCATGCACCAGATCTTGTGATCTATCTGGTCTGCATGCAACAGATGTTAAATGCATCTAAAGAAAGACAGTATAACCACACCAGGATTAGTCTGTTCACATCTAAATCCCAAAAGCTACTAGATGGATGTCCCCTACAGGCAATTACAGAGGGTATCACTCAGAGGCAATGATCTCCCTGGCTTCCTCAACAATGACCCTTCAAACAGCAAGTGAAACACAAAGCTAGAGGTCAGGGTGAACATGAATTCCTACATCTCACATTTCCACACTGCCTTCCTGGTCCATGGGAGAGAAACTGTCTGCTTACATTTCCCATTTTACCAGCATTTTTGGAAGAGAAAAGAGGAACTGAACTTTACCTAGAAGGTTTTTGCTAAATCCTGAAGTTGGAACCATAGCATTAAGACTTTCTTTGGGCAAACAAGGACAGCTAGACATGTAGAAAGGACAAGTGGGCTCATCAGTGTTCAACTTTTGAAACTGCTGTTTAAAATTAGGCAGTACATTATGAAGCCCAGGTATCACTGGGATACATTTTTTTTTCTAAAGGACAAATGTACTGCAGATAATTTCCTGTAACATATCTGAAATATTAAGAACTGCTTTTGAGATGTGCAGTATGTTCCATTTTGGATGTAAAAAACAATAAAATAAAAGATGTAGTAAAATTTCTTTGAGAGAAGTAGTAACTCAACATGGGAGGCCATAAAACAGTGACTACAGAATCTATTTTTTTCCATTGTGAAGCAGTATTCATTGATTTCTGAAACCACAGGCTAATTATGCTCTGAGTGGATGAAGTACCTTAAGGAGTCTGGTCTGGGCATCAGAGACACAGAGATCACTGTTTACTTTTGTCAAATCCAACTTCCAGTATGAAAGACAGGAGTATCTTGACAATATTTTATTGCCACTTTTCAGGAGATTAGATGAGGTGACCTAATCCTGCTCTATGAGACACTTGGACCTATATTGCTCTAAGCTAATATTAGGATTAGATCATTAGAAGATACTACAATAGTGAATAACAGTTTTATTTATTTTATTTTTAAACTCAAAAATTACATGTGAAATATTCATTTTCTACAGTGGCCCACATAGCATTCATGTGGCTTGATGACTGTGGTTTTTTATATTAGTCCTATTAGTGAGTTATCCCATTTAAATGTTCTGGAATTCAATAGCTTCTCTTCTGGATAATAGACTAAATCACAAAAGGAAATAATTTCAATCTATAACTGAGAAAAGCCATTAATTGCTGGAATACATCCAGTCTCCAAACCTGAAGATATCAAATATGATCTGGCAAGGAGGAGACAATTAGGCTGAGGAATTCTACCCAGAGGGAAAACATGCCAGCATTATTTCAGCTGGACTAATGACTACAACAATAACCACTGAAGTATTTCCAGCTACTGTCAATGCTGCAAATATTTAACTCCATGGTCAAAACATCTTAACTACTGACAGTGATATTCTCAGAGACTTACCCCAGTGGATGATTTCAGAAAAAAAAAAACCACTATAAAATCATACAGGTTTTGATGTTGTGTACTCCCCACAGGTTCTACTTTCTTATTATTTTTCTCTTCTGATGTGAATAAAAGCTAAATGTAATAATAGAAGTAAGACAGGAGGTTATAAAACCTAGAAGTTAGGTCTGCTTGGCTCTGTTAAAAGGTTGCAGGTATTTGGATGATTATAATAGTCAAATATCATCTTAGTGGAATTTGCTAATTTGAAAAGCATCTAGCTCTCCTCCTTTCCGTGGCAACTTCTTCCAAAAACCAGACTGGTCTTAGGGCCAAATTTCCTCTTTCATTTCTCCCTACTGAAACATACAGCTTTGAAGTGATGGAACTCATGGTCTCCTCATGCCAAATAATCTGGGTAGCTCTTTCTGGAGCTTTTGCTCTAAGGCATAAAATCTGGAAGATTTTAGCTTCATGTCAAACAGCAGAATGAGTTAACCTACCCAGACCTCTTAATGAATTTTGATTGTGAGGGGAGTACATGGCATCCTAAATCTATCTAAAGCAACTTTTCCCTTGCTGACTACACTAACACCTTTCATTAGTTAATACATCCTAGCTTGAAATATTCTGTTTATTCATAATCACTGTTGTCTACATAAATTTGTCATTTTCTAGTGAAGGCTTTTATTCTTAGAAACAGGGGCTAAGAAATCTATTATCCCAAAGATATAAAACACTTAGTAGGCAAAAATATAAAATTCCATTAAAAACATGTCTAGAGTTTGGACAGAAACAACACTTATACCATGGAATATAGTTGAAATGTGGCACAAGTCAGAGATGAAAACACTTTTAAGTTTGTCTGCCATAATACAACCTGCCACATAAAGTGCTACTATGTGCATTTTATGCCTGGGAGTACTGACAGGTGGGAGGGTGTGGATATGTTGTATAAATGCTGTGCATCTTCTGGCAGCAGGAGACAGGCTGTGTGCCACCCTGGGGTGAGCTCAGAGGTGTGTCCTGCCACAGGCAGTGATGCTACAGCAGTGCCACTCTCTAGCCTGGCTAATTTGCCCCTTAAATCTCTATTAATCTCAGTCTCCATCAGCCTGGGCATCCCAGCACAGCCACAGCACTGCTGGCTGCTGCTTGGGCTGGTTTATCCAGCACTGCACTGGTTTATCTCAGCTCAGCACACACTCAGAGAAAAAGCCCCAGTTACAAAGCACAGAGAAAACATTGCTGCCACAGGGTAAAGTGAGGGGTATAATCTACATACTTGGATGACAGAAAAGGAGGATTGTCACAAGGCACTGAATTAATGCACGTAAAACACAAGATTTTCACAGACTGCTGGGCTGAAGTTCCATCTGAGAGGGAGGCACTGCAGAAACTTTCAATGGTATTGTTCTCTGAGCATTACTCAGCTTCAAAGTTCCCAGCTGAAAAGACTAAAATCTTGCTGCTCAAGAAAATCACTCAAAAATACAAAAGAACCTTTCCTTCATATACTGAAATAAACCCCTCAAAGTAAGTGCCTAAAACTAAGTTCAAGCAAAAATAATCAAGATAAATATTACGATTACTGAATCAATGGAACTTGTAGAAGCATTGTGCAGATTTCTGCAGCGTGTTAATTATCCCTGAAAATTGGGCTGTTGATTGGAAATGTGGACATGTTACAAGCTGCCTGCACCTGCCTGTGAATGCATCAGTACAGGCAGCTCTATAGGATAGCCTCAATTTCACTCCAAAAGCCCCAACACAAGCAAAGTACTGAAAATTCCAGTTTTAGTTTGTTGGGAAATGTTCTCTGTGCTTGGAGCTGTTGCAAATTTTGCGTTATTCTAAGTATTAAACATTTCACTTAGAGTAGGTTTACATCTCAAATCTAAATTCAGACTATGGATGCAAAAAGTAGTGCTTAAAAAGACATTTATTTTCAAATGGTCAAGCTGTTATATAAGAAAATAATATATTAGAGCTCAAATTCTTATACCAGCTGCCTTGGCTCCAGATTAGGCAGTGTAAAGTTAACCTCCAGGACCTCATCCAGAGAGTCACTGAAAGATCTGGGATACAGAACAGCTGGAGCCAGGGAAAAGGCACGTTGGGGATGGGACAGCATGCCATGCTTCAGGAATGCTGATGTTTTACAGAGGGCTGACTATTGTTCAGAGGAGTGTTTTACCAGTCCTAAAATCTACGTAGGGATTTGAGTGAAGAAAGGGCATGCCTTTCCTCTGAGCTGGTGACATCCATGTCACAGCTGCTAGAGACAACTGGCAGAGTCACCCTGAGTTAAGGTTCAGGCAAGAAGGAAAAATTGTTTTCTAAGCAGGCCCCACTTTTAGGCCATTAAACTGCAAGATAACGATGGGGGTTTTGAGGAGCAACGAATTTCTTTAGAACTTCATTTGGTGCCTGGTTTAGCCAAAGGCTGCTGTGTTGTGATATTTTATGTTTAAAAGTACCCTACTCTGACAAGCCACCAAAGTCTTTAAAGTCTTCTCATCTTTATTGCAGACAGTACTTTGATCTCAATGCCAGAAAAGGTCAACACAAGAACTTCAGAATTAGACTTGTTTACATCCAACATAAAACACAAATAAATGAATGTGGCAAGGACATCTCAGGCAGATTAAATAAGGCCACGTTTTCCTAGTTCCACTCAAAATGTTCTTGTTTTTTGCCAACCATTGTGCAAGCAATATCTTCATCAAATACAATGAAATTCACTTATTGAGGCACTTTCCCCCTCAAAATGTTTCATCAATCATAGCCCAGAAGGGCTCTGTCATAGGATAATTGCAACTTGGCTTACCAACAAAGAGCATCCCAACATCCTCAGCTTCCTTATCTATACAATAGGCAGGGATGACAGCCATTTTATTAGCTGAGATATTGTTACCCCCATCAGATAAAACAGCATGTTTTGTTGCTTTGATGTTTTCTGCCACCAGAGCAGAGCTGTCCTTTCCAACTGCATGTTTAGAGAACGGCTGTGGTAGCAGCTTGTGCTCCCTCACAACACCCCTGCCCACAAGCATCTCACAGAGTGAGTCAAGCAATGTACTAATTGCACTTTATCAGAAAGGAAGACCAAACAGAGTTTTTGCACAGTAATTTCCAGCCAAGACATAATTGTGGAGTCGTTTCTTGTCTGAATGCTTTTCCTTGAGGAAGAAAAAATCACCAGAGAGTGAATTCCCTCTGAAAGCAGCCAGCTGAGAAGCCACACAAAAATGATTCCAGCCATTCCTGTTCCACTGTCTCCACATACAGTATTATTAATCTACAGAATATTTAGTGAATTAAAGTAACATTTGGGGTAACTACTTACCTTTAACAATTTTCCACAATAACAAAAATTATAGCACTCAGAAAAATGTATCTTGCTTCCACATGCTTGGTTAGATCATGCAGACTTTGAAGGCTAAGAAAAAATCTGTCATGCAGAGCAATATGCAAACCCATTTAATTTTCTATTTAAATTCTTCCTGAGAGTGGACTTTCCTTGAATTTCAAAATAACAAGCCTGTTAACCAAACTCTGAAGGTGGAAAAGTCTGCTTGTCGGCGCCAGGCTTTTCTCGCTGTAGCATCACTTGGGCAAGAATTATTTGAAGTGCTGCAGACATAATTTAATAATTCAACATTTGCCTATGCTGCTGAAGACTTCCCATTTATACTAAGTACAGGGAAGTGCTCTGGACTGTCCAGTGGACTGCATGATAAATACTGTCCACCTCTTTTATGCCAGCAGGTCCATAGCACCGGGCTTTGTAATGAGGGGTGTTGATGGAGTGATTAATTAAAAGTCATTAACCCAGCAGGAAATCTCATTTTTGGTGGCTGCTCAGCAAAGGGTTGTCCCTGATAACAAAGAGCAAAGAAAGCAAGTGTAAAGTGCTCTGGCAAATACCAGCACCTCGGCTGACCTTCACAGTTCTACACATGCCATGTGCCTCTAGAGAGACATTTCCATCGATGCTCAATCCAACAGCCCTGACATAATGACACCTCTCTCTGCTATGCCTCCCCCTGACCAATCCTCTAAGTAATTCCCAAATGTAAAAGGTGTGTTACTTCCTTTACACAGGAGTCTCTTTTCCTGATTTTCCACCTCCATACGTGCTCCTGAAGCCACCTCCAAAACTGAGGCCGTGAGCTGAAAGCACCCTTAATTATACAACTTTGAGAGACTCACAGATTTCATTTTCTTTTATTAACTGGCCTACAGACTGTGGGTAGAAGCCCATGGAAGCCTGTGGAACCACTTAGCCTGCCTTTGTCTCAGTTCCCCACCTACAAAATCCTTTCATTTACCTTGTCTGTTTTGATTTAAACAAAACGAGCTCAAGCCCTTAAAGGTCACATTTGCTTTGATAGCAATATGAACTCATTTGGTACCTTGATCCTGTTTGGGTAAGTTTAAACCATGTAATGAATCTTGAGAAATGAAACAAACTGGAACTTCCTTTCAAACACTGCTCTCCAGAATGTTTTCAGTTCGAGCAAAGGACGGTGCAAGATTAAGTTGCACAGTTAGAAAAGTACCTTATTGCCCCATTAAAAAGCAGACCTAAAAAAGGAAATTCTGTCATGGATCCGAGTGGTTGGAGGTTTAACCTTGAATATCCTTTTGGTATTGCAGAGAAGTCACACATTGCTCATGCTTGTCTCTAAGCCCTGCACTGTTTTTTCCCTTGTTGAGCTCTGGAGATGATCTGGAGATAGAGGTGAGGTCCTCTAGCCCAGCCAGCAAATTCCCTCCTCACAGCAACCTTCTCAAGCAGATTAAACCCTGCTCTAAAGAAAAATTCCTTCTCCTATACAGAAAATATTCTAATGGAGAATCTAAAGCGTCAAGGTCAAAAGATACTCTCAGGACAAAAATGCAGACAAAAAGAGGGTTGTGATAGTCTATTTTGAGCAGGATTGCTTGTTATTTTTATGCATCAATGGGCACCTAAAGGCTAAAGCGCTCAGTCTTTAGAAATGCTTTCAGTATATGAAAGGAAAACTTTTACTACATTCTGTATTTATTTTTACTTAAAGCTTAAGCTCCTGATATCACATTAACAGCTCTAATAGTTAAACAAAAACCCCCAAAACTCAAGTATCAGCAGCTCCTAGCAACAGAAATTTTAATGTATTTTAAATAAAAAAAGTCAAATATTTTCATGGTTCCACTTTCCTGGTTTGCAGGATAATGCATATGTGAGGTCTGACTCACAGATACATAACTCGGCAAAAAAATTCTACAAATCCAGTTATCCTACCATTTATCTCACAAAATTATTTGGTTTTTCAATTTTGCAGACACACCCTGGGTATGCCACCCATCAAACCTCATGAAAATTAATAAAATATTGAATTAAATGATTGTTTCTCCTTGCTTTGTTGATGCATTTCTGGGAAGCTCCTCACAAGAATGTGACAGATGATAAACCAACAAGAAAGAGACCAGCAAATAATCAAAGGAGTCAATGACAGGGAATCAATAATTTCATTACATGTACATATTTCTTCAAACAGCAGCTTCTGACACACTTCAGTCTTGCAGCTCTAACACCTACTGACAGACTTTGCTCGTGTGTGTCTACCTGCTTCACAGAGAAAATAACTCTGTAAGGGTCCCACCTTGCTTTCTACATTTAAAAACATGAAGCACTTACCCTTCCTGCTTTTTTTCTTCCTTCTGCTGCTCACTGCCATGTCTGCCTATACCCTGAATCAGACTGTCAGTGGAAATCTCAGTGCTGGTTCCACTTCCTTCCCTTTTAATAGCTAGCTCAGAAAAGAGGTAGTAGATTGGCATCTGGAGTTTTGGGGCCCAGGAAAATTCTCAGCTGCAATTGAAATCTTGTGTGTGTGTCAGGTGTGATGAGTTCTGAGAAAAAGTCAGAAACTTCCACAAATGAGCTGCCTGAATCACAGCATGGCAATAAAAGGGGCTCTTTAATGAACAGAGTGCTACTTGGCCATTTATCAAGGATTATTCAATTATCTAATAATGAAACCTTTAGATAATGAAATATGTTCTGAAAGGTGGAGGGAGAAAAAACAACAACAAGGACTTTGCTGAAGCAGATGTAAAACTGACACATCTGCCTCCCTCGACACCACCAAATTGGCTCATTCAATATGTTTCATTTGTTCTCCTGCCAATTGCTGATCTCTCTTCAGCTTGCTTACAACTTGGAAGAAAATTAAATGGTTTGATGACATACTGATGTTTTATCTTTGAAAAGCAAAATATATATTTCAATGATCTTAGAAATGTTTCACTTCTTTGAAATGTTTACAATTGCACGATGTTGGACTTGATCTCCATCTGGAACAAAAGAGTGTAACTCCATCTAACTAAATGAAGCTAGGCAGTTTATCACAGCTGGTGATCTTGTCCATAGTTTTTTCATTGATTAACAAAGAAGAGATCATATACTTATTTAGAAATATGCAGTGTGAAAGGTGGTGACACCCTATATGCTTTAGACAAGCTTGAAAATACATGTACTAGATGATTACCTAAAAATGCTTTCTAATAGCTCTAAATAGTCAAAATGAAATGACAGAACTGTCATCACAGCAAAACACACAGGGAAAGAAAAATGATGCCAGCATTAACTGCATCAGCCACCTGCTCTATAGAGGTTATTAAAATGATGGAAACAGTATGTTGACTATTCCATGTACACAGGCTAAAACCCCCAGCAGGTCCAAAGTTTCATAATACTAGTTGTAATTTACATGCCTATAATTTATCCTATACCATAATTTATACAACATTTCTCAAAATGCTGGCTGGAAAAGACTGGCTACTGACTGGGCTACTCTAATTCCTTTCTCTGTTACTACTTCCTTCTTTAATCACAACTTGAAAAAAGAATTTTGGCACCAAAAGCACTTTGACAAATGCCTGTGTTGTGCTTCTTGATATGCTTGGGACTGTCTTGGGGTCAACAATAAGTGGGGCACTCTTTATTTTGTAATGATGCCTCAATTCCACTGGGAACTCTCTGGCAAAGGGCTGGGGTCCTATAAACACCTATGGGAGCTTGTACTATGATCAGCACAGCTGTGGTCACTTTTATTCAAACAGAGGAAGAAGAAAAAGAGAAAGACATGGAGGTGATGCCAATGTCCCCTTCATTAGCAGTGTTTTAGCATGGAGGAGTTTAGAGGCAGTCCTAAACCAACCTGAAAGCCACTCTAATCACCCAGCTGCAGCACTGAGCTCCATCCCATCCCTCCTGCCCAGCAGTGCATCCCTGCAGCAGGGCAGGCAATGCCTCATGTGCCATCCTCATTGCAGCCTCCTGCCCTAGGGATGCCTAATGCATTTTATCCAAGAACTGCTCAAAGTAAAATAATCTGTCATATAAATGAATGGAAAGAGGCTCATTTCAGGAGCCACTGCCACTATGACTGACCAATATAGATGAAAGTGCTTACATTTAGGCTTTCTTAGCTCAAAGCAGTGGCTTCCCTCTCTTTATGCTAACTTTACCCATCTGTAAAGCAGACACATTACAATTTACCTAACTCAGAGAAATGAGATAATACAACTTTGGCAAAAGAAAGGCTCCATCACATTGCTTTACTAGACATAAAAAGGTAATATGAATATATGATTTTAAATCAATATTAAGATAGTGTAGACTCTGGGACATTTCTGATATTGCTTTGGCTGGATAATGTAATTTATTTTCAAACAGTTTTCTTGAAGTGCTTGATATTCCACAAAGTCAGCCTGTGTTACAAGATGTACATAGCTAATCTGCTGAGAAAAGAAATCATAAACAACACTTTATGCCACGTTATTTTATTAATGAGAGCATTCTTCCAGTTGGTGCAATCTTGAAGTATGGATTGGCTCTTGGATCCCATAGCCATGCCAACAGACCCCTAAATTAGTCTGCTTTAAACATTCTTAATTTCCAGAGGAGGAAGGTGGTACAAAATATTTAAGGCTGGCATATCTGGTTCAAAACATCCTCATGTTTTCTTTTCTTTCTTCTTTTGTTTTTGCATATTTTCATAAGGAAAAAAAAATCTCATTACACCATTACCCATACTTTCCTATGTGAGTATTCTGAGCAGGGTATTAACTATATTAGCACTTAGTTTCCAGGGTGGAAATGACAGCATCTGCCTCTGATTGTCCCAGCACAGGAAGTATGACTTTTGGGAGCTCTCAGAACAGGCACCCACCATGGCCAGAAACAGGAATCTCTTGAGCAAGATTATATTGCTGCTTTTTTTTTTTTTTTTCCCAGGAGCTGGACTGAAATTTTTGTAATATGCATTAAGTATCCACTCATAACTTACAAATCAGCCATTACATATTTTCAGTAGTATTGTTTTCACAGGATAATCCTTGCTGATGTACAAAATGAAAACTGCTATCTGTTTGATGAATGCATTTTAAAGTCCAAGGAAGAACATGGGTAAGTGAGACAGAGTGAAGATTTGCAAGCAGTGACAAGAGTTGACAGGAAGGAAAACTAGTATCTTTACAAGTGGCTTCTCAGAAGTCATCTCCCCCAAAGCTTTAACTCTTCTTATCCACACTTGTGCAGTACATATAAATAATGCAAAAGCTTCATTAGATATTATCCCTATAAATTATTTAAGAGAGGTAGATCCCAAGGTCTTGAAGACATTGGCCAGAAGATCCTGCTGGATTGGATGCTGAGATCTGTCTCCCACGACAGTCCTGGGTACTAAGCCACTGTTAAACGTCTGTCTTGACGGAGATTTATTTTGTACGTGCTTGAAACTGAACCATGTCACATATTTGGCAGGAAATGTAATCCCCTCAGAAAGAGGATTTGATCCTCAGTGTGATCTTGCCATTCTCAGGCTCGGGAATAGCTCTTGGTAAAGCCAGTGCAAGGTCTGTCCATGTATTTCTGTTTGGAGTAAGGGACAAGTCCCAAACATGGGGCTATGAGAGCAAAAGCACCTGACCCTGAGAGCTCCACATGGCCCTGATGGCATGAGAAGAGATGTCCTACAGACACAAACTGCACAGTGCACA
The DNA here is from genome assembly GCA_025584955.1 of Alethe diademata. Taxonomy (NCBI): domain Eukaryota; kingdom Metazoa; phylum Chordata; class Aves; order Passeriformes; family Muscicapidae; genus Alethe; species Alethe diademata. Next base: position 11,610,067 of record JANRMJ010000125.1, read on the forward strand.
CACAAGATGCCTCCATCTGAATCCATGCAAAGAATTGCTGGATATTTTTGAAATTGCTTTCCAATTCCCCAAGTAGCATGCAAGGCAAACAGCAGCAGAAGAATTACTATGAAGGAGAGTAAGGCATGGCTCCTGGTTTGAACAGAATCAAACAAAATCACTGGATGAATGACAGCTTGGAGATCCTCCCTTAGAGCTGACAGCTCCAGAACTCCCCCACCAAGCTGATTCCCAGTTTTAAGACCCTCTTTGGCTTGCCCTTCTCCTTTTTGATTTTCAGACCATCAAGGCAACCCTCCCCCTGCTATCAGCTATACCATACCTTTCTGTCCTTTCATTCTGACTGTCTCCCCTAAATGTAACTAGTCCCACCTCTCTGCCAGTCCTTGTTTTCTGGTGGCACTTCTCATATGAGATTCCCACTGCTGAAGTATATGAGTTGGGATTTACTACTCCCTTTGCCTGAAAACCTTAGGTGTGAATCTCAGCAATGGCTGGATGTACAACATGTCTGGGATGTAGCATAGCATCTGATGCAATGGCTCACAAAATCTTATTAGAAAAATATCTTACAATGTCTTGGATAAGAGTGCTGTCATGGGGATTGCAAACATGCTGCAGGAATGTAAACAAAAGACAATGGGTGATGACAAAAGCCCTGCACTGAGCTGGGGAGGGGACCCAGCTGGGTTTGCCCAGGAGCTGGTGTTAAGCCCAGGCTCATTTTACATATTTCTTAATGCTTTATTATTTCTTAATTTCTTAATTTACATAATTTCTTAATGAACATTCTGAGAATTTAATTCATGGATGATACTAGGTGCTTTAAAAATCAATCAGGACAAAGTTATTCTATAGAGGGGAAGCAGAGAGGATGGGAATGGGAAGAGTTTGTGAATAGACTCAGCTATACAAATATGTGAGGAAGGGTTTTGTGTCCCAGCTGATAATAATGGGAGGCCACTGAAAGTCCAGCCAAAAGCAGCTTACATCTGGTCTGTCAAAGGCTGGAGCAGAGAAATAGCAACAAAATCAGCTAGGAGGTAATTATTATTTATAACATTTCTCCCAAAGATGACAGATATTAATTCTTATTTTCTAGTCTCAGTAAATTTCAGTGTTTGTGGTTTTCTAAGATTTTGCGTGGTTCCACTCTACAGAGTAGCATGTAGCAATGTAATAAAAAGCCATGTGTCTTCATATAAATATATAACATCTCTTTTCTGAGGAGAAACTGGTGGTGAAAATCTGACCATTTTCTATCTATGACTTCTTTGCATATGCTATCAACATGATGAGAACAGAGGCAGTGAAAATTGACACAGAGGCAATAAGCCCCTTTAGGAATTTCACTCTCCACAAGCAAAACAATCCACCCAAAAGGAATCTGCCTAGAGGTGTAGAAGCAAAAATTAATTCTGCACTCACCCAACAGGTTCTGTGTTACAGAATCACAGAATCATCAGAGGATGGTTTGGGTTTGAAGGGACCATAAAGATCTAGTTCTAATTGCTCAGCAAAGAGCAGGCTTTCACTAGCCCAGGCTCCTCATGAAAAACAAGATTTTTTCTAAGCACTATGGTCTGTGTGCTATGGAAACACCCATGAAAATATGCCACTGTTAATGTAATTTGTGCAGAGTGCTTAACTGTATCATACAATTCCATAACAGATTGTGCCACGCTCAGCACGTACAGCTGGAGGGGGAAGGTGGAAGGGGGGACATTCAGAGTGATGGCTTTTGTTTTTCTAAGTTCCAGATGATGGAGCCCTGCTGTCCTGGAACGACTGAACACCTGCTGGCTCCTGGGAGTGGTGAATGAAAGCACTGCTCTGCTTTTCTTGTGTGCATGACTCTTGCTCTGCTTGTAAAACTGTCTTATTTTCAGCCCCCAAGTTTTCTCACTTTTACTTTTCTGGTTCTCTCTCCGACCCCGCAGGGGAAGGCAAAGCAGCAGCAGTGTGGGGCTGAGTTGCTGGATGATGTTAAACCATGGCACACTGAAATCCTCAACATGTCAGCTAAAACAGAGGTATCCATTAAAGATTATACTATTCCCTACTTTCCTTCCTGACTGGTAAACACTCATATGGAAAGCTAGAGCAAAATCAACCTCAGAAAGTGCATGTAGCACACACAAAAGTCTCTTCAGGTTGCTTTAAGTCATGACAGAGGATGACTTCAGCAGAGGAATGAAAACCATGCCTGGCCACGAGTACAAATTCCAAATGTTTGAGGAGCTGATAAGAGACAATTTTAATCCACCTTTTGAAATGCCTATCACTGCTAGTGGCTTCTGTTTTTTTCATAGAGACTACTTAGGGAGCAAGGTTAAAAATTTCCAGGAGGAGTTTAGTTGTAGTACCATCCAAGTAAACATAAATTTTGGTTTTATGCAGTGCAATCACCTGCATGACATAAAACACTAATGTGTGGATGCTTTATTTTTTAAGCAAATGTTACACCTAAAACTTCTTAGGACTGGCAAGGGGAAAAATACCTGGGCCTGAATCTCATCTGATGAAAGCTTGTATAGTTACTTTAAATTTAGAGAATGCCTTTTAGATATGATAGAAAGTGTTTTTAATGAGTTCTCTTATATTATAATTTTCTCTCTTTTCTCAAGAATTTAACACATATTTTCAGTGGAATATTTGCAGAGACCCTTCCTCCAACATTTCTACAGAAGTTAAACACAAATTTGTCTAAGAAAAGTTATGTTGAGCTAGTTTCTGGCAGCAATCTGGCAGCATCTTTATATCTGCACAGCATTGTGATTATCTCACAAATTCACAATACTTTAATTCTGAACCCTACTATTTTCCATAGAGGCAATATCTTCAGTGCTAGTCTGAATGCTCTGAATTTTAAGTGTCTGGCTCTGGCTGGATTCCCTGCATTCTTTGTTCGTGAACACGTAGCACATGGCTCTTGATTACTACTTTTAAATTGATCTGTGTCTGCTATGAAAATATATTGCTTCATAAAAGTCTTTCAGGGTATCAGCTTCCAAATTAATGATTTTTCTCTCAAGCTCTGACTTTGAGAGCTTACAGTACAGAATCATGCAGTCCAGCTACTTGAATCAAATTGAAATCCATCCATCTGCAATTCAGATCCAAATTCTTTCAGTGCTCTTGGCTCATCTCTAGGTAAAGAGCAGCTGTTGTCCTGTTAAAGTGACTGTAAATAATTCTAACTTCAAGCTTCAACAGTGAAATTCACCCTGCTTCCCTCCTAGGGACACAATGCTGAGCCAGTAGCCCTGACTTGGGCTAATTTTACAGGGTGCTTGCACCCTACAACACAGGTGAGGAGGGGAAAAAAACCTGGAGTTTCTTTCTCTTGCTCTTTTCTCCTTTTTCATGCCAAATATGCCTGGTCACCGTGCCTTTTAGGGGTTGCATGTGTTCTGCAACACTAACAGTACAGCACCAGAGAAAGGCTTGTTTACAGCAGAGATTCTGTAAAGTGCTTAAAGGAAGAATTTTCCACTAAAAAGAGATGGGCCCTAACCAAGAAGGAAGGTACTTGTTAAAGCTACTCTATCAGAATAGCAGATGAATCACAATGTGATATAGCACTATTTGAAAGGATGTTTTGAATGGAGCTGTCAGCAAGTATTTTAATAGCAAGTCTTCAATTTCTGCTTTATGGGGTTTTTTACCACCAAGAAGAAAACATAAGTAACAAGGAGGGATTTAGGAATTGTTTAGTGTTTGGCTGTTCTAGGAAAGAAAAGAGCCCTCCACATGCATTGCAGCTGAGGAAAATTGCCATTATGGGGTTTTTCACTCCATTTGTGAATGCTAAACACTGTAATAATGCAAAGTCCTTATGATTTTCTAAATCTCCTCAATGAGGAGGATATTATCTACTTATTTAATGACCCAATCTCTAGTGGCAAGGAGTTACTACCACCAGGAGCTCCAGCTCATTCACATAGTTCCTCTGCTTAATTAAAAGGTCTTTACAGTTTAAAACAAAGAAATAAATGTTGTTGTCTGCATGGCATTTCTTGAGGGTAATCTGCCATTGCCAGCTTAAAAGTTTCCTGTATGGTCATCAGTCTCAGGCCAAAACTTGAGTAATGATTTACAGCAAGTGAAAGCTGCAGTAGCTTTCTCTAAGAACAGAGAGTAAAGCCCAGAGATTTTATAGCACATCCCTCTGCTCAAAGAAGTATTTGGTGGTATTAACATGCTACCTGTTTATTCAATAGGAGATACAAAAAGTTCAGTTAACAGTTCTTTCTTTCTTCAGTCTACAGCTGTGTAAATATTATCCCAGTCTCTCTTTGACACCCACCTAAACCCCAGACCTTGTGTGCAAAACTGTATAAATGGAGCTCAACACTTGTGTCACCCACTTCTGTGTCCTGACATGCCTAGGACTGAATATTTGATTTCTGTGAGACCAGTGATGCTGTATGGTGCATTCCTGACCCATCCCCATGGCCTCATTTTCCAAAATCAGCTTTACTACGAGTTTCCTAGGTTTTAACCATAGAACTGAGTATGATGAAAGAGTTGTGGAATTACCATACCAAGATTTGCATGACAACACTGAAAAAGCCAAACTGTAGTTCTGCATCATTTACAACTGCTGCCCTGCACAGTTTCTATTTTGATCTGCTCAGATGAAAAGCTGTGTTAAGTTTTAGAAACTTTTCCTCATCTCTGCTTTTGAGTCACTTTTGAAGGCTATTTGCCTTTCCCATTTTCCCTGTGGTAGCTAAGGAGATGAGAGTCTTTCTGTATGCACCAGATATCCCTTACACAATGGGAGAGAAATATTGATATTTTTGTATTGCACAGTGGGTCATATTTATGAATTGATGCATGCTTCATCATAGCTCTAAATAATGGAACATTTCAGATAGGAACAAAGGGCCTGAAACTGTCTGAGTACCTCCAGCTTCCTCTCCCTTCTGAGCTTACAGGCTGATTTTGGAAAGGTAGAGCTTCCTCAGGATCAATGTCACCCATGAAAATGATTCGCCTTTTCTCTTTGTCTTCCACTGGTAAAATTCTGGGGATGAAAACTGCAATACCTCAGGCTAATTTAATGTTTTTTAAAATTGAGATTCAGACACTTTGCAACAAATAAAAAGTAAATATATAAACATGCAAGTCACCATCCAAGCTTATGTTCTCCCTCACTGTAACTTATGTAGATTGCTGCCTATGTGCCTAGCTTTCATTACAAATAAAACATAAAAGCCAGTGCATATTCTGAAGAACTGTTTTTCTTTATTGCAACACCATTACATGAAGCCTAGTAACATAAACAAAGATTAGACTTGGCTGTTTTGAGCAAATAACCATTTATTGTCGAGGCTTTTCAGGAGCTTTCATTTCCCTTTTTGAAAAAAAAGATCCTGTGCCAACCTAGCAAATGTGTAACATTAAATAAATAGTAATAATGGGACACCCTACCACACTAGTTTATAGACAACTTCAGAGTGTCACAGTTGTACATGTCCAAGCTAAGGCAGAAACCCTTAAAGAGTTAATCAAGCAGACACATTCAATCAAAAGCCCAGCAGCAGAGTCCCTTGGGACACAGCTGCTGTTCCTCAGTGCTGCAGGCAGCCTTTGGAGCAGGAGGATGCACAGGAGGAGCAGCCCAGGGGCACAGCACTCCATCCACTGGGACAGCACACAGCACAACACAGCCAGAGAACCTTGTCCTTGTTTCCTGTCCTAGCACAGTGCCAGATGTTGGAGTCAGGGAGTCAGGGGTCTCTCTGAGTTCTTCAGAGAGGAATCAGAGTGCAGGGATTGAGTTAAAGCTTTTGGATGCATTGAAGTATATTAAGCCACTCACACATAAAGTAGACATTTAAGTAGATGTAAGTTTTAGGATGAGTTCTAATGTTTTTAGTGAGTGAAAGGTTACAAATGCCAGAATAGCAGAGTGAGTTCTAGTGAAGGTTGAATCATTCTGATATCTTCAGCAAGAGGCTCCAGGCCCACAGTTGTAGACAGGACTTAGACAT
>JANRMJ010000125.1:11616168-11632676 GCA_025584955.1 Alethe diademata
CTTTGTAATAAATAACCTTTTTAACTAGAGCTGCTTTGCTTATTTAAGATAACCTGATGAAGCAGGAGCCAAGAGCTCGGAGCAGGAGCCCAAGAGCTCCAGAGCTGGTTCTTTAGAGCACTGGAGGCTGAGAACCTCACAGCCAGGGACAGAGGGCAGAGCTGTCTCATTTCTGAAGGAGCAGCCAGGTTTGTGGAGGGCAGGGAGAGCCCCTGCACCCCTGCAGCTGCTGAGGCTCTGGCCTCTGGTGTTCCCTGAATGTCAATTCCACCAGAATTCTCCATTTTAAAGTGATCACGAACCTCCTAAACCCAGCCAGAATAATCACACACCAAGCTGTCCCTTAGACAATGAGCAGAGATTATTCAGCTTCCTTGTACCCCAGTAAACAGCAGCTTCCTTCCTGCCCTGATTGGGGCTGTGATTAACCAGGCAGTTCAAGGTGAAAGAAGAATGCAGCTCCAGCCATGTACGGCTTCCTTTAACCTCAGCAAAACACAGTGCCAGATATTTCAATTAGCGTGCACCAAGGTCACAAAATCAATTTCTTATCGCCGAAAAACACACATACTGTAAATTTCATTTTCAAGCCATAATCTCTAAATTAAATCTGTGTACCTAAAAAATATACAGTGCAAAATTGCAGTCCTTCAGCCCCCTCCTTCTCTTGCAGCCCAGCAGCATTTTCACAAACATCACCTGGCTTTGTGCTCTATATTTAGAGCACAATGTTTGGTTAGATTCTAATCTTTTTGGAGAATGTCATTATCTCTTTCTTTGGCAAATAGAGGTCCAAAGTGTCAATTACCTTCTTAAACTCTTTCATGCACACAGGGCTGAGCTGGGTGTGATATTCTGTCTGCCAACAGCTCAGCTGGCAATTTTTCACAGTCATACACAGAAAAGTTGTGCACCAGCATAGCATCCTAGATAAATTACACATTTCAAATGTGGTTACATATAACTTCACTACTCCTGTATATGCTGGCAGAAGAAAATGAAAAACAACAATTAGAAAAAAGGCAAAAAAAAAAAATCCCACAGAGCACCCTTTTCTGCAATATGAGTTCAATATAGAGTTACAGAGAAAAAAAGTAAAATGAGAATAGGAGATTAGTGGGCTATCATACACACATCAGCATAGCTGTGCAGAAATGGCACCTCATGTGTGTAATTCCTGATGACACAGCCGTGGTTCTGTGGGTGACACTGCACAGCCCCAAAGGGTGTGAGTCTAGGTTGAGGAGTCTCAAGGAAGTGGAATGTATGGAAGCAATTTCTTAAAAATAAACCCTGGTCTTTCCTTAACAAAAGCTAATTTTGGCTATACAATAACAAAATGAGTAAAACTGACAATTTTGAGATTGCCCTACTCAGAAAAGTCTGGTTTTATTCACATGTCTTCTTATACACAGGTCCCTGTTCACATGGTTGTGTGCATTTAGTACACATGTATGAATATAGATGTTCAGGAAATACTTTTCATTCTTTTACTTCAAACCAGCAAGTGAGAAGAACTTATTGTTACTGTTGGACCTCCTGGGATTCCTTCAGATGTTAGAGACACAGGAAGGGAATCATATCTCTGGTAAGCACAAAGTAAGCAAACTCTGAAATAACAAGTTTATAGCTCCTTAAATGACTTTTCCCACATCCTCTAAACATGTAACATATTGATTCTTAGTACTATAAAACAGGATGAAAGGAGTATTTTCTCAAGAAAGGAAATTAGCGTTATTTGGCAAGGGTTAAAACACATTTTGAATTAAACAAGTAAGAAACCATCCAAGTGCAGATGATCAGCCTAAAAGTTTGGGTAAATTTTTGAGACAGACAAATAACTTTTTTCTACCACATCATCTACACACATTTTAAAAACTCTTTTTAGATGCAAACTGGACTAATTTAAAAGAGAGTCTGGATATGATTAAAGATATAACAAGAGGAAATTTTGTTTCTTTCTGGTTCTTTCAAAAATGCATTACTGTATTTTAGTCATGCTCAAAGTACCATTTCAAGCAAATGTAAACAAAACACATGAAAAAAAATAGAGGGCTCTTTTTTTTTTTAATTTTTTTGGCTCAAATCTGTGAATGTAATGAGTCTATCTAAAATGTCCCTAAAATGGAGTTCGTCCAAGGATTCTTAAAGTTAGGTCAATGTTACAAATGGTTGTTGTGGGCTGTGTCCTTGGCCTATTGGTGAACTAGTTTCTGGCAGTAGGAAGAAGAGCTAACCCTCTGAAGATCCTCTGTCTCTCATTTGAGTGGGAAACCGGGAGGGATTTCTTCATTTCTGGATTTGACACTTTGGATGCATAAAACACTCTGAGCTGAAATTTTATGGACTCAGTCGTTTACAGCAGTAAGACAATTGGGGTGAGTCAGCCTCCACCTTGTCCTGTTCAGCAGGGTTGTAGTGTTACTCCAAACACCCTGCACTGCTTTCTCCCTGACTCATGCTCATCACCAGGCACTGCTGTAACACATGCTCCCCTTTCAAATTCCTGACCTGCTCTTAAAAAATTCAACTAAAACATAATTTAAATAGTAGCTGTAAAAATGAACTCAAGGCTACAGAAGCTGTTTTGACTAATACTGTTAGCCAAGGGTATGGCTATTTTCAGGAGCACAGACATAGCTCCATCATTTGTGGCTGGAAAGCAACCACACAACAGCTGCTTAGTCCCCAGCAGCCCATGGACATCACAACCACCAAGCCCTTCCCAAATTCACAGGAAAGTGTGACATCTTGCACATGAAAGGCAAAAGGCATACATAAAGCTGTAGGTCCCCAAATGGCCAGGAACCTGCTATGTTAAAATTAACACCAGCACTATCCTAGGCCAGTGGAGTGTTACGCACCAGAAAATCAAATCCTCCCAGTAAATTTGTCCAGACTCTTCAATTCCATGATCAGCCTACAGGTTTAAGCTGGAATGTGAAATCAAAGATACCTCAGCTGGGTAACATCTCACAGCTCAGCAGCCAACCTCTGCACTTCCAGAAAAGTACAAAACCATTCAGCTATATTATTACCAAAGAAGACATAAGGGAAGAAAACTTTCTGTCCCCTGCAGAGGAACTGTGAAACCATGAGCTCAGGTAAATAAAATAAAATATCTAAACATGCAACAAACAGAATGGTGCCTCCCAACAAATCTTGGGATCACCAAAATGCCCAACACCTAAACCTGCAGCAGGAATTCTGAATTTGAAGGTAACCCCTGCTTTTTTTTCCTGAAACCCTGTAAAATCTCCAGCAGAATACAGAGGCAAAGCAGTGGAGATTAGGAGATGAAGGAAGAGAAGGGGAAAGGAAAAAGGGTAAGGAGCATGTCAAAATGGCTGGGAAGTAGTGAACTTCTTTGGCCCCCTGTATAGCACATCCCAAGTTTTCTGAGCTGTCACACGCTGAGCTGAGCCCTGTTAGTGTTTGGCTAAGGCATATCTTTCTCCTGCTGTGCTATGTTAGAGCAGCTGCAATTTGCCTTTTTATAGCTTGTGGTAACTGATAGCAGTGAAATGAATTTAGGAAGTGTGTGGATTGGATCTTCCATATCAGTGATTTCAGACTATTTGGTAAACACAGAAGTGACAACCAGTGATGTATGCCTGCTGTTAAAAAAAAAAATAAAAAAAATTCTCCTTTGGTGAATCAACATTTGAACGAAATAATTTTCTATTGAAGAAAAGTTTTGGATAGAATAAAATTATTATACACGGTGGTTTTACAGGGTCATTTTTAATTTGAAAGCAAAAATTCCCTCTATAAAAGCTGTACACAAATTGGGTGCTGCAGAGTGGCAACAATGACACCAGTGAATCCAAACAATTTCAGTGACTGCAATAAAAGTCAATGGTGGGACTCAGCAACATCACGTTAGAACAAGGAACTGAGGTCTCACAGGAAAATTCCTTTTTATAGCTGGCAAAAGCCAGAGGGATGGTCTTTTGACCCTCCATAAAACAAGAAAATATGTTTGTGTTCAGATATTGAGCATGATTTCAATTTGATTCAGCCAGATTTATACAAATTGCTCTGTGTTCTAACAGGGATTATGTATTTTGATACAAAATACCTCTTTGCACTGATGTATTTTCTACCTCTGTGAAATGATAAATCCTCCTAGCCTGCACTTCAGAACAGAGTTACTGCCTTGCTTCAATAGAAAGTTTCTCTGACAGCCTAAGTCCTTGCTCAGTATTTCTGCAAGAGCTGTAACTATTTTACAAGTAACACTGATTAATCTTGCAGTATAATTTGCAAGTGACATTTACAAGGGAATATTGTGTAGGGATATCTGGGAGGGATATTGTGTTCAGGCTTTTCCTGCTTGCCTGCCTACCCTCCTGGAACAAACAGCGCTGCTTCATTTTCCTTCCGTATTTTACAAAGTTAAAGTAAACACTGTGATCACACTGTTTACTTTAATTTCCTGCAGTGTGCCAGCAAAGCAGCAAATTGGCAGTCAGCAATCAAGAAGCAGCCAGCATTTGAAACAGCAGAGCTGCTTAGGAAAGCATCACTGATGCCAACTCATTTTCCCCTTTGTTTTAAAAATAAAATATTGGCTTCTATGAAGTTTTACTTCTACCCTTATCTTTTCGAAAGGATCTAAAATTTTGTTTGTTTCCTTTAATTTTCTTTTGGAAGGAAGCTGGAATTATGAACAACACCTAATTTATATGTCCAACTCTTCTTATATAAAGAAATACATTTACAACTGTGGCAGATATATTCTATTTATCTGTAAAAAATCCGTGGCATTTTTGCATGAGAGGAAGTTAACTTGTCTATAAATCAGTTGTGTCTGGGTATATCTTTATTTTTTATGCCAAGAGCTTTAGCCCATATTACTTCAATTAGGTGTATGATGTTGTGAAGCTTAAGGCTCATGCATGCAAGCAGAATACACATCTGCCCAAGAACAGTCCTAAAAAGCAAATAGATGTACTATCAGAGGAAATTCTCTCTTATTTAATACTACATAAAGCAAGGAATATAAATACAAAAGAAAAAGTAAGGAGACTGGTATAGTATTTTGTACCTCAGAGGTGTAGAGCTTGACAAGGTGACTCATTTATGGCTTTCTGGAAGATACTATACAGAGGGAATTTATTGCTATGTAGGTTATAATTCCAATATATAAAAGAGGCCAGATACCACAATCAGTTATTCTCCTGACTATGTGCATTCCTGCTTATATTCTTGCTGAAGACAATGAGATTATGAAGAGGATTAGCTTTTTGTTAGAATGGCCAAAGTATGCCTTCAGAAAGTCCAAAACATGACCTAATTTAAAGTGGTTGAAATCTTGTGGGAAAGATTGTAAAAGGATAATTATTTTAAAAGCCATGACTTTGACACCAGGAAATTAAATTCATATCTATGTGTCTTTATCTATACACAGCAAATCCAATAATCTTGAGCTCTCTGCAGTCACTTAGCCAGCTGGCAAAGGGAGCAAAGTCAAAACTAACAAACCCCACTCCTAAGGTATGTTGACATCAGTGATTCATGATTCATCAATAATGGTGCTAGGAAATAAATGTAAGAGGACATTATTGCCTTTTGCAGCACAGAAAACTCAAGGGAAAATGTCTAAGTGTGTGACAGTAAAAAGACAGGACTAGCAAAGAAATAACTTTTGCAAGTATTTAAGAGGCGTTACATGCAAATGAAAGTAGAGAAACAAATGTAAACCTTTCAGTGGAAGAATGTACCTGTAAATAAAAATAAAGTGTTTCTCAGCTATGAAAGCTTAAGAGGACTAACCTGAAAACTAACATTTTCTGTTCAACATGTTTATAAGGAGAAAGAATTTGAATTGCTTGTTTCAGAATAAAGTCTCAAAACAGTGACTGTTCTGATTTAATTGTCTACCAGGATAAACAGAATGAAGAAGTTGGTTCTATTTTATGCAAAATTACTAATTGTTGACTAATTATGACTCTCACAACGTATCTAAATAACTAAAGGTGCAAATATTTAAACACAAGGTACTATATAGGCTCTTTCAAAAATGCCTGTATTAGCACGTAATTGATGATCTCCTTTGAAGATGACTGCACTATCATTGTAAAAGCCTAAGATTATTAACTGAATAAAAATGGGTAGCTATCTCTAGAACAGCAGATACACCTGCTGCTCTTGCCACACAGAACAGCAAGACCTCATACATCATTGAGCAACTGAGGCTCTGCTTTGCATTTTCACATCTTTAAACTATTTGTGATAGGGTGTAGCCTACGTTTTTAATCCTTTACAGAACCTACCCAATTAAAATTCTGGTTACTCCTTTATTAGAGGACTACTGCCCAGTATTAGTAATGCACCGAGTTAAATGCTACCCTGGAGAAATCTGTCTGTCTTTCAGGGCCAGCAGCCACACAGCTCTGATACAAGCTTTGCTGCTTTGCTGGAGGGTAAGTGACTTTGGTGGCTGTTGAGGCATTTTACCAGAGGAAATGTTGGTCTCCAGACATGAGGCTTGCTTCAAACCATTGCCACTTAACTGCAAAGCACCACAAATATATCTAGCATCTTGTTTGCCTGGACTGACACTGGAAATTTTATTTTAAAGACTGAGTTTTCAAACACTGAGTATAATTCTTAATAAACAGTTAATGGATTAACAAGATTTGTGAATGCGTATTTCACTACACTGAATTTTCTTTAAGTGCTCAGTAAATATTTTTATGAAATCTGAATGTAGATTTCTCTAAGAAAATATAGGAAAAAAGAGAAAGTAAGAAAAAGATATTGTGTGAGAAAAAAAGAGCATGGAAGGCAAGATAAATCTGACCTCACAAATTTGGATTTAATAACATTTTAATAGGTACATATATAATGGATGGGTTTAAGAACATCAGTCATGGCAGTGAGAACAACAGGTGCCTTTATTGCAAATTTAATTGATGATTCATAATCACAGACTTTCTAGACCAGTACAGAAAATGTAGTGGGTACCAGATGAAGCTGGGTAAGTAAATGCTAATTTGATTTATTCCAGGCAGTATTGCTAAAATTGACTTGGTTTTCTTCTTTCTCTGCAAGTGTAGGCCCTTGACTCTGCAAACACGATGTGCTCTTATTGTTAAAACCAGCTGGCTTTCATGGTGCTAAAACTGAGCTAGTGCAAGAGCAAAACCAGTGTTGTGAAGGACATTTCTTACTCTCTTTTGGCCAGCTTGATGGACAAATTAATTAAGTGATTATGCAAGGTTAGCATTAAATTCAAGCAATACATTTAGGAACTACATGACACAATGCAAAGAAGAGACTGACAGAACAGAGTTTGTTCAAACTTTACAAGGCAAAGGGCAAATAAAATGCTGCCTACACTACCTAATGGGAGGTAATAAAGGCTTATGCAGGAGATGAAGCTAAACTGTTATTAGAAATGTAGGGGTTAGTGCACTGGGAAGGAAGAGTTACAAGCTGCAACTGGAGAAACCTCAACTGGATATCAGAAAAAATATTTTCACAATTATGGCAGTCAGACATTGAAACCAGGGCCCAGAGAGGTGCAGGTTTCATGACTGGAGATAATAAAAATTCAGCTGGCCAAAGCCCTAAGCTACCTGCTTTAAATTGAATCTGCTCGGAGTGGGGAGCTGGACCAGGTGACCTACAGAAGTCTCTTCCAAACGAAATTATTCTATGATTTTGTTATTCCTCATTTTTTGTTATTTTAGCCATCTGTATTTATCTTTAAACATTTCCACCTTATTAAAAGGTAGACACCTTTGTTAGAAAAAAGGCCCCTGCATTCTAAATGTTCCTAAACAAACATACTTCCAAGCACAGCATGGCAAATGAGCTACAAAATTGGAAATACCTGTGGGCTGTTTTCCTACCTCATACCAAACCAAAGGGTTTTGGTAACTGCTAAATTTCCCAAGATGCTTGAAACACAAAAACTGACCTGGTAGGTGGTTACTACTCATAACTGCTCCTCAGAATACTGAAATCTGACAAGATTCATGTGAATTTCAGCCTATCTGCAGCTGGACATAGCCACACCTAACAGTGAAAATAATTACTAGAGCTATTCATAGTGGAAGACAACTCAAATATAAAATCAGAAAAATATTTTAGATTACTTTTCTTTAGATGAAAGACAGAGTCATCCTAAAGTAGACCCCTTAATAGGATTTCTGGCATATTTCTCTTGCAAGAAGCTGGCATCTCAACTGAGATACATGGCAAGCTGAATCAGAACACCAGGCTGAGAGTAATTTGTACAATTTCTCAGAAACTATTAAAGGTTTTGGCTTTGAAAACATTTTAGTGTATGGCACTGTTGTGGCATAAAATTTAACCCTTGAGCCAGCGGGCTCTCAGGTAATGTTTTTCAAATGAGCACACAACAAAAAGCACGTAGGTAAAATCTGTTTACCTTTGCAGACTGTTATGCCATTTCCTGTGTATCCCTGGGAGCAATAGCAGCCTGTTGTGCCACCCTGAACTTCACACCTGGCATCTTTGTGGCACGTCATGTTGCAGCTTGGAGAAGTGCAGCCATAATCCAGCAGACTGGAAATCAGAACTGGAACAAGGGAAAATCAGACTTGTTTCATTACCTAAAAACATTATTCTGAGCTCTAAAACAAGATCTGGGCCAAAGGTTTCCACAAAATGGATGTATTCAAGTAAACATCATCAAAGACTCAGTACTGGAGGATAGAGCAGGGGCCACCAGCTACAGGGGCATCTTTGGTAAAACAGCAGATAAAAAACCCCAGATAAACAACTCAAATGTGTTCTCAACCAGTATAAAATTGCTAAACAGCATAGAAGTTATTCAGTGATCTGGGGGAAACATTTGGATGGCTTTCAAAGCTCTCTAGTAGTTTCCAGTAAAGCCCAGGCATTTATTTGCACTCTGAATTATGTAAGGTGTGTAATCCAAACTGCCCGACACGTCTGAAGGAAAAATACCAGAGGGTTCCCCTAATCAGACTTCTTATTCTTATAATAAATGTTCTTTTTATTCCCATACTTCTGTAGCTAGCACATAAACATGGTCTGGTAGATTTAAGATGAAATGTCACATATTTATATCATTATGACAGTGCGGTTTAAAAGTTATTTATGGTGTGGCAAATGATTTAAATTTCATCTCTTAAAATACCATAATTACTTTCCCATTGTATGAATGCATATGGTTTTCAAGAAAAAGTAAAAAAGGAATCTCTTATCCTGAGAAAACTTACAGATCACTGTACATCACACACACCCTATAATTGGTTAGATATAAGGCAATTAGCTTAGAAGAGAAAGTAAGTTTTTTACTTTGCAGTTTACAAATTGTTAGGAGGATGTAGTGAAAGCTGCAGAACATTAAGATCCTTCTGGGTCCTGTCCTCCCCTGCAGTTCTGCTTTTCCCTACCTAAATGTCATTCTGGATATTTGCTAGCCTAGTGTTACAGTTTAATTGCCTCATGAAATCTCACTGAGAAGTTGCTTTCTCGGACAAATTAAGACTTCACAAAAAAATTCAAAAGACTAAAAATTTACACACAATTTTTAAATAATTATATATAATCTAAGTCAATTTAAATATCAATGAATTCCACATTTTCTCTGTTTTTCTGAGAGACTGTCTTCCATAGGGATAAAAACAGAAACCTGTGGGATTCTGTTGTCATTCTACTGTTTTCACCATGTGAAATCTAAAAATTTCCCAAGCAGATGGAGAGAGAGAGAAGGGAAAAAAACCAAAACAAATGCACAGAAGCTCACAATGTTTCTTTTTGGGTTTTTTTTTGGGTTTCTATTTTTTTTTCAGTACAAAAGCCACAGTGGGATAAAGACAGGCACTTTGGGGGTTTGGTTGTGGGATGATACTAACCATGCAATTACCAAATCCAGCATCAGCACTGATCAAAGCTACAAGGACTCCCAACCCTGTGCATCCAGCAGCTTCCAACCATCCCCAACACAATAATTTCTCCTTGTCAGATCCCACTCCCTTCCCACTGGCCCACACGCTCCCAAAGACAGAGATTTCACCTACCCAAGAACGGCAGCAGTTTCATTGGTGATGCTGTTGCTGTGCAGAGCCCCTGTGTCAGAGATAAAACCTCCCTGCTTTAAACCATCCGACCATGTGCGGAACACGCGCGGGTGAGCGCCAGCAAGGCGATGTCCCCGCACGGGCACAGCCCTGCACTGCTCTTCGTCCCAAGCCTCACCCTGCCAACAGCTCCTGAGGCTCTCAGGCAGGACAGGAAGGGTCAGGAGGGGCTGAGGACCTGATCTGCTGGCACGTAGGGAAGCAACAAGAGAGCAAAAGGGAAACAAGAGGCTGCAGAGGATCCCGGAGAGGAGTGAGGGGTGAGCAGGTCAGAGCAGCATGGAGCCAAATTTGGGGAGGGGGGGGAGCTGGAAGGGGTGACTGCAGCAGGTGGAGC
This sequence comes from Alethe diademata, assembly GCA_025584955.1. NCBI lineage: Eukaryota > Metazoa > Chordata > Aves > Passeriformes > Muscicapidae > Alethe > Alethe diademata. Next base: position 11,626,591 of record JANRMJ010000125.1, read on the forward strand.
AGACAAGGGAGGGTGAGGAAGAGGTGGAGGAGAATAGTGACTTGCTCAGTGTTTATGAGCTCAGAGGTAATGGCCTACACGCTTCCTTCCACCTTTTCCTGCTGACATGAGTGTATGCGAGCCCCAGACTCTTTTTGTTTGGAATCAGTCTGGGCTAACTGCAGTTTCTCTTGCTGCTTTCTTCAGTTTTGAGATGGATCTTTGCTGCAGTCGAGCAAGGTTGCTTTAAGGGTAATGGGATGTAAGGGAGGTACAGGAAACCACTGAACTCTGCTTTGTGAGGAAAACAAAGACATAGGCAGGGAGGAAAGAGGCAGGAAACTCAGAAACTGAAGGAGACCAAATTTCCATGAGTTTGTGGGTTATGTAATAGGACATGTTCTATACAGCATTTGGCATGTCTGTGTTTAATGTGAGAGCAGCTCTATTCTCATCATACCACGATGAGACTTCAGCATGAACTTCTGTCATGCATTGATATGGCAATATTTTCTCTAATCTTGCCAGGGACAATGTGCCTACAGTCATTTCCCAGCTTTCTGGAGATGCCAGCTCTCATGTTGAAGCAATGACGTGTGCCTGTCCTTACAGATGCAAGCTGAGGGATGTGCACAAACAGCCATGCTGCTGGGAGAATGGAGAATCTCTCTAAGTTAAATAAAACACATGAGGCTGTGGAATGTCACTGTGACAAAATATGTCACGCCTGACTAGATAGTTTTAAGGCTGGGACTTTGGTAGGTGCCAGATGGGAAAGTGTCAGTCTGCTCTTGGGAATTTTCTCTACATCTGGCAACACTTTTTTCTAAACTTTTTCAGAACTATTTGCTCCCCACCATTTTCCAGCCTCATGGTCGCTGCTGGTTGGAGTTCAGTGGGTAAAACTCCACTCAGGCCACAGAGGTGTGAGGCATGTAGAAACAGCACGTAGGTGTCAGGTTGGCAAAAAGTGCCTCTGGAATACCTTGGCAAACAAAAAAATTCCTGGAGACGAAGCTCCAGGAACCGGATGTTAATTTCTGATGAACTGCAGAATAACGAACAAAGGGTCCAGGTGTAGGAAGACTTTTTTCCTCCTGTTTGACTTTGTGATGGGGGGAGGACTTAAAGGGCAAGAGAGGAAGGGACCAGGAATTTGTTTGTTTTGTTAAGTTTTCCCGTAATCTAAGGCACAGAGGCACAGGAACAGAAAATCAGATGACCTGAGGACAGCTTTGATCTGCACGTCCTGTCCTGGTGCTGGCATGTGCTGTAAGCTCAGCTGGTCTGTACTAACTCACAGACCAAGTTTAACTGCTGCTAAACTTCAGAGGAATAATAGGGGCTGAAAACCTACAATGTCGAAAATATATGCTATTGTTCTGTGTCTTATTACTCCTCAAAATCCAGCTAAAAGATTTTAGCAGTGAGCAAGAGAGCAAGAAGTTACAACCTAAGATAAAGGTCTTAAGAGCTGGAAATGCACTTTTACAGGTCAGAGATGTGCATTTCAATTTTGTCTAGACACCAGCATTCTGCAAGGGGTATCGAAATAGACTGGTTGGAGAGCAATTTCATAATCCCAGTGATAGTAAATTTAAAGTAAAAAACTTTTTTCTTATTCAGAGGAGAAATTGTGGATGACCCAGTAATCTTACTATTGGGAGACAAATGCCTGTTTTTCTTTTTGCTAAAAGAGCACGTGATAACACCTTCTCTCTAGTCAATGATTCAAACTTACAAGGGGCACTCTGCCAATCACATCAGGAATTTTCCACCTGGAGCAGGGCTGCTGGCCTGCTGGCTGCACTCACAGGTGTGGATGACACCCAAGGCAGAGCACAGGTCTAGCTGGGGAGAGGTTTGCACCGTGACTGGCAATGGGTGAGGAGGGAGCACATAAAGAAGAGAGATGAGGAAGAACAGAGCAAGGACAGCAGAAGGTAGGCTAGGTCAAGAGCAACTCGGTGATAAAAGGAGCTTCGATCAGATTTAGAAGGCAATAGGGAGACAGTGAAGAAGAGGGATTTAGGAATATCTTAATGAGATCTCAATACTGGGAGCAGTGGATTACTTTTGCATTACACTGCTTTAAAAACTGGCTAATGTGAGTGTCATTTAGAGGCTGAAGACAGCAAGGTCGAAATAGGAATGGATGTGGAGAAGGATGGACTTGACAAAGATTTTATGGGGAGAGTGAAGAGGAAAGAAGAGATTTCTGAGACATTTTGGAGATTAAACCAGGAGGATTTACTGATAGTATCTATTGGCATACAGGGACAGGAGTTAAACTTAGTGGAGATGAGCAAGTGAACACATGAAAAGGAGACACTTTCAAATTTGTGCTGTCAAAAATTTCAAAAAATGCTGAGAAAAAAAAATACTGAGGTGTCACAAAACTGAAGTATTGATGGTTTCCTGTCTTTATAGGCAGGGAGGAGGGACATACACATACATGCATATTCCTGAAAGAGTGGAGAATATGTCTAAGCTAAATAAAATGGGTACAAGAATGTGGAATATCAGTAGTGCAGAATCCATCATTAAGAAACATCAAAAATTAATGGTTTGTGGAAATATTTCAAAAGTCTTTCCATTCTTATCCATGGAGAACAAAGCCCCAGTTCTATACTTAACTATGTAGCTCATTTTATACATGGGCTCATTTATCTTTGCAAGGCTGAGTTAGGAAGGCATAAGTAAATGAATATACACAGGTTAACATGCTTGACTTCAAACCACATATTTCTGATTACTGATCACCATGATTACAACTTCTTGCATGTGACTGCAGAATTCTCAAGCTGCTTTTTTTTTGGCTGGTGAACTGATAGGAAGACATCAGCCTGCTTTTATAAATTATGGGGTATTTTTCAAGCTTTGTATCATGAAAAACCTCTATTTATTCATAGTGGTTTTAAAGGTACTTGGGATGCTGATTGTGCAGACAATGCTGTGAAAATAACATGCACAGCTGATGACTTTCCAGAGCTCAATCTTATATAGATTTCAAAAGATAAACATAGATAAATACAGAGCACTGCTTTCATTCCAGAAACTGCCTATAGTACCAACAAAGGAGCAAAAACTGAACAGAGCTAGTATTAGGTGTGTTTTTTTAAATGAGCAGAAGCATGATCTACTGTATTAAAGATATTGTTTGGTGTGATCAAATTTGGACAACTAGCTGAATATGCAAGAAAGAATCTCACCAAATTTGCAGTTTTCCACAGGTTGCCAACCCCCCTTTCAAACCACAACAGGTCATCCTCAAAGTGGTGAGAGGGTGCATCAGATTGAGAGATCCTGAATGCCCTGGGTAGGGTTGATAAATCTTCAGCCTCCTTGATGTTGAGCTCTGTGTATTTTCAGCACCCTCAAATGCCAGTATCTAACCCAGCATAGTGTGCTCCAGTAAAATCCACCCTGTATGTGCAGAGCAGCCAAAGGCATATGCAGGCAATGCACACATCTCTATCACAAAACACATACATGTATCAGTTACTGAATTGGGATAATAAATATTTAATGCCAATACTAAAATTATGATAATTATGATCATGATATTTCAGTCTTTGCTTTTTTTTTTTTGAATAATGACTGTTGAGTCACCAAGTTTCCTGCCAAAAAGAAACTATGATGTAAAACAGACAGAGGATGCACAAATGCATTGGATAAAGCTTCTTCTCTGATGCTTGCTGTGGTTTTTTATATCAAATTTATTTATTGGTTTCGAATCAAGTCCTATCACTTCAAAAATTTAGATGGTTTTTTTAATACTTCAGAAATGTTTCATTTATCCTTGTTACCAGGAATATTATAGGGTTTTTTCTTCTAGTCATTGAAATCTGGATACAATTGAAAATGTACTTAAATGTCAGATCAAAATAATGAATTTCCATTATTGGTTAAAATTATTTTCAAATAAAAAAAAGTCCATGGAAAGTATTTTTCAAACACAGGCTACTCAATCATTGGGCAGGCTATCTCAGAGGGCTCTAGCTCAAAAGTAGTGTCAGCATCTGTTTTGTAACTGTCTCACCTCACCTTCCTGTCTGAGTGCTTTACAAATCCTTATCATTTTATGTGCAAACATCATATTCCATCTGAGCACACAGGGCTGAATAGATCTCTTGGGATGATGTAACTCTAGGCCATTCTGAAGCAATAAACACACAAAGTCACATAAACATATGCATGCACACATCCTCCTAAATCTGCGTAGCTATGTTCACCTGAAGGAAATGGCACATTTCAGTGCTCAGAGACAGTTCCTTTCTTCTCTTTGTTTTACCTCGGATGAAGTCATGAAATAAGGGAATTTAAAGTGAATGCAATGTTTCTGAAAGCCAGATTAACTGCCCTGAAATTGGGCTCTGTTTCTGCATCTGCTATAATACAGCAGAGATGTACAGATTGAGTATAAAGTTCCCCACAGCTAAAAGGGATAAAGTAATTCAGATTCCATGTCTGTTTGTATTCTCCTGGTCATGCTACAGTGAAATTGTAACAATAGTCACATCTCTGCAGGAGGAATGGAGTGAACTCCATGAATAATTACACCAGTGAAATGCCAGACTACCAGTTTCTTTTAATGCACTCATTTTATACCAGAGCATCAGAAGCGAAGGGCTCTTCCAGTGCAGCTCACATCTGAACCACCAGAACACCAGACTGGGTCCTACAGGCCCACAATGACATCTTTGTGTTTGTCACATGGGAGAAGGGCTCTGACACTTCTTGTTTGCCTACCACAGATCCCAGACTGGCAGTCCCTGTCCTCACCTGTCAGGTGTTCACCCTCTCAATGCTACAGCCAAGCTCCCAGCAGAGCAGTACAAAACCATCTTGAATTTCCTGTCCTCAGGTTACACTCTGAAAACTGGTTGAATTATGATATAGGTTTGGGGTCTTATCAATTAACTTCAATGTCTATTGAAGAATAACTTGATCCTAAGCAAGGGATTTGGTCCTGCATTCCCAGGAACCTTGATGTGCCATGGGGTTGTATTTTGTAGAAATGCAGGTCAAAGGGAGCAGAGGAGGAGGTGTGACCACAGGAATGGACAGAACTGTGGTCAGAGTGAGGTGTACACAATACTGGTTCCACCCTCTCAGTCCCTCACAATTACAGATGTCCTAGATGCCAGTTCATAAAATTTCTGACACTCTGCTGCTGCTGTGTTCTGCCTCACTTCTCACAGTCCTGCCAATGCCAGAGCCCTCTTCCCCTTGCCCTCTTTCCTTCCTTACCACTTTACCCCTTCATCCTTTCTCCCAGTGACTCCTCAAGAATTTGTTCATTTCCTATCTGAGAACTCTCACAGAAGGAAAAATACTTGAGGACCAGGACAGGAAACAAAATAATACTCAGAGGAGGGAAATAACAAATGATCATTTAGGACTGAGAGTGGAAAGTTCATCATATGAACTGCCAGGAGTGCTTTAAGTCAAACACAAACATCTGCATTATGAACAACAATCATATAATCACTGACTTCTTGCATTATCCCTTCCCAGGCAGAAAGTACTCTGTGATGCATGGGCCAATAAAACAATTATTCTGTAATATTCCTTCTCTGTGATATCATCTCCTTCCTTAAAGGTTTCAGGAACATGAGAATTTGCTGGGAAGTTGTAATGATTGGAGAAAAGTTGCCTGTAGCACGCAGAGTGCAAGTGAGGCCTCTCCATTCAATGACAGCACAGATGATGCTGAGAGAGAGCATGGACAGGAGGGACAGGTCCTCAGGCAACCCTGCTATTATCCAATTGCTTTTCTATCACATCAGTCACTTGGTAAAGCAAGTTCCTCATGTGGAGTGACTCCAGAAAGAGCTTTCTCTGGACCCCAGTACTACAAAGCAGAGAGTTTGTAGCAGCTGTGGAAAAGTTCTGAGTTTTCTGTCTGGGTTAGTGACTTAGAGCCATGCTCTCCCTCAGTCATGCTACAGGGTCATGTTTCTCTGGGGCACTAATGTCTGAACGCTGGCAAGTTCTTTTGAAGCAGTTTAAAATGAAAACCTGAAGTATGCTGAAATGGTTAGCATCCTTATATGAGCCTATAAACTCATTGCTAAAACTTTCTGTCTTTTCTATCATGCTAG
>JANRMJ010000125.1:11649625-11701943 GCA_025584955.1 Alethe diademata
AGCTGGCCCATTAGCAGATAATGTGTGCCAGGAGATCAGGGGCACTGCCCCACCTGGGTTTAACAGCTGGGGACAGAATTCACATTTCTGGCCACATCAACCCAACACACAAGCCCATAGCCATTCCAGCTGGGAATAGTCAAGCTGCAAACAGTAGTTGGAGGTTCCAGGCCAATTCTCTGCAGAGCTCCAATGCAGTGTGCTGGATTGCTGTGTGACTGCAGTGCTTTTAGCCCACAGGAGGGGTGGAAGGAAGGAGGTGCAGCCTCTCCTCCCCTCCCTGTAGCACTGTGCACAAAATTCAGCACCAAATTCAGCTGCCTCTTCACACAACCTGCTGCCAGACTGCCAACATTCTGAAACATCAAACCTTTCAAAATAATCTACCAAAGAAGAAAACCATGCCTTTTGAAAAGAAAGATAAATACAGACCCTGAGTGACACTTTGCAAGAGTTCTTCTTCAAAATAAGCCCCCAAAACCAAAAGAGCAATTTGTATATATTTTCTAAGATTTTGTTGCACTTACTCTAGAAAATTCTAGCAAATCTTCCTAACAAAGCACCGTAACAAGGAGGTAGACAATAACCAGACTTCTCAGGTCATACTGTTTAGTTTGAAAAAGCTGGAAACAAATAGAACAAGAAGTGAAAAGTGAATGAAAATTTTGAAGTCTCTCATGCATAATTTCTTCAGGTTCTCATCTTACAATGAGTCTTCAGAGCAGCTATTACAAGGTCTAACTCTATAATTCATATTATAATAAAGCAGCAAGCAGGTGAGCAGTAGAGGTAGCAGTAATTTGCACTAGCCATTGTAGAAATACTTACAAATGATGGCTCTAATGGGCTCTTACGATTAAAAAAAAGAAATTATTCAATGCTGGAAAATGACATGCAAAAGAATCTTGTGAGGGCATACTAATTGTGTATACACTGAGTCATGCTCCATGGGAGAAACAAAATTCCTTTATTTAAAAAATAAATATAAAATAAAAAGGACTAGCAGTGATTTGAAAGCAGAATTCTGTCCATCTATAAAGTGCTAAAAACTATAAAAAACAGATTGAAAAATGTGTTTAATTGGCATTTATAGCATCTGTTTTATTCTCATCTTCAATTACGAGCGAAATCCAAAGAAAAGAAGTGTTTTGGTTCTGAGTCAAGTTAAATTTTTCTGGATTTAGTTTGTTTTTATCAAGTGCAGTTTCAATGCCTTTTATTTATTTATTTATCTATTTTTATGGCTCAGTGTTTTACAGCACATCTTGCATACGTGGGTGAGTTTTAGATCAGGAATAAAGCAATATACATTGACATTTCCAGTAAAAGCCATAGAAATGTTATGAAACTCTGACATGCCTTCCTATCCTCCCCACTTCTGCCTTCCCCAAACAGCAGTAATTTCTGGCAGTTATTTGGACCCATTGTCTCTCCAAAGCATGAAGAATTTTGAGTTCTGGCAAAAGCAATGATCTGATATAATTTAGTCTTTTATTTCAGTCTCCCAGCAGACCTCCTCCTGCAAGAAATTCAATACAATTTCCTTTCCTGTCATGAACCTAAACCATGGTGAGTTTATGTTTCTGCAGACACCACCCCAGCTTCTGTCCTTTCCCAGGTTTCCTACTTGCATGCTGTCAAGACCAGCAACTCAGGCTGTTTTTGCCCTGGTGGATGCTTTACCTTCCTCTGTCCCCTCTGAAGTCTGGTCAGACTTGTGGACTAAAAATTTCTGGGGGTGCAGATGGTGCTCTGCCTCTGACCTGTGCTGTGCTGGATCATACATCCCATTAGAATTATTCCAAACCCTCATGGAGCCCTACATGTCAAAATTCACACCCCAAACAAATTAGGGGGCCCATAAGAAACCACTATCTGTGATCTACGTGCTACTGAAAGCCTTGCTAACAAATCTTTAGATAAGATTTAGTTAAGATACAGCTGTATAGGACTTGGGAAAAAAAAAAGGCAGTAAGATGTGAGCAAGCCCACGAAATTTTTGTCTTTAATGACAATACACTGATAAGGACAGAGGTTTTTAAAACAAAACCAACTATTCACTGTAGCTGTGATTTTGAATAAGGTGTGTTTTATTGCTTATTTTTCTTGTTGCATTACCCAGGGATTGTAATGTAATTTGCTGGTGCCACCTGTCCTATTCAAATACATTAAAATAAGGATTCTTTGCTGTATTCTGGAGAACATAGCCACTTTGTCCTTTGATCTAAAGCTTGTATTAAAAATCATGTTTGGATGTTTGATTTGTTTTTACAATGAGTAAGCAGGCAGTGTTTTGCAGTGGTTTTCCATAATCAGATATTCATTTCTATCAGGCACTTTAAAATCAAGTACAAAGAGCTGGCTTAGAGGAAAAGCAAAAAAAAAAAGGACAGCTATTCTAAAAGGAAGCACACTGATTAAAAATGAATAAATATGTTCAAATAATGAAAGACTATGAAATAAGCCAAAATCTACATTCCAGTGCAGGCAATATATGAGGATCACAACATATTTATCTTAAGTTTCTACTTAACTCTACTGCCAGCTATTCCCAGTAATACTGAAATGATAATACACCTTTCATTCTCTTTCCCTTACATATGTGCATGTATATATATATATATATATATATATATATGTGTGTGTGTGTATTATGACACATAGAAACTAGCATTTCTTCTGCAAACTTAACTCTGATTAAGGCCTCAGCCTTGCAGCCTGGGAGATTGAATTACCTCATCCCAGAGTTTTCAGTGAGTGTTATTTCTGTGCTCACAAGAGCTGAATCCCAGGTATTAAACTGAGGCAGAGGTTAAGTGCTTACACCTGTCTTGCCTGGGACCCTCCTGCTTTGATACCATTTTTAGCTCCTTGTAAGAGATAATTAAGCCCCACAAACACTTTCATGGAAGACCTTTGAGCATTCATGTACATCAGATCAGGGCTGGAATCTGCAGATTGCTGATCAAGACCCTTTCTCTTATAACATCAAAGTATTTCTTTTTTATTTCATGAACAGTCCTTGAAACTGCTCCTTTATCCACTAAAAAAACCATACTAGAGCAAATTAAGCTGTCATATGAAATTGATTGGGCCTTAAACTGAAAAATGTATGTTTAAAGCCTTGCCTTCAAGCAAGCTGGCTTTACAACTGGACTGACCTATAGCAAATAGTCAAGACCATCAGAAATGGTATGATGGACCATTGTAGAAATGGAAACTTGCAGTCAGTCAGAAGGGTTTGCACTTCATTGATCAGCTAAGATGAGAAAAAGATCTGGAAGTGCAAGTCTGAAAGTAAGTGGAATTCTTTCACATCTTGTCTACCTGGACCAGCAACTGAGATCCCTGGATTCCTCAATATTGTGGAGCTGAATTTAAAACATAAATACTGCCCTAAACAATCTGTAGCCAAAACCTTAGACAAAAGAAAGGGTTCAACATCTGTCATGAACATTTCTGAATTAACATATTGTAGCAAAACTGTTGTGTATTTCACACACACACTCGAAAAGAATGAATTACTTTTTGCATGAATATTGGCCATTCCAGAGGTGCACAGGAAGTATAAATGTTAAATACTTTTCTACATAAATTATGTTATCAGTCATATATAGCTGTTACAAATATATCTGGAATAAACAGGATGATTTAATGTAAAACCTTTATAAACAGGAGGATTGGATTTTGGCCAGTAACAGCTTTTATCCAGTGCCTTAACAGGTAGAAAGCTCTCTTTCCTGGTGAATGGTGCCCTGAGGGAGGGAGGATGGCATGAAAACTGAACACTGTAAATACACTGAATGATTTCTTTTATAATGGTGTATTACTAATGACTCCCTAGTTAAGATTGGATTGAGATTTGCATTTAAATCAAGGCTGAAACAGCCTTATTTCACACTTTAATGGTTGAGTAGTCTCTAAATTTGGCACAGTAAACTTCAGAGTAGAATTTTGCTAGTTACTTCCTTTAGTAAATATTTACTACACAGCTATTAAATATTTGCAAATGAAAGTTGCAAAGGAAGCAGCTTTCTTTTTTTTGCCTCGTTTTCTTGGGTTTCACAGTCCTCAAGTCCAGGAAACTTCACAAGAATCTAAGTGCATATATGTGTATGTGCACACCTTACAGTCCTTCAGGTGTTTTTCACTTGGTAAATTACTGCCAACATAGACACTCTGGAAATTCTGAATGAGCACAAACTGCTGTTCTGCCAAACCAGCCAACCAACCAGCTGGAGCTGTGTGTAGAGGAGCCCTTCACCCATGTTCTTGGGTTTAAAATAAGTCTCTTGTTCCTTGGGTTCACTTGTCCTTTTTTCCTGTCTGTAGCTCATCACATATATAAATAATATAATATAATATAATTAATATAATATCATATCATATCATATCATATCACATCATATCACATCATACCAATCATATCATCATATCATATCATATCATATCAATCATATCATGTCAATCATATCTTCATATAATATCATATCATCACTATTGTATTAAAGCTTGTTGCAAATATGGATTTTTATGATTGTATATTTTGATCCATACAACCATAATTGCAATGGGAAAACAACACTGTTTTGTTGCAGAGATTCATAACAAAGTGATAGAATTAGAGAACTTATCCAAAGCTAATCGTAAGGGCTGGAAAAGTGGGTTGTGAAATTGGATAGGATCTGAGTGAATAACGTAGTTCTTTATTCCTGCTCTGAATCTTTTCATTGCAAACCTCCTGCTAGCAATGTTAGCCCCATCACTCCTTCACTTCCTCAAATTTTTTATGACAATGGCCAATCTCCCTTCTGCAGGACAGCCTCAATCCAAGGTGCTCCATTACTTGGATGTGAGATGTTTCTTTTGTACTAAGCCAGAAGAAATTCACCAGCCTGAAACAGGCAAGAGGTGAGGATTTGAATTAGACTAAGTTTAAGGTGGGTAGGGTTAAGGAAGAGGCCAAGGAGAGAAATAATAAATCAAGTGCCAGGAGAATATCTGGTAACTTCAGAGCTTATTTGCCTTTCACAGCTGTTATTACTGGGATGTACAATCTCATAACCCCATCCATGGAAAAGAAAGCAAACAACAAACCTGTATGGACTTCATACAGTGTAGCAAATATTTGGTTTAATGTATAATACTACAATTGGATTATGAATAATGGGTCGAATTTCTCTTTGATTAATTAGTGCTGGATTAGGAATTGAGTAACTTCAGATCAAAAAGCTTGTGGAAAGAATTAACACAGTTCTTGAGAAACCTAGCAAGTAGCAAAAAAAAAAAAAAAAAGAGAGAGAGAAGAACATTAAAAGAGCTCAACAAATAGTTCCCAGCTTCAGAAGGGCAGAGAGACTCTAAAGAGCAGTGAACCTTGGGTGCAAGTGAGAGGTTGCCACATCCCCAGAAGGAGCACTGAAAAGCCACAAGGATTTTCTCCTCTGTCCATTGCATTTCCTCCAGTTCCTCTACAGTTTGTCTGTGTGAAAGACCCCTTTTTTTTCAATTACATAAAAGGACAAGAAGAGATAAAAGATGGGTCCAGGAAGTTATGCTGCCCAGATAATGACCCTTTCTTTGTTAAAATTCCTAAATGTGAAATCCCAAAGAGAACAAATTCAGCCTCTCATCTTCTATTTCCCTTCCTCCTTTTGTCCATGTTGCTGTCAGTCTCTTTGACACATTATTCTTCAAACACTCCCTATCAACTCTAATATTTCCCAAGAATGAGACTCTTTTATGTTCTTCATCATCATGAAGACACCATACATTTCTTTGGGTCAATGAACAACTTTCTCTCTGACCATTCAACCTGACAAGTAAATTACACTCAGACTTCAGAAGAAAATAATACATCTATGACCAAGATCAAACAAAACCCATAACAACAGTGTGTGATTCACCATGGGCCCTTTACTCATTCAATGTTACTGGAAATATAGCTTATCAATGTTAACTAGCCTAAATATTGTCATGCTTTTAAAATCAAATGGAAATGTTAAGATTTCAGTTATCCCTAATATAGAAGGCCTTTGATTATTTGTTGCAGCTTCCACTGACACAGCACCATTTAAAGAGAAAAGCTGCCAGGCCAAGCATAGACCAAAGGAAAGTGCAAATCATCTATTCAGAAGCCCTAACTGGCTGCAAAAGACAGCAGTGGTGCACTTTAAGTGAGTGTAAATGACAATAAAGTGCTGCAGGTTGTGGAAGGGAAAGCAAGTGACTGTCAGAAAAAAGCCCAGTGATGCAGTATGGGCAGAGTAGGAGACAACTGAAGCGATGAATATTTGGATACAGGAGTGAAAACAAATATTTCCAAACATTTGAAAATTATTATGGCTGCAACAGCAATTGAACTACAGGTTTGTCTTGAAGCCTTTATTTAGGCTAGGGCTCACAATTTAATTCCTGTCCAGCATCATATACCAAAGGACAACTAAAATAAATAAATATTGCATGGTTGTCTTAATATTTGAAGGATTAGGTGTATAAAGGGTGTGGCATACACAAGTGGGTAAGTGATATGAATTGAAGAGATCAAAGTGTTAATGTGGGATTTTAAGTTTGAAGTGCATTTCACTGAGATGGGCATAGCTTACCCAGCTACTGCATCGTGTATACAGAAAAAAAAAGCAGAAGGAGATTGGAAATTCCCTATGGAAAACAAGACAGTCAGTGTCTCTTCTAAACTACTCAGAAACTAAACAAATTTTTAGACGTCATTTATCAATGTTTTATACAATATTACTGATAAATATTTTTGTTTGTTTGTTTTACAAGAACAACTGTGCTGTGCTGTAAGCTGAAAAGCTTAGTATTAAACAAGTAACTTTATACAGTTCCTCAGCTTAATCAGAATATCATCTTAATACAGGCATTTCACACAGCTCAAAACAGGTAAATGGAACTCAAAAAATAATAGAAAGGACTTATCATCAGGTACTGTGTCTTCCTGCTATAAGAACAACAATAACAACAGTAATTCACAGTCATGCAAAGAGATGCTTGGCTGCTGAAACATCCTTTTGTGGTATTCTTGGTCCCATAAAGATTTTGAAGATGTAAGTTTTCATTAAACTTTTTAACTCTTGGAGATCTTTGAGTAATTTGTACTTTAGGGAGATTTTTTTTTCATTTCTTAAGGTTTTTCAGATTCTGGATTTTTTTTTTCTTTCTTTTATTTTTTTTAACTGCACACAGAAATAATAGCATGCATTACAATCTGTGGTTAGAAATAGTATACAGAACACACATCCCTTTTCTGGGCAAACTTTGAAACACTGAGATATGGAAATTTAAACTCTTCAAAGAGTCTGTGCTGGAGTATGTAAGATGCTTTCTGCAAATCATTCTGTTGGTTCATCTCATCCATTTTCTTTTTCACATAAAGCTTTCTACCTTAGTGTAGAAAGTGTGATAGTGTACTTTTCCTTAAGTAAAATAATATTTTCCACATCAAAAAACTACACACATGAAATCAAGGGTAGAGCTGAAAAGAAAGTGATGAATAACAAATTTGCTAAAATCTCTGTAAAACAAACAACCCCCATTCCTTTTTGAGTGGGAGGAGAAAACATCCTAGCAAACCAGGCTGACTTATGGAAATATTTTTACTCGAAAAATGAAACATTTTGTTTTGAAATCTTTTGAAATTGAAATATTGCTTTATGGAAATACCAAAATCTTTCATTTTGATATTTTCTAAGAGAATATTTTTGAATTTTTATTTTGAAATTAATTTTTCATTTGAAACAGGCTCAAAAATTAAATGCTCTTTAAAAGAGGAAGAATATTCTGCTCAAGGTAAAAGAAAAATATATTTTTTCCTTATCTTGAAGAAAATACATAAGGGGGACATTTTCCAGTTTTTAGTGTTTCTGGACCTATACTTTTTCTTTAATTTTTAGTTTGCTTACATCTGTTGCTTATAGTCAGAACCTAAAACAAATACTATGGTCCATGTACTTTCATTGGTCACTACCACTTGACTTCAGCTGGACCAGTGTTTATTGAATGAGCAAAACTCTATATTCTCTGTTTAGAAGGGAGAAGACCACAGGAGGAGAAAGGGAATGCTGTCATCAGCAGTGTGTCACTGCCTGTCCATTCCCCCCTTCCTCCCTCATAGCCAATTCCCCATTTTCCATCTGTTTAATTTGCTTAAGCAGTTAATTAATTTATAGGCAGCTTGTGTCAATATGTTTAGTTAGCAAGTAGCTGTCACAGGAGTATCCCATCTCACTAGTGGGAAGATGATTTTTGGTTGTCAGATGAGAATTTAATGATGTAAATGTTGGTATTTTGTCATTTATCCTGCTTTACATCATAGGCACAAGACATCTTATCTACTTTTTGTTTGTAGTGGAAAGACACAGCTCTGTCCTCATGGGAGGGAAGGGCAATTTATCCCAGCATTTACAAACCTGTTCAAAACAGGCATACCACAGCAGGATTTTTGTTGTTTAGACTTTTTAGAGAAAAGTTCTAGAAGGTGTCAGTGCCCTGTGAACTATGAGTTGTTCTCTCTATGTTTTTACAAGCAAAGGAGAAATTCCCTCACTGATTCTTTTAAGATCTTTTCTCCCCCTGAACTCTGGACCCGTTTCATATTTGGTCATTTCCTATTTCCCAGGTACTTTGGGTTTTCTCACTAGAGTGAGCCATTCACGCATGGAGACATTTCTTGTCAAATCAGGCTTGAAATGCCACTGCACTTTTGCTTTTATTAACCACCTTTACATGATAATCATCACCTTGCTTGCTGTGACTCAGCACTGAGCATTAGTGATCTATGTGCAGCAGATCACTGCAGTTGGTGAAAAAAGTGGGTTTTTCTCTCTCCTCCCTGATAATTGAGGCTTTGCTTAGATGGCGAGAGGAAAATATTAACACCTGGAAATGAGGGAAAAACAAACAGCATTGTTGAGCTTCATTATAACTAAGTGCTTTACTAAAAGGAACACCAGTGCAATTAGAGTGTAATCCAAAACCCATTAAAGTCATTGGGAATCAGTCCACTGAATTAAACAGGCTTTAGATCAGGCCCACACTGTATATCAGAAAGCAGAACTATCTGGGGGAGATTGCATTTCCAAGTGTGAATAACACTGCTGCACACGCAGATTTGCTGATAGAAATTCCAGCTCTGTCACATTTTCTGTTGCTGGCATCCTCTTTTCATCAACATTTGTCTTGCAGCAGATTGTGGTTATTATTCTAAATCCAAAGTGCTTTTTGAAAAACCCTCATCATCGTGTGGGCAGATCTGCTGAATAGTTCTATAAATAGTGGGCATGGCCATAGCAGACACAGAGCAATAATAGAAAGACACCTTGGAAGCATGTCATTTTAATGCCCTATCAATTTTATAGACATTTTAAATGTTTTGTAGTTATGACCAAAACTGGCTCTATAAGCAGAAAAAGAAGCACGATCGGGGTCAGTTGCTCAGAATGCTTGAATGTCTTACAGAAAGTGTCAAAAGGCCTTGAAATAACCATATATTTCTCCCTGTGATGCTGCCATGAGAGGAGAGGTGGCAGAAAATATTCTAATCTTTAGTAACAACTTGGGCCCTAAATTCATGGCTGGTATTCACTGCTGGCCCAGCTAATTATGGTGAGTTAGGACAGGACAGATTGTTGCACTTGATGAATTTAAAATAAAAAAAAAAGGAGCGTGCTAAGGGAGCTGCATGAAACAAACTCCTTCACCAACATGTAGCGCACAGCAGGGTGCTGGGTCTCCTCTTCCTCCTTTAGCATGGATGAAATATTTGTAGGGGTTATGCACCATCTCTTCCACTACACCTGTGATCACCATGGGCAGGGGGTTTGTGCAGAGCCATCATACCTGGGAGAAGCTCAATGTTCTTTGGTGGGGGAGGTAAAAAGCCTTGAACAAAATTATTTTTATATTTCAGGCTGAATAAGGGAATATTAATACAGTCCACTAATTTTCAGTGTTGCCTTTTCCACTAGTAGCCTTCAAAGAGAATTACAAATAAATTCTGTGCCAATATCTGACATACAGACAAAGCAAAGAAACAAGACATGAACTACACTTGAAGAACCTGCACAAGGCAGGGAGAACGGATAGAAATAATGGGGAATAGGAGTCACATTTCTTTTTCACCCATCTATGACAAAATTCAAGACAAAAATTAAATCAATAAAGGCAGAAGAAGATTCTTTTATCTAATTCTGGGATTGAACTCTTAACTCCTAGATAAGAGAATTTAAAACCCCCCCAAAAAACCTACTAGAAATGCTGTTGCTGAGAGCATTGGAGTTTTGCTACTGGTGCAAGTAATAAAGTATGGGAAGTCAAGTTGTAGAGTTTGCTATTCCTTTTATAAATATGCATCTTCCTTCACCCAGCAGAAAAGATAAATTTAAATTCTCAGTTCTTCAATTCAGCTGCATCATTTGGAATTAATTTCCCTAAAGAAAAAGCAAGGGATCAAACAAGGCTGGTCTCTGTTACAGTCACCAAATAAAACTGAACTTGATGCCAAATATTAATAATCCTTGGGCATAATCAGTGGTAGAAACAGCAGATTTCTGTCTGAAGGCAAAATAAGTCAGCTCTAATAAGAAAGGCTTGGATTAAATTTATGATCTGCAGATGAAGCATCTAACACAATTATATTCTGATAAACTCACACGTCAGAAAAAGGCCAGAATATTTGGTCATGATGCCCAGTGTCTGTCTTGGATGGGGTAAGAGTTTGTACTTCTGTAACTGCTTTTTCTGAAGGAACCAGAATGACTTACAAGCATCACTTCACTTATGCAAACAACAGAGAATGGATAATTGCAAGCTGAAATAAAACTGCCCTGGTGTGAAACTAAAAAACAATCCACAAAAGTTTAATCAGGTGGGAAGACTGCTCCTCACTGGAAACAGCAATAGCACGTGGGAGGTGTAGTCTGGACATACTTTAATGCAGAGTGGTCAAGACCTCAATTTCACATTTTGCATTTTCACATTCAATAGCTTATTACCCCAAGTACTTTCTTCATCTTTAATTTAATTACAACTGGATGCTGAAATGATGTGCATTGAATAACTGGTTCTCCTTCCTGCAGCCTTTTTTTTTTTCCCATTTAAAATGTCTGACAGACTTACAGTAGAAAGTGGTGTAACAAAGTGTCATCATATTGTGATGTGAAGGAAATAAAATCAAATTAGCACTAATTTAATTTTGAATACAAGTGTCCACAATAAGGTTTTAATGTGCCTTAGCTCCACTATTTAAATGGCCAATTCAGATTAATTTTCTGGTAGTCATGCAGATAAGGTCTCATTCAATAGTGACTGACTTCTCACTTCTGGGGAGCCATTTCATTGACAATTTAAAAACAGGGAAAAGTGTTCATTACAAAAGTGACACAGGCAGAAACCTATTTTAACTATTTACTGGATAATTTAACTAACTAGGGTGTGACAACTAGAGGATTACATACAGATTACATAAAACCAATACTAAGTTCAGGAGCCATTGGCAATACAATAGGAAGTGGATGAGTTACCACAAACTTCTTGAACTTTGAATAAATGTAAAGGCTGGGACTAAATGTATCAATATCCAAAGCTTTGGAACATGATCAAGTCAGAGTGTGATCGTTTTGCAATTTGAAACAATTTTGATTTCTGTTAAAGGCAGCTTTCATCTTCTATTTTGTCCACTCTGAAATAAGGTGTTTGTGCCATGGTGTCTGGCTTTGCCCTTTTAGAAATGAAATTTTATCTGTCAGATATTAGTGGAATGTTAGTATGTGCCCACATTCTCACACACTGGCATCTTAAAATGATTTTGTGAAGGAGATATTTTAAGTCATGGTTAAACAGAACAAAATAAAATCAGCTCATATATATTCCCTGTATTACAGAAATGGATTTTAACGTTATTTTGGAGCACATACATCACTTCTGCACACTGCTTCTTTTGTATTTTCTGCAAACTCCATCTTCCCTCTAGGAAATACAGAATATTGCTGCTTAAAAGTACATTATAAAATGTGTCTAGTGGACGTAGATATCATGTGCTGAAAATCTGAATTGCCATACTTCCAGATGCAGGTTTGGGTAGATCCTTTTATTCACTGCGTTTTGCTATTAGCATCCTTGAGTTTTCTGTTTTCCCAGCATTTTGGTTTTAATTTTAAGAGATTTTACTCATGCTTATCTGCACAAAGATGTGGTAAAGGGGCTAAGATGGAAGTAAAGAAAAAACCAAAGGAGACACCTTTTATCTTCTGTTCAACAACGTTTCTACGTAAGAGGTCTTTGCTATATTTCCAAAAAGCAATACTCTTGCAAAAACATAGAGAGAGACAACTTCATCTTCCTGCTTTCCTAAAATATTTTCCTGAGGCGGTTCAAGGAAAGCAGTAAGGACAGACATATAATTGTTTTGATTTCAGTAAAGGTAACCAATTTCACCTCTCAGGTCAGGTGCTGTGCTGTGATAATGCCATTTAGATGCAGAGTCATTTCGAGAGCAGCAAGCATTTTCATAGCCCAAGGAGCAGTGGCCCAGCTCTTTAGCTGGCATAAATCAGCACAGTTGCACTGAACCAAGTGGAGCAACTCTGATTTACATAAACCAAAACCATGGCCCTGTGTTTCCAGAACCACATTTCGTAATATCCCGAGGATGTGTTTTGAAATAAATAAATAATTCAGGGCTGTGTTATTCACCTGGCAAGCTCCACTTGCTGTGCTGAGCCAACACTCAAGCACAGCCCTTTTGGTTGACAGGCACTGTTAACTCACAATTTCACAGCAATATCCACAAATACCCACTTTGACTCAATAATATTATGGAAATCACTTTCCCACCCCAGATCTCTATCGTAGAGGAATATCAAATTACTCCTTAGCACAAGAGTTCCTTCTGAAGAAATTTGCCATTAGATAGACATCTCACCCTTGCAGAGAGCATGAAGCTCAAAATCCTACTTTAATTAGTGTTTGATGAAGATGGACACCCAAAGCAGGGCACAAGGCAAACAGAAGAGCAGTGCTATAAATAAAACTGGTTTATGTTGGTTATCAAGTGCTGTAATTTAACAATATGAGAATTTTCTATACTAAACATCAGGAAGTATGTGGGAGCCCTTGGTAATTCCCCTCAGGCCCACCAGTATCCCATACTTTAAATTAAGGAGAGAGAAAAATACACTGGTTTAAATTTTACAACAATTTTGGCCTGAAGCAAACCTCACATTTTCCCCAACACAAATCAGCTGCATTTAATTCCCCAGACAGCTGGCATGAACACAGCCTCTCCACAGGACACCTGAATTACAAAATTAGCACATTCAGAACTCTAAATCACATTCCATTACAGTAAGCCCTAAGGTCCAACATTATGGAGAAGGAGAATAAATTGCAGAACTTCTCCTGAATTAACCCTCTTAACACACTCTCAAAGTTAAATTGCCCTTTCCTTGCATTTATAGAGCCACGGAAACTTAAACACTCCCTCCTGCCCTTTCTCATCTGTTTCTCTTCTTGCCTAATGGCACAGCTTATGGAGCATACGTTGAATACTTTGTCAAAAACTCACATTTGTAAATCAGCGCATCCCAAGCTGTTTTGTCTCACTGAGGAAAGGTGTGGGTTAATTTTTATCGTGGTCCTTTAGACATTGCTGGTCCATCCCCTTCTCCTCCCCTGCCTAGAACAAGAACACACCCATCAGGTTCTCTTGTGTGCAAGTTGCTGCAAACAAAGTAGGAATTCTTGGGAGAAGGGATGCAAGTTTGTGAGACAGGGTTGTGTGCAGCACTGACCTGATTAGATTGTTGCAAATTTGCTACTTCTTGCTGTGCTATGATTACATTATTTTTCTGTTGCAATTAGTATGAATTTTTGTGTTAGGCATTGTACTCTTAAAGACCAGGGATTTACAGGTCAGCTTTTTGTCCCAATAGATAAAGACAATTAAAAAGGTTATGAAAAAGTAACAGCAGAACTTCAGGGAGGAAGAATAGGATCAGAAAAAATGACAGCCATGTGCTTAAGAAAAAAAAAAAAAGTTTAAAAAAACACCCTGTTTCCAAATTTTAGATTCTTAAGTACTGACTATCAATGTAATGTTCAGATATCTCAAACAAGCATAAACATTTTTACATTTGCTCTACATCAATAAAATGCCAACATGTGTGGAATTTAATCCTTCCCCCCATCCACCTCACAGCAGCTCCTGGGCAGTTAGTTCTGCATGTATCTGCTCTGCTGAGACATCTTCAATACTTGCTCCATTCACAGGTTCAGCTGTGCCTTGAGATGAAAGCACAGCCAAGATTCACTGGTATTTGCAGGGAGGTTCTGTCATTTGTTCATTCCTTGTCACATTTCTTCAGTGTGGTAGGAAAAGGACTGGGTTGAATCATTACAGGCACATCCAGGACTTGTTGCTTGAAATTACCTCTCCTCAAAACATTTGTAATTTCTGCATGGAGATGCCTTTCTGCTGTTGAATCTGCTCTCTTCTATCTTTTCTTTTGTACTTTGTTGACTGTCACACAGAAGATTTTTTAACAGTGGCATTCATTATTTATATGTCTGAGATGACTTGTGCTGTGCTAAGCCCAGCCAGACAGTATTGCCTCTTCTCTAAAGCCAGGTAAATCTATGCACTTCTACTGTACACTTTCAACTTCTTTAATCACTAAAATAAATTATTTCTGAGGTGTTTTTGACTACGTGTTCATTCAGTGCATCTTTGCCTCTTATTTCTTGTTACAGACATTAAATTGCTATTGTATGGGATACCAGAAATCCATGACAACTGTGGCAATGAGTTTTGTACTTTACAGAAAATTTCAGTGCTTGAAGAATGAGAATAAGGAATCATATTGTAGCAGAAGAGAAGAAAAAAAATAATTATGATGGAACAGCTCCATGAGGAAGGAACGTGACTCTCCTCCAGACATACGTGGTGTTAGATTTAGAATAGAGGAATTAGACCATGTTGTCATTTGGTTTCTGGATTTTTTTTTTTTGCAGTGAAAACTAAAAGCATAAAATAAATTTTGAAAACAGATTTAGTTTAAATATGGATGTTGTTGGGTATTTCAAGAAAGGATTTGAAAGATTCAAAGAACTTAATGGATAATAATAATAACCAAAGAGAACAATTTGCAGTAAGTGGAACAAATATAAAATAATAAAAGCAAACTGATTCAGTCTAATCTACTGAAGCTAAACTCTTAGCTAAGTACATGATAATGGAAATAATTAAAATTACTGATTGTATGGGGGACAAGAAAATAGCAATAAAGAATATTGAGCTAAAGTATGGGAGGAACAGATGTTTTCTGCAAATACTGTGTGGTAGGCTTAGTGAGAGTACAAAAGTAGCAGCATATTTGAATATAAATAAATTTCTCATAAACAATGTTTCCAGCTTCTTTTTCCCATGGCTTTTGCTGTCCTTTAGTCAATTTAGTGCGAAATTTACCCTTGGGCATACTTTTTGCCTTCTCTGTCACAGTGCTTCAATTATACTTCACACCATATAGTGACACTGGCTTTCAACATTGTTTTATGTTCTATTCTGTTATTATTTATGAAAAAAAATCCTATAAAAGCTATTTCAGAGCAAAAAAATCTTCAGCACATTTAACCATGCATTCTCATAAATGGTGATTTTAATGTCCTGTGTTAGTCCCTGCTAAAGACAGTGTTAGGTGACAGAATTCAAATGTCTTTTCCCTCCACTCAGCACAGATTCAGTCATTGTATCTTCAAAGTCCGTGGTGTGTGTCAGCTCATGCTCAAGAAGCCAGCAGTGACAGAATTGAGATGTGCTGCCTTTTTGCATTCTTTATCATCCTTGCCCGAGAGAAAGAATATTCTTTACTGCAGTCCAGTAGCTGTGAAAACACAACTGAGTATTCAGTAAGCATCTACCTAACCTTATTTATGAAAAAAATAACTCCAAGAATGTTTACAAGAGGACAGTGTCCATCTGGAAGAGTAAGGGTCAGAAAGCTTGGGCTGTGTAAGTGATTCTGTCACCTCCTGTTCTGCTCACACCTTCTCTTTCTGTGTTAGGTTCCTGACATCTGAATGAGTAGGGGAAAAGGGACTATGAAGATATATATTTTGACAGATCGTTATTGCCATCAGTATGTGATTTAGATAGGAACACTGCAAACCAACTCTTTTGTCAGCTGACTCATATTTTAACCCTGCAATCTGACTTTGCCATCCATCTCTTATTCTTCAAGTTTTTGGAGGAAAAATTATTTATGTTCTTCTAAAGCACAATCAAATAAGGTACTCATAAAAATACTACCTAAAGAGGCACAGGCCTCTTTACTCTAAGGAAAACTCAGGCAAATTCATTTATCAGATTATAGATCACAGTTTTCTAAGAATAGCACTTACATGGAAGTTGTTAGCAGAAAAAGCTTTATCTATTCCAATTTAGAAATTCCATCCTCTAAAAAGCTCCAGGGATGCCCCTTTCTCTCCAGAGATGACATGAGCTTGTCTGGGATGTGATCTTAACTGGTATCTAATTTGGTGACACACAGATCCCTAACAATAATAATATTAGCAAGGAGCCATGAAGATGAACTGGGGCTTCCACTATGTAAAGAGACACTTGGACTCTTCAGCCTGGAGAGCAAATGGCTCGAGGGGATCTCACCAATGTGTAAAAATACCTGATGGGAGGGAGCAAAGGGGAGGTAGTCAGAGTCTTCTTCATGGTGCCCACAGGACAAATGAACTGAAATACTGGAAATTCCATTCAAATTTAACAAAAAGTGTTATTTTTTTTCCTCTTCAGATGATCAAAAGTAGGAACAGGTTAAAAAGAGAAGGTTGAGTCTCCATCTGTGCAGATATTTAAAATCCCTCTGACCATGCCCAGAGCAACATGCTCTTGCTGACCCTGTTTTGGGCAGGTATTTGCAGTAGATGATGTCCAGAGGGGCATCTCTGCCCACCTCAACTATTCTATGATCAAGAGGGCAGAGCTTACCATGCATTTTTAAAAACCTCACAGAAATTTCTCAGGTGAAAAAAAAAAAAAAAAAAAGATTTATTGCAGCTCTGATGTTTGATGCTCTTTATACTTATCAGATTCTTAAATTCACAATGAGAGACAAAGACAGCACATTAATATTTTTTCTAAGAGATAATATCATCTACTAAAAGAACAGACTACCAAATACTATTTGGAGATAGCAACTCTGTTCAGTGAAAAGACACACAAAATCTGGGTGAAGTCAATGAATTTTGCTGATGATACATAAATAGATTTTTTTTTCCTTTTAATATTAAGCCAGGGGAAAAAAAATCTACATTAATTCATTATTTCTTAGTCAGAGAACTCACAAGCTGACTTGAGGGAATCACTCAGAGATCTGCTCTGATCTGTGAAGATGGAAAGTTTCTTCTTCATTCCCAAAAGGCAAGAAAGGATGAGTGAGAGAGAGACTGAAAGACAAGGTGTCAAAATCCCACAGAATTTGCTATCACAAGAACAGGAGATAACTGAACAGTCTGAAACCTGACACCCTAATGTGTCAGCTTGGATGAGATGTGTTACAGACTCAGCTTGCAGAAAGCTGTGCATTCTGTTATTTTAAAACATTGCAAGGCGGCAGCAAGGCTAATTTGTTACATTTACATGAGGCATCCAGAGAGAGTAGTGGTGTTGGGAAAATGATTATATTCGTCTGGAGTATTGGTAAAACAACTCTTTGGAGCAGTCACCATGCTCTGTGCAAGACCCTACAGGCTCCCTGGAAAAAGCAGACATAAGATCCCTTTGGGAGCTTCACCTCAGGCAGCACCTATTTGCATCAGGTGGAGTCAAGATCTGCAAATAGGAGAGTTTGTTTCGCTCCAGGTTTGCAAAATAATCTAAGGACCCCAAATAAATCTGCTGTACCAACATAAACTGAGCATCAGTGTGAGAATATTCTGCAGTGAGGTATGGAAGTGTGACCCTGAATGTCTCCTTTGGACTCTGCCATAAGTGCCAAGAGAATGAAGGGCTATTTTAATAGGATGGCTGGAGATTTCTTTGATGCAGGCAGTGCTGTGCCACCCACAGTCATTGGGAACAATCCAGGGTGGGCCCAGGAGAAAGGTTCTGGCCAAGTGCAGAGTGGACTGTGCTGGTAGAGCACAGCAGACTCAGGAGGATCCCTCCCATTCAGCAGACTTTTAAAAGAGTTCTTAACTTCCCTATGTGTTTTAGGGATCACCTTCATTCGAAGCAAAGTTCTCAGGGAAAGCCAGCATGAAGCTCACCTTTTATCTTTTTTGACCATGCTCTTAATACCTTAAGGAGAGATCTTTGTCATCCATTCACATGAGCTCGCTGTGAAGGTACTGTGCAAGATAAATGATGGACAATACTTATTGTTAGGAAACCTAGAGCACCCCAGATGTTTGAAGAGGTCATTTACATCAGTTGATGACATGTTCAGATGAAGCAATATTTTTTTGTATTATTTTACAAAGGTAAAACAGAACAAATCCTTCATGATTATTTTGTAACACAACATGCTCGCACCTTAGCCACAAAAAATGCTGCAAACAGCTAGTGGTACAACTCTCATCCTCCAGACTTTCTAGTCTCTAAGATAGGAGTCCAGCTCTTTTTTTTTTTTAGCAAATGAATTCCATAAGTCTATTGGGTAAAGCAGTTCAACCAGAGTGATGTAATATGCAGGATGTTTGCAGGCATAGGTTTAATACGACTACATTGTTCCATATTTATAAATGTGTCACTTTTTACTGGCACAGCTTCACACATTTTTTATGAGAGCTGCTCTTTTCTTGGCAAAGCAGCACATTCATTACACCAACATCAAGCCTTCAATGAATAGAACCATCTTTGCATGACTCAGAGGTCTTACTCAGAGGTAGGGCAGATCGAAGAGATAAAGCAAGCAAAAACATTCCTGAAATACAGGAAACCAACTGGGAAAGAAAGGGGTTTAGGAGGGATTGGGGAATGTATATATTCTGTGGTGTATTGTCTTATTTTGGAAGGAGTCAGAACTCTCTTGTGGGTTTGTCTCTGATCCCTTCAAACTATTTTGATGTATACTTGTACGCTTAAAATTATTTCTCCTCCCTTTTATTGTGCTGTCATGTTAATGGATTCATGTGTCACTTTTTATTTTCATTACAATTTCTGTAAGGAACATGAAAAACTCTAATGCCTTAGTAATTTGTAAACTACCACAATGTACTTTCTTTGCCCTGACCTTGTCATTATTGTCTAACTTAATTGGCCAACTATTCCACTTCTTTTCTTTTCCATAGCCTTATTATAGTGGAAAATGAAAAGAGACTTGTCATTGACCAGTCAATCAAAAATGCACACCGTTCAGAGATGAAAATAACAACTTCTCAATTAATTTAATAGAATTAACACTAATTATTATAAAAGTCTCCTGAGATTGAGATCAGGATTAATGAGCAGACATTTAGTCATTCCTCCAACAAAGCTTGTAATAAAATTAGGAATGGGAACAATTTAATTCAACCACAAAATTGCAGTTCCAAAATTTCTACCTCAGTCTAGCAGATATTTAAGAGACTCCATTTTTCTCTGTGTAAAGAGTCAGAGTACATCTCATTTTGCCTGTTCTGTTGGTTGAAGTGTAGATCTGGCTGTAATTTCATAAAATGCCTTTCCCAAGATACTTGATGACATTTTCACATTTTAGACCACCTCTCTGATGGGAAGCATGATCATTTCACTATTATGCTGTTATTTCTTGCAAAAGCTTTAGTTTTTCTCACCCAGTTTCTATCTTCAGATGGAGTAATTTTAAACTTGATAAGGAAAGGGAAGTCTTCGATTTTTTTAACCAGTGCCCATAGGGTTTGTAACAAGATACTCTGAGCTCTATCACAACAGTAACAATAATTTAAAAGAAATAAAATACGCAATAGACATGACAGAAACTGGTGCTCCAGAACTGGAGGTAAATCAGTGAGGTGTGAGGAGAAGGAAGCCACTGGGGGAGGCTGCTTTATTATTACTATGGGCAAATCAGACACTAGTCATTTAGTACTTGATTTAAGGTAACACAGGCTTCAAGATGAAA
The DNA here is from genome assembly GCA_025584955.1 of Alethe diademata. Classification (NCBI taxonomy): domain Eukaryota; kingdom Metazoa; phylum Chordata; class Aves; order Passeriformes; family Muscicapidae; genus Alethe; species Alethe diademata. The sequence goes on from JANRMJ010000125.1 coordinate 11,669,734, forward strand.
AACTGTTCAAGAGAGAAGCTTTTCATATCTGTGAAAACAAGCACTGTTATCATAGAATCAGTGGCTATCACAAAAATATAGCCAGATATAGTTATGAATATTTGTTGGTCTGGTATCCTGGGCAAATATTTAAGATGATACATTCTGGCTCACTGTATAAAGATTGCATCTCTAATTTAAGACTAATGGTTAAAATTGACTAAACATTACTTTCATTTAGTTAATTTTTTTCCTAGTAATTTTAATTGAGACAGCTTTCTCTCCTGCCTGGCAAAAAAATCCACCCAGTGATCCTTCCCAGGATATTAATCTGTGCTTCACCTTCTTCTCTCTCTCTGCACAGGCTACCTCTGCAAAAACCCTCAAGCAAGAAAGAGAAAATGGATGCAGTTTTGAAAGAATTTTTCAGTTTTGATCAGGCTGATTACCTCTTGGACACCAGATTAGAGGGCCCAGGATAGGGAAACACTGATCAGGTAGAAATTACCTTTCTTTCCCCTTCTTTTTATTTTCTATCAAAGAGCACCAATTTAAAATGAGAGTGTGGCCTTTGGAAAAGAAGCACCTAAACCTTTCTGTCATATACTATAGTAGCTGAGGATTATTAGGTTACACATTATTCTCTTTCTCTCTTGAACAAATCAATTTACTGCTTGACAAATAAGCATGTAATGCAAAATGCCAACTTACAGATTGGTATCATTAAAGAGAGACCATGGTTTTATTGGCAGACGACCATATTTTGCCTGTGTTGCAGATCTCTGGGCAGAAAGCTTTGTTTATAGGGGATATGTGACCCATTACATCTGGTGCACTGTAAAGAAAATACAGATATGGTCAAATAGGACTAAAAGTGTAAGTATTTGGATTGTCATGCCCCTACCACAAACAAAACTGCCTGATTCTTCACAGACCTGTCAGAATTGCGAATTAATGTTGTTATAATTGATGAAAAAATATTTTTTAAAATTTACATAGAAAAGGTTTAATATCTTGGAATGCAAAAGTCTCCAGTGGTCTATATCTAAAATTTTATAAATAGTTATCCAATTTTTATTGCATTGCTGAGGCCACATACAAAAATTAAAATATCATTGATTAAACTTATTAAGGCTACATTCCAATAATCTAAAAGTAATTTGATAGGAAGATAGGGGAAAATCTGCCATTAATATAGAGGCTCTGTAGTAGTTTTAAAGATTGTAATCAAAGTCTGGGAGGAAGAGGATTGACTTAAGCTGTCTCAAGTGTTGTCTCTTCTGTTGTATTGGTACAGTATGGTTCTAATATAGAAAAGGCAGTCTCCATTTAAATTATTCATGCTTTTTTTTTTTTTTCATTAGACAATTTAAAGACTTGGTAAAATTTTTATGAAAGCCAGAGCCCTACAATAACTTTGACTCTGTGTTCCAAGGTAACAACCTTTTCATCATAATTCCTTTTCTCAATAAAAGCAAATTTTAAAATGTACATCTTTCAGGAGTGATGAAGCCCTGTAAATAAATTTAAATATGCACAGCTCTGTTCCACACTGGATGTCTGTCACTCAAATCACTGCCATGCCACAAGCTACCCCAATACAATCAGGAGGGAAACTAGATATAGTTAGATGGGTCTGCATGAGTGACAGATGTTTGTGTTCTAGCAACATTATTGCTTCTAATAGCTTTCACTTTTATGTTCAAAGTGTTGCAAAATTACTTCCATATCTAAAAAACAAAAAAAAAGAAAAAAGAAAATAACAGAGAATTATGAATTTGTTCCTCCCCACCCCCCGAATAAAAGCATTTTTTTCAATAGAAAGTAATTTAGGCAGCTGGTGAACTGTGGAGCTCCCAAATCCATGAGTTCTCAAACACATCCAAGCTGTGTCTTCATGGTTCAAGGAAGAACCAACATTATGCCTGGAGGGATTATCAATCACCAGCTGCACAGTATCATCTGTTGTAAATTGGGAGCCTGATTAATAACAGGGATTTGAGCACGGTCCTTGAAAACTGTGGTCTTTATTGACTAACTGGACTGGTGACTTTCTCTTTTCATGTTGTTTGCACTCAATTTGTGCTGCTTTCTGTTACCAATAGTGTATATTACTATTTCTGTTATGATTGTTTTTCACATTATATCAAGTCAACACTGAAGTGTAGGGTGAAGCAGGCAAATTTTTTATCAATTGTGTATGAGACTTTTTGCCCTGCTTTTGATTTTCTTTCTCATTTAACAGTGATTGTAGTGCACCTCTGTTTTCTACTCTTTATTGAGGGAATATCTAGAAAACAAGGGGAATACCTAACTCCATTGGTTAAAACAGCCTTTGAACCTGTTCAACTTTTCAGAATTCCGTATTTTCCCTTAAGTATTGGATCAATATTTTGGAGGCAGTTTGCTTTTAAAAAGGAATGAAGTTTAATTTTCTATTAGCACAATCACATTAACTATTTTAAACCTGACTCTGATCACACTGAACTTTGTATAATTTTCAAGTGATAAAGTCAACTTATTGCTGAAGAAAAGGACTTTGATTTTCTATCTCTCAGTCAGCCATTGCATTTTAGGAGCTTTATGGAAAGGAATAGGTTCGACTTAAACTGCTTTGGGGTTTTGGTTTTTTTTTAACTCAGTAAATTCTGTTTTTAATTTCATCTTTATCCTACTTCCTTCGTCTAGTTTGAGGAGTGAACCATCAAATTTTTATCTTGACTGGTATGGATGAACTAAAGCTTGTGTCCAGAGGACTCCCAGCAAATGTCTCAGCTGACTCTTTTCTCCTGAGGTACCACATTCAAACTGTGTAAATGACAAAGAATTGCAGAACCTCCAGTAATTACTGACAACTGTAGGTCAGTTCTGTAGGCAACTTTACTCTCCAGATCAGCTTGACAATAGATCGATTGTAGAAACTTAATTTTTTAATGTGCTTCCTATCTTAAAAAATAAGTTGGGATTTTTACCTGACACCAGAGTCCCTACCACATTTTTTTTTTATTAATAAATACTTCAGCAAAACCTTGCAGTGCAAAAAAACTGCAACCCAACTCTCAAGCAAAAAAAATCCCAAATTAAACCTTAGCATGACAGGAAATAAACCAATGTAGATGCAGTCATTACATTTTGGCAACCAGACCTCGTGAAGGACAATCAGCACAAGCTCCTTGAAAATTTTAAAACTCATGACCTTGAGACATGGTGTGTACCCCAAGAAATAAAGCAGATCATGGAGCAGAAGCCAAAAGCCCATGCCATTTTTTGCTGGAAGATTAACAATAAGCATCCATGTGTTCACATCCCAAAAAGCTCCAACATTAGCTTTATGAATTAACATTGACCATAAGTTCTTTTATTCAACAAATTAGAAAAAATAAACCACACCTAAATCTGTTTGATGTCTCTATTGCCATCCTCCTTTAACCTAATCACAACAAACTCATCACACCAAAGTTTTAGAAACATGTTTCTGCACTAAAATACTTGTCAGTATTCAGATTATGATTTATAGCTGAGTATTGAAGCTCTACTAAATCCATGGTTATAAGACAAATATTGTTGCTCCACTAGTTAGAGTGGAAAGAATTTCACAAGGAGGTCACTGCAGATGCACCCATGGCACAATGCTGCAAAATCAAACCCTAATAACTATAAATACTGTTAGGGCACCTCAGCTTGCTGGGGACTCAGCTGTGGGCAGACTCTCCCAGCATCTCAAGCTTCTCTGTGAAGCAGTGAAATAAAGAGGATGGAGTTAAAAATGCTGATTGTCACACTAATTTGTGTAATCTACTGGGAGGACAAAGAGGAAACCCCAGGGAAACTCCAGCAACTCTCAAAGGGTGCAGCAGAGAAGTTTGCTCTTTCAAAAACTCAGCTCTGTTCTCAGGAGGCTAAAGGAAGGATGTCTGCCTTGAAAGAACAATTTCTTCAGCAGCAAGAAACCATTTCCACTGGTTAAATGGAATGAAATGCAGACCAGGACACTTCAGGAGGAGGAATTTTCTTCAGACTGAAATTGCTAAAGATTCATTCTCAAGAGTGGCTCTTAAGAAGAGATGAGGCCTGAAAGTACAAATGCTAAGAAGCCTCAATAAGGGAGCAGGGACATTTCCAAAAGAATATAATTTGCTGGAAACTATTCTCAGATGTGCAGTATTTTGAGCAAAGAGCTAAACTTCGTGATGAACCCTGGAGCATCAGTGATTTGGGATATGATTAGTGTCCCATTGAAGTCAGCAGGAGATTTCTTCTGCATTCAACTGGCTTCCCATTGCACCCTTGTGGGATGGAAAATTCAGAGTGTAATTCGTAGCCTAAGGTATACAGTCAGGGGAGAAAAAACACTGCATGCAACAAATCAACCCACAAGCAGGCCAGCTGCCACAGACAAAAAAAAAAATAGGGTACAGGCAGAGTGAGAGCAGGTGGAATATCAGCATCTCTGGGCAGATGGGCAGGTGGGAACATGCAGGCAGAGCAAAGCCAGCGCTGCCCAAGGAGCAGCAGCCAACAGCCCAGGCTCCAGGAGCAGAGCAGCAGAGGTGGGGATGCAAAAACACACTGATGCACTCGAGTGCCAGCAGCCAGATGTTGGCTGGTGTGAAATCAAGGGGCTCAGGGACTGTTCTGGGCAGACAAGGCTGAGGATGAGTGAATCAGCTTCAACAGCAGCCCAGGCAGTGCACTCAAAGCCCATTTAAAGCCCATTATCAGAGTGCCTGGACAAAGCCACGCCTTTCTGAAGTGCTGGTGGTTCTGCTGGCACTGAGCAGAGTCTCCATCCCTGCACTGCCACTTGGTGAATCACGTCTAACTCAAGGCAGCTGTTTACATCTGCTGCTCAGAGGGAAACAGAGTCCCTGTTGTGACCTGGGAAAGGATGTCTGGAGGCTGCAGGGTGCCAGGCTGCAGCAGGAGCTGAGCACAGCTCTCTCACTCCAGGATATTCAGGGATCTCTCCCTTCCTGCCATTCCTTCAGGAAGCTGTGCCCTCCCTGCTGAGCTCTCATCTCCCACCAGTCCCACACCAGCACCACCTGATGGCACCAGTGCTGGGTTTAGAGAGGAAAATAAAGCAGAAGGAGCTGTACTTGTTGCACTGAAAGGAATTCACTGCTATGCAGGCAATATCAGCAACACCAAGAAATACCTATGGGCCTATTTACATCCAGCCACAGGCTTCACTTACAGTGACAAGCTGGGATAGGACAGAAGCAGCAGCCCACCTGAGCACTGAGAGCTTTGCTGGAGCTTCCTTTTCCATTGTTATTTGTGCCATGTGGGGAGATATCATTGCCCACATTTCTGTGCAGCTCTAATTTATTTAAGACCTGCAGTGGGAAATGTCTGGTTTGGCAATTCTAATGTGCAGCTCCCCACAGCCCACATGATGCACTTTTTTCTAACTGGCTGGTGTTGCCCTCCTGCTGGATTTGCCTGATACTGCCCTCCTGCTGCTCTGTCCACCTGCTTCGAATTTATTTCCAAAATGCATCTCTGCTGTAGGATCTTCTCCCTGAAGGTGAACAAGTTAATAGGTTTGCTCTACTTGATGTACTCATAGATTCCTTCTGCACTGGGATTTGACTACTGATTATGCATTTTTTCATCTTCTCTTTCTAAGCTGAAGATAAAACCCCCTAGGCAAAGGAAGATACCTTAATGCAAGATACTTTAATCCAAACCCTGAAATGGGCACATATGAACATGAGTCATGTGCTATTACCAGTTTTGTTGTAGTTCTTGTTTCTTTTCAAAACAAGAAGCAATGGGAAAATATACAATGTAATGTTTTGAAGTAGATCCAAAAGTAGACTAATATTTGCAACTCTCAAAATTATTTCCCCTGCTCCCCTTCTGGAGAAGACCTGTAAATGTATCAAAATGATAACTTCCCTGCAAAACATTTAAACCATGAAAGACAATAATACTCCTACTATAGAATTCCACTCAATGGTTTAAGTAATTTGTTGACAGAATTACATTTTTATTAAACCTTACACATGAATTTCTATACAATCTTATTGGTTTCAGCCTTGTTAAATTGTATGCCACTCTTCAATATGAGACTGTAAGAGCTCCAACTGTGCAAATATTCTTACACATATTACAGAAGCAAATTTGTTGCTACCTTCTCTTTTTTCTTCTCAGCTAAATTATTATATAGCATTTTGCAAACACTTACAGATTTGCTGAGAAAACAATTCCTTACTGTGTCAAAATGACCATCTTTCCCTCTAACATATCTGTGTGTACACAGATGATGGAGAAGTTTCTTATTTTCAAATGTAGTTGAATGCGCTCTTACTGGAAAATTAAAAATTTCTGGAGAGAATTTGGCAGAACAGATGTATGCTTTCCCCAAATGTGAAACATGCATCTGTTTCCTAGAAATCTAAACAACAACAGCAAAGAAGTCACCCAAACAAGTTTTGTGGGTTTTTATTTTTTTTTTTCCTACAGATGGTTCCTATTTTTATATAAAGAAATAAGGGTGGTGGTGGGGAAGCCACAGTGGAAGTTTCTAAATGAAGCAATGAAGTGCATTCTTATCAATGAAATTTAAATGGTCTCCAGGATGAAATTGTTTCTTACAAATCTGCCCAATAGTACCTGAAAACCATACAAAAGCCTTTCTTATTAAAATGCTGCCTTTCAGCCTTCCTGCTTCCATTTAGTCACAGTCTGATCTCCCTATCAATTCATTTTTTCCATTTCTGTTACCTGTAGATCATTTTGTCTTGCTCCTACAATGTGGATTTAGAGTTTGCAGTCAGGAACTGATATGATCCAGTGCAAACCCTTTTGATTAGATATTCCTGTTCCATGCTCAGAGCTGACAGGAAGGATATGTTTTTTAATGCCATGAACAGCATTTCCCCCCATCCCCATAATCAAGATACTAAAGAATGCCACTAAAGAATGAAGTGATAGAAGAGCTACCCAGACTATCAAAAATCCCCCATCCAGAATGGCAAAATATCTTATTGTAATTAAGTATTAGGATTAATTTCCTAATCCTTAAATTTTTCAATTGTCCATTTGAGAGATGTGTCTCTAATTAAATTTCACTTTGGTCACTGTAATGAAAACAACATCATCTAGAAGTCTGGCCTCAGCCAGCCTGTGTGGATAGCAGTGATAAGGCTGGATAATTGCAGGATTAATAACTGGCCTTTTATTGTGTCTGAAAGCAATGTAACAATATATAGACTTTCTGAGTAACTTTAAAACACAGCCACATTGTACAATATTGATACCCTGATCACTTTTTCATTTCACATTTTTTTTTTTTTTTTTTTTTTTTTTTTTTTTTTTTTTTTTTTTAAAGCATGGGAACAATTGGACTACAAAGGTATGATTGTTCCTAGGTCATATTCTCCTCTAGGGTTTCCAAAAAGCAAGCAATGCTGCTCAGGCAGCTCCAGTAGCTCTGTGACAAAGTAGAACAACTTTCAATAACTGCTGTTATTCCTCTTCATTTACAGTGCAGGCCACAGGGTAACTGTTTAATGTGGTAGCCAGTTCCTGAACCTCTTGTACATTTGCTGAAACATGAAGCATGTTCCTAAAACTTTGAGTTTCTCGAGTGAGTGTGAGATTTCAAAGTTTAAGAAAAAATAACAATCCAGGGACTAATGCTGCAGTGAATAATCCAGCTCTGGAGACTGAGCCTCTGCACAGTAGCATCCTTCCTTTGTGGCTGAGACACTTCACCCTCAATTAGAAAAAGGTACCTTTTAAGAGGCACATTCCTCTTTATGGCTGCATGGTGATGCTGAGAAGGGGGTGGGGAGAAGGAGCCAGGCACCCAGCCTGCTCTGCTGGGCTGCTCTGGATCTTAAAGAATGTGCAGAACAGCATGTAGGCATGGACAGTTCATCCATGTTGTCTGGATACAGCGTGAATGCAAGTGAAACTTGAACCTAATCTAATAGTTGCATGAAAAGGGCTGGTAGAAAAAATCCCTATGTAAAACAATCCTTTGTTAAACAGGCAGCTTGTGGAGGAAGTTGCAAAAATTGCCCAGGCTGCTCTGGAATTGCCTTGCAGTGCCTTTGGGGAATTGGGCACTGACTGCAGAACATCCTGCCCCTGCCTGCAGCCTTCTCCCTACCCCACCTTCTCCTGGGCACCATTCCCACTTAAGATTTGTTTCCATAACTTCTGCAGAAAACATTACTTTCATCCCCACCTTCCTCAGGAAATCATCTCTCTTTTCTCTCTCCTGCACGAGATTTTTAGGAGCTATGTTGCCCAACACAAAAAATGTCATTGTAGTATATACTAGAATGCATTTTTCCACCAATCCACCCAGAGCTACTCTGAATGAGTCAGTCTTAGGATCTGGCTTAACCACCCTGAATAAAAAACCCCAGACAATAAAAAGCCCCAAAAAACTACTTAAGTAGCATTATTTTGATTGACAGAGTCAATTTGCATCAATTTGACAAATTCATAAATCATCAGAAATTCTAAAAAGCATGTTCTGTAGAATTATAAATACACTTAAAAATCACTGTTTGGGATTTGTTGAATACATTCACCCTCCCACATCATCATTAACCTCCTTCTCATCTCCCTGTGCAACCATTCCTTGCATTAGGAGACTTTATAGATCCTTCTCAAGGAATTTTAAGGTCAGTCAGAAAAGTTAACACCATTGCTTTTCACTTAACCTTCAAGCTGTATTTTTACTCTTATTTCTCTATATGAGCACCTTAGTGTACATATTCCCAACATGAATATACACCTAACTCTGACCAGATCCAGAAACTCTGCCTCCCACTCAGTGTCTTGAGTTTAACTGACTACAAAGATTTACATCTCTTTAGGACATGATTTCTTTGACATTTTTGATTGGCAATTGAATATTTCAAAAGTATTGGCCAACATAAAAGCCCCTGGGCCTTTACATATTATACATAATTTTAGATGGTGAGAAGCATAGCCTTTTCTTCCATATGCATTAGCCCTGTGCATTTACTGTAGTCTAAATTGAGTTCAAACAGACTGATTTCTTTGAAGGTGGATGTTTGCTAAATCCTGAACAGAATTAATTTCAGCATTCAGACACACAAGCTGAGTACTAGTATTACGACTCTTCAATGGGCTTTTTGTATTTTTTTAATAAAAGCAAAGCTCTGAGATACAAAACTCTGAAAGGCATGCCATGAGGAATGATTTAAGACAATGTTTAAAATAATTTTTCCATTTTAAAAGTTTTGCATTTTCAGGGCAGAAAAAAAGCGCATCTGACTTTTTGTAAACCACTCTCGTCCTTCATAAGAAAAAAATAAAAAAATGCCAACTTTTTTCTGCGTTTCTTTGTGAGTTTTAAGGCATCACTGCTCTTCTGAATGAAAATAGAGAGATACTGGAAGACTATTGAAGTGGCATCCAGTTATTTGAGAATTTGAAATATTTTAATTGTTGAGTATATTGCTGGTTGTCAAGTGTAAGAGTGAGAAGCATGTTTGTGTGCAAGCCTATACATACAAGCCATAAAGGGAAAGAGGAGCCTCTTCTGTTCTCAAGTAACACAAAATCCAAAGGATTTAGTGAGAGATATTACCTGGAAAACACTGCTTAGTCTGAAATCTCCTGAAAAAATATAGTGATATTTCTCCTCTAGAGTTTGTGGGTCTCCATCACTTAGAACTGGTAATGCTCATCATCCTGCCATGGGAAAACCAGCAAGGGAGTCTTCTCTTGGAGAATGGAAAGGGCTGCTCTGTGAGAACACTGAAAGTTTAACTAATTTCTAATGATAATCTCTGTCCTGATGTCATACACTGTTGTACCACCCCACATCCATCTGCAGTGAAATAGGATTACAGATAAGGATTGGAAAAGGCATGTGAGAACCAAGGCTTGAAACTGTTGTCTAGTTATGGAAGGTTTTGCCATGCTTATTAATCTTTAAGACCTTAAGCATTTTTTTTTTTATTTTTCCCCTTTAAATACTCCCAAGTCAGTCTAGCTGCACAGCTAGAAAAAAAAAATCCAAAATTCTTTTGTAACCCAAACACAAACTCACACAAGCTGCAGCACACTGCATTTTTGTGGTTTCAGTTTTTAAAGCCAAAGCTCAGAAATACTCCATATGATGTGCATTGATTAGAAAAAGTACTGCAGCATCTCAGCATCTCTAGGCAGTGAGAGGATCTTTTCTCCACTCCTGTAAGAGTCACATGAGAGCTTGCTTATGTTTCCTACCTTGGTGATCCAGCTGTGATATTCACAAAGCAACCCTTGGACCTCTTGCCTCTTTCTCCAGGAGTGCCACAATGTGCAGCTTCCTTTGTGCTGCCCATGTGCCAGCAGTCTTTTTAAAAGCCACTCTTGCTCTTCTGCTGATCATTGCAACAGACAGGAGGGGATTTCAGGAGAGCTGCTCTGATTGCCACTGCTTTCAATGAGAGAAGAAATATCTTCTGTCTCCTCTCTGAAAGAAGTACTTGGCAGAGGCAACAGACAAGTTCTTAAACTCCTGTCTGTGCTTCTTGGAACTGATACTGGTGCAGATCGCATTTGCCCAATTAAAAACTGTCAGAGTGAAACAGCCCAACATTTTGCTGCAAAGCTATTTGGTAAAAAAGGATACTAGATGGGGAAATATTGAACAGTGAGTACAATATCTCCAGAAAGTCTATCAGAATTGCATTGTTTGCCTTTAGCTGGTGCAGGATTTTTCCTTTGCTCTGTGATCAGCATCATACACAATGAAGGACATGAGTGCTCTAGATACTTTTTTTTCCCCCACAACCACTATTCAGAGTGGGAGTTGTTAATATGTCCTTGACAAGACTTGAAATTTAGAATAGAACTTGTTACCATTATTTTCTCAAGTTATTTCATGGACACTAATTAATACTGCAGGTACTTAGACAATCCTGGCCCATCCCACTGCAAGGAAGTCTGTCTCCAGATTACCAGATGAACTGAGCACCCTTGCTCAGCATCCTGAACACCCTGTTGTGCCTCATTCCAAAATGACACTGAATGCTGTTCCTAAGTGTTCCTGTACCGTTGCCTCTCTCAGCCATGCTGCAAAGAAGAATCTGCCGTTGTTAAGTCCTTTTCTGCCCGAAGGGGAAGGAGTAGGATTTCAAGATGCATTAATACTTCCACAAGGGAAATGTGTTACACATACTTGGACTCAGCCCCAGCCCAAAGGAGGAGCTCTTAACAAGCACCACTTAGTAGTGCTAAGTGGGTGAACAAATTAAAAGGGACTAGGAGGGCTACACTTGAGTCAGGTGGATCTGTGCACATCCATGCCTCTATCAGTGACTGTAGCAAAAGTTTACTCCAGGCAAGGGCTACATATTCACATCTGCACAGCCCTTCTGACTGCAATACCTGGCAGGAAGCATCATGAGCAAAAGAAATAAACACCAGGGGAAAGAAGGAAAGCACAGTCACAAGCACCCCAGTTATCCAGACGTTAGAATGACTTTACAGGGCAGGACAGCAAGTGAGGGGACTGTGACCACCCTGTGTGACAGAGGAATCTGTGAGAAGGAGTGGCCACAGGGCAGGGGTGCCTCACTGACTTGTGTCACCGTTATAGGGGAAGTTTGTAGGGAGGGGAAAACGGGTCCCAAAAGGACAAGTAGCACTGTGAGACTGTCCTGCCACTACATCAATGAAAGCTCAGAAGCCAAAGCTCTGCACGCTGTTCCCCCCTTCCTGGAGGTGCACAGGGTTACAGCCCTGATCACAGAAGTGAGAGCATTGCAGAAGTGAGTTTTGAAATGTGGAGAGCCGAGAGAGAATTAATAATAAATAAATTACACCTCAGAGGAAAAACTTTGCGTTTCTCCTCCAGGTTCCAGGCAGCTGTCTGAAGTCAGCAGGAGCAGTCTGTTTACAGCTGTGAGCAGAAAGCAGCGTTGCGTGCCCAGCCATTATCAGCCTTTTATTCCAGAACACAATATCTGCTTGATAATGCATACACTGCTTTGTTGTTGGTTGTCAGCACACCTCCCAAAACAAGCTGTCCCCCTGTGGTTTTGTAATCATGGGAATATTCTTGATAGCCCTGTTAGACGGGGTTTATTCTGGCTCCAGACATCTTTGGAAAACAACCTATTGAATCGCATCGGAAACCAGGGCAGAGTTGACTTCCTGGTGGACTCCAAACAATCCAAGGGCTCTCCTTGGAAAGCACAGCCTGTGCTCTGCTGTTTGTGCAGTGCCACACTGCCCTGCAGCTGGGGTAATCGGCTCCATCTCTGCAGCTCCACCCCCACCAAAACGGCAGAGAAAATAATCACCTATTGTTCCAGGGCTTCATGGAAAAACTTTTTTTTTTTTTTTTTTTTTAAGTTTATTTTAGACACTTCTTTTAAGAGATAGAAGTGACCTGCTTGCTGAAATGCTTCCTTATTTCTGTGTTTACCTCCTGTTAGCTAGAATGCCAAATCACTGCTATGATTACCTGGCAAGCAAATGTAGGAAAAAATACCTGTTTGGGACAGTTTTTTACTACTCTGAGGCATCTCCCTGATGTTACATATAAAACAAATAAAAACAAACACAAAAAAACCCCAAAAAAACCCAACAAAATCGCTTCTTTTCATATTTTCATATGAAGAGAAAACATTTTCAAGTCTAAGGCAATGCCAAATGGTTCAGCAGATTTCAGAGGCTTCGAGACACTGACAGACTGCATCTCCTGCTGTTTACCAGAGGGATTTAAGAGGTTCTTTCTCTTAAAATAGCCATATTTTTCTCTTCCTGAGGGTCAAAACTTGCCACTTCTACACCATTTTCAGTAAGTTTTTTGACTGTGCCATGCTCTGCCATGTCAAGAGACTCTGAAAAGGCTCTTGAGATTTCTCAGTCTGAGGGTAAATGGGAAAAATCGGTTCCAATCCTGCAAACATTGCCTCCTGAAACAGTAAAATGCAGGGGGAACACACTTTCAGTGGATTGTTTCACTGCATAAAAACCCTTTCAGCATATTCTAATGACAATGTATCAAACTGGATTACATGAGTCATATTGACATTATATGATGTGACATTGTGACAAATGACAGAATACCTAAAAAGTCATTATGCCTCCAGAGTTTATAACCCAAAAGGAATTCAAAGGCAAATTATTCAGCCATGCCCACCCACACCCTGCTATTATCTGCAACAGCAGGGGACTCACTAGATGAATCAGATCTTAGAGATTCTTTCCATGTGCACAGGAAACACTGATTAATTGGAACAGTGACAAAAACGTCTCTTTACCAGGTAAACAGAATTCAGCAGTGGGATTTCACTTAATGAATAGTATACAGTTAAGTACTTCGATCTGTGGAGGTGAGAGGTGGAGAAAGCAGCTCATACCAAATTGCTTTTTCATCTGCTGGAAGCTTGATATTATTAGCAGTTTCCTCCTTCAGTAGTCACCACAAATGCCAAATTTTGTGTCACGCCGTATTGCAGCGAGAGACCTCCCCAAATTAAGAGAGAAGCAAGGTAGGAATTGAGATCCTTCCTCCACCTGGTTTCTCCACAAATATTCCATTTCCTCACACTGGGCACCTCCCTCCTCCCAGTCCCAGATGATTCCCACTGCCCCTCCCCTGGGAGTTCCCCTCTCACCCCACTCCCTGCACTCTGGGGCATGGCTGCACTACAAAGCATCCTGGATTTAAATTGTTTATCTGTCTAAGCCTCAATTTATGACCTCTCCAAATGCCTTTAAAATGAAAGAACCTTTTATTTGTGCCATCTTTGTTTGAGAAACAGGGGAAGATTGTCAAGGGCACAAAATGCTTCTGGCACCAACAAGTCCTGCTGAAAACCAATGGTACTTGGGCATAGAAGTCTCGTTTATCCCTTTGAAAAAATCTCTTCCATAATCTCATCAACACTAAAAAAAACTACAGAATAAACTCTGAATTAAAATACTGGCATCAAAGAAAAAAATGTGATGGTAGAAGACTTGATTAAAATGTAATGGTAGAAGGCTTGGAGCCAGCAGCTCCAGCAGACACTGACTGGCCTGTTTGACCTGATAATAATGTTTAAAACTAAAACTAAAAAAACCCAAAAAAACCAAAAAACAAAAAAAACCAAAAAACCTATAGACTTGAAAAAGAAAAAAAAAAAGGGGGATGAAAGGGATGAAATAGACCTGAGGGAAGAAGGCTGCCTCAGAGGACACTGGTGGGATTCAGAGAGAAAAATGCATCATGGTATTTATTCCATGCTTTAAGGGAACAGGGCCACTTCATGTTGTCCCAGGTGGTGATGCAGGGAGATGATAAAGGTGTCAGAGGCAGACCATTGCCTGAGGGCAGGAAAACAAGCAAGAGACTCCTTGGCAATTTCATTCTAACCTTTAAGGGTTAAGGGAATATCAAAACATAGAACTTCTTCAAAAAACATCTAAAGGCAGCTGAGGAGAGCATACATATGACCATTTGTGAGGAAGGGGACTGGTCCTCTACTGAAAAAATCTGGAGCACCTTCCCTGATGTTTCATTCAAATTAGAGAAAAATAACATTTTCATCAAGGAATTGATGTGATTTTATTTTAAAAACAAACCAATACAAGACTTGAACAAAAAACAACCTCATCCTTATATTTTCAGAACTTAAATTTTCATTCTACAAGAGAACAGTGTGTGTATGGGTGACTAATAACAACCCAGCCATCTGGACTTCTCTCAGACAAACTCATGTTAATTCAAACTACACAGGCAAAAAAATAAAATATATATTGCCTGCCTCAGAGCATTTGGGAAAAGTGTTATGGTTTGCAGAACTGTCATGCACTGTCAGCAAGCAGCAAACTTTAGAGCACCTTTAATGTTACACCACAGTGCTGTTGCAGTTGACAATTAAAATAGTTAATGTGCAAGCTGGCCTTTAAGTGTTGCACTAATCAAAATAATGGATTGCTTTTGTGTGATGACCCCACAGCTGTACCAGTCAGTGCTCACTGGACAAGAAGGAAGTTTTTAATAGTGCCCAGTTGTGGCACTTGTGTGCTTCTGTGGTGGTAATGAGGAAGGATGGGGCTTTCTGCAGGCTCACTGGGCATTGCCTGGGTCAGTGGCACTCCCACAATGTCATGTTCAACCCCATAACCTTCCAAACCCACAGCAGCAGGAGGAGTCTGGTCCTTTAGCATCTCCTCATTGCTCCCACAGGCACACACTGTTTCCAAACCCTCCTGCTAGAGATATTTCTTGGCTGTTTAGAGAAAGAGCCTTCCCCTGTGCCTGTGTTTGTGTGGATTTATGGGGCATAAGGAATGATAGGGCTGAACCTCTTGTCCAGTTGTTCAAGGGCAAGTGGGAATTCGTGTTTTTCTCCCACTTACCCGTGCTCTCTCCCTCTTACATTCAGCAGCACAAATAAATCCAGTGCATTCTCCTTGCCAAGAAAGATTTGTATACCTAAGAGTTGAAACCAGGGCAGATTGCATTTCAAGTAATTTTCCCATTTCCCCATTCTCCCCCTGCCTTCAGCTTTTTTTTTTTAATTATTCAGATTAAAAATGAAATGCAGTTGTTACATTATGATAATACCAAACTCATTAACATTAGTCAGAAAAAATACAGCAGGTAGCCTGCCAAAAGCTAAGCCTTCACTTTTGCATTCATTCAAGTAAAGTTCATTGAAATGGGAATTCATCCCTTTACTCTGGATTATAATTTAACTCCTGGTGTATTCAAAGAGCTGTGCAAGCCATTCTGGCTCAGAAGATGCTTGTAGAAAAGTAGTTTTCAACATAACTGCTTTATTATAATTTTAGTTCTGTGGCCTTATACAGAAAATTCCTTGTTCCAGCTCAAGAACATCTAAGGAGGAGCTTTGTCATGTTTATTAATAGGTGGGTAGGTGCGCTCCAACTGACAGTGTCTAGCACTACAGACCTTAAACTTGTTAAGAAATATGTTGAAATATCTTATTGCCATTTAGTACAACTGCACTACTTGTACAAAATCACAGATTGGTTACTCATTTCCAATTCCCTTTCCAAGACAATTCCCCTTGCCTGCATCCTGCATTTTGTCTGAAAATAAGGCTCATCCCATTATAAATCAGAGCAAAGGAGCCTTTTTAGACAAAAATACAATAACCTGTTAAAGTTATTTTTTTCATACAAGTTTCTATATCTAGAGTTTAGGATTTATTTTTGCAGGACCTAAAACAACCAGGCAGGATGTGGCTCCCAATTCCAGCATTTAATTACAGGGATAAACACTTCCATAAATTATTAATTCTTTCCTGGGAACAATTTTTGACCTCATGGACGACAATACCATCATTCTAGTTATTTCATTATATCAGTCTATATTATTGCCACATATTATTCCCCTTCCAAAATGTTTATATAAAATTTATAATGTGATGAAAAGATCTTCCCCCTAATTTTTGTATGTAAATGTAAAATCTTGTCCATTTCCTCACGGTATTTGCTCTGTTTAATTGCATTTTAAATGAACATAAAGTAACCACCCCAAAGACATCAGCATGCTTCTGCCAGGGCTCTGCAGATCCTGCTGGCACGTGTTGAGAAGCTGCTGCACCTCAGATGTGAGCTGATTTTCACAGAGAGCCTGTCCTGGGGGTGGGAGCAGAGCAGGCTCACAGAAAAGCTTTGGGGAGCTTGCCACCCCTCCTCTTTTCTGATCTCCTTCCAGCATTAGAAAATGTAAAGCCCAGCAATGGCTTGGAGAAAAAAGTGGCTTTTTCTGCCATCACCAGTTCCTCCTTCAGCCAAAACAACTTCAAAACATCCTGAAGACAGAGTCAGACAGAGTTGGTTTGCTGAAGCAACTGCAGGCTCCAAGAGCCAGTAATGCTGAGAGCCCTGGCAGTCACTCAGCTGAAATAAACCTCAGAGAGAGAGGGAATAGAAGACAACTCAAGTCTGAATTGATTTTCAGAGGTGTCATGTTCCCAGCAGTGCTACAAGCCCTCCTTTCTCAGAAGCCACCTGAGTTTGTGTCCCCAGTGTCTGTCCAGGCTGTTTGGGGGTGAGCAAAGTTCTTGGACCTGCCTGCAATGAGGGCACCACATCCCACATCCCCTGCCTTTTCATGATCATCAGGAAAATCCTTACATTTGTAAGAGCTTTATGTCATGACATTTTCAGCAAAAGAAGTCAATGGTCCTCATTTAGATATTTACAGAACCTTAAAAGATTCCTAATTTATACGCAAATATATAGAGATTATAAACATCAGGAAAAGAGGACAGTTAAACCAAAAATCACCTTGCCATGAGCAGATAGGTCTTCTGGGGTTGAAGGTGAATTTCTTGGATAACAAACCCCTGAATCTGTCAGAAACCTAAGAAGTTCTCTGTAATTTTGTGGATGACTGGGCATTTGGAGGGCCTCAATAACTGCTGGTAAGAAGAAAGCTCCACAGTTTTGAAGTTGGTTTTCCATATGAAATGTATCTAGTGCTATTTAAATAAGAGATAAATCTTTTTTAGTAAAAGAGACTAATAAGATGAGTACTGAAGAGAATAGAAAAGTATCAAGAAGATTTTCCAGTGAATTCTTATCCTGAAAGGGACATTTCCAGTTCTAGTCAAGAAATTAATTTGATCTATAGAACCTTTAAAACTAATTTTAATTCTTCAGAACTTGAAGCATATTCAATTATTTAGGGTATTAATATACGTTCACTTCTAGTAACATTTGAGATGGTTTTCAGCTCATCTTCTTCAAACTTTCTGGCATTTTTTTGGAACAGAAAAAAAGGTTTCAGGCTGGGTGTAGCAGTCAGCTTAGATGCAGAGGGATAAGAAGTATATTCTGGAAGGTACACTCTATATGGAGTCTGGGTGGCCCAAAAAAAGGGCATGCTACAGTCTTATCTCCTCCAGAGTAATAACCCTTTCAAATTTGATTCAGTCCTTCACAGCTAAAAGGGTTACAAATGTCAAGTATCCTCATTTACGCCAGAGTACCCTCCCCAGCACACAACACTGAGAAAAACCAAACTGAGCAAAAACTCCAATCACTTAACACTGACTCCACTAAGAAAAAGCAATGCCAATATTTATCCACTGTATTATCTGCCAAGAAGGGGATCTCGACTCATGCTGCTCAAAGACAAATATTAATAAAGATCTGAATTTCAGGCTCATGGGAAATTTCTGACTTTCCTCCCTGAATCAGGATGAGAAGTTGTTTTCCTTTAAGACTGAAAACAGAAATTCAGAAATAATGTTTTTGGGCTTTTTTTTTTTTTCCAAAAAACCAAATATCATATTCCAGCACCAAAATGTTAAGAATCAATTAAGCTAAGCAAAATGGGATTCTTTCAGTATGAATCTGTGTCACTGAAGTGCTATGCACATCATTAGCACACAAATGGTTTTATTATTCCATTTTCCTTTTTCAGGATGACGCACCAAAAACCAATATACAAAAAATGGTAATATTAAAATGTTGCAATTTAACTTATGTAAGATATTGTGTTAGCTCAACCTGACTGCTATGTCAGCTTGATGAAAACCAAATGTTACTGGGTTTTGATTGTTTTTTTCCCCCTCAGTTTTTTTTTACAGGTGTGTGTAAGAGTGAGCCCTGGTGGGTGACACTCAGGTTGCTTAGGATATATTCACTTTCCTAGCAGAGGAGTTTCCAAGAGGGATTTGAGCTTGGCAGCAGCATCACACGAGGTTTAGACAACCATATGATAAATCAAGTGTATCTATTTCAACAGCCAAATCCATCACATCACTCTGATATTTTTTATTACTGTGTTACACACATCAATATCCCACCCTCGACAGAGCCTGGCTGGCATGCAAAGGTAAGAGTCAGGTTAAATGGACACATTTTCAGTCTGTTTTCATAATGAAAGCACCTTTCCTCTGCACAAAGGCAAATTTTAAATGACTACCTACAAAAGTAGTGGTAAAGTCAGAGTGAAATCCGTGTTAACCACCCTCTGAATCTGAGATCCTCAAAACTTGTGACCTAAATCTCAGCTGCTGGGTTAGGAAAGTGTCTGATACTGTTTCCAGAGCTGACAGCAGTTTCTGATTGCTCAAGAGAGAAGCAAACACAAGGCAGCCAGGCAAAATATTTGCCGAATGAAGGACAGAAATGCTAAGAAAGAAATTGCATTTCCTAGCTCAAGACAAGCTTTGTAAATGTATAAGGAAAAAAAAAAAAGTAGCTGCATTACTTTGTTATTTGTTGTCATGACACTGCCCCTCTTTTCTCTTTTTGGTCCCACTTTCTATACTCATGGACATGCCCTTTCTCCTCTTTCAGACTGGAGCTCTTGACTCCAGAGCTGCCAGGTCACTGTCTATTTCCAAATATTTCCCTCTTGACTTTCCTCTAGACCATTTTATTTCACACACACACTTTTTAATGTTTTTTTTTTTCCTTGCTGACACATATAAAACATGAATATGTTCAAAAGTAAAAAAAAGGTGAAAAAGAAGTGGCTAACAGAAAAACTGTAGGAGACAAACCAGATGAGAAGAGTCTGAGCTTTTTGCAGGGATTGTATGACTGTAAACTTTGTCCAAACAAAGGATCTGAAGTAAGGTTTATAAACATCTGGAAAGTGCACAAATGAGTTCTTCGTTGATAGATTAAAAATTAGTACAATGGTTAAATGGTATCTCACTATAAAACAGCCTTCTGTGTCTGAAATGTTTACCTAGAATTCATTATAGTCAAAGCACAGAAATTAGCAATTCAACAACTGTCTTAAATTTGACCTAATTTACCCTCAAGAGAAGCTAATTTTTATCTTAGGAATACTCATTTATTCTTTCTAGTTTTAAGTGGAGTCTGGTTAGCTAACTCAGAGATATCATTCCAGAACTGAAAATTAGAACCTGATATCTTCTGGAAAAGATTTCTGCAGCCACAGATGTAGCAAAACCAAGGTAGTTTGACAAGGTGTTTTGAAAAGGAGAGGAGGGACAACTAGGACCATTTTGAGAGCACTCAAAATACCTGCAATGCAATAAACCCAGGAGAGAGATATCCAGTGGGAGTGAAAATGCAATGGTGTTGGAATGGCAGATTCATACTGACTTCTGCATAATATTCTATTAAACATGTGGTTTTGACTATCTGATTTTAAAATAGAATTTGGCTTCCTCTGTCCACAGGTCAGCATGTGTGGAGGAATAACATACCACAAGCAATTTGGAAGTGAAGATTAATGACCAGAGACTGGTGTGAAAATGATAAGGTCAGAAATTATTTCTCTCTTCTCGTGATCTTTTCACTGGATGCAGGAATAAGCTGACAGAAATGTCCCACAGATCATTTGGAGAACCTATCCAAACACACAGGCTCCAAGACAGGAGACACAGCAGGAGTTTCCTGGGGCTTCAAACACAGATTTCTGCTGCAAAACATTATTGCAAGAGTACATCCAAAAGAAACTGAACTAAAACCTACAGGATAACCCAGCTTACATGATTGGAAATATCAATAAATTCCTAGTAGCATATTACACATATACTGGGTATTAATATCAAGTCACAGTGATTTCTCTTATCAGGAAGATTTATTTCTCTCGGAGTTTATTATAACTATTGTCAAAAGAACGCTTTACAAGAAACACAAATCCTCACTTCATATGGCAAAGGTCTTTTAATTTTGGTTTTTTGTTTGTTTTTCTTTATCTTTTCTCTGCTTCCCTCCCTACCCCATCTGCACTGTCCTGAACTGAGCAGCACAATCAACACTGGCAGCTTGTTGAGGTTAAACATGACAATTCAAAACCAATTAGGTGGCATCTGGGAAAGACAGAGAGATGGGAAGTGAATATGTGGAATCATCTGTGATGGTCAAGTGCCCTTTGACTCATCCTACAGCATGTCTTGCATGACTGTCAATGAAACTGCAGTGTCTGTTTTACAGTCCATCTTGAAGCACAAAGCCAGGTGAGTGTTTGTGGAGCCAACAGTGCATATATGTACAGATGCCATGAATCCAAGCATAAAAAATAGTTTTTTGTTATAATACTCCACTGAAAAGGTAAGATACCATGTTGCATGATTTACTACATTTTTCACTTCACATGTACTAAGCTTATATAGCCCTTATAATTTTATGATGTCTAGCAGCACATCAAGACTGGCATAAAAGTGTTCAGTGTGAAGATTATCAGACCAAATGGAAGATCACAATACATGTACATAGCAAGTGCTTTATTCATCTGAGTGCTGGGGAGCCAAATGTGCATGCTTTTGTGAAGAGTGAAGACACCATTTTAAATTTCTCATGCTTATTGAAGCCTTTTCATGCCTTCTGAGTAGACAATTAGGAGCTCACACATCTTTAAAAAGGCAATTATTTTGAGAAAATTTAGTTCCCTCTTCAACCACATCAAGACTTCTTATCCCTGGGGACATGGGAGAGTTCTCACATACAGTGCCTGACCTCCAAGAGGAATTTTCCTGCCGTTATTACCATTTGAAAGACTTTTGAGCTTGATTTGGGACTGGTACTTCTCCTTCAGGCCAATTTTTAATGCTTTCCACTACTTGCAGAAACAGCCTTGAGGTTTTTGGTTCTGGTCTAGCTGCTGATCCATACCTTCACAAGACTTGGCATCTTAGACACACCACCCCCTGAATTCATCCCCAGTCCCAGAGCACTTGCCATATTTCCTTTTGATAAATAGCACCATTACATGAAAAATGATCCTGACAAACTGTCAAGTGCTATACACTGAATAGCTTCTTCCATCCTGCATTACAGCTAGGAGGAAGCCCCTGAGAAATCCATGTTGTCTCCATTTCCCTGCAGCACACCCCATAACCCAAGGCCAGACTGATCTCCCCTTCAGCAGGTCTGTATTCATCATTTATTTATTGAAGTTTCCTCTTTTCAGCCTGCTCAGAGGTTGGTGGGACACATACAGCACGCTGCCCACTGGTCTCAGAGCTTTCCCAGCTGCTCCCAGTTCTTTGACACAATGCAATGGTGCCCAGTTTGCCTGGATAATAGTCTTGAGGCACCCTGGCTTTCCAGATCAGAAAGTTTGCTTTTTGAGCCTGACTTTTCACCTCTCCTAAAGCAGCTGGACCTTGCAACAGAGCCTCCTTCCTCTGCTCTGTGTGAATCTCTCCTGCACACAATTGCTTTGAGCAAGGTCTTCCACACCAGAGGGGCTGCAGAGGCCCTTTCTCCCTGAATTTCAACTACTTATCTACTGAAACTGATGTGCAGTGAAGGAAAAAAATCAGAGGTAAAGAATGAAATTAAAGCCCCTCTCCAGAATTATGCAGACCTAAACTTAGAGCTTATGACATCTACAGGATAAATGATAAATTATAAATGCACCCTCTTTGGTGGTGTATTTTTCTGTCAGCCCATGGAAGGAGATTCTGATATTTGAACTTTTCTTTACTTCTGCCAGTTTGCTTTTTTTTTTTTTCCAGGTGGGAAAAGCCATTTCTAAAATAAATTTTCATGTTCAGTGGAATAACCACCTTTTTTTCCTGAAAAAAGTCATATAAATGAATGCATATTTAAAGAATATTTGGAGGAGAAAATTCAACAAAACTGCAGCACTTAATAATCTACCATTCCTCTATGGACATACAGAAAAATCAGTGGAAAAAATAATGAATAAAATAATTAACTACTTTTGTTTCTTACTAAAAGTCAAAGAATCATTTTCATGAGAAAGGTAGCAAGCAGGCACTTGGCAAAAAAATAGGCAAACATCTACAATTAGCATTATGATTAAGCTATTAATTCACTGTGAAGTCTAAACATCAATAAACCCTTCATATGTATAAAAAACTCCAAGTGCTAGCATTTCAAAAGGATTTATTTGCCCATTCAATTTAGTGGGTTTTTCTCCCCTCCTACATTCTAAGACAGTCAGTTTCTCTCGATTTATTCAAGTTATTTTCCCCCTTTTTACAGTCTAATAGCAAACGACTCAAAAATATGATAATATCTATTGAATCTCAATGGCACTGGTTATTTGTGGTCACTCAGCTGTGTGAGGGAGCCTGTTCTGTGCAGTGAGGCAGGGAGTGAATCTGCACTGCTCCTTCCCGTGCAATACATAAACATTTGCCTTAAAACTTGCCTTCCCGTGGGATAATGCAAAGAAAGGCATTAGCCCAAAGCGACTTCATGCTCAACTGAAACAGATACCCATAGGTTTCTTATTTTGGAGTATTCTCTTGTGTTTGGAAAGAACACTTCTATTGACTAGATACACTGAAAAAGTAGAAGAGTGCATTGCAAAAACCGTAGGAGGTAGAAGCTTTCATCAAAAGAATATAAAATGGCAGGAGAGAGTCTCTTGCTGAGCTATTGGACTGTATAATTGTCCAGGGATTTCTGTACTGAAGCTTGCAGAAGTTTTTTTCCAGTGAAACAGTTTTTCCACCAGAAAATGATAATTTGATACATTTGAAACTATTCACAGCTGTACATCGATTTCTTGTAAATTCCAGATGGATCATGATTGAGACAACTTGCTGAGCCAGTGTTTCCACTTGTTTTAATGTAACAAGAGTTGATAGCAAGTGTTTCAAATTTTTATTTCTTGAAGTTTTGTAAGGCACCTAAACATTAAAATTTCAACATTCCTTCTTTCTGAGGGTGAAGGAAAACTTTTTATTGTATCAGCAGCTCATGTGGAAGGAGCATTGCCCCTGCTGGAGGCCTCCTGGTCTCTAAACTTTGAGACTTCAGAATGTTGCAAATAGGCAGCTTCCTTTTAATTCTTCCCTATACACTTATCCACAAGCACTGATAGTGCTCATGTCCCATAACCTCTTAAAATAAAAAGTATTATTGACCTTTTTGCCGGACAAATTCTCTAGATTCTTTGTTCCTCTCTTTTCTCTCACAGGTTTTCTGGCTTACCAAAACAAACACTGCATGAATTCTGGGAGAACTGCATCTGATTAAATGCTGGATGTTAATTGAAACCTCTTTCACTTCTATTTTTAAACAGCAGACAGGAATAATCTCCGTTAAAAGACTGACCTTTGAAAGCCACAATGTTTGACTTATCTTGAGACAAAACTTTCTCTGTAGCTAGGTCTCTTTGCTGGTACATGACGCAGCTGGCTCTGAGTGACAAAAGCCATTTA
This sequence comes from Alethe diademata, assembly GCA_025584955.1. Taxonomy (NCBI): domain Eukaryota; kingdom Metazoa; phylum Chordata; class Aves; order Passeriformes; family Muscicapidae; genus Alethe; species Alethe diademata. Next base: position 11,693,802 of record JANRMJ010000125.1, read on the forward strand.
AGTTCAAGTAAGGTATGCTAAGAACCACAGCTTAAATCAACTCAGGGTTTGTTAAACTTCATTGTTGTTTGGCTTCATAGTTTCTGCTTTTTTTCCAAAACTGATATACTGAGCAATTTTCTGAGTGCAGAACACCTCCACAGCCTGCTCCAAAAACTTCCACAAGCATTCTCTCATGGAATTTCAGGCTTGTCCACGTTCTGCAGGTTTGATATGGCCTGTATGGTCTATAACTAATTTATACTTATTATACTTCCACTGTCAGCTTACCTGAGCAGTGTTAAGGAAAATAACATGCTGTATCACTGCACAGGTCTTGTCAATTAAATGCAGAGAGCGCTTCAGAATCTGTATTCACAACCACATGGCTGAAGTGAAAGTACACAGAAACTCTTAGGAATATGCCATGCTGCCTGTAAGTGCCTTTACTCTGTGAAATACTTCAATATTGCAATAACATCTGCCAGCTGCAACTCACTGTGCTTCACATCCTTCACATCAAATCAAATGGCATAAATGTGGGGAGCCAGGACCAGTGTCAGCTATTACGTGTCAGTTTTTCCTAAGGGGACATGCTGACAGACAGTCAAAACTTTTCTTTAATATATCTTATTGTGTTTTTGCTATTGAGATGACCTGTCATGTAGGAATCGTTCTTTGTTTGTGATGAGAAATAAAAATAAAACCAGAAGGACTTGGATGCCCATCTGAAATGTTTGGACCGAGTGAAGTTTGCTTGTGTTTGGGTTAGGCTTTGAGCAGTGGGTTGCTGAGGTGTGGTTGTGGACTCAGGTTGGTCATTTGGGGAATGACAGACACCCTTAATTGAAAATATAATACTCCCTTGCAGAAGTCTAACTCTTCATTTAGACACAAACTCTCCCAATGCACCACACTGACTGTGGATGGATGTCACAGATGGAAATTTTCAGCCTGGATGGGCTGAGCGTGCAAAGTCTGGGTTTTATTTGAACTATCATGGCAGGGCAATGAAATGTGATAACAAATACTTGTCATACCACATTGGTCAAAGTCTCAGCTTCTCTGGTATAACAGCAAAACAAAAGGCAAAAAGAAAGCAAAACTCCCAAGCTCAAATGAACCCTTCCCAAGATGTAAGTGTGGTTGTGGTGCCAGCATTGCAGCCAGCCTGCCTCTGTCCTGGGCAGTGGCTAAGGTAAACTTCAGACTATTAAACTGGTAATATACCATCTGCACTTGGTGTGCAGAATTGTGGTCACGGTGTAAATTAGGAATCTTGTAGTTTGGGAACCTCATCTCTATCCTTTATGCTCTGACAAAATACAGTTTTTCCTGCAGGGTCTGCTATGCAAATTGCTTGTTTTTTACCAGAGCTGCTAATATTTATATTACTTTAAGCTGAAGTATTTTCAAATCAAACTCACAAAGGTGTTTGTTCAATGTGACCTGCATGATATACAGAATAATTAATCCCTTTCTAGTTCATATAATAAAATCATCTTTTCACTGTCTGTGCCTCAGACACTTTCCCTGCTCATTCCCCTACATATCCATTGTTTCCTGCCTCTGCTCTGAATTTCCTCTTAAGTTTTCCAACTTGGCCAATGTTTTCCACCCAAAAGGACGGGTTCTGGTGGTAGCTGCTTTCCATGCACCATACTCCTGATCAACTATAGCCCCTTCTTTGCCCTGGAACTGCCAGTTGGGAAGTCCAGACCAGAGCGCAGACCATCTACAACATACAGCAGATGAAAAAGAAAGAAAAGTAGTACAGGTGGGAGAAGCAAATGGGGCTCACACCCTGATTTGGGAATGTAGGTGGGCATAAAATGCTTTCTGTAAGAACCTGGAAATTATAAAGCTGGTGGATGGGAGGATTAGGCTGGATGAGTAGAAAGACAAGCCTAAGTCTCAGCTTTGCAGAGGGCACTGCACAGAAATGGAAAGAAGGAAAAATACATCAAAGGGTTCAAATAAGCAGTAAGAAATTTTAGTATTAAGCTTTGCTGATCCAAACTTCTAAACTATTGGAGGTTCAACCATCACTAATCTTAGCCCCATTCATTTATGAGAAAACAGGACCAAATAAAATCAGTTACAGGATTCTGGGCTATCGATATATCAAGTTATTATATCTCCTGCAACAAAATGTGGTACAATGGCATGGCCTGCATTTCAGCTGTAGTAGCAGTCAGATTTTTCCCCTGGATGTCACATCTTACTATAATTCACTAACTTGTAATTAAAACCATATGCTTCACTTTTTTTTTTCTTTTTTTTTTTCCTTGTGCACAAGGGATTTCACATTTCTGTAAACTTTGCCAATTGTAAACTCATCTCTCTCTCTCTCCACTAACCTGTGGCCTGACTGCATGTAATAAGAGTAATTTGGAGAATTATGTTTGGTTACACACTGTTGCTGCAATTTACTTCTTTCCTCTAATGGTCTGAAGAGTACTGAGCTAAACCAGTTAATCTGAAATAAGCTAAAAACCAAAGATACATTTTAGCAGCAGGCAATTATATTCTTTTAATTAATGCAACATCACCTTGCAGTTACTTCTTTGGCTTTTCTTACAGCAATGTGCATTTCAGGACAGATACTGATCTCTTTGGTGATGCAGAGTACATGTAAACCTGTCACACCTGAGGAACTTTGATCCAGAGAAATCCCTAATGGGATTAATGCTGACATACCTGGCTGCATGCTGCCCTTCTGCCCACAGGAACATCTTATACACAGTCACCACTGCAGTAAAGATGTATCTGAAACATTCCTGCACCTGGTATTTGTATGACAGCTGAATTTGCATTAATTACAAAAATGGAAAAAAAAAACTATTGGAAAAATTAAAATTACCATTATAGAGAAAAATCATAATAGAGACAAGCAAAATTGTAGAATAAAAAGTGGGTCTACATCCACTTTTTGAGTAAGAAAAAAGATAAAGCAGAGCATAACAGAATTTCATCTTTCAGGCTGAGGTGTGCTTAGTAGCATAATTCCAAAGGAACCTGCTCCTGTCATTCCTTATCCCACTTTGATTCTGCCTGACTGGAAAGAGTTGATTGCTGAGGGGCAGCAACCAGTCAGTAGGATTCTTCTGTAGACAGCAGAAAACAGCATATATATATATATGTATGTATATATATAGTGTGTATACACACATTATAAACACACAAGGTACATTATTATGGGTAAGTGCATTTGACCCACATATTTAGTCTATCACTCTCCAGATCCCACTAATAGTAATCCCTAGTTCATGATAAAAATTTAGGTACTGCAGTTATAACTGACTGCAATAACTTGTTTTGTCTTGAACAAAGTATGAAATCAAACAGTTTGTGAAATATAGTGCTATTTTGGGGAATATTCCCTAGAGAGAGCTTTCTGCTGTGTAGGGCAAATGTTTATGCACGGCATCAGTCTGATGGACACTGACTCTCATCAGCTGTGCCAGAACATGGAAACCTGTTATCCTTCTTGCTTGACTGAAAAGTTAATATTCCTTGATGTGTTTTAGAGAGCTTTGCTGATGTGCTCTGCTTTACAATCTCAGAAAATTTCCCTGTGTAATAACCTATGTTGCAAAAGAGCAAATGACCTTTGCCATGAGAATGTCACCTCTGAAACTGCTTCTGAGTGTGAGGACATCAGTTTGCCATTTGAAAGTGCACAGCATCTTGTGTGCATGGTGGTAAAAGCTGGCTAGGAGGTTAGGCAATCTTCATGGATTTTTTGTTTTAAACTTATTTTTAAATGAATCTGTAAAATGTCCCAGAATGAAGAAACCACCCCAAAAAGAGAAAGTTGAGAAGGACATCAAGAAATAGGCTTCTATAAATCTTCAGGAAAAAAAAGTGTTCCTTCTTCTTTACCTTTTTCAATCTTTTGTACAGTAAAGGACACACTATACATTTGGCTGCATTTTTAAATTATACCAAGAGAAGTCCAAGTTACAATTCCAGTGAATTAATCTGATGCAAATTAGGCCTCTCTTATCCCTTTTTTTTGTCCTCAATATTCATCTTGCATTGGATCACAGTTTCAGACCTGGGCTCAGATGGGAACAGCAATATTATTTTAAAGCTATTGATTCAGAAGATGGCAAGGAAGAACCCCTGGGTTGTTATGCTGAAAGCTACTAAAATGAGAAACCTGTCACAAGGGAAAGGATTATTTTGTGCTTAAGAGGGATTGGAGCCTGAGAGGGTCATGCACCAAATGCACAAGAACTGTAGTCAGACACATCACCTTTAACAATGCCATTAAAGGTGTCATTGCAGAATGAGGCTCTGTCTCCTGGAACTTTTGGAGAAGTGGAAATACACAGACCCAGGTGCACAATCAAGACTCCTTAGAGCAGCTGCTGACTAATTTGTGCAATTTAAGTTGTCTTACATGTCACAGTTTGTACCCAGCCTCACACCTCTCAGCCTGTGGCACTGTGTAAATATATCATGTGCTTGGTGTGGCACAGTGGGTCTGAAATTTCCTTGGATAATACAGAATCAGAACAGTCAAATTGGTTAACTAGCCTCGGGAAAACTACCCTCACAGGTACTAGCAGTTAATTACTTTGTCTTTTAATGTAGCAGAGATATAATGCAATCCTTCAGGGGAGAGAAGATGATGGGCTCCTTTCTTTTTTTGGAGGGGACACCTGGGATTGCCTCAACATGTGTGGCTGCCACCCAGGCCTTCCTCTGGGCAACCTTACGTCTGCTCTTGGCATAAATATTGATTTTACATTCCCCTGAGACCTGTGTTAACCCTTTTCTTGTATTAGGTGCTATCCAGAAAGGACAAGGACAACACAAACCTATGTGCCTGAGAAGGAATATGGCCACGATATTGCACTGCTACAGTTCAGTGCTCTGAGCTCTTAAAAATGATGGCAAAGGGCTCCATAGAGAGCAGCACCCAGCTCTGTAAAATGCAGCAAAAATCTATGTGTGTATTAGTTTGGAATAATAATTGCTTTAAATAGACCAGCTACCAGCATCAGAAGATTGTGTGTTCTATCTGAGCAGCGAATATTTCAGAAAAAATAAACCTTGTTAAAAATATTAATCAGTGACTATGTGACAAGACTTGTCATTTCACATTAAATGCTAAAAATTTTCACTATCAATAAACATAATCTGTTGTGAAACTGCATTATCTTACTGTGCTTAAATTAATTATATTAAAATATTTAGAGCAAGTATTTGTCATATTTGTCACTTCATGAGAAACTGACAGACTAGAAGTCATATTACATAAAGACACTGGTTATGATGGTGGTGAACAAGATATTTTCAGACTTCTTAAAAACTCAAAGCACCAGGTCTGGGTTCAGAAGAGATCAGGCCACATAGAAATCACACATGGGTCACTGGGGAAAAATCCCCCCAGATTTGTTCATACTAACACCACCTTATATCCAGTGTTAGGAATCTCTGCACTCCTGAGCAGGAACTTTTATTCACACACTTCAGAACAAATCAGTGGCAAGTGCAGGAGGTGGCACAAACATGTCCTTTGGTGTAGTTATGCAACAGAGACATTTCACAATTAATTATTCTAAAGAGATAAACTTCCAAAAACTGCCTAGAGAAATCCAGCGTAAAAACCAACATTTAAGTACTGAATATGAGAAAACATACAGAAAATTGAGAGCAGATATGCATATTATTTTTGTTGTTTTAGTGCTTATGCTTCGGTATCATCACTAGGTGAGGCAGAAAAACAGAGATAGCAGCCAAATGAAACTGAGCCTTTACAAACCATTTTCCTTACATTAAAATGCAAAACCAGATGCATCCATGCTGTTCAGATGTGTTCTTCAGGTACTTGCCAGGTAAGAATATTGGTTACAAATTTCACTACTGGCACAGCAGAAGAAACAGTCACACAACTTTGGTCCACACAGCATTCATTAAACTCTGAGCAGCTTAGCCTTCCAAAAGAGAAATTTGAAAGGACTGTATGGGTATCCAAGATAAATCATTTACAGGGGATGTAGGTTTCTGGGTATGTTCTGTATTTTCCATCAATCAGCTCCATTTAATAGGTCTTAAGTAAATATTGCAAAACCAAGGCACTTTTATGTATGGGTACTGTAAATGGAAGAGATTATACCAAGCACGTGTCCAAGGATATATTTGCTGTAAAATTATCCATTTTAGTAGATATAGAGGGATTTAGGCCACTGTAAGAGAAAGAGCAACACTTTGATTTTCTCAGATATCTAATCAGGGGCAAGATCCCTTTCCATCAGAGTCATAAGTGCATGCTACTAGATATACTCAATATATGCTCCCAGGAAGGATTACTGAGTAAGCATTTACTATTAATGTTGCTGATAAAACATGGCTAAATTATTTTATAGCAGAAGAAACACCTGGGGGCAAGGGGAGAAAACTGCTTTTTAAGTCTTCCATGGCATATTAATGTGGCTTATTTCAGTGAAGTGCCGAGTGGTGATAGAAAGGGAATTTTGATGAAGTGCTCAAGCTCTGTTTACTGTCCTCTCTTGCACTGTGGACAACAGAATTACTTAGAGAAAAGGAACTGTTAAAAGCATGGGCAGTAGCAGTATAAAACCTGGAATGCTTTGTAAATAAATAAAATAAATGCATCATCCAGCTTGCCAAGAATTAACTACCTCTTTCTACACTTCCCATCTGTATTATCTCATTCTAAACAGAGATGACTATTTTACTTTGGTTTCTAGATATTACATCCTTTGGTGGATGCAAATATCTTAATTCTTAAGTGGTGCAACACGATTTTATTCATGTTTAAGCCATTAATGCTCCTTTTTACATCCCTTTGGGAAGCTCAGCATGGACATCAGTTTCCTTAATGATAATTTGCACTGCATTCCTTGTGAATGTCCACATAAGTATCCACCCCTCTATCAGCAGTTCTGAACAAATTAGCTCAACCTGAATATATGCAATTTTCTTTGCTACTCTCCACCAAGGAAACCTGCACAAACAGCGTGTACCACCCTTGTGCTGGCTGCTGCCAGCAATGGAGGGATCCGAGAGCCAGTGGCAAGTGTTTAAAACTCTGTAAGGCTTCCTCAGGAAGATGGTCTTAATATTAACAAGGCATTCAAAACAAACAAAAACCCCAATGCATCCTATCTACATTTCACATATTGTTGGAACCCTTAAATACCATTTGTCTGGTAAGTGTCACTTCAAGAAACAAGAACACAGACACTTAGGAGATTATTTAGAAAGTATAGGAACTGATTTAATAGCATTCCAGGAAAAGAGCAGCAGACAATTAACATCAGCCCAAACCTTTACTTCCTAAAATGTTAAGAGCTGTATGATTTCAACTTCAGCCAACAAAATCTGAAAAGTCTTCAGAATTGATGGTCCAAAGCTAAAAGCTATAATTCTCTAGTATACAGAGAAAGGCAATTTAGAAATTTTACAGACAGCTTCATATAAGTCGATTCAATTATAGAAACCTATTTTTCAAAGACAAAAAACTCTGCAGTGTGAACTGTTATCTACTGTACTTATCACTCTGAGATTGTAGTTTATCTTTTTGTTGCATATCTTACAGATACAGAGAGATAGCAAGACTTTCATGGCCAAAAAAATAAAATTCTCATCTATCTGAGAACCTAATTCCTGCAGTTTATAGCCTGAAAAATGCTATGAACATACACTGAAATTAAGTGTTTTCTAAATGAGAGAGCTGTTACAGAGCTGTGAGATTAGGGCCTAATGTAATTTAACATTCCATTACAAAATCTGTGTTCTATATTTGGAGTCCTACAGGAACTTGTTTAGCTACAAGTTTTTACACAATGACAATGCCCTTAGGAAGAGATGAGGAAGCAATTCCTCTGTGGCTCAGGTCCCTTCTCTTTGCTCTTAAAGCCTCAAAAAGCTCAAGCTGCACCACACTGCCATGCTTTCATTAGAAAAAAAAAGCAGTATTTGTAGTGTGGTGGAGAGACTGCATCAAAGAAATTCTGCTGTGGTGAAGTTTTAATAGAAGCTGCCCAACTTCCCAGTGAAAAGCACAGCTTTGGTGACACCCACGAGATTGTTCAGCATCCCTCCTTCAGGCTGCCATGGGAGCACTTCACTGCCTTCCTGCAGCCAAAGGGAGCACAGAGCACTGTGTGTTGGGTTGCAATACAG
>JANRMJ010000125.1:11709715-11761082 GCA_025584955.1 Alethe diademata
TTACATTCTCCATTTCAAAGAGAAGCTTCTGCCTTTATTGGCAGACACCTGTCCTGGAAACCAGGACATGCCCTCAGCATGAGCATGTCCCAGGGGTGTCAGAGCCCTGCTGTGGGGGTGTCCTGGCCTGGAGGGGGGCACGGTGGAGCTGGGGGGCTGCAGCTCCCCACGGCACAGCCTGCACCCCAGGGCTCCCTGCACTGACTCCTTCCACCATCCTCAGTGCACACACAACATCTGGCTCCTTGGAAGGGGATCTTGCCAAGGGCTACGCTCAGGGAGGAAAACTAAACATATTTTCAGGACTAAATCAAGAGTGGGTTGCAGCAATGCCCCTGGCTCTGAGGCGTGTGCGCTCACACACGCGTTTGTACGTGCACGCAGAGTTTATTTAAAAGTTTTATTGTTAGCATTGTAATTAGGCCCCCAAACATCCCCTGTGTATGTATCAAATTAAGCTCCACTAACCAGGGATTTTCTAGCAATATATACTACGGTTGAATTCCTGTAATTCTCATATTCAAATATTTTACCATAATGATCTGTACTTAAATAAATAGCCTGTTACATTGCTTGTGCTCACTGAGTGTTATTGCTACCTCTTTCCAAGAGAGAGCAGCAGTGAATTGTACTATCATTACACTGGATAGATTTACTCAAACACACTCAATTTACATTTTCGACTCTGTAACCTTTCAACCTATTGACCATGAAAAATGCTCCAACATAACGTGACACATATAAATGTTTAAAGTCCAAAGGGTAATTATCTATATTCATAGTTAAAACTGCGCCTTGATTTCACAATAGAAACCATATGTTCACTCAAAACACTTTCAATAGGCTAAATAGCACCCAGATTAACCCTGAGTTAGTTTACTGGTTAAAATAATAGCAGCATCTTCTTCTAATTCTGTAGTTCATTTATCATTTTTGATCAAGGCACTGAATGTGAACTTTCAATATTTAAAAGCTTAACTTGAAAAGTAAACTGCATGGTAGAAACTCACTGATTCTTAAATTTTATCTTTAATGCCTTTTAATTTTAATATTGCCTGATAACTGTTTGAAATATGTTATTGAGCTCCAAATAGAATTCTGTTGCCTCACATTTAATAGACTAATTTTCTCTCTCAGAAGAAAAGGGCAATGACTTTCTGAGTTTTAGGTTTTTTTTGTCCACAGAACATTGGTTAACAGAATGCCATTTAGAACAAATCTTGAGTATTTTCTTTTATGAAAAACGTCTTTTGCCCAAATGACTTCCAGGAAGAATGAAAAGCCTAGAGCACAAGTACTGTAATACACTTGCAAGGTCTCTGCAGCAACTGTAAGAAAATTCTAGCAATGAAAGGTACCCTAAATGGGACTTCATCTAGGTTTTGAAATAAGCAAACTATTAAGAAAAATATTTCCTTATCTTATCTTTTTTTTTTTCTAGTAAGATAGAAAAAGATTATTTTGTGCCCTTGAAATCACTGCAGTAGAAAATTACAAACAGAAAACAAAATTGTATATTACAGGAGTAATGACAAGTCAAAGGCAAGAGACATACTTAAAAAAAAAAAAAGGCAAACAGGCAAATGACTTTTCAGTGAGTGCCAACTCTCTGCACATTAAACTGGTTAAAAGCTCCTTCTCTCCCTGCTTGTCATGTCATTGTTCCCTGTCAGGCAGCAGAGAACACCTCCAGCTAGTACATGATATACAGGATGCTTCATCAAAAAAGGTATTCTCTGTCTTTGAATTTGAATTGACACTTTCCTTATGTATATTATAAAAGCCCTGTGGAAATGGCAATGGACTGTGGTGGAAAAAAACCTGTGAATTTTGCAGAAAGCTTACTGGAATGCTGGTCTCGTTTCAAAAGGACATTATTTAATGTGGACATGATTGCCTTAAATATGCACAGGTATAGCTGTGAAAAAAAACCCCAGAAAATAAGTGTGTCTGGTCTTTAGCTGAGCTTTAGCTTTATGCAGTAAAATCGAGTTCTTGTGCATACAAGAGCTTTGTTCCACCTCTCCTGCCTTGGAACAGAAAATTAATCTCCTTCAGAGAGAGGCTGAGGCCACATGTTTGGTTTATTAGAATAAGAGTGTTGTCCGTCACAAATTTGGAATCTTCCCTTGAACTGTTGCCATTCTAAAATGTTGTAATTTTACGTCTATCATTGCATGATATGCCCTAAACAAGTCAGTGGAACCATTCACCCTTAGAAAAGCTGGCACTCAACCAATTTACTCACTCTGCAAGGGTCTTTATACAGTTCTCTTGTACACCTTGCCATCATTTATGCATCATTTACCATAAAGTTAGGAACTGCTAATAAATCCCTTATACTGGATGCTGTAAGTAAATCAGAAAAGTCTTTCATATTTAATATCACACTTACTCCGTAGCCTTCATTTTATCATACTGTAAATTATTTCTGGAAAAATCCTACCTGTGTCCCAGTGCTCTTTATCAGAATTCTTTCTGTGTAACATTATATTGACATACACACTGAGCATCAGAGAGATTTCAGCACCATTGTTGTGTAAATGGTGGAATTACACTTTTTTTTTAATTGAACTCTATTTAACTGGCTACTTTCCTTCCTGATTTTTCTCTTTTTTACAACTGAATCCTCCTGATCATCTATTTGAGCCTAAATTTAACACACTGAGATACCTAAAAATTCTAACATACATCAAATACTCCAGCAAGTTTGATTCTTTTCAGTCATTCTCTTAAATGTTTGTGCCTGGATAAAAGGTTTATTTATTTATTTACTGTTTAATTTTGTTGTTTTTATTGTCTTGGTTTGGTTTGATTTTTTTGCTAGGCCTGGCCCTCAGAAGGACACATACCTGCCTCTGAATGACTAAACTGAGCCATGACTTCCAGGACAAAAACTTCAGTGATTAATCTAAGTAGAAGGTAATTGCCAGGCTTCCTGCAATTTTCTTGTAGACAAACTTCCTCCTTTCTTCCAGTAGCTTTTCAGCAAATATTTGTCAATGATACAAAACATGTTTGTGGAATCTCTTCATATCAGAGGACAATAAGATTAAGGAGGGCTGACTCAGCTGTGTTCAAATCTGTTAAACCTGCTCTTTTGTAAAAGTCAATTAATACAAAGCTCTTTTTGTTAATTGTTCACATTTATCTTTACTGTCTTCCATTTTTTTTCACTTTTATTATTGTTAAGGGTATATTTTTAAATAATAGTTAATCATTGTTATAATTCTGAATTGTTATTAGTATAATCTTCCTTTTCTATTGAAAGGACTTTCTCATTAGAAATTTTAGGAACACTTTAAATCTTTTTTGTTCTCACAGCCCCTAAACATTTCTTTTTTATTCTTTTCTTTCACAACTTTTGCTCTGTTGTTACAGAGTAATCTAATCTAGTTAACTTCTAATTTCAGTAGAATTTTTATGTTGTACCAAACTTCAGCATCTTTTCTTGTGAAGACACATTGGTTGATTTTTTGATTAAGAGCTGTAGAGAAGAGGGAGATTTTATTATCCCTCATCTGCATCTTCAGTACATTTTGTTTATCAGAAATCAAATTCTGGATCCTCTGAAATCAATGACAACATTAATATGGACTTAGAAATTATTAAGAATTTGGGTTAGATGTCTGAATATAAATTTTCCCATTTGTCTTTTTATTCTACAATGGATCCATCATTTGCCGTACTTAATTTAAAACTTATGGAATTTGGCTCCAGCACCTTCCTTTATTTTCATATCCTCAGGCAAATCATCCTCACAGTAAGAATTAGATCTAGGGCAGTTTTGCCTTTTTTTTTTGCAAATGATGGAATTCTCTCTTTGACACAGCATGCTTGGCTATATCTGTTTCCCAACAGATTTATGAGCAGCTAAAATCCCCCATGAAGAAAGCATCTTCTAGCCAAGAATTTTCTGTACCCTGCTGTCCTTATGGTTAGTAGCTGATACCCACTGCTTTTCAGTTTTGCTTTCTAGTTTCCCTGTATCACTGTTGTTAATTACTTTGAGCAACCTTGCAGGAAAAGATGTGTGTGCATTGATGAGCCACGTTGCTGCAAGTAGCACTGGCTTTATCAGCATAACATATTCTCAGGATTTCTAGTGAATGTGCTGGAACTTGAAGGCTTGATCTGTGATTTACCACGCTGCCTTTATGATTGATGTGCATTATTGGCAATTTGGAGAATGAAACTGCACAGAAATGATGAAAATAGCTGAATAAAATGAATAGCTAGAGTGAATTTCCTGAGCTGCACTTCTACAGATGCCATAATGATGAGAATTTTGGCCTGGATTTGGATGGTTTTGATTCCACATAAACTCCTTAATCTGATATTTCCCACTGGCTAGGTGTCCCTGAAGGCCTTGAAGCAGCAAGTAGGGAATACAGGTCAAGGTATCCAGGCCAGGTAAATTTGGATTGCTGTGCATGTTCATGTGGCACATCACAGCTGTGTTTGCACAAGTAGGACAGCCAAGATCTATACCATAAATTCATCCCAGTGATGGACAGGAGGGGAATCATGCATTCACCTAAGCAAAAAGTTAAACACCTGTGCCTATGGACTCACTCAAATTCCCTTTCTGCTAAAGGCAAACAGTGCTTGACATTTTTCATAGCTTAAAAAATTCAATGGGGCTGGGAAAAGAGCTACTTTGACTAAAGGTCTGACAGGATTGATTTGAATCCCTTTACACCTCACATGTGTCCATGCTTTAGTTTGTGACTCTTTAGAAAGTATCACTATTGTTATTGCAGACAATTTCTTGCATAGGACTTGAAAATTTTTGCTGGTGTCCACAAAATGGACTTGAAAACAGGGTTTCTCAATCCCTTCTGCCTGAAGCACGAGTAAAATCTTAGGTTTTTGTGCATTTCTTCCAGGTTCTTCTTGAATGCTTTTCCATGCATGTTGTTTCTCAGGCAACAGTCCATGAGACATTTAGGACAAATAATTAAATGGAAACTTCTGTTAAATTTCTACTTAACATTTGTTAACAATAAATTGCCATCAATTAAATACTTGGAAAAACATTTCCTTTTTATAAAGTTTTGAAGAAGAAACAGCTGTCTGATCTCTTCTTTAAATAAGTTTATTATTACAATAGAGCCTCATCTTCATAAACAGTAGGGGATGGATGATGGTACAAAGGATTTACAATCTTTAATGCTTGGTCTTTTTTTTTCTTTCCTTTCTGGTAATGACTGTGAGTCTTAGAAATTGCATTAATAAAGATAAATACTTGGAAATGAGATATTTATTTTCCATTGATGTTTCTTTATACAATGCAAGCAGAAACTGTGTTTCTTCTCTACAGTGCTGGCTGTTTCTGGTGGCAGAGAAATGCTCAAGAGTCTGGGCTGAGCCCCCACACACTGCTGGGTTTGGCACCCTCTGAGCAAGCACAAGCTCCCCACAGGTGTATTTTACTGCTATGGATGCAGAGAAAATTGTAGTGAGTCCTGCTCAGCCCAAGAATAGCACTTGTTTGATGCTGAAGAGTCCTTGGAGAGTTTAGCTGCCAGGCTCTAGGAATTTTTCAGAGTATATGCAAACTGGATTTTTTTTTACTCTTTTTTTTCACTTAGGGTAAATCTTCAGAGATGGATACGGACAGATCTTGAAGCAGAACTTTTTGCCTCAAGCACACTGAATGGTTGTACAGTGCTGGACCATATCTGGCACATTCCCAGCTAGCTTAGAGAACAGGCTGAGTAAGGTTGTGGCTGTCTGCACATTTCCATGTAACCATTCCTGGGTTCCTCAAATCAATTTTATTACAGAAAATAAATAAATATCATCTCTCTCACACAACCTTTTATATTTTCCCTTTTTATTGCAATTCTTTATAGAATCTCCAAACTGTCACACAGCTGAACTTCCCTGTTTACGTGCGTGCACAGTATGAAAAAATATAATGGCTTAAAAACTTGGATTTAATGCAAAACAGCTGACAAATTTAGGCATACTTTTCTAAACCACCTTTCCCTTATAATAACATTTGATTATTTCTAGAAGTTTGCAGTTGGAGGGGTTTTTTTGTGTATTTGTCTTGCGGAATATTTTTTAGTTAAGGAAAAAATTGCTTCCCCGTGTCTTAGAGTTTTTCTGTAATTTCAATTTACAGTATGTCCTCTTACTGCAATATTTGTTTTAGGGGAAAAATAGTAACCTGGATTGACTGTGTCTGTGGCATATTAGATTTTATGTATTACAATTAAATCCCCCTCTGAGCCATCTGGTTTACAGATTGTATAGATTTTTAAATTTTAGTTTGTCTTCCCAATTGACTGAGATTAGGACCACCTTTTCTAGTTTTACTCCTCAAATATTCCTTTTATTTTAACTTTCCAGTAAAAGCAATGGTTATTGGCACATGAGGTGGTTAATAATCCCGAAATCGTGGTTTCAAATATTATCACATAAAGGATATTTGCCAGGCAGAGGAGCCCAGAAGTGACCTTTCTGATCTTGCTAATTTTCCACCAGGTAGAGGGTAACTCTGCATCTGCAATATTTCCTTGCTCTTGGCCATGCTCCATGTAGGCTACACTATAAATTCTCCTGTTCCATATTTAAGTAATTTTTTTGGGGGGTCATCCTTGTGCACACTTGATTCTGAGTTTTCCAGGATTTCAGCGAGCAGAGACTGGCTTTAGATCAGATGGAAAGAAAGGAAACTCTCAGCAACACCAAGGTGTTGGGTGCAAAATAGCAAAATTACAAAATGCAAAAACCTCAGCAAAACGTCAAGCAGCACTCGACCTCGCCCCTGTGGTGGCTTTGCCCTGCAGGTTGCTGTGCTGAGAAATCTGAGACTAAATCATTGATAGCTTTGGGCTGGGAACTGTGTAGATGGTTATTTCATATGCAAGAAGAAGGTTTTGGAAATTATGGCTCCTCTGAATCCCGTGTGGCAGGTTGTATTTTAGGAAAGCAGCCTAAGCAAAGGGTAATGTACATTTGGAAATGTGCTCCTTAACTCTCCAGGCAATAATTAAGGTTTTCGTGTTGCTATGCACATTTTTATTAACATTCTCTTGTTCAAGTATAGAAATACATGACTAGAGCATGTACATGAATATTTTGAAATCATCATAGAGGGGACAGCAGACCAGCAGTGCAGAATAGAATGGTCATACAGCAGGAATACTGTGTACTGATGTTATTCCTATAGCTGGAATTAATGCAAAAGTTTTGGGAATTGTGTTCAAAGAGTGATGGCAATTGTCAGTTTTGCAGTGACAAAGTGCAGTTTTGTGTGTTAAACTCATTTGTGCACGCACCACAAGAGGGTTTTACATTCACAAGTTATTTGGAATTACATATCCTGGGATACCACACTGACTGTTGAGACAATTGGTCTTGTCAGGTCACTGTGTTGAGGTTTCTGGTGTTCCCTACTCATAGGGCTATTGTAGCCTTTCCTCACAGCTCTTCCCTTGAACTACAAGTAATCTTCCATTTGCTCCCTTATATTCTGGTTTAACTCATGGACTTTGGCAGAAAAGTAGATTTCAATTAGAATTTTTTTATCATCTCTGAGCTTTTGTCCAAAATTTCTTTGAATTGAAACAAAACTCTCCTTTGCCAGGCAATTATTCTTGTCACCACAGACAGAATTACACACAATTTTTTTAATCTTTTATCTATTTACCGTTGCCTGTGGCCAGGCTAAATTGTCATATTAGATTTTTATTTCCAAAGGGCATATTTTGTAATGAGTTAATTTTAAAGGAAGACATATTATACTATACTATACTATACTATACTATACTATACTATACTATACTATACTGTACTATACTATACTATACTATACTATACTATACTAATTTCCTAATCATTTAATAATTTTTTATGATAATAACTAGTATATGTGATCTTTATGAGCCATAGTTTCTTTGCTAAGACCCAGTTTTTTTCTAAAGTAGCACCATATTTAATATATACAGCCATTGTCTCATCCAAGAGAAGAGCAAGATGGCCAAATGCCTTGGAATAAATTGAAAACTGGAAAAAGTTTTATGTGATCCTAGTATACCCACTATAGGCCTTGATATCAGTCTTGATGAGGAGAAAATTCCACAAACATCCTTTTCCATCTATCAGGAAGATTTTTCTCAAAGATCCTGATGAGATTTGTGAGTGGGATTAGGCTAAGGAAAAAAAAATAATTGTGTGGTTACAACCAGAATGCTAAGAGTCTGCAGTGCCCAAAATATGCAAAACACAGATGACAGTGCATTAACCATCACCATGCTCCCTGATAAAGTGCTTCTGTGGTATAATTTTATAATTATCAAGCAGAGTTCTGAAGGTTTCATGACATTAACAGGTCATAATTATCAACATAAGTTGTATTGCAAGATGCCTTTTTGTTCACCAGCTTTATTTCATAGTTTTCAGCATGAAGGATCTGACATAAAGTACACATCACTAAAAAGAAAAATCAATAAGCTTGAAAGAAATTTTGATAAAATTAACCTGGTAAAACTGTAGAGTAAAGGAATTTCTTCATAGTAGAAATTCTTAGAAATCAAAAGTGAAAGCAATTACCAGATGAAGAATGCAATAAGTAACAAAAGCTAAATATTGTCATGATTAATATTAATACAAATAAAATTCTATGGAATGCATATCTGACTTTATATAAGATTGAAATAGAAAATGGAACCCAAGGAAACGGCTCAATAAAGAACAGTAAGGAGAGGTGGAGCCTCAGAGGGAAGCATGTGAAGAAGAATTTAAAGGACCAACCATTGAAGCAAATGATAGCACATTTCCAGATGTTCTTTCTGAGTTTTAAAGGGCTGCAAATATGAAATAGCTGCTCAGTAAACTGTGGTGCCTAACCTGCTGCTTATATCAGTGCTCTTGTCTGTATCCAGGTTCCAGGTGTGACTTGTACAGCTACAGATTTGTTAGCTATATCTGATTTTTTGTGCCAAAGCAAGTAATACAGAGTTAGTAGATCTAGGAAGACCAATAGAAAAAGTCCTTCTTTATGTAAGCAGGCAGAATTAATTGAGAATCTGTACCAAAAGGAATGGTCTGCTTATTCTCTTCACAACAGTTCTCTCACAAGAGCTTCCCAAAGAAAATAAGGTGCTATGGAATAGAAAGGAATGTTTTCATATGCTGGTTCAAAGGGGAGAAGTGAGGTGCAGGAGTGCTTTTAATAACAGAGAGAGTTTTCTAAGTGAATCCTCTAGGGACTGGTACTGGAACATGAGTTATTCAACAAATTTTTACATGATCTGGAAAGGTGCATGAAGAGTGATGCAAAAAATGTTTTCCTGATATTATCATTCAGAAAATATCCTGAAAACTGACTAGCAGCAGAACATTGAATTCATGTAGGAATAAAAGCCTCTGAAGTGGACAATATTGTGGATGGTCCTTCAAAAATTTCAGAGCTGTACTCATGAGCACTATGAAAGAAAAATATTATGTTAAGGATTATTGGAAGGTTAGCAATTAGAAGGCTACAAACCAGAAAAGATGGTCATGACATTTTACAGGTCTTACTCCTCTCAAATGCTGTGTGCCATTTTGGCCATGCTGTCTCATAAAGAATATGTGTGGAATACAAGATTGCTTGGTTAAAAAAAAAAAGAGTTGTTGAAGGGCTGGGTTGGTCTCAATATAAGGATAAAATTAGAAAAATTAGCTTTAGAATTTACTCTGTAAAATATGACTGAGATGCCCTTACAACCATAGATGGTGAGAATATGAGTAAGAAATAATATTATTCAATATTTCTAATTAAATAAGAATGAAAGTATTTTAATTAAATGATCAGATGATAGATTTTAAACAAACAAAATAAATCAACAAAGACAGTGCTATTTCACACAGCTTGCAATTGTGGCTCTCACTAAGACAGGCTGCTGGAGACAGCGAGATTAAAATTAATTCAGAAAGGGATATGAATTATTTTAAAGACAATCCCTGCTGGTTTCCTTAAGCATGTTGGATGGGAGACTCAGAAAGACCAAAACCAATGAATTACAACCTAGAAGCCTTAGTGGAGGGGTGGTCCATTTGTCCTGTTCTTTTTCCTAAAAATCTGCATCTGGGGAAAAAGCTGCTGGTTGATGTGGTCAGATCTTCCTGCTCACTGTGGTAACTGGGAACTCTGCTACTATCCTTGGGCCTGTGATTAGCTGACATTTTTTGGAAACACTAACAACAGCTAGACAATTATTCCCTGGCATTAAACTCTCGTGTGCATATGTGTGTATAAATTGCCTTGATTTCTTACAGTTTATTTGTAAATCAGATTCAATTAGTTTGGTTGGACTCCTGCTACCATTTTTCATATACTGTTGAGTCAGAAAGTGAGCATAGTGGATTCAGTTTTGCCATGAGAACATCTTAAATATTATAGGTTTACCCTAAATCATTCTACCTCTGTTTAAAAGCCCTGTTCTAAGTCATGGAAAATGACTTAATCTATTATTGTTGGATCTATTCCATGAATATCCATGACTTTCTTGGTCTCAGTATCATGAATATTTTATTGCATAGTAGAATGCTGTCTACATATTAGAGAGCCCATTTTTTGTTACTGAATTTGGCCGCTGATTGTGCCTTTGCTGTTTCATTACAGTTATTTTTATTAGTGTTACAATATTGCTCAGAGCCCCCGTGTGGGTTGAGCCCCCTTGATGGGAGATGCTTTAGCAGAACTGGAAGACTCTTTGCTGTCTGAAAATATTGGTGGTCCACACAGGTAAAGCAGACAAAAGTGAGAAAGGAAAAGCATAGCAGAGCAATGAATTGACTTTCTTACCATTACAGGGTGTGTTGATGATAGAAATTACAGTGGTTGTAATCATTTTGGACTTCAGCAAAGCTTTTGGTGCCATCTCTCATAGTATCTTTCTAGACAAAATATCCAGTGCATAGTTGAATATCCATGGCAGCATCTTCATTAATGACTTGGATACAGTTACTGAGTTACTGAGTTTGTAAACTGAGTTTACAAACTGTATTTATACTTCTTACAATTTATTTTTGTGTCAGGTAAATAAGTTTTGCTATATCCCCTTTTTATAGCGCACAAGTTTGCTTACTTACAAAACACCCATGCATAAGAAGCCTTTTACACAGTACATTGCAGTTATTATCCTCTTTTTTTTTTAGGGAATTAGCATCAACACGCTTGCAATATGTTTCTTACTGTAGCCAAAATATGTTGTGTTTTTATCTTCTATGACTACAGATGATGGCAAATCTGTTCTGGTTCAGAAGAATGGCAAAGATTTTTAACACAGAGTCAAGAACTTTAAAAAATATAAATATACATATATGTATATATAAAATACTGCTCTTAGATTATCAATTTCTATGTTATTATATATGCAAAATATTAAAAAGCCTCTGCTGATATAAAACAGTGACAAAGGGTACAAGGTGTCAGTGCCTAGAAAAATGTGTTCACAGCAAATGTGTCCAATAGCAGTGCTACAAAAAATCCCTAGAGGCCAAGTTAGTTTTTAAATCCCCATGTGAGCCCTGGCATCACAAACAAGGTACTATGAAAATTTCTACAGATGGCTGCTTAATGTGTAAATTAATCTGACTCAGTAAGGATCATGCTAGTCAGTGGCAGTTGTAATTATAGATCACTATAAGATCTTGCTCTACAAATTTGTACAACCACAAAACTACCATACAAACACACGTTTATTTAAATACTTTAATTATTTACTGTCAGGATTTGTGACACATGTATGCTTCAGCTTGCAAACATTAACTAGGAATGATACACTACAGTGTAGCTAGCATAAAAATAAACAAGGTAGCTTGTTTATTTTTAAAACAAAAGATACCCAAATAACCAAACCCCAACCTGCAGGAGTAAGGAGTACCAGAACATGTAAAGCAATGCAATCAGACATAACACATCTCGTTTTGTGCCACTGTACTCAGGAAGTCAAGAGAACAATTAAAGTGCAACATTCTAGAGAGAAAGAAAAAAAATGTAGGTATCCTCAATGTGGATGCACATTTACAACTTGAATAGAAAGGTATGAAAAAACTTCAAGGCAACGGATGGAAGTTGATTCAAAACAGTTATTTACAGTTAATGAGATTTGTGTGAATTTTTAGCCATATTTTATTTTCCTGAAGAGTTAAGTGAAGCAACAACCTTGAAAAGCTCATCTGTTCTGATTACTCATGGCAGAAAACAATCTCTTGTTCTCTCCAAATCAACATGTGCCAAAGAACTCACCATGGCAAATAGGCAGCAATCAAAAAATACACTCTTCTTTTTTTCTATCTTTTTTTTTCATTTTGTAAAAAACCAACTCCACTTTAATCCTGTCTATAGTCAATTTAATGGAAACTTAATTTAAATGAATTAATTTGGAAATGCTCTTCCCTTTATAAAAAAAAAAAGGGGAAAGGGAAATAAAGAAAAAGAAAAGTAGATGGCAAAGAGAATTAGAAAATAAAAATAATATATAGGGAGAGAAAGAAAGAAAGAAGGAATGAAGGCAAGGCAAGGCAAGGCAAAACAAAGAAAGAAAGAGAAGAAAGAAAGAAAGGAAAAGAAAAAGAAAGAAAGAGAAACAAAGATTGAATAGAAGGAAGGAGACTGGTGAGGTCTATTGGTGTTACACTTCAAAGTGACCATAATTTCCTTCCTAGTGTGTACTTTCAGATGGCATTGCAGCAGCATTTCTGCAGGTTTGGGGAGTGAAGGGTGGTGTTTAAAGTGGACTCTTTGGCATTTGAGAAATGTTCAAACTGTACACCTGGTTTATAATATATATAATGTGAAGATGGAACCTTAGCTTCATTGCTTTTGTCTGAAATGTTAGACAAACTGTAAAAAAGAAGAATTGTTTCAGTGATACACTTAAACTTCAAGTACAAGCATTTGGACATTTTTTCTGAAGGGTTCATGCTGTGTCTTGTCTGAGCTCCCCACAACCACTGAATTCTTAAATATGTTTACTTGAAAAGGTCAATAGCTGGTTATCCTGTAAACTTTCCTCTAGGCTAGATAATAACAAAGTATTAGTTTTTGCTCATCTTTAGTTGTCAGCCACTCACTAGGAGGTATCCAGTGTGCTCATTTTTCCTCAGATTGTAAATGAGAGGGATAAAAGTGAATCAGAGGCAAGCAGTTGACTGCCTTTATTTATTTTATTTTTTCTTTTAAAAATCCTGAAATAAAACCTTAGCAAAAAAAGAAGAGACATTTAATTAAGTCATAACCCTCTAGAGTAGCAGCATAAAGTAGATGAAGAAGCAAGCACATTCAGCACACAGGCAACAAAGGGAAGAAAAGCTGTTTGTTAAATCAAACAATTGCTGTATCTTGGTAGCATGAGGTTTCCATCAGGCTGTTGCTGTTATACAGCAAGCACACAAACCCTCTGTTAGTCTAACCACACTGCTGTGAAGACTGCTTGGAACCCCATGGCAGAAATCTGAGTTGTAAGCACTACCAATAGAAAAGCCAAAGCCAAAGCCAAAGCCAAACAAAAAACCCGAACAAGAAAAAAACAAAAACATAAACAAAAAAACCCCAAAAAAACAAAAAAACAAAACCAAAAAACCAAAAAGCATTTTCTTGCTTGTTTTATTTTTTTTTCCCAGAATGTTTTGCCTTTCTGGTTTTTATAATGCTTGGTCTTTTATCTGAGGTTTCTCAAGGAAACTGTGTTGGTGAATTGGCCAAAGGGTCCAACACTGGTGTGTATTTTAGTACAAGATAGAAAGTCATCCCCTAGAGAAGACTGAAGCAATAGAGGCTGGTTGGAGGAAATGGCAAAAGCAATACTTGCTCCTTTAATTGCATGGATATAGTCATCATTGATTGTCAAGAGTGCCTTCAGGGGTGTGACTGTTACAGGGGAAGGGCAGACAGCAGCAACAAGCAACTCCACAGATATATTTTGTCAATAGGAGGAGGTCTGTGATTGCTCTCTCTGGGCAAGAACATCCTTGCTACCTCAAAAACAGTGCTTCTGCAACAATCAGAGGTTAAGTTTGGAGACTTGAGAATATAAAATTAATGAGAGAAGTAACACATACTTGATGAGACCACAAAAACATTGGAGGTGTGTTGCACTTGGGCTATGGGCATGGTGAAAAGAATGCAGCAAACTTCATCATGCAGTGGAGAAGCAAAAAAGCCCTTTATTTAAAGAAACACTACACTTTTATAGACCAGTCTGTGGAACTGAGCACAGACATAATTTCATTGGTGCAAGAGAGGTGACACCCCTGGTCAGGTGGCTCATGCATCAACAGGTGCTTAATTTTTATCTTATGTTTTCCTTGAGCAGCCTGAGAAAAATCCAAGGCTGCTTCCCTGGTTCCCAGCAGTATCCAACGACAGAGGTGAGTTCTGAACTCGCTGTCAAGAATTTAAACCACCATCACATGAAGGAGGCCACCAAAAACAGAGCTTTTCCCCCTAACCACACTACAGAACATGATTAAGGGACAGCTCGAGCTCAGAGGAATTGTGTGTGGGAATTGGTCACACCTTGGGTCCCCCTTTTTCTGAAGCTGCTTTTCCACCTCAGTTAGCCAGGACACCTCTTCCTCAGCTTGGTCCATCATTGCTAGAAAGTTTTTTCTGCAACATTTTTGAAATTGGTTAGTAGGTATATGGTTACCCATGGAGTCTATTATGTTCCTTACAGCAGATTTTACCCTGCATTTTAAGGACAGTTTGGTACTATTTGCTATTTGTATATTGGTAACCATACTAAGAATTTTTAGACTATGAATAATTTTTTCTTTACCTTTATCTGTATTCAAATAAATGAGGTATATTCTTTTGCCAAATTTTTGCTTCTTAATAATCTCTGACAGCTAAGTAAACAGAAATTTTCGATGACCATATATTTTGAATTTGATGATTTCCTACAATAAATTTACAAGTTAAGATTTGAATCTGGTTCAAAAGCAGACTTACCATTAGAAAAGATTCAGCTATTTGGTCTGATTACATGTATAAGTCAATTGGAATTGGTTGTGGTTCCCTTACTAGAAGTGAACATTCTGATAAGAATATTTAGGCACTTCAACATTTGTTTTTCCTGAGCATTCTCTAATGATATGATTATTAGAGGAGTTGACAGTATTCTACTGATTTTAAAAGGCCAGATCTAGTTGAAACTTTCTTTGTCTCAGCCACTGAATAAAGAATAGGCATTTAAAAATAAAGAAACAAACAGTTAGGTGGAAGGAAGAGAAGTCATAATAGAGCATAATATTGATTTTCCCTTTCTCTTAGGCATTTAGTGCTTCATCCAGAGGATTCCTTCCTGATTTTCTGCTGCAAGACAGTGTGTATTATACCAGGAATAGTTAATTAGGTGAGCTAAATAGTATGCAGAGATTGGCATAAAGTACAGTTAACCATGTCTGCCATATGTTCAAATGTGCTTTATTGTGAATGTGGAGGAATAATTACAGAGTATCTGGCATATTGCACTTTTTCTGTAATTTCCACAGTAGTAAAATTGTGTTAATAACCTCAGAAAAACCCTTAAAAGTAATGACAGCCACAGGTCAAACCAAAAATTTAATCCTGCTTGCAATGGGGGTGAAGCCAATATTATAAAAGCAGCATTTTCTCTTGTGTATTTAAACACCACATTCAATCCTTACCTGTGTCTTGTCACACAGCTTTGTTGTTTAGGCTCCAAAATTTTTTTCCCATGATTTCTTTTGGCTGGAGTGGCTACAGGCACCAGTGTAATGTGGCTTGGCAGGTGAGAGCAGAAGGCACAATCAGCTGCAGTGTTTTCTGCAATAATTACAGAGAATTGATTTGGTCAGATGAAATTTTACACATTGGGTACACGGAATATTATTTCCAAGAGGGACCTAGGAATGTATTGCAAAGGAGACAACCCTACCATTACCCACAACCTAGAAAAGCTACAGAAAAAGCAAAGTGAGGTCAAAACTCTAAAAGCCATCACAAATGTGGTTGCCACAGTAGATAAAGTTAAAAGCTTGGAAATCTTCAGGGTGGAAGTTTGATTAACTTTCTGATGCTCCAGACATCTTCTTTGAATTTATTTCCCTCCAGCTAAATGGTTCTCTTGCATCTCAGCTAATATTTCCAGATATTTCTTAATATGAATTTTACTTGAAAGGCCATGAAAAATTAGAATATGCACATATAAAAGATTTTTTAAAAGGCCAAATCCATCTGGTCAAAACAGAATCAGCCAAATGAAATTCAAGAAACTGGTTGATCTGTGTTCAAATTCATTTTTTTATTTATGGAAAAACTCATTAATATGGTACCAAGTCCTTCCCTTCACTGCAACCATTGTATTTCTGGTACTTTCTATCTTGTAAGAAGACATTGTAAGAACCTCCTGCAGTTTCTGGGTCATTCTGCTGCTACTTAAAGAATCATGTTCTTAGTATTTTGTTCTTACTCCTCAAGCAAAGACTAGAATATTTATTGTCATCAATTTAGCTAAAATCTGAGTGCTGCTAGAAAACTCTTATGTCTCTAATTCTGTGTTCTTTTCTGGGTGGATGTGAAGTTTCCTTTTTTATCTTTTTTTTTAAATACATGTGAGGAAAATAATGGGAAAAAAAAGAAGAGAAAAAAAAAGTTTATTAGATTTGAGATGCTTTTGTTTGCTCTTCTGCTTAATCCTAAATAGGAAAAAAAAAAAAAAAGTTACGCAAGTTTTCCCGCTTTGTTTATGAGCTGTACTTAGTTTTTTCAACATTGAATTTTCAGTACTTAGCAGGCCAACCTGCCTAAGTAGAAAACTAAGAATCCATGTTTAAAGTCACCAGAGTAAGTTCACATTGCTTGGTTTTGCTTTTTCACTTGGCAATTCTGATAGAAGTGCTCAGTGGAATGACTGTTGACACACTTTTCAAAATAATTGCAATGCAGCTCAGGATAATTTTAGGTGATTCTCTCTCTGTCCTACACTGCTTTACAACAATCTTCCTCAAAGCTCCTACAGAAAACTCCAAGGATAAAACTGGGAGGAAAGACCTTTCATGGAACAAATGCTGATTCCTCCTCTCCCGTGCCTGTAAGCAGAGCCAGGCACAAGGCAGGCTCAAAGCAGAGAAGAGTTGAAGGAAAACTCCAAATTCATGTTGCTCTGCCCTGTCCTGCTGCTTGCACTGACCAAATGCAAAGCACAAAATAGGATTCTGAGCAAACAACATCAATTTAATATAAATAACTGCTGGTGCATTGTCATGGGTAGATCCAGACCTTAAATGAGACTGTGGCATAAGCATTAGGTTGGCAACATTTCTTTTATGTGTCTTGGAGTTGAAGTGGCCTTTGCTTTATTAGCAAATGTATGTGTAATTCTTTTCACTGAGGTAATTATGCACAATACTGAGCATATAAAAGTACTGAAATATTTCTAGAAGTGACTGCATGTGCTCTGCTAGGACTGCAGAATTGTAATTTACTACATACAAAAAAAGAATGTAGTAAATGTTGCCTCACATTCTCAACTTCTCAAGTTTATATACTGCATTTAAACATTCTGCATTTTATTGTAACTATTTGGCACCAAATCTTTCATGCAATAAACCAAATATGAACTTATACTGTTTCCTCATTTCTGCTGTTATATCTATGCTAATCTCTAGCCTGTGCATGGCTTCTCCTTTCAGCTATTTGTGGTTTTAGAGACTTTTCTAAATTTCCAGTAACGCTGAATGGCTGTTTATAAAATTTCAAGTTCTCCAAGGCCTTTTTTGAATTAGTTCTTCAAGACACTATGCTTTTATGGTTCCATCCACTTTCATATATATTATGTGGTAAAATAAACCATGGAATTTTTCTCATCTTTCATTTTTCTTATTAAAAATGCATTAAATTATTTTCTACTTTCTTTTCTTTCCCCTCACATTCCATTTTTATCATTACATCTGAGTTCTACTTAATGTCCTTCAAGCCACTATTAATTTTGTTTTCTTTTGATAAGATGGAACATATTTACCTCAGCCTCATCTGGGGTTTTCAGAGAGAGGGGGACTATGTACCCAAATTTTCCAATATAAATGGAAACAAAATTCTTTAAACCTTTTACTTGTTCCCCCCAGCATGCTGATTGACAAAAAATAGTTCAGAATGGTCATAATGCCTTTTCTTATTTATTTCCTTTATGAAACAAATGCTGCATTCTCCAGCAGCTTCCAAGAATGTTTGGAATGATTGTTTGATTAAGTAACATGGTCTATTAAACCTCTTTGTCTCTTCTTCCTCCAGATTTTGCCTTTTCTTCATATTCCTTTCTTCTCTCACATTTAAATTCTGTTTCATGTCTTTTTGTGTCTTACATCAACCTTTCCTTTTCTATTTTCAGTTCTAATATTTCACTGCCATATTTCCCACTCCTTTTCTGTTTACCCTATAATATCTCCTGAGATTTTTTTAACCTCTAATTTTAGTTTTCTTTCACTGTCCCAAATCAACTGAAATCCTGGATGCCAGAGCTTCTGTAGATGAAAAAAGAAAATACATTTTCCTTCATTTCCTAAGTGTCGCCTCCGTGAGAGAGAATGAAGGTTGAAATAAGGAAAAGGGAAAAGCAAAAAGAAATAAGCTTTACTGCATTTAAATTTACTGGTCAGAGGAAAACTCTGAAGGAAGAGTGGCACCAGGCTGATACAGACTGTAATGAAATTAGCCAGTGGAATCTTGTACCTTTCACAGACTATCCACGAACCACTTCTTTTCCCCCATTAATGCAAGGAAAGGGAAGTGCAATAGATTCAGTCCTTGACATGATTCTGATTAGAATTTACTGCAAAACTGACTCCAGAGCTCTCAGCAACTTGGCAGATTACTCAAGGAAAACTGTATGTGAAACCAGTGAGAAATAGCTACAGGAAATCTATATTAAGCCAGATAACATGACTAGGCTTCTAATGAAAAGAGCAACTGGGCTCTGGTTGGGGTTTTTGTCACTATATGTATGATTTTTGTATTAGGATGAAAATGTAAATATCTAGTGAATTACTTGCCTGGTTCTTGGCCTTAATTTATGACAGCATCAATATATTTCAGAACTATTTTTATTCTGACATTTAAATAAAATAAAAATTCCTTGTTTATAAAAAAAAGTCATACTTGTCCTGTACTTAACCAAATTTTGCTCAGTTTAGACCCATGTTCTATTAGAATTCAAACAGTTGTACTTTGTAGATATCATTGTACTTTTTTTAAAAATAAGAATGGCTTTGATGTTTTCAAAAATTACTCAGGGAATTCGGATGATCAATTAACATTCACTTTCATGGGAGCTAGACAGCTGTTTAATTTATTTTTACATAATGCTTTAAAAAGCTTCAGTGCATACATTTAGCTCTAATCTGTAAGAACTGGCATCTAATAGAGTTCCAAACCCCATAATATCTAAGTCCCTATTCCACTTTGTGTTCCTTCCTACACACATGGCCCATAACAGACACTCTTATTAAGAAATCTTTCCATGGGTCACTAGAGTAACTTTTACTTGATCATGGTATCTATCACTATTAATTGTCCAGTTTTTCTACTTAGTACAGGGATTTTAACATCCAAAGGGAGTCTCAAATTGTTTTTGTCTAGAATGGTTGAAGTGTACTTACTGAGTCCATTTGGTATTTAGCTATAGCCAAAACAAACAAGAGGACTTCTGCAAGCATGGTTTTCACTAATGGGGAAAAAAAATTGAAAAAAAATGAAGGGACAGAATTATTCAGTAAGCAGATTAGCAGTAGGACCAATGATGTCTCTTTTCTTACAGACATCTTACATTTTTCTGTGACTTTGTATTCTCCATATTCAGAGCATCTCTTCAAAACTGTCTTCTTTCTGTCAGTACTCTGGATTCCCTCTTTATTGGTTAGACTGGGGGCAGCCAACCCTTTTCTTCACTTCAAGCTGAACATGGGCCTATCAGGGGCACACTGATTTTGTCAGAACATCAAAAAGAGTAACTTTTCCTATAGAGGAATATCTTGCTTAGCTTTATACTAGTAGGAACTTTAAATGATTGTCTCTTTGTTAAATATCATTGAAATCAGGCTGTAAGTTCTATAATTATTGGGAATCTGAAGGAGTGCCAGTGAAAACATTTTCTAAATGCACCACATTTCTTTTTCGTAGTTCATATTTCTTTTTAAATGAGCAGAACTAAAAATCTCACTGTTATCAGCATACCTGCTGTGTTTCTGAGTTTGTAACTCCAAATAAATCATCTAATATTATTTTATAGCACATTTGCATACTAAATCTGCTGATGCTTTAACATTTATAATCATTATGTTGTTGTCATTTTAAATTTAATTTCTATTCCAAATAATTCAAATATATGTAACAAAATAAGAAAGGGGAAACAAAATCCCTTCTTGAGAAGTTAAATTCAAAGTGTTTTCCAGAAATGGCCCCCAGCCAGTTTCAAGTCTGTTGGAAAAGATGCTCAAAGAACTCACAGTTCACTACCACAAGAATTAACAGCAATGCTGATTAGGACTTTCCTTGTACATTACAGTAAGCTGTGATGATCCACAGTCATTTTAGGACTAAGAATTCCCAAAGGTCTCAGTTTAAATCATCTGCCTATACTGAGCAAAATGCTACTGCCCTTATTAAAACAGATCAGTCATGCTTGCCACAAGTAGAGATAGACCAAAAGGAAAGAAAGGGAAAAATGAAAGAAGAAAAACATGTTAAATATTAGAATATTCTGACTTTTATTTTTTTTGCTTTGAAGTCTTTCCTTGGAGACAAGGCAAATATTGGTTTATAATATGTGATAAACGGTGAGAATCTATAAATGTGGTCATACACTAAGCATGATGGAATTTGCTGCTGCTGCACTGCCTGTCTCAGACACACAGTAGGTTGCCCACTTTTCAGCACAGAGCAGTTACATTTTCTCAGTTGGGAGCACAACATTATATGCAAGACTACATTTCTCAAAAGTCCATTTCCTAGGTTTGGGTACTGTGCACCTCATCACTTCTGTATTAAGAACACATGATAAGGTATAACAAGGCCATGACCATCCAAATCTTCCCTTTTATCAGTAATGTTAACTATCAAACTGCCAAAAATGTCAAATAGAGCAGCAACAACAGGAACAGTCATTTACTTTTGGATGAAGGTGACATTTCTGCTCTTTTGGTACATTAGCTCCTTTTGAAATGCCACAGAACATGTACAGGACTGGTGAAATTTAATAAAAAAAATTAATTATGCAAAAAGAACACACAAAAGACAGAGAAGGTTACAGTTGGAAGTTCAGAGAAGTTAAAAGATATATATCAGATTTGGGAATCATCTAATAAAATGAAAAACAAAATCAAAAACAAAAAAAGTTAAAAAAAAATAATTAAAAAAACCCCCACAAAAATAGGTTTCCTTTGTGAGAAAAAGCAACCAACAGCTCTACTTTAGTCAGAACAACTCTATTCAAGCAAAAAACCAGGGAATAGCTTCATGGGTGGCCAAGATACAAAGACCTGTCCTTCAATCCAACAAATGGCCAAGAATCCTAAACAGGAAAGCATGGTAGAAAATAAACAACTCGTGAACGTGAGCAGTAGCAGCTGGAATCAGGCTGTTCCCAACCCTTTAAAAAAATCTGAGATGTAAATAGCTGAGAGGAATAAAGCAGGAATGATCAGCACAGGGTTAATACCTGAATTACCAGGGTGCCATGTAACAATTTAAGGCACAGCAAGCAATCATGGGCAGTTTGGGAAGCTGAGAACAGGAGAAAGTTGAGGAACATGTGGTAAAAGAATGATCCCAATACTGTTAGATTTTCTGAAATAACTGAGAGATTCAGAGGAAGCTAAAACAACCAGGACTAACACTGCAAGAAAAACACCAGACAACTGATGAGAGTTACTCCTTTTTCCTTACTGGCAGCCACAGAGTCTTACTGGGGCTGTGTGCCTCTTGATATTCATGGGATTTTTTTTTTTAAATTTCTTTTTTCATTTGTTTGAAATAAATTGGAAAAAAAACCCCTCCACTATGTTTTATTTTTTAAAAATAGACAAGCCTATGCTTTCAAAAGCTGTTGGAGTTTAAGAATTTTGCATGGTGTAGGTATTTGTTAGAGGATAATGTAATGGGTTTATGTCTATCATAAATGACTCATGATTTAAGCTCTGTCAGATGAAGATGTGATGTCTTCAGAGGTGCCATAACACATTTCCAGCACCTTTCCTCATCATAAATTAGGAGGTTCCACTCCTGGAGAGTTTGGGAATAAGCAGCAAAGAGGAAGATCTGACTCCTTGCACTGCCAGTCCCAAACCAGCCTGAGTTTCATAAAACCTCTTTGGCACCTGTTCTATAAACCACTGATCTTGTGACTAAAATTAGGGTCACCTGCATCAACTGAACCAAAAGGAAGCTCTTGATAGGTGTTTGATTTCTTGACAAATGACATTAAAACTCTTTGCAAATGCTTAACAAGGGGTTTGTAAACTTCAGCATTAGAATGAAAGTATTTCACACAGAAAATTTATTCATGCACCTAGATGTTAAATGGAAAAAACCCACAAATAAACCTGGAAATACATGGGTCCAATGTGAAACTGAGTCTGTGTGTCCATCCTCTATTGCTACTTCATAAACTAGCAACTCTAGAAAATTATACTTTTGGGAACTTGCCCAGTCTCAGAAATGGACATTTCCAGATACCTGCAATGATACTTAGATAAAGAGAAATGGAAAAGCATCAGAGAACTTTGTGTAGAATGTTAAGTACAACATTAATCCAGCCCATCTACAGTAATTTTCATTTGCTATAATCAGTCTGTCAATCCCACTGTAATTCACACACTGTTTTTATTGGAAGAAGAGAGACTATTAACCTTAACATTACATAAATCATTATCAGCACTTTTTGAAGGATGGAGTAACTTAAAATTATTTAAAATATTGATAACAAGTAATTTTTATTTTATTGTGGTAAAATAGAAAACATTAACTGCAAATGTAATAGAATCATAGAATATGTTGAGTTGGAAGGGGCCTTTCAAAATCACTGGGCCCAATTGCCATGCACAGGACACCCCAAGAGTCAGACATACCATATCCCTGAGGGTGTTGTCCAAAAGCTTCTTGATCCTTAGTATTTTTAGTATTTCTCTTTTCTAGTTAGATTAGAAAGTCATAGTCAAGAGGATCTGATGGCTTTTTTCATTTATTTGAATTATTATAATTTTGAAAATAACCTGGGATGTCAAGATGTTCATATTTGTACCTTGGCCCTGGCCAGAAGTAGGAAGCGAAGTGGGAAAATGAAAACCAAGTCAGGTACAAAGCTCTTTGGAAATTTGTGGGGAAATTAGGAAAAGAAAAAGATTTACTGTAAGCTTTTAGTGGCAATTTAGATTCTGCCCTTATTTTAGCTAAAGCCATTCAGCCATCTGATATTGGAAAGTGATTTTTTCAGGACAAATAGTAGAACACACCTGCAAGGAACAATTCTGATCCTTTGTAGTGCTAAGAAATATTTTATGAGTGATTAGGGTTCAGTTAGTTACTATTCAATGTAGGCTTTTTGGTTAACTGAAGCAGATTGACAATTTGAGTTTCTCAGAAACACAGATGGACAAGGTCAGTACATCTCCGTTTTTCATCCAGGCAGTCAGGTAGAAAATTAGCCAACTGAACTCCACAAGTCCATCTGTCTTTTAAAAATATTTTTTCTCTTCCTTTTAAAAATTTTTCCCCTTCTCTCATAATTGGGCTTGTGGATAAGCTTTCAGCTTTGACTGTTCTTTCACTTTCAGCCTTTCTCTGTAGGCTGATATTGTCCTATCATAGCATTCCATAGGCTCTTTGCTTCTCTGCTTTTTGCACCACTGCCTATGGACTTTAAATTGAAGTCATTAAGTTGTTGTGCAATTTTTAGACATATGACCACCAATGTAAAGGTCAGGCCACCCATTTCTAAGATAAACTGCTGAGTTATATTTTATTGAGAATAAGCCTGCATAGACCTTGCTTGAAATTCCTCAGTAGGAAACATCCCTACATTGACACAAAGTGGGAAGTTAGATGAATTTAAATGTATCAGCCATAAATAGAAAAAAGGCTTTCTTTTTCTGGTCCTATACTGGGTCCAGAATATATGATATACAGCAGTGACATGACTCATGTGAGACTGAGAAATTGAAGTATAGTTCCTGATTTAAACAGATAAAGACATTGAATCATTATGACCCACGGGAATTTTCCAACTATTTTGAGTAACTGCCACTTTGTGCTTCTTAATAATTTTATCTCTCCTACTTCTCTGTTTCTCCTTCCTCGTCTTGATTTCATGGTAACACAGAATTGAATTTTTTCCTAAATGTCATATTTAATATGGAAACCTTGATACTAAGAATGTTAATATCTCCACCCATAGATATTCTATCAGACCTCATGTTTTAAGCAATTCTTATATTAAGTACCTACTCCACTGCAAAGGGACTGATATTTCCCAAAGGAAATGATTGTATTTGGCACTCGTGAGGCCACACCCTAAATCCTGTCATCAGTTCTGGGTCTTCATTGGATATTAGGTAAAATTTCCTTGCCAAAATGCTGCCAAGCATTGGAACAGGCTGCACAGGACAGTGGTTGGGTCACCATCCCTGGAGATGTTTAAAGGGTAGCAGTTGTCCTGGATTCAGGGTTCAACTTTGT
The DNA here is from genome assembly GCA_025584955.1 of Alethe diademata. Lineage (NCBI taxonomy): Eukaryota > Metazoa > Chordata > Aves > Passeriformes > Muscicapidae > Alethe > Alethe diademata. The sequence continues at coordinate 11,734,410 of JANRMJ010000125.1, forward strand.
GATCCTAGGGGTCTTTCCAACCCAAACGATTCTGTGATTTTAAAGCTAATGTAAGAAAAATGTTTTCTCTCTTCAGGGTGTGTTGCCATAGAATCCTTCAATAATAAACTTTATGTTAGTTATCAGCAGCTTCTTAAGAATCTGCATGTGGGTAGCCTCATCCACCTCTCTAGCAACACTCTCCATTTGAACTACTTCTTTTTAAATGGACTGTGTAATTCTTTCTCATCATATTCTTACAAATATCCAAAATGAATCATGGATAATCATGAAATGCCATTAAACCACCACCCATTTCTGAGCTCTAGTTCAGAAAATAAAATTGAGCAGAGTATAGAGATATATAGAATATAGAGAATGGGACAGTAGTAATCAAATGAATCCCTTCACAATTTGTCATAAGGATATAAATAGTACAAAAGCTATTTTTCTGGTAATATGGAGTCTTCCAGTGACACATTTTTTTTTTTTTTTGGTCTCTACCTCTTTTGAAGGGGAAAAATTAACACCATACTTAAAAAATGCAACAAAACCCTATAAAACATAATGATAAAAGTTTCTCACTACTGTTCGAGGGAGAAGGAACTTGCTACTTTAATTTAAATTGAAGCACATTTTTAAAGTTCCTGACCCTTAATATCAAAGTTGTAATTGTTCTACTTTTATGCAGAGTAAGGAAGTAGTCACAAAAAAGGCACTAAATGAGATCTAAAATAACTTCTGTGCCTCAAAAATGCATTTTCAGAGCGCAGTATAGCCAGTGAAGTCCTGGTAATGATCCTTTTCAGAGTTGGAAAGATTTTAGACACGTAGGGTTTCAAGATAAAGAGACTTTAGATCATCTCACAGCATAATCTGCTTCTGGCCTTGAATATTCACACATATTTTCAAGATTTCAGATTTGTGGAAAAGGTGGAGAAAGACAGTGAGTTGTTTTTAAAAGTAATTTTAAAGTGCTAAGAAGTTGCAATCTTGCAATAAGTTCCAAGGGAATTGGGTTAATATGGGGGCCAGGTCAGGAGGCTATCAGGATGAATGAAAAATTATTTGCAAGATTTTTTGTCATGCTGTATAATTTCTTACCTGATCAATTTCACAACCATATAATATGACTGTTATTACGCTTTACACTTATTTACATGCAGCATCATATGTCCTGTTTCACATTTTGAAAGAAAAAGATTTCCCAGTCTCAGGATGAAAGCACAATTTGCTAATTAGAGCCAATACAGTTCTTATTCACCAGAAACATCCATGCTTCTCTGGTTTTCTGTTGAGGAATGTCAGAAGCAAACAGCCAAACTCTTCTGCCTCAGGATTTATAGAATTATACCAGTACAACAGAGCCATGCATTTGCAAGTGTGTTTGTCTTTCTAGCCAAATATGCTGCCTTATTATCCTGCTAAAATACATCAAAATTCAGTGAGGCAAGAGGAATGCAGGCACAACAGGTATCTTGTTTCACAGGAGGAAATGCTGCAAAGTGAGAGGGAATTATGTTCTCTGCTGTGTGTTTCAGCTGTTCTTGATCTGTACATTACACACAAAACTTTGTCAATGCTTCTGTGAAAGGACCAAAGCAAAGGTTTCTGCTTCCCTCTTGTTTTTGTTTGTCACAAAACATGTCAAGGACACACTTCCATACTGGCTCATGAACAGATGTTTAGGTTTAAGTTGTTATAAAAAGCCCAGCTTTGAAAATGTGTTTGGGACAGCAGCTATACATCATAATGCCTTGGGATGAATCTAGATGGAGAGGGAATAGAAACTTGTAAGTAATGCCTTTCCTTTTTCTGAATTTAATTAAAGAATAATTTTGGACATGTATGAGTTTAGATTATTTTTAAGGACATATTTTAAAGACAGTACTGTTAAATTCACTAAATGAACTAAATGTGAATTTTTTATTACTGTGGAAGGAGAACCAGAAATGTTTTTCTTTCAGAAATGCAACTCTGGGATTCTGATATCAGAAATTGTGTTTTCAGAAACTGAGTAGAATTGCCTTGCTGAAGATTACTATTTAAAAATATCAGGTTGCTCTCCAAACAACATGGGAAAAGCACAGATAATGTAATATTATTTTTACAAATGTATTCATCACAAAGTATATATCTTAATCTACTGAGGGCTCTTCAGACTGAGTGTTCAGCACCATCTACCTCCTTCTGATGAAATGTAGTCATCTTTTCTATCACCATTTCTATAGCAGTGAAAGAGAACATTTGACAATTTCTTCTAGGATTAGAAAAAAAAAAAACTAAATCTGTCAGTAGAGCTCTATGATGGTTTTGTCTGCTCTGCATTTTTTAAAGATCAAACTTTTTGCTGTCCTCACAGAAACGTACATAAATTTACCCAGGGGAAAACTCAAGCAACCTAATTATTGGAAGATTAATTTCTATTAGTTTAGGCAATAGCCCAGTTTTTTCTTTTTTTTTTTCTTTCTTTTTTAAAAAATGTAAATATATTGCATAAAAATAAAAATGCAAAATTAGAAACATTGAAGGTGATCTGAACTTATCAAGCTATCCAAAGTATTTTGACTGAGGTGATGTCAATTTTCATCATAAGTTCCACTTTTAAAGTCAAACCCTATTATTTTCACCTGGAATTCCAAAATTTAGGGGGGCAACTTCCCACTGAAATAACAGCTCAAATTATCAGGTTCCTTAGCAAGCTCACAGTTCAACAATCACATTCTGCTCCAATCTGCAAAAGCAGCTCTATAATGGTCTGCTTATTTTAACTCTGCTTTAGCATGGTATCTTCTGAATCAGGAGATAGAAATTAGCTCAACTCTTGAGTTTACATCTAATCAGAGTATTTTAAAACATACTTTATTCCATCTCTATTTAGGAAAAAAGTATCACTTACATAAAAGGAACGTAAAGTATTTGTCCAATTAACACGAATTTCAAATTGATTCTGAAGCTACTGAAATGCCTGTTACTATCTATGTTTTCTGAATTGTGCATTAATAAAAAAAACTGTGAAATTGATGGGTTTGTTGTACGTGGGACACGGGATGTTATAATTTGTGTTTTGACAGTGAAATGCTGTTTGGTTGCCTTATTTTGGAGAACACAAGAAATCTTTGATTACAATACAGATGAAAAATCACATTAAAAATGTTCCATTTTAAAAATCTGAATGTATTTGTAAGGAAACATCAGCTATTATCAGAATCTTCTGAAGCTGTACAAAACAGTCTAATACATTAAAGTCAACATTTAATATGCTATAGTCTCATGTTTCCGTGCAGTAGCTCCAAGGAAATCAATTTTTCAGCTCGAGGGTGTTTTGATTTGATGCAGTTCTGTAAATGTTATCCAGAACGCCTTCAAAAATAACAATTTAATAATCACAAATGTTCCTACTCTGTCTTCATAGCGCTGTTAAAATATCATGACAATGAGATTTATCAGATTTCATGGTACTACAATGTACACTGAGCTATTTTTGGCAAGGTTTTAATATGACTGAAAGTGAATGAACTCACTTGGAAACTTTTAGAAAACTTTGCGTGAAAGTTTTGCGATATTTTCAAAAGAAATGCTGCTCTCATCATAAATGAGACAAGATCAAATTAAGATCATGTGATAAATTCTTCATTTGTGCTCCAGGATATTGAAATTTCAAAACATTCTCCTGAATGTTGCTGGGGGAAGAAATGCTTTAGCTTAGGCAGCATCCTGGGCTGTTTCAAATGGAAGTGACTGCAATTGCTCTGAAAAGACTTTTGCAGTGGATATTTTATGATGCTTTCTCCCTCATGTCTCATCATAGGTAGGTATTAGCTCAAACTTCAGGCTCCTGAATTAGCAATTTGCCACGGTGTGCCACTGAAATCACAGTGAGCAGATGGAGATGTTATCAAGGGCTTCAGGCTGCATTTTGTGGGTTTGAATGGATCTGTGGAGGCATCCACATCTCCTCACTGACTGCAGGGGTGGCAGTGACACTGAAAACAGGCTCAGTCCAGAGCCCAAACACAGCTCTGATGGGTCCTTGCCCCACAGTTTAATAGGGAGAGATTTCCTTGGCCTTGATCCTGCTAAACTAGTGCTGCAGGCAGGCAAAAGGTTGATAATCTGTCCCCAAAAGTCCTCACAGTCAATAAATAAGAGGGAGCTTTGTTTTAAAGTATGAATCAAAAGCTGTATGAGAAATGTTATGTTTTAAGCCTTGCTTTGTGGGATAGTGAAGTCAGTGATGGTCACAGATTCTGGGACATCAAGATTCTCTCTTAAGTGCCTGGAGGCAGAAGATGCCTTGAAGCTAAAAATAGAAAAGTAATGACTGACAGTAAAAAACAATCTCAGAACAGAGGTATTTGCCATAAGATACTCCAGTTCTTTGTCTACAGGTCTATACTTTAACTACATATTGAATAAGCAAGGTCAGTCTACATTGTCTGCATCCTCCACTCATTCTTGTCACAGAAATAGATCCCTCTAACCTTCTTTCTACATAAATGAAAGCCTTTTACTTGTTTTTTAAATTATTTTGTGATGGTTATGGAGCCATAGTTCTGTACTTGTAGAAATTGCAGTTAGAAAAGAGGAATCCAGATGAGAAAAGAAAAAAGCCATGTATAATGCAACATTAATTGCCATTAACACAGGACACTCATAAGCCTTTAGAATGAATTCTATGGACAATCTTTCAGTGAATTTACTATGATGTTTTGAATTGGCTGAAAACATTGCATTACTAAGAGAATGAAATAATGTGAGGTTTCCAGGCATCACTTTTACATGATTTTTTGTTAACTTTTCTTTTATTCAGCATTTTGAAAATATAAGTAATGATATAAAATGAATGCTGTTCCAAAGATCACAGGTTTTAACCAGCTTATTGCATATCTTGACTTTGACAAGGAACTGAGCATTTTCCACACTGTGTATTTGCCATACACTTATAGCTCAATTACATGTAGAGATTTCTGATTTTTGAGTAGCATGAGAAAACAAAGCATATTGTACAACTTTAAGTGTAGCATTCTGTGACTTTTGTCACTCACGGGTTATATAAAAGCCACGAATATACAAAAATAATTTTAGGTGTTGCTAGTTTGACTCAGCCTAAACTGTGGTGCAGAGAGAGGTCATAAATTTTTGAGTTCAGATCTACCATTCCAGCTGTGTTTTAACTGCAAAGGGCACTGAGACATAGACATAAGCCATTGTCTATCTACTGCACCATGGTTTTCCTTCACCAGGGAATGCAGAAATACAAACCATCAAGCAATCATGGCTCTCTTCAGTAGGTTTATTTGTCTGGGCTGTTGGGATAGGGAATCACTAGAAAGCACCTGTCTTGCAGTATATTGTCACAGCAAAATAATCTAGAAATTTTAAAAGAAAATGTGGGGCACTTCCCCCTAAAATAATTTTGAAAGCAGTACTAACAATATTTTGACAATATTTTAAAAACTAAACTCCCTTTCTTTGTCTTCCATTTGCACCTTTGTCTTACCCTCAAATACTCTGAGGTTGTTTGGGTTTGGGTTTGTTTTTTTTCACAATGTTAAAACACAGAATTTAGAACTTTTCTATCAAATCCACTGACTGTTTTGCCTGACTAACCTGACCCAAAAGCCTTTCTCTGGAGAACATTTTCAAAAGCCTTAAACTGACAAACACATTTTTTGCTTGTACTGTTTCTACCTGTGAAATTTAGTAAACCTACCATTTGGATACAGATTCTAGTAAATAACCACTTCACTTTGAAATTATGTCACCTGTGCAAAGCATAACTAAAGATAAAATTTCTTTCTTTGAAGCTGTAATTTTGATTGTCTTCTAGAAGCAGATTAGTATCCTATATACCCCTGTGTATATCTCAATGTGTGTCTATTAAACACCTACAACACAATTCTTGATTTAGGGACATTTATTTGTGCATTTTGATATGAACTGAGCTTTTGTGGTTGTTAATGTCTAAGCAACAATTGCTCTTGTGTTGTGTGTGCAGGCTGGTTACTTCCTGTGATGAAGCCTTGGAGTAAGAAGCTTCAGTCTGAAAACACTGTCCCAACAGCCACTTACCAGAGTGTAAGGCCTCTGTATTATAGATCATATATGCAATTAGTATAGACTCCTTTTTGGTTTTTTCCATGTGATCCTGCAAGCTGGTGAAAGCACTGATGTAGGAAGGTGGGTAGAGAGCAGAGTAAAAAGTGAAAAGTGGTCTTATTCTGAGACTGATTCCCCACAGGCAGTAGCTATTAGACACCAGGAAAGTGATATTTTTTTGCCACAGTGAGACTGAAGTCTCACATGAATGACTGACACTGGCCACGTTCTTACACTGGCAATATGCTCTGGATCAAAACTCTCATCCCTAGCACATATAAAAGGCTGGCTAAATGACATAGTTAGAGCAGAATATTTTGGTAAAGGGAGGAAAGTAAACTCTTGTCTCTCTGCAGGAACTGGTGATGGGGAGACATGACTTATTGTCAGCCATTAAAGGAAATTTTCCCTCAGTGCAGCTGCAAGAGGATGTTTTACTGAGGTAAATGCAATCAGTACTGCTAATGTAACCACCACTGAGACACCTCAGCTGCCTCTGCTTGCAAGGTTGGGTCCAAAGATTGCTGAATAAATGGAAAAACCTTGCTCAGAAGTCTCAGGCAAGTGGTTTTGAAATATCAAAATCCACAGCTTGGATTCTAGTCTTTTGTTTGCACTGGAGGACTCAGAAGACAAGTGTGGTTTACACAAGTTATATACAAGTGCCAGGTCCTTGAGGACAGCAGGGAAAGAGGTGGCTGCTGCACTCTGTGTACAGACTTTAGACCTTCAATAGAAATGGTATTTGACTTTCTAAATGCAGAAAAAATATCTGTGTCTAGGGTGCAGAGTTCACATTAAATCCTACCACAAGCTGCCTGACAGAAGCAAGGAGCATTTGGACAACAGTTTCAGGTTCATGACGTGGCTTTTGGGGATGGTGCTGTGCAGGGTCAGGTGTTGGGCTCTGGTCCTTGGGGGTCCCTTCCAACACAGCTTATTCTGTGATTCTGTGAAGTTCAGTGATGATCAACATCCATGCTATCAGTCATTGCACCTCTCTGAGCAGCCTAATTGTAAACAAACTGCAGACCACACACTGCCCACACTGCACATCACTTACTAATACAGTGAAACAAAGCAGCTGTCATAAGCAGCAAACAGTTTACAGAAAGGAAATGAAAATAAGAAAAGGAAAATTAACAAGATGCTATTATCACTATTGGAATTTTGTCATGAAAAGATGCTCTTTATTGTCTAGATAGATGGCAGAGGTTTAATGAACAATCATGTGAGTATCTTTTCTTAAAAAAGAAAAACAACAAAAATTAACTTTTTCTTTTTTAAGTTGGAGCCCCAGTTAGGTTTTGCCAGAGTGAAATGTCTCACTACCACACAATATTTTCTGAAATGTATAGCATCTTACTAACAGTAACTGCTCTGTGTGTTTTGTTTTGTAACTTCTGTCATTTGTCCCCACTGTGCCTGCTCAGCCCTCCCATCCTCTCACACCAGCCTGCTAAACACCACTAGTTTGCTTTGCCCTTGCCCTTTCAGTGATATTCTTTTTCTCTGTCTGTGTTAATTCCTTCCTCATTCTCATTGCCTGCAGTGAGGTGAGTTCACAGTGCTGGGGTGTTTTAGGGGAGGAATGTTGCAAGCTGTAAGCTCGATGCAAGTTTAGCCATGAACACTTTCAAATGGTTCTTCAGCAAAGACCGTTCACTGATTTTATTAAGCTTAGAGACAGAGAGTAGCACTGGTGTTACAGAGAGTATCAATAATTTGACAAAAAGAGCATCATCATCGTTCATCTAGCTCCTATTTCATTTATAGATATTGGCAGTTCTACTTTATTTATTTAATTTCTATGCCTGAGACTTGTGAGTGAGCACAGAAAAAAGTTCAATCTAGTGTTGAAAGCATCACCTTTTTGGAGAGAATCCAGAGTGACAAATATCATTCTATAGAACATCATATTAAAAAAATGGGGACCACTCCTATTCACAAATGCTAGCATGGCCTCACTATTTGTACAAGAAAAAAGCAGCAATTTTCATTTTGCTAATCTCTGCTTTAAATACAACATTTTGCATGGGACCCATTATTTCCAATCATTTTCAAGTTCTATTCCAGTCTTCTCTGTTTCTAATTCTACACCAGACATCCACTTGAACGATATAAGCCATCTGTAGTTTATAAAACACCTTTAAGCTATTGTTTTAAAGTTTTATACCTTTTAATGTTTTCCTATTTATTTCCTGCTGATATCAACACATATGCTGCCAAAAGCAATCTTTAGTGGATACTAACATATTCATATTGAGCACTTGATCCAGAAATTTTGCAGATAATAGGCAGAGGGAACATCTGTGAGAAGCAGATAATTTTTAATATTTATGGATACCTCATTTCCATGTTGTAATCCTTAAGATGGGAACAGGTTTGTAGGGCTCTGTAAGGCAATGGAAGATGTTTTTCTATATTCCCATCATGGTTAGGTAATGAAGGGAAAAGTGGAAGGGGGAACTCCAACAAGTTTATTAATTAATGATGGAGAAAGGATCTCTACCATTACTTGAATGAAATACAGAATAATTTTGCAAAAAGGAAGATATTCAACGCGTTAATACTCAGGATGTTTTTTCAAACTGGACAATGTAATCTGGAAGCCTGCTCTACATAGTAAGAATAATTAAGTGTTTTCTGAACTTCTAAACAGACTCAGCTTTTATTTTAAAAACTCTAAGGACCAGCAATAGGCTCAAAGCCTCACCTCAGCATTAATAATGATTTTCAAGTTTCGTTTCTTCATTGACAATTAAGCCAGCAGGTTAAGCCCTTTCCTTGCCAATGGCTTGAAATTCTATACTATTATTTCACTTGATATAGAAAAATCACCCACTTGAGACAAAAACACTTCCATACTGAATTTTATTCCTACAGCCATGAATATGAATCTGGAGATTCAGAAACCTGGCTTATGAAGATAGTGAGTATGTGTAAAAGTGGAACTAGATTTCTAGTCCTTATTTATTGTCACATTAAATTTTCTGTGGGTTTGCAAACAATGTCAATCAAAAGTGCCTCACCTACTACTTTTTAATTCCTGCTTTCAGCAACCTAGAGTACACCTGATGTAAACCTCTTCCTTTTCACTTATAGGCTTAAAAATTGTTTTACCTTTGATAATTAAATAATGTTTCACTAATAGGAGTAACACTTTGTCTAGCACATTATGTCTTAACAAAAGTGAAGAACAAATGAAAAACCAAGATGAAAATCCTATTTTGGAGCAGCTCCCTGTAGATCCTTATGTTAATCAAACATGCTTAATTTAAAGTTTAATTTAATTTAATTTAAACTTAATGAAATTTACACTTTTCTGATAAAAGGAAGCATAATCAGACTGTCTTGTTTGTCTGTTTACTTTGGCAATTCAGGATGGATCTTTGCTCTTGGGGCATGTCTGTGATTTTTTGCAAGCCACCTGGACATCCAAAGGTTGAATGGGTCAGTTTTAGCATGGATGAAAAAATTCACATGCCTACAAACTGGAGCAAAGAGGTCAATTTTTCTTTTCTAAGCAGTTTGCTAACAGATTTTTCAGTACAATCAACACATCCATGTTTGAAATTGCATATAGGTGGAATTCTTGTAGATGAAAGTGAAACCAGGTGTCTTGTACTCCAGTGCATTCTCTATTTAGTAAGAGTGAAAATTACTTCACAAACTCAAGGCTTCTCATTTTCCTTTACTCTGTCCAAGTTTTACATCTATTTTGAAAGTGTTCTTTCCAATAGTTCTTAGCCTGAAAGATTTAAGAAAACAGACAGATATTAACAAAACATGAAAAGCTAAAAAGCAGAATCAGTAAGTCATTCACTGAAACAGCCACTCTATGTGGTATAAAGTTTACACACCCATATGAAAACTTGTGTGAAGGCTGTGAAATCTGATCCCCACTGAACCATCCTATGGCCAAATATATGTATTGTTTTATAGAGAGATACTCTTTTCTGAAAATCAAAGGGATGGAGTTGAATCTTTTTTTATTTTAGGAAATATTTCATTGGTTGTGGAAATGAAGAGGCTGAAGTACATATAGGGAAGAATTCCAGCTTGTACAAAGAGGCTCATTGACCCAATATCTCCTTCAAGTGGCAAAGGCTGCAGTTTAGAAACACTAAGATCACAATTAGAAGGCAGTGGTGAGGATCCAAGCTGGAATGAACAAAGGCTGAGATGCAGGAGAAAGTTTCTATCACCATCTAAGCTTTGCTTCTCACACTCAACAGCTGCCTTGTCACTCACACGAAGTCTGAGTGGATTAGAAGGATTATCAAATGCAGTATGTGTCTAATTCTGCTTCAAAGCTAATCAAAATTGGGTGCACATGCAGTTATCCAATGCCAGCATCAATCAGAGTGTGACTGACACTGACACTCTCTGAACTAACACCAGGGTGTTGCCCTGCTGAGCACAGAGCTGAGCATCTCATAATTCCCACTCCCATGAGACTCACCTGGACAAAAAGGAAAACCTCTAGCAATTCAAATTCAGATCAGTTTTTTTAAAATATATGACCAAAGCCAAGTTCAATTTTCAGCAAGAGTGGCACATACTGAAATATGCCACTTTCAACAAACAGCTGAGATTTCCCAGGGACACCATCTTTTCACACACCAACCTAACTGGATATTGCTTGTCTTGGGGGATCAAACAAGATTCTGCTCCTGGTGTTATATCTCCAAGTAAACATGTGGTAAACAAAGGAAAAAAAAACAAAAACCAAAGGCACCAGACCTTAGGCTGAGACTGCTGCAGAATACTTGGAGCCTGCTACATGCATATGAATGTGTTTAGAATGTGTTTCAGCCTTGGCTTCATTTCAGGTTTATTCAGAATTTCTTCTGAACTTTTAATTCAGTAGCAGTATCAGCAGCTCCTCTCTACTTTTCCCTTTCACAGAGATCTCAAAAGACAGATTGAATTTTCAGAAATATATTCTGACCCCAGTCTTTAGTGGGAAACAGAAAGGAGTGCATCCATTTAAACAGTGACAATGAAACACACAATTAACATTAAAAGAAAGGGGCAACAAAACACCTTACATTAAAGGGCAAGGTCCTTATGACATTGAGAGAAAGCCCACAATAAAATTTAAATTCACAAAAATAGTCCACACATTCACAACAAAAGCAAAACCTATGAAATATTGTTCATAGTTGTGAATAATATGAGGGAAATCAAGTAAATAAACATTTTTAACAAACATTGAAGTCAAACAACATGTGGCTGACATCAAAAATTCAGGCACCAGGAAAAGCTACCTGAACTAAAAACTGTAATACAAACCCCCAAAAAATTAACAATTACCAGAATGCATCAAACAAGAAATCCATGACAAATGTGGAGCAAAAATGTATTAAACTAAGCAGACTTCTAAAGTGTCTACAAATATCAGCTGCTTAGTGCTGTTGCATTTGTCACTAGTACAGTTTTCTTGGCAAGGAAGATGTATCTTTTCCTTCATTACAGAATTTAAAGGTGTTACTGGAGAAGTTTCCCTAGAAAAATTCTTAATCTGTTTGTGTCTTCAATATGTATTTAGGAATCATCCAAGATAATTGGTGCAGCATTGTCACATAACAAACCTGATCCAAAAGTCATACATAAGGTAAAAGTAGCAAAGCTTTATTTCTTTTGTAGACAAGGTACTGGAACTGACTCTTGTAAGATCTCAACAAAAATCTAGTTCACAAGGCAGGTAGAAATCCTAGGAAGAACTTAAGAAAGAGTTACAAAAGTGATCCTGACACTAGAAAAGAAATTTTGCTATGCAAGACCAAGTTTGATGTATTCAGTCGGTTAAAAAAAAAAAAAAAAAAGCAATGGGATTACTTTTTATATGTAGTTACAGAAGGAGAAGATTTCCAGTAATTGAGAGCTACCTGTCTTTAATGATCAAGATGTAACAAAATCCAAGGATTAGAGGTTGAAACTGGACCTTTATTTTTTTTGTTTTGCCTTCCTCAGCACCTATTATCAAGATTATTTTCTAGGCTCATCCAGGCATATTTCATCTAATTAATTTCCTACCATTGCAAGAGCACTGGGGATTAGTTCCAGTCTTTGCCTATAGCATAGTTAACCCTCATGAGGTCTGAAATTCTTTGTTCTAATGAGCACCTTTAAGTCTAGAATAAAGCCTTGGTAAACCTTAATGACCTGGTATAGACGATCTGAGGATCCCTCCTGGCTTCAAACACCAGCAAACTTTGCAATAGTTTCAGAAATCATATTTATTAACCTATGCTGTGCTTGATATATAAGCCACCTAGCACAGGTGATCAAAGAGAGATATCCCCCTTGAGCCAAGAGAATATTTTAGAGAAGAGAATAAGAAATAAGTGGTAGTTAACTGAAAGCACTCCCTAAATCCCTGTGTCATGAAGCCCTCCATTAAAATGTTACTTAGAATCCCTAACAAACTTCCATCAAGGCAGACTGTATTTTTAGTTTTATCCAGTTTCATTCCAAAGTTTTTCATTCCAAGTTTTATCCAAATTTCATTCAACATTTATGCTTGACTGAGGTTTATGCAAAGTTTGATTTACAGAAGTTTTATTTTTGTGGATAACTGATCTAAAATAACCAGTATTTTCCTGGTGTGAATTTGAGAAGGCACAAGATGAAGATAGTTGGGTATTTGCAACTATTAACATAGATATTTATACCTTCTAAGAAAGTTGTTGTAATTCTTTGTGCTGAATACAGTCTGTCAAAGATTTTAACTTTTCATTGAGACAGCACCCTTATATTGACTACTGAGTGATTAGCAATATTTAAATAAACTACTTACTGATGATAAGTGCCTATAAAACAGATGCATATCAATGTGATGGGTTCAAAATCTTATTTTATATATTTTGGGTATTCAGTTGGTTGTTAACCAATACTGTACTTTGTGGCTGTTTGAAATATCTGTTCTAAGGTTTTTGAGCTGGTGAAAAGCACAAAAAATGCAACAACTGTGTTTCAATACATAACCCTCAAGGTGTTACTGCATGTATTGCTTAATGTTAAAATCTATGTAATAAATTACCTACTTTGACTTTCACAGGTGTTAAATAGATACAGTTTTATTATTTGCCATGCAATCAGGAGAGATTAAATGCCTTAATAAAATTCAATTAAAATCATCAGATATTAATGAAACTCATTGTAAAGGTTCATAAAAAATAACCTGCCACTATTTACAGCTCTCCTCAGATGACAATATTTCTGAAGCAGACTGAACCATCACTACCCTTAGCAACAATCTAAGAACAGGATTATTTAATGTGCTGGAAAGTAAAGTAAAAAAGTGAAGTCTAATAAATGGTCAATGAATCAATTATTAGTTGGATAAACAAGTGAAATTCTTTGGAAAACAAAACAAGAAATCTCCCCTCAAATCCATACTAACCCATCTTATTATCAGTTATTCAAACAAACACGAGTGTGTAATGACCTCCACTGGTGAAAATTACTGCAGCACTATGCAGGGGCATTTGCAGAATGCAATTTTTGTGATCTTTTGTCTTTGTAGTATTGATTAAATGAAGATGATAGCCTCTTAGTATGAAGCGTACCTGCGCTTTTCAGTCCTCGTTTCAAAGACTTGCATTGTATAAATTATAATTGGGAGGTAACTGAGAACCACAGTTTCTTATGAATCTGTCAGTTCCGAGAGAAATTTGAACTTCAAAAATTCCTTTCTTCTGTGTTTATTGTATATGTGGATCAAATAAAGAACTGTCTAGGAACAAGCAGTCTTTGAGTAAGTCAGCATGAATTCTCTCTTGCACACAAGCCACCCACCCAACATTAGAAAGCTATGTAAAGATTAATAGAAGGATATTAGACCTTTATGTCCATGAGTTTTTCTGTAGAGAATTTAAGTTTTAAAAATAGATATTGAGATAAATATGCTAACAAGAGAAAAATAGCATATGTGAGAAATGTTTGTTCAATCCAGGAAATTACCTTTTTTCTGCTTTGTTTATTTCATAAAGTCATCATTTCACAATACCCACAGCAATAACAGCTGATTGAAGAGGATTTACATTATCACAGAAAGTCCCAGGAGGGGAGGGACCAACAAGAATCATTGAGTCCAACTCCCAGCCTTGCACAGGACAACCCCAACAGTCAAGCCATGTGCCTCAGAGAATTGTCCAAATGATTCTTGAACTCTGACAAGCTTAGTGTCTAGCTGATAAATGCCTGAGCATCACCAAATATATTATCAGCATTAAAAAACCCCTCACTATCAAGCAAATATTATAACAGTTGCACAGAAAATTGATATTCTGGTTAATTATCACCAGCAGAAAGACTTTATATATTTTTTTTTCTCTCTGTAGAGTGAAGAGCAGCTGCTCTGAGAGTCCTGAGTGCTGGAGTGTAAGCAATGCATGACAACCTGCCTCTAGTGAGACCTGGAGCTGTTGCTGTGACCTGTTGACACCAAGTGAGAGATGATGTGAGTTAGCAGTGGCATGAATGGATGTCTCAGGGTTGGTACTGCAAAACCTTCATTGCCAAATTGCTGTTTTGAAGGCTTGGAAAAGGAGAAAGTATCTGTTCAGCAAAGGTATGGCATTGCTTTAGAGGAGTTCACACCAGCACAAACCTTAACTTTCACAAAGTGTATTTCTCAGATTCTTTGTGGATTTGTGCACATACAGTTACTTAAGAAAAGGACAGAGACAAGGAATCAATTATGAGATGTAACATGGTGAAAAGTAAACTGTAATTCTCTCCTTGTCTGCTCTACTGCAGAATGGCAGAGAATAGCTGCAGGCATACTTAGATTTTGTTCTCACTGAAAGAGGGAGTGGCAAACTGCTGAGATCACAAAAGGGATTTTTTTTAAACAAAGCTTCTACTGAATAATTTCTCAGATACAGTCCCTCACCTTTTCAGATTTTTCCACTCACTTTTTCACATTTTCTGCAAATGGCCTGCTTCCCAGCCGATCTTGAAAGAGCATAGAGGAGAGTGTGGCCTTTATTTTATGACATGTAACCAATGAACTTGCAGCATTTCTTTCAGGAATGAATTCTGTTTTTGCAACTTCCACCTCAGCAGTGAGATTGCAAAGTGATAAAGGGAAGTCTGCACATAGATATATCTAACCTGAGGTGGAAAATGGGATTCATGCAGAACACATCACCCTGTTGAGTGAAGTCAGCAGCTGACTGTGAAAAAGCTCTTTTGGAGCTGCACAATTACACAGGGCCTGAAACACCATGATATTCCTCTTCCTAAATGAAATCTCAATGCAAAATCAAAACTGGATATGATGCAAAATATGCACTTTGTCCACTCTTCTCCTAAATGATGTCCAGAAACTGGGAGTTTCTTCTATCCAGCATAAATTACAATCAGAAGTAAAATAGACACAATGTTTAACCTAACAACAGAATACTAGGGCTTGGTTTTAGGAATTTCTTTTAATGGAAAGTATCTGTTATGAGCACTGTTGATAAAACATCCTTGCTTAGAAACTGTCACATCTATAACTTATGGTTAGCAAAGGTTTCTGGATTTTTCCTGAATAAGAGTGTAAACATCCTTAACATGTCATTTTTCCTTGAGTTGAGACAGTGCAAGTATTCCAAACATGGTAGGATTAAACATTTTTCTTAGGTCTATGAAATTTTTGCATATGGCTATTCCTATTTTGAAATTCAATGAAACAAAATAATTATTTTAGATTTTGATGCAGACATTTCTTAAAGGTCTTTACTTCTAGAGCTAAAATAGCCTTTTACATGTATGAAGAATAATAAACCTAGTCAAATATGTACATCAGACTAAAGGGTGCCCATATTTCTAAACTTTAATTTTGTTCTGATGTCCTCTTCTCCCATCTCATTTTTCATTTGTAGTTCATGAGAATTTTCTTTTGCTATTGCAGTTTTTTAATGACTTAGTATTTTGTTGCTCTCTCTTTGAAAGCCTAAAATGCAAAAGGATTTATAGACCAGGATTTTTTTAATTGGTCCTACTATTTTGCCCAGGAAAGGAGGGATGATATCTGGCATTTTTCATTTGGACACAGTGCACTTTTATTAAAAGTTAAAGATAATGGCTTTGGCAGTTTCTTTTTAATCCAATCTACTGCTTAGTGTCCTCGAGAAGAAAATTGGAGAACATGGCCACTGTTGGCATTTTGTGATAGAGTCCATTTTTCTTCTCTTGAGCATGCAAGCAGTGGCTGACATTTCTCAATTAGGTCCTCTTTTTTTTCCTATTGATAATGAATTATTTTATGTGGCTTTCACTTTAAGCTGCTCTGTACCATGGACTGCTCAATACAGTGAGTCTGACAAGTAACTAAGCTGATAATGTGAGTAGCTGTTTGTTATAATTTCATAGTATTTCCTGTAATTGCAAATGACACCATCCTTTGTTCTAATACATATAGTTGAGAAATTGGATTTATTTGTGCAACACTCAATAAAATTATTCCTTCACTGTAACACAGACAATTATAATAATAGACTTTTTCCCTACTGTTTAGCAACTGATTTTACAGACAATTAAATTACACTAATGAATAGATTAATCAACTTTATTGTGAATCAATATACATATTTTCACTATATTTTATTTAACAGCAAAACATGTCAACTTTACACATATATATAGTAAAATATCTACTAGTTATTTATACCAGTGTCTATTGAATCATATTGAATTAAGTCCTTTTTTATGGATAATCAATCTGCATTAATTTGGCTAGGGTGTTCACTAATCAGATTAGGGATGTGCACATGCACAAATCAATTGTCTTTTAAAAGGCATGTTAGAGGAATCCCACAGCACTGGCTATGCCGATTGTGCCTATCCTTTCAGTAGAAATAAGAAGAATAAAAAAGTTACTTCTATGCTGAAATTTGAAAATTCTGACAATTTTCTTTTGTTTCCTGCAGTGTCTGTTAGATATATTTATGCAGCTGTCCTAATATATGTGTTGCAAATAAACTTGTAAGGAAGTTTGCTCTGAGGTCTAGTTTGATAAAACCTAAAAACATGAGCTCCCTTTTTGAATTCCCTTTAAAGCCTAGAAGTTCTTATTTTACCTGGCAGCAACATCGAGGATTTTTTATTGGCATGTTCATTGATTCAAAAAGTTTTCAAAGAACCAAAATCATCTCATGACCTGCCTTATAAAAGAGTTTATGTTCTTTGGCCTACTTCTCAGAATCAGATTTAAACATAATCTATGACAATCTTCTGGGTTTCAGTGGTCAGTAGCCAACATCACCTCATATTTAGTCCATAACAGGAAGTTGCTGTTAATGGCTCAATTGGAACACAACCTAATCAAAACAGCCTCAGTGAGTTCTCTGACCAATATGAGATTTGTCTAAGCAAGGACTAAAGTAACATCCAGGCTTATGCAAATAATTTTCTGATTAAGAACCAGATTCTCCAGTAGATGACTAGAAAAAAAAAAAAAAAGAAAAAGAAAGAAATTAAGTTCATTTAAAAAAAAATCAATGTCAGTTATATGCTAGTTAACTTTGGGTACATGTAAGAAGTATTTTGAAGCTTATGTGTACTCTCTGCAATGTGAACACATTCTGAAGTAGCATCTTTTTCAGAAGACAAGGTGAAGGATAACCCTCAAGGGCAGAGTTGCAAGCTCTTTTAAGACAAAATAGAAATGCCAATCAAAGTGCAGATGGTTTTTCTCTTGAGAGGTGATTATTTTTTCATAGATCCTTTCCTAGAATGTATTCCTTAAATACATCAACTAAACTTCATAGTAGCATGGTAATAGTAGAAACCAAAAGGAAATATATCTCAAGCATAGCTCTTCTTTTTAGCACTTTAGAAATATGTTTTCATTCCTGAATAAAAAAACAAAAAAAACAAAAAAAAAAATCTAAACACCCACACAAACAATAACAAAAACAAAACAAAACAAAAAAAAACAATCACTGCACCTTTTTGCTTTCTCTGTGCACTAGCAAAAACTCTACACAACAGATGAACCTTAACTTATGGTTATATCTCCACTCTGATGTATATTTTCTGAGGCAGGTCTTTTTAAGCCATATAAAAATGTTTAATTACTTAATGTTTAGTTGCAGAAATGATAGCCTAAAAAAAAAACAGTAAAGGAGTTGTATAGAAGCACAGATCTCAGATATATCTATTTCAGTTACGGACTAATGTCATTTAACAAACTGCCAGATAGGAATGATATTCCATTTATATTTAATTAATTTTTATTATTTGATTATTCACCTAGTAGAGTTGAAAGTTCAGCTGCTTAAAGTATGATTTTTAAGAAAAACATTGTAAAAAATTATTTGGAAAAGATTTATATACATCAGTTTATGTTGATATTAAAATCCGCAGATTTTCACAGTGTAACTAATTTTATTTCAGCAAATGGCTTCGTTTGCAATAAAGAAAAGACTGAACTCTACTTGTTATGGATTGCTTGAGTCCAACCAAATTGAGAGAATTTAAAAGGAGTAGGGCTGATTTTTTTCACTAAGACAGAATTTTGAATAAAAAAAGCGCGTTTCTTTAATAACTGTTCTTATTTCTTATAGAAAAGGAAAAAAAATACATCAAGAAAACTCGAAGACTGTGTTATGTGTTGGACACGTTAGGAAAGTCTATACCTAGGCTGAATGGTCGTTTTATCCAAGAGACTCAACCTCATACTGCAAATATAAGACTTAGAAATTGAATGGAAATAAAACTTTAAGAGGATTCTATGACATGGAGGGATGAAGAAGTAGCTGAAGAATCTCACAACTGTATTAGTTTTCACCATGAACTAATCATAAAAACTAAAATGATCAAAACTTTAAAAAACTTCATTAATGTTCTAATGAAGCAGAGCAATTAATGGCTAGTGAAATGAGGAAGCAGCTGATTTTACAAGATAAGTAGCAGCTGGAATTGTGCCTTGCCACCCAGCAGGAAAAAATGACAGGACCTCCAGACCTGACAATCACATGCTGTGAGTGAGGTGTTGATGCAGAAGGGGGAGAAGCAACCAGGTGGCCCAGTGGCTGCTCAGCTAAACTCACCAAAGCAGACTTAAAAATGCAGTAACCAGCAGTATTTTTAAGTTATTCCTGTTGATGCAGCTTCTTGGTTTTCTTCGGGTTTTTTTTGTGTTTTTTTTTTTGTTTGTTTGTTTTTGGGGGTTTTTTTGGGGTTTTTTTGGGGTTTTTTTGTTTGTTTGTGGTTTTGTTTTTGTTTTTTAAATTTCATTCAGGTTTTGAGTTGTGATCTGCTGAGCATCAGAAAGTCTCAGGTTTTGAGGTCAGCGCTTACAACTGCTGTTTAGATGAAGTTTCTTTAAATTTGAACCTGCTCCTTTTTCTTGCTAATTACTTGAGACAGTTAAAAGGTATCAGGAACATTCAGGACCAGAGCAGAAATGCTAAATGAATGCAAATATCTAGAAATAAGGCATTCTGAAGTTACCAGAAATATTCTGGAAGACGTTTTTGGACCCAGCACATAAAGACAGTTATAATATTTTCTTTCCCACCCCAAGAGAACTTTTAAGCCCCACCCTATTCATCCTCAGTGTCCTTTACAATTTCTGCCCCCATTCTAATTTATCCTTCTGTTTAAGATAATGACATTTCCATTATTCCTTACTCAATAAAATCACAGAAATATTACAGTAAGTGAACTGAGAGATTTTCAAGGGGAGTAAGGGCAACTGAGTACCCAGTACCTACTCAAAGTCTGTAGAACTTGGGTTCTTGACCTTTTTAATGTAATTTAATTCCCTCATCCCATAACTTTAAGCTTCATTTCCTTTGGACAATTTTTTTTTCTTAGTACAGATATAGGAAAAAAAATTCCCATTTGAAGTAATGGGAATAAAAAAAAGGAGACTTTTCCTTTGGTTTTCTGAAACCAAAAAAAATAGTCAACCTCTGCTGCAGCTTACTTCATATGACCTTTTCACTCTGCTTTCACTCATGTGAGAGGAAATAGTATAGCAAGTAAATATACTTCTGTTGATCTGGAATACCAGGGATGTCAATGTTTGTGGCTACCAAGAACACAATGAATGCCCTTGACACTTAAGGCTATAAGAAATGAGGTTTTTTGAGTTATTTTAGTTTCTTGCTTCATTCCTTACCAAGGCATTATTAAAACTGAAAGCTCCACAATTTTCTCATTCAAAGACCTTTCAATAGTTAAGAATATGCTTTCAAGCCATAACTGTATCAGGATGTGTGGTTCTGCCTTTGTCAAGAAAATATATACACATTTTGTTTGTGATGCTGTCTAAAATCTTGACAGCTAAAGAATTCATCTTTGGAAGTGTAGATTCGTTTCTGCTGTTAGTTGCAAGTGAGTAAAAGCCTCCCTTTTATAGGTTGGATGCAGTGCCATATCGATTATGCAAATGGCCTTTGTGAATGCCTCAGGCATGCATTGCTGGAATTGGAAGGCAAGTATCTCGGAAGGCAGGCTTGAATTTTGAAATCAATGAGTTGTTCTTATATTCTAGCATTAGTAAATTATAAGCTACTGAGAAATAAGCTACTGGCGAAGGTCTCTGAGGAGACCTTGTGACTGTTCCTGTACCTAAAAGGGGCTACAAGAAAACTGGAGGGGGACTTTCTACAAGGTCATGCAGTGATAGAACAAGGACTAATGACTTTAAATTGCAAGAGAGTAGATTTAGATTAGGTATCAGGAAGGAATTCTTTACTGTGAGGGTAGTGAGAAATGGCTGAGGTTGCCCAGAGCTGTGGCTGCTCTGTCCCTGTCCTGAATACCTCTCTTCCTGCTCCTTTCTATCCCAGTTTTCTATTTTGATAAAGAAAGAAAGGTCAGAGAATTCGGAGATGAATGTGGAGAAAATAAATAAATAAAAAGATATGAATAAAAAGCTGCTTCTGGTCAACTCTCATCATGATGATGCTGTCTAAGATACTGCTTCTGCTATGGAACTTCTATTGCTTTATTACTGGTCTTCCAGAAGTGTCAGGGTCTAAAGAAGTTTTCTTTAGGGGAACAACTGGAAGCTTTGCCAACAAAAGTGAGATACACCTTAGAGAAAAAAAAAAGATTATTGAACTATAAATTTCCCTGTAAGAAAAGCGAGCTGTATCTCAACAAACTTGAAGGCAGGGAGTTACTGAGTGGAATTTAGAAACTATGCTGTGAGAGACTGAAACATTAAAGGTTCAGGACTCAAAAAAATTGGTTGTTTGCAAAAGCAGCAGGTGCTTTGCTGAGGCCAGGTTCTCACCTGCTATATTTTCTTGTATTTCTATGAAAAGCATTTAATAACTTTTTCACTTTTATATCATAATGATGCAGTTACATGGATTTCCGCAAGTATCTATAACTTCTGCAACTATTTTTAGTGTCTGTGGCTATAATCGAAATAAGTTTTGGAATCTTTCTTAGAATAAGCATTTTATAATGTGTTAGGCAAGAGGTTGACATTCATACTAGAAAGATGCAAGAAATAAATACTGTCTGTGACATAAAGCATTTCCTTTTATTAAAGATCCATAAAAATCCTTGGAATAAAAGACATTTCAACTGGTCCTTAATTTAGTAGAGTGTCAAACTAGTAATTGAGAAATTAGATTTTTACAAGTAATGTAACAAACTAACTGTAAGCCAGCTAGGTGGAGAAGAGACTAGAATCTGTAATAAAGCCAACAGGAGTGAGTATGAAATATTCTATGAAAATCTGGATATTTTTCATGTCTCATTACCCAGTGGGATTGAATCAGGACTCTTTGAAATACTTTCCAAAATAAATGACAACCATAAAGCCCAATTCAGAATAACTAAGTTGTTAATCGCTTCAGATATGGAAACTCTGTGAATTTCCAGCTGCACTTCATAAGGTAGTAGGTTACAAGGTATTCTGAGATGAATATTTCTCAGCATTTCCATCTGGAAGTGTTCCACTTCATATCAATAATTAAATGTTTATTGGAGCAAAGATGCGAACTACTGACTTCCTCTTTCCAAGTGAGTGCCTTGAATATTTGTTGAATATTGCTGCCATCTTTGGCCAAGTGAGTAAGTTACCAAAGATGGAATAGCACCAGAAAGAGTTGTTAATAAAGTCTCACTCTCACTGTCTCTCTCCAGTGCTCTGGTAAAGTGATGAGGGCACATTTGACCCTGCATGAATGGTAAGTATCAGTGAAAGTTCAGAATTTTAAATCCCAGAAACAAGCCATCAGTTGTGATTTGAAATTCAGAAAGCTTGTGATTCCTGTCTTGAAAACTCATACCTAAGGTATTTTAGAAAGAGTAAGCATACTACTTTATTAAGGATGAAAAGCCTATCAATGGAAAATTATTTTGTAGACTTAACCTTGAAGCCAAAGACTGGCTACTTTCCATTGCAGTGAGTTAACTTGAAGTTACCTGTATTATATTTAAAAATATACTTGCAAGAAAACACATAAGGACTGTACATGATCTCTTTCTTGTTTGTTCTCAGACCAACCTGGCTATCTAGAATCTCTCCAAATTCACACTTGAATTTGGAGTGGAAATAGAATGTAGTGAATGTTTGGGAGAAGGGAATGCTCTACAGAGCCAACATTTAGGAGATGACAAATAGCAGGAGGCTTTTAAAACAAATTCAAGAAGTGGAAAAACAAACCTAGAAAAAACTGCTTGAAAAAGTTAAACAGTAGGAGACTTTTAAGAAAATTCATAAATAGCAGTGAGATGAGAGTAAAGCAACTGCTAGGAAAGCTAAGCAGCAGGAGGCATAGCAGCAAAAGAGTAGTAAAACAAGAATAAGACAGGGAAACAGCAACTGAGGGAAGTTAACCACTGAAAGATTTTAGACAATGAAAACTAGCATTTATACTAAAGTAAGCCAGGAAAAACAACAGCTATGAGAAGATAAGGAAGATCATGGTGAAATCAAAGAAAAATTCATTTTCTCTGAGGAAAAAAACTTGAGTTCCTTGGCATGGACCAAAGGTATATATTCTGTTAGCCTCAGATAGTGACAGAGAAGAAACTACTGTACAGAACTGCTTGTGTAGAAATGTCACTTTTAAAAGATAATGCTGTATAACAGTTTCCAAGGTTACGAATAGAAAAAGGAAGACATATACATAATGTTTGTTTTATGTCTTCAGAAGATTCTCACTCTACATGTGGCTGGACTTTTAAGTAAAATCAGCTTCCTCATACTCTACAAAGTTTTCACAGAAGACCAGCATGTACTGGGAGAGCTCATTAATTTCCAGTGCACACATCAAAGGAGCATTGCCATGAGAAAAGCCAGCATGGTTCCAAACAAGGAGATAGCAGGCTTGAAGAACAAGCAGTGAAAAATCAAGACAAAGAACCAAACCAGGAAAAAAAAGGAACTGGAAGAGTAGATTAGGAGCAAAACCTGGTTTCCTTAAAAAAAAAAAAAAAAAAAAAATTGTAGCAAAACTTCAGTTTAGGAAGGTAGAACTGTTGTTTAGCAGGAAAATCAAAATAGATTTACATGCAGCTGTTTTTTTGTCATGATTCATCCAAGTTTTGAGCAAGTTGCTTAAAATGTTTTACTCAAGCTTCCCTCCCTGGAAATGAGGGTTCATGGGCCACATGTTTAACCAGGTATTGAGGCTGACATGCAGCCATCCTGTCTCCAGGGTGGCAAACTGCAAGGCCTTGCATGGGAATTATCTTGTACAGGTCATCTGCTGCACCTTGCTGTGAAGGCAGAACACTTCCAGCTCTGGGTTCAAGTGGAATGGGAAGATGCTGCCTTGCACAGATGAAAACTTCCATGCATAATTTTGTGGGATGCATCCTGCCTCTGTTGTGAATATGGCTCTTCCTTGCCAACAGATTGATATTTTTGCCATTAACTTAATGACAGATGTGGAGAAGTCTGGAAAAATGAAAGGTTACAAAACAAGAGAAGTCAAGAATACTTTTGCTTCAGAAAAGTAATAGACTCACTCCTCATAAATGTCTGAATTACCAGTTTAGAAACATCATTCAATTGGGGTAAATTCTGTGAAACACTAGATCAGAACTAAAAATGAAAATTTATTAGGGCAGCTCATCCCAACTTCCATAAAGAGAAGGTTTTATGGCTACATTCTGAAACCCTCCTCAAAAAGAAGAAAAACCTCAGTAATATCATATCCATAAATATGAGACATAAAATACTGTTGAACTCCAAATGATATTTCCTGTCTGACACAGAGTTGTGCTCAGGAGAACTACAATAACAAGCTGGCATATTTAGAATTCATTCTGATTGAGCACAGACGGAATTCATCTAAAGTATTTCAGGCCAAAGTGATCCACAGCCACTAAGGGTCTGGATAATTTGCACAAAGTCTCTCCTGGGAGAGGAGGAATGTAAAAAAGGAGAAGGGTGTCCTACAAACCCCTGTTTCTCTACTCCTTTGCAGATGGACTAAGACCTAGATTTTATCTTTTTTCTTTTAGAGCTGTAGAAAATACTAGGCTTCTGTCTTCTTTCAGCTTCTCAAACATTTAGGTTACTCAACTTTTCAATAATGGGTAAGAATATGAAGATCAGTCTAGGAAACCTATTCAAAGTGAAAGACAGTGAGAATTTGAGTAAAGGTATACCAAGAGTAAGGGAATATTATTTGTGGAGGGGGTGTCAGAATACAGCAGGGCAGTTTTCAACACACTGCTCAAGACTAGGCAGCATTGAAATGGTTCCCATGTGTGTTGTGCTATCATTTCTGTCTTTTTTGGTTGAAATATTAATTCTAGCATTTTCTAAATAATGGATTTGAGTATTATTGTTATTACTATTTTTTTATTTGGATTTTTTTTATCTTGTTTGAATTTAAGAAGTAAAAAAACACTGCTGATCAAAACACTTTTTCACCTTCTACTAGTTTGAATTTCTAGGGGCTTTTTAGCCTAATTTTTAACTAACCATACTGTTGCTTCATTTCTCACTATTAAGCAGAGTGGTTTGTTATTTGGTGTGGAGGGCTCAGGACAGCAGGACAGGTGGTTGTGCTCAGATGTATGGATACAGAAGTACATAGGATAGAGAGCAAAGACTTGATGCCATGCAATTTTTCTATAGTTTACTAACAGACAGAAGACAGTTTATTCTCCATCTGACCTATCATCTGTGTGGGTGCTGGTAGGTTTTTGGCTGATCAGCTGGATAAACATGGTTCTACTTCTGTATTAATGAAACTAAATACAATCTTATTGCTGATTTGGTGAGAACAACAGCATCTCTTGTTGTCTGAAATTGTTTCTTTTTATAGATAAATGACTTTTTTAAAGGTTGAAGATGCAAACTTAACTAATGAAAAGTAAGAAGCGTATGTATTTTTTATGTAGATAATTTTTTGTCACATGAATAGGACTTCAAAGAAGAACAAGAAATAAACACACAACCACCACAAAACCACAACACAACAACAACAACAGCAACAACAAAACTCTCAGCTCTCATTTACAGCTGCAGTTTCCAAGTCCTTAAAAACAGACACACAAATCCATGGGTGGACAGACTTCACTGATGAGTTCTAAAGCCTCAGGCAAAATCAGTACCCCAGGAATAGAAGAAACATAACAATTTACTTTTTCCTCTGTGAAGAGTAATCACTAAATATGTGCTAATTTTATTAAAGAGTTTTCAAATTTGTTTTTTTTTTTTTTAGAGAAAAGTGTTGATATCATTGCAGAAAAACATCTTTTGTACATTCTGGAGGAAATCTCTGCTAACTTATTTCTTTGGTCTCCATCTTTGGGGTGCTAATTATATCAAGCTTTAGAGAGCAAGAGATATTTCTCTGGTACCTAGCCCAAACAGGCCATGCCTCTGGCTGCTCCTAGTTCTGCCTCTCAGTAATCAAAGGTGACTTGCAGTCATATCACTTGTAGCAATCAACACAGAAAGGATTTGACAGAACTGATGCAGTGAATTTGCCTCACATTATAATTTTATCCTTAAGTTACTAATTGGTCAGCGCTGTGTTCATCTCAATTACTGTTTTTTTGTTTCTGTCTTATTAATATGTGCTGACAGAAGAGTGACTGCCCCAAAGGGTGGAAAGGCCAGCCCAGGGTCTGGAGACACTTATCAACATAATATTGAATTCCTTTATTTTAGATTTTAAAAGGACCTTTAAATTTGATTTTTAAAAATCTTCATATCTTTATATGTTAATTCAAACCCTCAGATGTACAGACCTCAAATATTCATCTGTATTTTTAAGAAAACTTTGCTTTCAATTAGGGTACAGATCCATTTTAAAATTATTTCCTAACAAAACTTCAAGTACAGCTATGTTATTATACACAGTTTAGTTTGCATTTTATTGTGCTGTTTCAAAAACATATTTAAAAAACACATTAACCAAAGAGTAATAATTAACTAAAAATAATTTTAGTTCAATAGGCTTTCATTTTCTACTATTCATCTACAAATACTTAAGGAAAATGGGCCCCAATATTCCTCAGATTGGACATCATCCTTTAATCTCCTGTTTTCACATAAGTCTTCTCTGATTCCCTTCAACTTTGTAAGTTGAGATTTTGTGTTAAAACACAACATTTTTTCATGTGTTCTCAGGACATGGAAGTGCTCTTCTTTCT